>CM031240.1:173487548-174105048 GCA_018340775.1 Taxus wallichiana var. yunnanensis
AAAGGTTTAGATTTGCAGAAGCTGGCAAGAACTGCTGAATTTTCCCTTCGATTTTTTATCTTACTTTACGACATAGATCCTGACATGTGATCTCTGTCTGTCTGCTCTCAAATGTGAGTCACCAAAAAGCTGACATTGGTCCGAAACATCGCTATTACGGGACGGACTCATGGATAAACAGGCTGGAATCTGGTGGTCAGTAGTGGCTTAGCCCTCTTTGAGACAAAGACAAGCTTAAATCGGTTTATTACATTTCTACTAAAAGCAGAACCCATACGAAGTCTCACGATTCTCGCCTTCGGGGTCGGGATCTCATCCCAAAGAGAGCGTCTTCTAGTCTCACAAGAGAAAGGAATAAAAGAAGGAGAAGAGAAAGAACAAGATCCGAAGGAAGAAAAGAAATGAGTTCCAAAGCGGAAGGGTCAAGATCTATGCTTTGGGCAGTAGAAATGTGAGCCAAACCTACTTGCAGCATAAATAAACAAAGTAATACCGAGTAAACAAATGACGGAAAAGTAGATATGAATCTAATGATCAAACACATACGGATCTAACGTAAGAAAGATCTAATATATAACACATACCTATTGAGCACAAAGTCTGAATAATTGTATTACACTTCTTCTTCTCACTATAAGAAAGCTCAAAGTCTTTCTCTCTCCTCACTTCTATTTCTATCTCAAAATGTTCACCTCGAATACAACAAGTATTCTTGTATTTATAGAAGATGAGAGAGAGAGAAGGCAAAATGGAGCCAACCACTTATCTACAAGATATTTACAAAATATCTAAAGTCATGTTGACTTTTACATCTTTGAGTGGATGACATCATCCCATGATGCAACATGGATGATGTCATCGCTTGTACTCTTTATTATACTTGAGATATTGCGAAAGAAAGTAGGAGAAGAGGGAGAAGAAGAAACAGAAGAAGAAGCATGACTACTCGTCATCATCATCCTGCAGCCGAAAAGGGGTAGCTTGTTTCTGATACTGCTCAGGTGATGTTATTTGGAACTGAGCGCGGTATTCCAAGAACTTGCGATCATTGGCCCAACTGATCTCGTGATGGATCCTTGTGCCGATCATCGAGTTACATTTCGCAAGTTTCCCGCTCTTCTACAAGCTTTTCGGGAAGTTTGGAATAATCTTTCTCCGCCTCAATCGAAACCAATGAAGTCCCCTGCAAGCCAAGAGGTTATTGATGGATTGGTATCGAATGTGACTTTCCGTTTGTTCGCTCTCGAGAAGCTAACTCCTCAAAATCCGGATAGTATCATCACCGTCGTTTAAGGTGAGGGAAGGAGTGAGCAACCCCGATTCATGGATAAAACCATTTTCTCCATTTGATGCATCGCGTCCGGGCCTCTTCCTTCACCTTATCTATTTTTTCTAACACGAACTCGAGCTGATCTATCCGATAGTCCAGCAGTGGACATAGTCTTGTTGAGGGTCCTTGGGTGACCGAATACTCCGAACTTGACCAAATCTTCGATCAACAAATAACATCATTGGAAGGCTTCGTGTTGGAGTCTAAGCGTTTTCTAACTCTTCTGGATATCGGACTCAGGTGTAATGCTGGAGTTCCTGCTCGCCTTTTCAATGTTGTGGATAAGTCGATATATTCGGGCGCATTACCTTTTCGCTATCTTTGAGAATCGGGACTTCTCAAGCAGAAACAGCCATGCCTCGCTCACCGATCTTTGAATATTCATTGATCTTGTCTGGTCGGCGGCTCAGAGTCTCGGCGGCAGATGTGGGGTGCACTTCCCATCTTCCGTAAGGCTTCGGGAGCAGATAGTTATTCAGCCCTTCTAAGCAACCTCTTTTCTTCTTTGGCTTCAAGCTTCTTGCAGAGTGCATCTCATGCAAGGAACGAGCTTCCCCCGGAGACTTTGGAGGATGTCCCACATTGTGACTTGGGTCACCGTGAAATACCGGAGACGGATCTTCTTTCTCTTTGGTGGGATCGGGGTAAGCTATTTCCGGACTCTCTCACTGCAGCGCTCTTGGAAAAGCGGGTAACCGCTTCGCTTCTTTTCTCCTTTAGTTTGGAATGATCGAAAAGTCCATCGGAGCGATGGGAACTTTTTCTCTTTTGTTGGCTCACCTTTGAGAGATCCAGTGCTGGTCCTATAGAAGAAGGACCGGAGACGGAGAGGGGGCGCAAAGAAACGGTAGAGGAGGGGAAGAACGTGGAGACATGCGGCGGTGGCAGATTGAAAGAATAGCAGCTGAGGTGTCCACGGGAGGAAGGGAAAACAGGGCTGAGAAGACATACGAAGGGAAAGGAGCCGAAAGGAGAGAAGAAATGGAAGGAAACAAATCAGCAAAGAGAGGAGAAGATGGACGAAGAGACAGGGAAAGGGTAGAAGAAGGGGGAGAGGACACAACCAAAGGAGTGGTTGCTGACACCTGAGGAAGGGGAGGAAGAGAAGAAGAAGGGACAGAAGGAACCTCCGTAGTTGTAGCAACGCCGACATCCTGAGTGGATGGGCCTTCGGGAACATCCTCCATGAACTCCTCTTCCAAAGTTATGACTTGTTCAGGCTCCGAGGGAAGAGGACTTTCAGGGGCTTCCTCCTGACTGGTGCTTGATTCACCTATTGCACCCTTGCCTTTTAGCTGCTTCTTTGATCTTGGAGGCGCATTACCCAATGGAGAAGTTATAAAATCTACGCCGAGGTAGATCAATCCATTCATACGGCACCAGAGCTCCGTTCTCCGCATGGTTTCTTTGACCCTCTCCTCAATTGTCTGAGGAGCCTTGCTTCTATCAATGGCCGGGAAGGGCCAATTGTCCCCATCTGTGTTATTATACACCTTGTCTACTTCATCTTCCGAAGTTTGGAAGCCTTTGGGGACGATGGCCACTCCATACTGAATAATTTCTGCCAATGCTAAGCGGGAGTGATCCTTTCTCCTGAGTGCCACCTCGTGGATGACGTCGATGTAAATGTCCTCAATTTGAGGGACATGGATAGGATCAAGCTTAGCCCTTGGCAAGCAGCCCCTTGGGTCGAATGTAGGCCTTGCTGGGAAATCATGCTTTAGGTTGAGCAATTCTAGCTCGGCAAACATCTCCTTCGCCTTGTGATAGGTTGAACAAGTGTATCGGCCTACTGTGAGGGGGAAAGGAGTTCCACCCTTCTTTCTCTTCTGGCACTTCTCATGATATGTGACCAGCTGTCTTGACAATTCCAATAGAACCAGTTTTGGTCCAGCATACCTTGGCAACCTAGTGGGCTCGCCAAGAAGTTAACGCCCTTAGATAGGTGAATGTGGGAAATTGGGTGAACAAGGCCCCCACTTTTCCACAAAGCAGAAAAAGATTCTTAATTGTGTGTATGCCATGAGTCAACTTTGGTCGCAAAGATGCATATAATATGGTAGAAGAAAGCATCATTGATTTTTGAAAAGTGTTGGATGCTATTCTCCGCCTTTAGCCGGGTAGTATTCATATATCTTGGCCCGAGGCCAAGTTCCACTTCGGTGCAGCCCCTGGATAGTCCCTTTCGGGGACTAGAAAGCATACACTACGTAGGAGTTCATATGAAACACTCTGTTGTGGCAAATCACATTGAAAGTTGCTCAAATGGCGCTGCTTATTATTTCCCCAAAGAAGGTTACCGATCGGGCAAATTTTTGTTCATCGTCTCCAGTACCATGCAAAGATCCATTTATGGAAGTAGTGGGCTCCCCAAAGCCCAAGACTCTGCTCAGAAAGTGATGGTGTCACGAGTTCTTGAGAAGTCGCCCTCGGTGGATAGTCCGGGGCCACCGGTCACTACCTTCTTATTTTTGAGGTAGACTTCATTCATTAATTCGCATTTACGATCCTCATTGTCCTCCAGTGTCTTGACACATTCTTCTTGGGTAACTTGCCACTTGAAGCTTGATGAGGAATGCCAAGAATCTTTTCAAATGGCGAGTGGTGAGGTCGATGACCACTTCTTCCTTACTATTTCGACACACCCGGTGTCCTTGTTGTAAGATTGGGCAACCATCATTATGAACTCATTATTAATAGCACTTTCACTGAGAATCCCACCGCGAAATGTAGAGCACTACCCATCAATTTATCCATCCAGGGGCTTCTTGTTACTTTCTCGAGTTCTTACCTGCAATCTCGGCCCAGTCAATGTGGCCTGGGATTCGGGTAATCTCGACATCCATATTGCATTCTCGCCCTGAGATTCGGGCATTCTAACCCTTTCGTACTTATACTTCATTTCTTCCTCTACCCAGTTAGCTTAGCTTTTCCTCTTGGTTTGGCGGGTCTCTCGCTTGACGTAGACATGTGTTCTTCAAGGCTTATCGATGATCTGCACGTAGAAGGAGTGAAACCCAATCCAAGAAGCTTGAATCGCCATTTGATTTTCAATGGGAACACTAGCGTAGAAGAAAGAGTTAGAACTTTTAAGGCACAAAGGCGCAGGCGCATGGAAAATGTATATAACAGTTTGAATAGACAAGGCTATACAGAAATGCATGTTACATTGAGATTTGGTGCGCCTTTCGCGCATGGGCGAGATGGTGCAACATGGGAAAAAGACGCGCAAAGGGATGAAGGAGGCGCATGGGTTTTGAGCGTGTTACAAAGCCGAAAAAGTGCGCTTTAGGGCGCATGATTTTTAATCGCAGCGATGTCTGGTTGGGTAGCGCCGAGGGGCGCGGTATTGCTGGTGCAACATGACGCGGCAACGCGCCATGGGGAATACTTGAAATACTTAAGCATTTTCACATTTCAACCTCCACTTCGAAAGGACGCTTGGCATCACTTAGTTTGATAAAATAGGATCAGACCAAGCCAAAATAAAACCATCCCTCCCTTTTCCATCAAATCCAGAAAGAGGGAGGGAGAGGAGAAAGAAAGCACAGACCAGGCAGGAGGAAGAAAACAAAAAGTTCAAGGAGGGAAACAAGCCAGGCACAAATACAACTGATGAAAACCAGCAAGCAAGCACACACCAAGAACTAAATGAAAAGAGGATGAACCTCTTACCTTAACAATATAGCCAAAATCCTTGAGCGGGTCCACAACTTGATGAAAATGACAGAGCAGGGGCTGACAAGTCCAGGGATATCACGTGCTCGATGGAAATAATGAAAACGACAGGGCGGGCACTGTTATATATAACAAATCTTTGTCATAAATGCGCCACCCACTATTTTGAAAAAAGGCGCGCGAAAACGATTTATCGATTCAGAGAAAGCATGCGCCTTTAAAGCGCATGGAAGTAACGACAACAGGAGGATGGGTGCTGACTTTGGGCGCATCAAACGAGTTGCCGACATTTGAATTTATATGCGCCTTGGGCGCTCAAAACACGATGTAACATGTAGATTACGTGCGCCCATGCACTAAAACACTGTGTTGTAAGGCAAATACATGCGCCCTTTGGCGCATGGAAAAGAGGCGCAACAAATGATATGTCAACATCGAGGCGCATGCGCCTGGCCGACTGTAAATAAGGCTTAACATGCTTTGGGCGCACCGAAAGACGTGTTAACATGGGAAACCATGCGCAAAGGCTTTTAAAGGGCGCACCAAAATGTGGTGTTCATAAATGTAAATCCATCGCAGCCCCAAAAAGGCTCAAAAAGACTAAGTTCGAAAGCTAGATTTCGAGAAGGAATTTTTAAATCGTTTGAACGCGAGGATCCTATTGAGGATCAAGACAAAATTTTGGTATGGTTATCGGTAAAATTGCCCTTGTCAATTTTGCAGGGATAACACATTTCCACTATAATATTTTTCTTTATCCATGTATTCTTCTTAACTTTCCCCATTGCATTGTACAAATCCATTTTTCTTCATAACATAATCATTTTATGCACCGTGTAGGATGTCCCACATACTTCTGTTTACCATGTAATCATAAAAAATAGGTTTCCATGTTGAGAAAGAGAATATTCATGCAGACTCGCAAGATTCTGATACTTGATGCTTCTAAATGTTTCCAATTCACTTTCAAATTCACGCAAGCTTACATTAGCATGCCTTCCTCTTCAATTCATTTGGGAAAATCGGAATCAATATTATAGCTTCACAAGTGCAGTTGAATTTTACCATGAAATGGAGGTATTCTTACACAACTGGAGTCATACCGTTCACAATATCTGATAAAGAACAGGTTTTTGTGGAGGTAAGAGGAGCCTTCTTCCATGATTTTTACGGTTTCTTTTGAAATTTTTAAAGCTCTTGTTTTACTTAAATTCACACTTAGTTTTAATGGTTTCATTCGATACCCTTAAATGTTTGTTCACGATACACACATAACCCTACATCATTGTTCTTGATGTTACTATTTTAGTTACCTTATTTTTTTTATTTTTAATGAAAGAAAAATTTTAGGAGACCTCCTCCTAGCTCATGTGAGAGGTAAGGGTGAAAGGTATATTTAGCCATTGAATTAATTCAAAGAAAATGTATAGGAATAGGAAGGAATTTATGGTAATCAAATAGGTTGTGGTGGATCATGTTCGATGTAAATTTGGTGGAATGGAAATTTCCAACTAAGCCTAAGAATTCTATGAGCGAATCCCTACAATTTCATATTCAATAAAAAAACAACTCATGAAAAAATTAAATATATGATTGGTAAATATATTATAGAAAATAGATTTTACAAAACATGTAAACAAACTTTAGGAACTAATCATGCCTATAATATATCTTAAATAGTAACTTAGACCTAATTAATTAAGGAGATTAGAGCATGATGAAATAAGAAATATCTTGGCTTCTATGATGATCAAATGATAGTCATTAGGTTCTAACAATAATGACTTAGATTATGAGGGTAGATAAAAGAGAACTCAAAAACTTGTGATGAACATAATACTTTGTGTAAATTATGGTGTCTTGAAAGTTCGCTATGCAAATAACAAAAAATCATCCAAAGTGAAAGTGTCGTTCAAGGGGTATTAAATGTATTCATGTTTAGTGCAAATGAAATTGGCCACAAAAGGCTACCACTCACGATATAAAATTTGTAATGTACAGAGGTCTTCATGTATTCATGTTTAGTTCATATGTCATGATGTAAGATTTGTAAATGTATATGTACAAATTTGTAACAAATTTGAAATGTACACATAAAACCTTTCAATGTAATGTTTCATCTATATTCCTACACTTCCACTATCAATCACACCCCTTATCAACATGGTATCGACAATACAAAAAAGGATTTTTCAACAAAAATCAACCAAACAACCGATGCAACCACCATCTCTTGATTTTATATTGTTTAGTCCTCTCTCTCTCATGCAAACCTCGGAGCACCTCAAAGATGAGCGAAAAAATTCATTCTCTATATAACTGTAGGCATAGTCTCCATGACCGAGGGGTAGATCTTGTAGAAAAATTGACTTAGTCTCCATGACTCGAGGGTAGATCTTGTAGAAAAAAATGACTAACTTACTTCCATCCATTGTGGCATACCGCCCAAGAAGTTAAACGTGGTGTTTTTCTACTTGAGTTGATCCTATTCAACCTAATAGGTTTTCTAATTCAATTGACATTCAAATCCATTTAGCCAGAGAGCTTGCCTAAAAATCCATTTTTCTTTTTCCACCCTTGTATACAGTTTATGTTAACGCCTCGATGATTATAGTAGTTAGATTTTTATTGAGGATATGCCAAAACAAAGTCAAGGGGAACTGAATTCACATTTTTTGTAAAATTCCTAAGTTTAACAATTTCATTTCCACTATAATATCCTCGCTTTATCCCTGTATTCTTCTTAACTTTCCCCATTGCATTGTACAGATCCATTTTTCTTCATAACATAATCATTTTACTCACCATGTAGGATGTCCCACATACTTCCGTTTACCTTGTAATCATAAAACAATAGGTTTCCATGTTGAGAAAGTGAATATCCATGCAAACTCGCAAGATTATGATATTTGATGCTTCCAATTGTTTCCGTATCAATTTCAAATTCACGCAAGCTTACATTAGTGTGCCTTCCTCTTGAATTCATTTGGGGAAAATCAGAATCAATATTATAGCTTCACAAGTAGCAATTGAATTTGACCATGAAATGGAGGCATTCTTACACAACTGGATTCATATAGTTCACAGTCTCTGATAAAGGATGGGTTTTGTGGAGGTAAGAGGAGCCTTTGCTTCCATGATTTTTAGGGTTTCTTTTGAATTTTTTTAAAGCTCTTGTTTTCCTTAAATTCACACTTAGTTTTTATGGTTTCATTTGATACCCTTTAATATTTGTTCACACTACACACATAACCCTGCATCATTGTTCTTGATGTTACTGTTTTAGTTACCTAATTTTTTTATTATTTTTTTAATGAAAGAAAAGTTTTAGGAGACCTCCTCCTAGCTCCGTGAGAGGTAAGGGTGAAGGGTATATTTAGCCATTGAATTAATTCAAAGAAAATGTATAGGAATATGAAAGAATTTATGGTAATCAAATAGGTTGTGGTGGATCATGTTCGATGTAAATTTGGTGGAATGGAAATTTCCAACTAAGCCTAAGAATTCTATGAGCGAATCCCAGCAATTTCAGATTCAATAAAAAAATAACTCATGAAAAAAGTAAATATATGATTGGTAAATATATTATAGAAAAATAGATTTTACAAAACATGTAAGCAAACTTTAGGAACTAATCATACCTATAATATATCTTAAATAGTAAATTAGACCTAATTAATTATGGAGATTACTGAGCATGATGAAAAAAGAAATATCTTGGCTTCTATGATGATCGAATGATAGTCGTTAGGTTCTAACAATAATGACTTAGATTACGAGGGTAGATAAAAGAGAACTCAAAAAACTTGTGATGAACATAATAATTTGTGTAAATTATGGTGTCTTGAAAGTGAATTGTTTGGAGTGTGAAGTTTTGCTATGCAAATAACAAAAAATCATCCAAAGTGACAATGTCGTTCAAGGGGTATCAAATGTATTCATGTTTAGTGAAAATGAAATTGGCCACAAAAGGCTACCACTCATGATATAAAATTTGTAATGTACTAGAGGTATTCATGTATTCATGTTTAGTTCAGATCTCATGATGTAAGATTTGTAAATGATATGTACAAATTTGTAACAATTTTGAAATGTACACAGAAAACCTTTCAATGTAATGTTTCATCTATATTCCTACACTTCCACTATCAATCACACCCCTTATCAACATGTTATCGACAATACAAAAAAGGATTTTTCAACAAAAAATCAACCAAACAATCGATGCAACCACCATCTCAAATACGTTGAAAAACTAACACAATTTCCCCCAAATAATTATAAACTACATCAACTACAAAAGTAATTAACTATCCAAAATGGTATCAAATGTATAAAATGTATTCATGTTTAGTGCCAAAAATATTGACCACAAAAGGCTACCACTCATGATATAAAGTCTGCAAATGTACTGGAAGTCTTCATGTATTAATGTTTAGTTCAAATAAAGTAGTTCACAAAACACTACCACTCACGATATAAAATTTGTAAATGTATATGTACAAATTTGTAAGAAATTTGAAATGTAGAGATAAAACCTTTAAATGTAATGCTTCATCCATATTCATACACTTACAAAATCAATCACACCCCTTACCAACATCAACTACAAAAGTAATAACTATCCCTCTAAATCAAATAACATATACCATTCGGTGTTCACATTGCATTGTACACATGCGATTGGTAGTATATTTGAAGTCTTTTTACTCATTCTTGTATACTCTCATACGGTATATGAGTTTACTATTGTAATATAGCTTGCCTTTAAATATGATGGGTTATTTGTGGTTAAGAAAATAATTTTTTAAGTCATTGAATTTTCAATATTTTTTTAAATTATATAATTAGTATAATACTCACAAATATTTAGAGAGTTATATTTATAATTTATAAATAAATTTATATGAAAGCAATAGATATATATTAAATATGTAAATGAGACTAATATTTAGTGCTTCGATTATCCCCATTATATTGGACCTTCATATGCCTTTCCTAATGTCATTCACCATTGGCATTTATCCATAGATTCCATACCATGTTACTGCTAAAACATTGGGAGTGAGCCTACTAATTGGCTAGGACCCATTAATTAAAAATTTGGACTATCAAGTAATGTTTATGTTGTAATGCTAGCGGCTTAGTTGAAGAATTGTTAAATAGCAGCCAGGGAGGCAATTGGTGGACTTCCTCTAGAGTCATTGCTTGTGCTCTGTACACATACAAAACAATTAGCTCATTTGTATATGCAACTGCAGAAACTGTGCTTTAGTCATTGTTGTATCTAATCAACTTCACAAGCTTTTGGGCCTTGTGAAATGTGTACTTGTCCCCTTTGTATGTTGAGTTATCCTAGCCTTGCTCTTGATGCCAAGATTAAAAACATGCACCAGCTAGGACTTGAACCTGGACTGTCCTCTGGCATATCTGGGCACTCTACCAGTTAAGCTACTAGCCTGTTATGGTATGATTATTCATGAATTGTGTTTCTACCTTCAAGAAAACTTGTGAGGCCATTTCTTGTCGAGATTATTTAGAGCTTAAGAATTATAAGGCAAAATATGTGGTAGAAATATAGTGTTTGTTCTAAAATTAATTGTAGATATAATTACATATAAATGACAAGAATAATATGCTTATTGGGTTTGTGTTCTCTTTAAATGCTTTGCTTGCATGATCCCAAGTCATGTTGACATGGAAAAGCATAAATGTAGGTCCAATATTAATCTTGTGATGAACTTCCACCTAGTTGGAGGATTGAACTAATATAACAAAAAAGGTATAGTAGTTGATTATTGTATTAATTTTGTGAAGTCAAGAATGACAATAGTTGGGGATTGAAGTGAAATTTGTAACCAATTTTTTAAATTTGTTAGTACTCGAACAAAAGTGCAATTACATGCACTCAAAACCGCTCAAATATACACAGAACAATAAGACCTATTTTTTACTACCTTTTTGTCTTATGTCTATATGAAGAAACATATTCTGAATAATATCTCATATCTTTAAAAGGGCACAAAGAGATCAACAAAAGATAACTTAAAGAATCCTCACAATGTAGCAAGGCTGAAACAATTGGCTAATCTAGAATAAAGACTTCCCCCGATAAATTGTTATATCATCAAGACAAGATTGCTGAAAATTCCATATGATCATGATATGTACAATAACCAGAAACACACTTTTATGATCCATTTATTTCATTAGTGAGCCTTTATTTGATTGGTAGTTGGATTAGTTTAGGCCTAATTGTTGGATCATTTTTTCTGTGACATGCTATTATATTTTCATCAATCATTATCAATCGTTCAAGACATTCATGGTATTATTGATCTATTGTGATCATATTCTTCTATTCATGAATTTTGATGACTTAGATACGCCCTTCGGGAAATATTGCATTTAATCGAAGAACTTATCTAGCTTAGATGAATATTTTAGGAATTCCTATTAAATTGCATCAATTTCCTTAATACACAACTTTGTGTTATATTGGTTAAAAAACTCAAAATTAGTAAGAATCTTGTGACTGTATGTTTCAACAGTTGATCATCATTGTCATAGAGATCATCAGAGGTTAGGAATCCTTGTTTCGTTACTTTTGTGTCATTTCCTTAAAGTTAACTCTATTGTACTCACCACAAGGTTTCTATCTGATTATAGGTCTATGTTAAAAGTCATTGTGGCAATGATTTAAAAAAATGTGCATTTGGTAATATTTGATTATGGTTCTATGTTAGATGGTACATTGGTTGATAATCTTGGTTGCAGTGTAGGAAAAATTATATTGTCCTACTGGGTCACCCAGGTTTGAGTCACACAAAGTGATTCTTCAACAATTCAAAGTAAGGAGGATACCAGGGCAGATGCATAGAACTGTACCTTGATAATGTCAATGGGTATAATCCTCCCCTGCCTAGAGAATTTGTCAATGTAACCGTAAAGATTTGTCCATGGCACCCTTACCTTTTAGATGGGTGTAAACGCCAAGAATATAGGATTATGCCTTTCTAAATTCTATCCAAATTGAAACCTGCAACATTCTTTCAGATAGAGAGACATTTCACATTTCAAAATTGTCTCAATAAGGGGAGAACTAACTATCCTTTCTAATTGTTTACAAAGTTGTCATATGTTTGGTTCCATGTCTAAGGCTTTTGTGATAAAATGATTACATTTGCATTGCTTTAGTAGCAACTAGCTTTGTTGTTTCCTCAGGGAGTATTATCTTCTCAAGTTCTAGGAATATTGTATCTATACTTGGTGAGGTCAAAGTGAATAAATAAGATGTTTAGCTTCCTTTATTGTTAATCATATCGTAAACAATAGGACAATTGTTTTGTTAAACCATCCAAAGAACTCTTTTGCTCAATAAACCCCTGAAGACACACACTGACATCATTAAGTCAAGTGAATGAAGTCTGATTTAAATGAGATGTCCCTTGCCCCGCATCAGAATAGACTTCATCCCCTCCTTTTTCATTCGAAAGGTACTCAAAAATGGTGCACGTATCAACACTTGGAGCAAGAAGAAAGGAGTCAAGACTAGTATCACTCAACCAAAACAATCCGTCATAAATACTAGCCTCTACTTTGATAGCATCTCCACTACTACTTTACTCAAGCTTTTGTATCCAAAGCGGTGTCAAATGTACTCATGTTTAGTGCCAAAAACAAATTCCACAAAAAGGCTACCACTCATGATATAAAATCTACAAATGCACAGAAATCTTCATGTATTCATGTTTAGTTCAAATAAAATAGTCCGCAAAACGCTACCACTCATGATATAAGATTTGCAAATGTATATGTACGAATTTGTAACAAATTTGAAATGTAGAGATAGAACCTTTAAATATAATGCTTCATCTATATTCATACACTTACAAAATCAATCACACCCCTTTATCAACATCAACAACAAAAGTAATAACTATCCCTCTAAATCAAATAACATATACTTTGTTAAGCGTTCACATTGCAAAGTGTGCACATGCGATTGCTAGTAAATAAATTTATATGAAAGCAATAGATATATATTAAATATGTAAATGAGACTAATATTTATTGTTAAAACTACAAAAATATGTAAACCCCTATCAAATTTTAATCTTAAATTAATTGAACTACTCTAATCATACAATGCTAGTGTCATTACCAACAATTCAATCACTAACACAATTTACAATACAAATATATGGACTGGAGCTGCTATGTGGTCCTTTTACACATGAATTTAAATTTGGGAGAATCATAAAAATTAGATTAAAAAAACAATATAATCAAAACTAAATTCCATTTCCCAAAAAAAATTCCACTCTACGAATCTCATTCTATACATTCTCATTAGATGTGGAATAGGTAGATGGAAAAGGCCTAAAGAAAAATGGGAAGAGAGACTTTGTATCTTTTGTTCGAATGTATAAAGTGGAATTAGAAAAACACTTTATTATAGAATGCAATGCTTATAATGATATTCGTTCGAGATATGCTATTAATTTCACGACATTGTCATTAGAGGTTATGTTCAATGAGGAGTTGATAGCTAAAATAGGGACTTCATTATCAAAATTAATAAAAGACATTAAAACTAGGACAATAAAGGACAAAAGAAACTGGTTTTACTGTCTCATAGGCATTGTGGTCCTTTTGTTAATAAACAATAGGACCACAAGGCTAAAAATAGGACAAAGGAAACTGGTTTTACTGTCTCATAGGCTATTTTTAGCCCCGTGGACATTAAAAAGTTTTCATTTCATATACTCAACTAATCCCACTACAAAAGGGCGCTGACTATCTTAACACCAAGATGAACCTTTTAGTGTGTATGCCCCATAAAATACATGTCATACATACTTATCAAATCAGTTGAAAAGTCTAACAAATGTTTTAACTCAAATAAATATGATGTGTGGCATTCATTTGCAGCTGCTATCATGTAATATAGCTGGTAAAGCACAGCAGTGATAAATGGTAGGTTGCAAATTTGATTTGATTGGTGCTGCAAATTCTGAATGTATATTTTTTGTGTTTACCACACACAAATCTAATCTGAGAGATAAATTGTGGTAAAAACAAACCAAGTTACAAATTTAAAAAGATGTTATGTATGTATAGTTTAGCGTAAAAGGTGCATCCTGCCAGCATCCTAAATAAGAGCCAAATCTAGTGGGAGGAGGGATAAAAGCATATAAATTGGACTGGTCATGATTATGTGAGTGACTGATTCTAAAAAAATCTTCATTCTCAAAGTCATGCAGAAAAGTACAGTTCTACTAATCCTATCTAATTTAGCTTAGCTAATGGTAAGAGGAGGTGGAGCTGTAATTTTTTTCCCGAATTAAACTTTGTAATTGAAGTGTGAATTTGCAATTTTGTCACTTGCAGGGTTTTCAAGTAGAAGAAATGTTTTGTAAATTAGAGCTGCCATTGAAAAATGGCAGTTAACAATCTTGACTGTTTTGTGCATTTGCAATAAAACATAAAAACTTTTTTGGTTTTAACTTTTGTAGTGGAGGGCACAAATATGCAGCTTATACTTTCGTGTCAATGTGAGAGAAATACGTGAGTTGGTTTATATGCTCCAAACCTAGTCACCGAATGGTTTTTTCAGAACCCATTTGAATCATATAAAAGCTGCAGATAATTTAGATGGGTTCAATTGAGGAATAGGTTGAATTTGAGGAATCGAGGTAATTCTCTTTCCTAAGAAACTGGTCTTTCAAATTCCCAATGCAAAGATGGGTTCAATTGAGGAATAGGTTGAATTTGAGGAATCGAGGTAATTCTCTTTTCCTAAGAAACTGGTCTTTCAAATTCCCAATGCAAGACACTACCAACAATCAACTTTCTGGAGTCGAGATTAATTGTAGCAAATATTTTAGGTCAACTAGAACAAGATTTGTTCGTTCATTAGCAGTGGCAGTGTTAGAAAGGTCCATACCTCAAAGAGCCTTTGGATTTTCAGAAACTAAAATTACAAAAAAAAAAAAATATGAGTAGTCTGCACTTAATGGGCACTAGATTACATAGATTGTCGGCATCTCTGCTCATGCTTCGGAAGAAGTATATAGCAGATTTACAATTATGAATAAACGTACAACTAAACTAGTGATCACCTTCAACCTAAGCAGCTACAAATTTTGGCTCACCCTTCTGCATAAAATGTTGAGGAATCTCCGAACATGGCCGATTAGATCTCTTGCTATAGCTGGAAGATTGGTAATGCTGAAAAACCTTGAACTAAAAGTGAACTTACCTGATCTGCTCCAATCTTTATACACCAGTGATTGTTCTAATTAAAAAGTCTGCAGAGATTTTGAGTGTTGATTTGCATATGGTCGCAAAAACAAGTTCCTAAAAACTTGCCTTGAGAGATGGTTAGGGGAAGGGTTGTTTGGGACTCGCTTATTCCCTTTTCCTTCCAATTTCTAAAGAGTGCGAAAGGGGGTTTGTAATTCTTTTGAAATAGAGTTTGTGTATGGACTAATAATCTTTCAAAACATTGATCTATTTTGTTTTGGGCAGACTTTGTTTACGACTTTACAGGTTGCAATGTTTCATTTTCTGGTGAAAGATACATGGTATAGCACTGCTTGATTTGTTCTTAATCCAGGAGTAGATGGTAGAGTTCGTATTTAGAATGATAAGGTCATAACTTTTCAAGCTTAGGGCAATTACCTTCCTCTAATTTTAAATGCTCAAGGGGAATTAATGGATTGATTACAGTCTATTTAATAGGATCCCTTCACCTTAACAGATTCAGAAAGATGTTGCTTCCACATTTTCCTCAAGAGACAACCATGCTGAGGTCCATGAGTGTGCTGATTAGGCATTCTTACTCGGGCGTGACTTGGAAGTGGATATGGTGTTACTATCATTCAACCCAAGAAAATTGCATCATTTGGGGAAAATCAAGCTTCTTTATACCCAGTTGGCAATTTGTCCAGTAGGCTGATACAATTTGGTCTACTGTTTCTTATTCTTTAGCATAAATGCTTTCATGCTAATAGATATTTTAGAGAGGGCCCTGCATCGGCTTTCAAGTTCAATGCAAAGTTTTGACACCTCTTCTTACTGATTGTCAAGGCAGAGAAGTATGCAATCTGGGAAATAATTTGACCTTTTATGAGCATCAGGCGCTTTTGCTACCTACAGACTCAATATAAAGATCAAAATGAGGTTAGCAAGAGGTCTCAAGCTTGGTCCGAGTAAAATCATATTCAAACATGGGATTTCAGCTTCCTGTTCCCGTTCTTTCCTTCTTATTATTGCATCTTTTTTAACTTATTTGTCATATGAGTTGTAGAATTGTTGGTCTTGTTGCATCAGGTGGAGACACGTCCAGAGGATGAATTGATATATTTGTTGGATATAATGGAAGCCGTCTTAGATTCCTATGGTTTACATTAACTTGCTTTTGAAAGCAACTAGAATTCCTGTTTCATTGTACTTCACTTTAAGGCTTTAAGCAATAAACGCTCATTTGATAGAGCATCAAGATACACTTTTAGTCCATCCAAGTATCTTTAACCCTTAGATCTAGAGCACCACTTGCATTACATATACATGCAGTTCTGTATGGCTTCATGCTCTTGTATATTTCGTATTTTAGGACCATATTCTATTCAATAACATTTGTATTTTCTTACATTTTTATTGCTACTTATTTAGTTTTTTACAATTAATGGAGACTGCATCCATATAGAAAAGATCGTATGGAGTAAAATATATAATATGAAAACTGTTTGTTGAAAGGATGTAAAACTTATGAAAGAAAATTGGGTGTATATTGACACTCCTGTGGTCAAATCAACATACTATATTTATTAAATGTTGATATAAGAAAAGAATATAATACAGACATCCTTCTCAGTAAGAAATCAAGAATAAAAAGGAGACTCCTGTAACAATAGATACAAACGGTGCCTTTCTACCATGATAAGCACAATTGGGTCTGCTGGACTCAGAAACAGGAGAAGGTGGTCCAGAAGCTGGCTCTGGAGCAGAGACAGTAGCTGGCTCTGGAGTAGAGGCATTATTCAGTGGAGGCAATGGAGGATCTATCACCAATGAAAGAGATGGAGCTGGGGCCCCAACAGGTGACAAGTTCTCCGGTGGAATGATGGACACAGCCAATCCGGGAGCGACAAGAAACATTGAATAATCAATTTTTGTCCGAGGTTGGCGACAAGCATTACCTGCAATCATGTACAGATAAATTTGATCTAAGACACAACTAAGCTGCTTACAACAGTAATGTAAATGGCATATAAGCTACAGAAAATCTTGTCTAGAAAAAAACCTATCTTGCATCCTATATGTACCAATGTCTAGGGTCTTTGGAGAATATAAATAAAAATATTATATTATTCAATTATGTCCATAAACCCATTAAAAGTATGTACAAAATAAGAACTCAACTGAAAAGAACATGGATGGAATTAAACTTGTTGGATATCACTAATTCTAAATAATTAAAAATCAGGGTTGTTATAGCATTTCACAGACCAACAAACCTAATGTTTATAATGATTATCAAGAAAAATAAAACGATTCTTCATACTGCAGATAACATTATTATGTATAAAAACATAAAGCTAATGACCCACCAAAATAGGATGTTACTGTTGCCGGAAACTCGGTGATAAGCCCATCTACTTTGGCAACTTGGACAAAAGAGTCAATTTCCATTGTTGGATCTGCTTGAAAATCAAAGGCTAAAGAAGGGAATTCATTTTTCAGAGTGTAGACAAAAACTGATATGTTATGAAGGTGAAATCGACTGACAACATTTGAAGCCTGTGACAGAAAGAAGTCTTCAGCCAGGGAATATAACCCCCCGGGATAATGATACGGTCTCAGAAAGTGTTTTGATCTCCCAATTGCTGCATTAGAGATAGGCATGTTATTTTCATCCACTTTATAAATAAGCTTAAACTTTGTCCTTTGCTTGAATTGGAGAAGCACTGCACTGTCATCAGACTGTATCCTGATCCTATCAGATATTTTATCATAGCCAGACATATTTAGGGCAGAAAGAGTAGCATTTGTGACATCCAAATTCCGATCTGATATTATAGCTCGTGCATTCTGCGAAAAGAATCAAGAAGAATTATAATATCAACATTTTTAGCTTTATAAGGATTTTTTTCATAATTACAGTGGAAGAATTTACATGTAGTATACACATGGACCTTTTGGGTTGGGCCTGTAACATGTCGATATTCTAAACTACCAACCATTTCCGGCAACTATTTTCAGTGCAATACCTTTTCTCAGATAGTAATTAGCTTGGATAAATATACCTCTATGTTGATAATAACATTAATGTCAGCTTGTCTCTTTGCAAATTCAAGAAAAGAAGTCAAGTTCATGTATTTCCCCACACTGGCTTGTGCAGGATTACGAGAAAGCTGATAGTGTTCCACATATGGACTAACTGTCTGAACTGCATGGCCCAAGAAATTCATATTGCAATAAAAATTCAGTTTCCTCTGAAAACCAAACAAATGAAACAAATACTTTATGCAACAATAAAAATCCAAGTTCCATCTTTTTTAAACTCTCCTAATATGTCATATGGCTAGCATTTGTTTATTTCTTAAGTTGTCATGAAGAAAGGAAAATTTTCTGGAATCATCATAAAGAAAGGAAAGTCAAACTGTGCTCAATAACAGCAGGGACAATACAAACCACCACTGTCAAAACTTGCATATTCGGGTGTTATCCAGCAAGCAAGATAGAGATTTTTAATTTGAAACCGACCTACTTAGCTTGAATAAGAACCAAAATTACCTGTCAAAGCTTTGAACTTTCTTCCAGGCGAGATCAAAAGCGAAGATTTATTTATTTGAAACTGACCTACTCAGCGTGAATAAGAAACAAAATCACCTGTCAAGTTTTGAATTTCCTTCCAAGTGAGATCAAAAGTGAAGATTCCTTGGTTACGCTGGATAGCTGGAACCTTTGTCATACGAGAAGGATAAAATGCTGAATTAGATGTTATAGTTGTCCCAACAAAAGGTCCGGTGATTCCCTACAGAAAGGAATGCCATCTTTTGTTATTTGGACAGAACAGTCAATGTAGTCAGCTCCATCTCTTATGGCAGCCTGATAGGCAATATCAGTACAGCCTGGATAGTCACCACTTGCTCCATTGTGGGAAATAATTAGTGGGTTTCCTGCTATCACAAATTGAGCATATTGAACGTTCTCAGCCTATTAAACGACTTCTTAAGGTTTTCTAAATCTTGCACTGGAAATATTTGTAAGAGGCTTAAAATTACAGATAATTAGTAAGAACAATGCTTGATATGAGGTTAAAACCGAATACCCGCTCTGGAGGATATATTGAGATTTTTGTGAGCATAGCAAGCTGCAATGTCAATAAATCAGAGGAATTTGGTTAAGTTCAAGGCAATGCAATCTCAATTAAACCAAATAAATATGTTCAAAAATATAAATTTTGTAATATGTCACAGGGTTAGGACCTTCAATGATACCAGAACGAACTTAGGCATGGATCAGCCAAAACTCAAAAGTAGGAAGACATTGTACCTATCGCCTCTGATGCTGTTACAGAGAAATCAGTTAGAACGCCATCCACTGCAAAATTGTTGTTGTCAACAAACTGTAGATACTCTCTTATTGGATCATAGCTATAATTGTAGCTCATATCATATTCATCATTGGCAAAATCGGAAGCAAAATTTCCAGCCCTGCAGTGTGTGCAACTTCAACAAGATTTGTTGGAGTTTGTAAATACTGATCTGTACCAAGTGGCCATATGTAGCTCTTTGGAACAAGGATTCCAGCAGCAAATGTCTTTACAAACGTTAAATTTCTTATAATGGAGCCATATGTTTCATTCGTTGAAGGTTCAATATCTTCTTTGTTCAAAAATCTGAGTATCAACAATGTTTTGCTTCTTCTAAACTTTGGTTTTATGTCTCTCAAAAACCCAACCTCAGTTGAAGAGATGTAATCCAAGGCCATTCTCCTTGATAAAGACCGCACATACAATGGCATGCTTAGGTTGTGTTCATCGTAAAATTTTGAATACTGTCATGAATATAATCCCAAGTCATACTTCTTGATAAAGAGCAGACATACAATGGCATGCTTAAGTTGTGCTCATCATAAAATTTTGAATACTGCCATGAATATGAACAACATATAAGAATACAAAAAGCACTGAAAAATATTGAAATGCTTGCATATTGACAAAACTAGTCATTTTTCTCTGTCACACAGCTGGATACCCATTTTAGAGTAGCACCAGTTGCTAAAAAGGCAAAAATATAAAACATCTGCAACAGAAAATGATAAGCAACTCCAATATGAAGGCCTGCAAGATATACTGTCACAAATATAATCTCAAGTCATAATTCTTGATAAAGACCACACATACTAATACAATGGCACGCTTAAGTTGTGCTCGTCATAAAATTTTGAATACTGCCATGAATATGAATTAACATATAAGAATTCAAAAAGAGTAAAATGCTTGCATATTGACAAAACTAATGATTTTAGGGTAGCAACAGTTGCTATAGAGGGAAATATATAAAACATTTGCAACATAAATCGATAAGCAACTACAATATGAAAGCCTGCATGGGATGTACCTGTATATTCAACCAAATTGAAATTGGTTGATATTCAGATAGTTGAAGTGGTGAAAGCAGTTGATAAATTCCATCAAAAACACCAGTGCGGGATGGGAATGATTGGATTGCTGCAACAAACACAGGAATGGCACTCCTTTAAATACCTAATGCATCAAAATTCAAAACTATCATATTCGAAAATGAAAGTAGGCATGAACAGAGTTTAAATTTCCACAACTTATTGTAAAATTGGATTTTTTTTGTTTTTAAGATCACATTGTATAGTTCAATAAGCTTAATGCTTTTAAATACACTTGTTCACAAATTCTGGATCAAGCAAATTTATGGTTTTGCCACATGTACATTGCAATTTGTATATAACTAGCAATTGCACATGAGTTGCAAACTACACCAGAAGGGATGTTCATGCATAATCTTGTATGTGTAATTCAATCCCATACAACCATCAAGAGATGTTCTCTCCATCATCTCCAAGCATTAGATTGATTATAAGTCATTCTCTCACATTTCCTTTTGGCGAAGCATCTTTCTATCGCCTTCAAGGGCACAGCTCCTTTTCAGTTCTCGGTTTCTCCACCTACCCCAACTTAGCATCCTAGATATGGAAATTTTCCTGAAAGCAATTAAATGTCAACAACATGGTCTAGATTTGCAAACTTTATTTTTAAAGAAACTATAAATAAAACTTGGTCCCTTCTATATCACTGCAGGTCTGACATGGTGCACCTTGTTGTTTTTGTCATGGTTCTTATCCCGTAAAATTGACAAGGGCAATTTTACCGATAACCATACCGAAAATTTTGTTTCGATCCCTCGTTAGGGATCCTTCGCGTTCGAATTGTAAAATCCCTTCCCGGGAAATCTAGTTTTCGAACTTAGTCTTTTGAGCCTTTTTTGGCTGGGCGCATGGATTTGCCTTGTAACACAAAGTTTTGGTGCGCCCCTTTAAAGCCTTTGGCGCATGGTTTTCCATGTTAGCACATCTTTCGGTGCGCCAAAGGATGTTGAGTCTCTTTTGCGTGCGCCAAGGCGCATGCGCCTTATTGTTGACATTGCTTTTGTTGCGCCACTTTTCGGTGCGCCAAAGGGCGCACATAATCTCGCTGCAACACAAAGTTTTGGTGCGCCAAAGGGCGCACATAACTTCATGTCGACAATGCATATGGTGCGCCAAAGGCGCGCTCAATCTTCTGTTGTCAAATACTTTCGTGCGCCAAAGGGCGCACGCTTTCCCCTGTCGACAGCAACTTTCATGCGCCATTTCAAAAGTGGTTGGCGCATTGATGACCAGTTTTTCTATAAATATACGTGCGCGCCCAATGTCATTTTCATTCTTTTGCAAAGCACGTGATCGTTCTGGACTTGTCAGCCTCTGCTCCGTCGTTTTCATCGCCCTGTGGACCCGCTCTCCAAACTTTTGCTATATATCCAAGGTGAGAGGTTCTCCCTCTTCTCCGTTTTGTGCTTTCGGTTCTTTGAGTGTTCTTGGTCTGTGTTTTGGCTTGCTGGCCGGTTTTAAAATAGGAATATGATTAAGCTAGCTCCCCCTGTGTTGTCCTGTTTCATTTTCTTCTTTTCCTCCTCCCTTGCCTCCCTCTTTCCAGATCTGCTGGTAAAGAGTGTTGTTTTGAAAAGGCTTGGTCTGAAAACCTTTTTATAAAACCTTATATGTCCAAGCAACCTTTGAAATGGAGGAAAGAAAGAAAAGGTTTGAGCTATGAGTTTAGTTCTGTGGCGCACGGGCGCGTCTTGTTGCACTAAAAACAGTTGCGCCCCTTTGGCGCATCTACCCGCCCTGTTACACGATCAAAACCGCGCTTGATGGCGCACCCATTTGTCATGCTGCATCTAGAACTCATGCGCCCTCAAAGCGCGCCTTTTCGCATGCTACAAGTGTCAATCCCGCGCCCCCTTAAAAGCCTTTGGCGCACCATTTATCCATGTTACATCCCGTTTCCATGCGCCAAAGGGCGCACCCAGCTTCCATGCAACACAAGCCTTATTCGCGCAAGTATAAAGCTATAAAGGCGCGGGCGCACCCCCGATTGCAGTAACATGATGTTGTGTAAAACCCTTTTGGCGCACGAAAAGTCCATGTTACACGATCCATCCATGCGCAAAGGGCGCACCGAATCTCAATGTAACATACTCTTTTCATGCGCCCTGCTATAAAATGCAATCTGCTACATCCGTGCGCCATGCGCCTTTGGCGCCAGTTTAACCTCTGCAACACTCTTTTTCTGTGCGCCTTATCCATTTGGCCTGCAACATGCAATTTTCATGCGCCCTGCGCCCTGAGCCTTAAAATCTCTAACTCTTTCTTCTGCTAGCATTCCAATGGAAGATCAAATGACTAATTCAACCTTTTTGGATTGGGTCTCACTTCTTCTTCATGCAGATCAGCAACTGAGTTCGAAAGAACACATGTCTACGTCAAGCAAGAGACCCGCCAAATCAAGAGGAAAGGCTAAGCTCACAGAGGAAGAGATGAAGTATAAATATCAAAGGGTCAGGATGCCCGAATCACAGCCGAAAGTGCAAGTATCGATGTCGAGACTCGGAGGTGGGTCACATTGACATGGAGGAATTCTGGGTTAGAACTCAGAAAGTTACAAGAAGTCCATGGATGGACAAGTTAATAGGCAGTGCCCTGCACTTCGCCGGAGGAATCCCCGTCAGCGCTGTCAACAACGAATTCATGATGGTGATTGCGCAATCTTACAACAAGGACACAAGATGTGTCGAGAACAGTAAGGGCGAGGCAGTCATAAACCTCACTGCCCGTCATTTTGAGTTGATACTTGGCATCCCTCACCACCGGAACTTCGTGGCTGTTAGCCAACAAGAATGCATCAAGGCCTGGGAAGACAATGAAGACCAGTGCATGCAGTTGATGAATGAGGTCTACCTAAAGAACAAGAAGGTGGTGACCCGGTGGCCACAGACTATCCACCGAAGTGATTTCTCAGAGGAGCTCAGCGATACTATCACCTTCCTGAGCAGAGTCTTCGGGCTTTCAGATGCCCACTATTTCCATAAGTGGATGCTGCGGTACTTGGAGACAATGAATAAGAATTTGCCCGATCAGCGCTTTTGCTGGGGGGAGATAATAAGCAGCACCATCTCTGAGCAGCTACAACAGTTTGCCACAACGGGAGTATTCCATATGAACTCCTACGTAGTTTACGCTGCTGCATCTGAAAGAGATTATCCAGGGCTAAACCGAAGTGGAATTTGGCCTCAGGTCAAAATATATGAATATTATCCAGAGCTAAAGCTGGAGAATAGCATCCCTCGATTGCTAAAATCAATGATGCTTTCTTCTATCACATCATGTGCATGTTGCGACCAAATTTAACTCATGGCCGCACGACCAAGAATACAGTGTCAGCCGTGGAGAAGTGGGGGGCCTTGTTCACCCAGTTTCCCACATTCACCTATCTGAGGGCGGTCAACTTCTTGGGCGAACCAACCAGGTTGCCGAGGTATGCTGGACCGAAGCTGGTTCTATTAGAACTATCAAGACAGCTGGTCACATACCATGAAAAGTGCCTCAAAAGAAAGAAGGGCGGAACTCCTTTCCCCCTCACAGTAGGCCGATACACATGCTCCACCTACCACAAGGCGAAGGAGATGTATGCTGAGCTGGAACTCCTCAACTTGAAGCATGATTTCCCAGCCAGGCCTACCTTCGACCCAAGAGGCTGCCTGCCAAGGGCTAAGCTTGATCCGATCCATGTCCCTCAAATTGAGGACATTTACATTGATATCATCCACGAGGTGGAACTAAGAAGAAAGGATCATTCTCGCTTGGCATTGGCAGAAATTATCCAATATGGAGTGGCCATCGTCCCCAAAGGCTTCCAAACTATGGAAGATGAAACTGACAAAGTGTATAATGACACAGATGGGGACAATTGGCCCTTCCCGGCCATTGACAGAAGCAAGGCTCCTCAAACAATTGAGGAGAGGGTCAAAGAGACTATGCGGAGAACAGAGCATTGGTGCCGCATGAACGGACTAATCTACCTCGGGGTAGATTTCACAACTTCCCCTTTGGGCAACGCACCTCCAAGGTCCAAGAAGCAGCTGAAAGGCAAAGGTGCAGAAGGTGAATCTAGCACCATTCAGGAAGAAGCCCCTGAAAGTCCTCTTCCCTCAGAGCCAGAACAAGTCATAACTCTTGATGAGGAATTGACAGAGGATGTTCCCATAGGCCCATCCACTCAGGATGTCGGCATCGCTACAGAAATCGAGGTCTCTTCTTCTTCTCTTCCTCCCCTTCCTCAGGTGTCTCAAGCGACCACTCCTTTGGTTGTGTCCTCTGCCCCTTCTTCTACCCTTTCCCCTGCCTCTTCATCTATCTTCTCCTCCCTCGCTGATTTGTCTTCCTCCATTTCTTCCCTCATCTCCGAGCTCCCTTCCCTTCCTATGTCTTCTGCAGTTACGGTTTCCCTTCCTCCCGTGGACACTTCTTCGGCTATTCTTTCAATGCCGCCGCGCGTCTCCACGTTTTCCCCTTCTACCGTTCTTTGCCTCCCCTCTGTCTCTGGTCCTTCTTCTATAGGACCAGCTTGGATCTCTCAGCAGCTGAGCCAACAAAAGAGGAAAGTCCCCATCGCTCAGATGGACTTTTCGGTCATTCCAACTAAAGGAGCAAAGAAGCAAGCGGTTACACGCTTCTCGAAGAAGCTGCTGCAGTGAGAGAGTCATGGAAATAGCATACCCGACCCCCTCAAAGGGAAAGAAGATCTGTCTCAACAGATTTCACCGTGACCCAAGTCACAATGGGGACATCCTCTCGAAAGTCTCAGTGGGGAAGCTCTCTTTCCGCAGTTGATGCACTCTGCAAAAGCTTCAGGAAACGAAAGAGGAGAAAAGGCTGCGAAGGAGCAGAACAAATACACGCTTGAAGCCTTACAGAGAAGATGGGAAGTGCACCTCCCACAAGCTGCCGCCGAGACTCTGAGCTTTCGGTCGGAGAGAAGATCAATGAGTATTCAAAGATCGGCGAGCGAGTGGTATGGCGTTTCACTTGGAGGAGCCAGATCCTCAAGGATAGTGAAAGAGTAATCGCCGAGTATATCAATTTATACCTAAACATCGGAAAGGCGAATAAGGAACTCCAAGCATTAGCGGGTCCGATATCAGAAGAGTTAGAGCATGCTAGACTCCAGCACGAGACCTTTCAACAAATGTTCGACTGTCCAGTCGAGGATCTGGTCAAGTTCGGAGTCTTCGGCCATCCAAGGGCCCTCAACAAAACTATGTCCACTCTGGACTATCGGATAGATCAGCTGGAATTCGTTTTGGAAAAGATAGACAAGGTAAAGGAAGAGGCCCTGGATGCAATGCATCAAATGGAGAAAATTGTTCTCTCCATGACTCCAGGGTTGCTCACTCCTTCCCTTACCTTGAGATCAGCTGATGACACTATCCGGATCTTGAGGAGATAGCTTCCCGGGGACGGGGCGGAGGTCACATTCGACACTCGAATCTATCAACCTCTTGCTGTAGGGACTTCATCGGGTTCCTTATCGAGGCGGAGAAAGATTATTCCAAAATCCCGAGAAAAGCTCATAGACGAGCGGGAGACTTTGTGAAAGCAATCAATCGAGCGGCACAAGGATCCATCACGGGATCAATTTGGGCCGATGATTAGCAAGTTTTTGGAATACCGCGCTCAGTTCCACATATCATCTCTGAGCAGCATCAGAAACAGGCAACCCCTTTTCGGCCGCAGGATGATGATGATGAGTAGCTTCTTCTTCTTCTTCTTCTTCTTCTTCTCTCTATTCTCCGACTTTCTTTTCGAAATGTCTAAAATGTGTTGGCACAAATGATGACATCATCCATGTTGCATCATGGGATGATGTCATCCATCAAAGTTGTCAAAGTCAACATGACTTTTAGATATTTTGTAAATATCTTTGTAAATAAGTGGTTGGCTCCATTTTGCCTTCTCTCTCCCTCATCTTCTATAAATATGGGAATACTTGTTGTATTCAAAAGGTGAACATTTTTAGATAGAAATAGAAGTGAGGAGAGAAAGACTTTGAGCTTTCTTGTAACAGAAGAGAACAGTAATACAATTATTCGGACTTTGTGCTCAATAGCTGTGTTATACATTAGATCTTTCTTACGTTAGATCTGTATGTGTTTAATCTGTTGGATTCATATCTACTTTTCCGTCATTTGTTTATCAGTATTGCTTTGTTTATTTATGCAAGTAGGTTTGGCTCTGTTTACTACCAAACTAAAAACATAAATCTTCTGACCTTTCTGCTTTGGAATTCATTTCTTTTCTCCTTCGGATCTATTCTTTCTCTTCTCCCTCTTTCATTCCTTTCTTTTCGCAGCCTGGAACACTCTACTGGGATGAGATCCCAACCCCCGAAGGCAGAATCTGTGAGACTTGCATAGGTTCCTGCTAGTAGAAATAGCAATAAACCAGTTTCGCTTTGCTGTCTCAAAGAGGGGCTAAGCCCTGCACACTGTTGGCTCGTCTATCCATAGATCTGTCCACGCGACAGATTTTCGGACCAACGAGTTCATATGACATTTATGATTTGAGCGATAGGTGAAATGAAAGAGCGCCTTATGTAGGCTGCATAATGTGAATTGACTCAAACCCTAAAAGCTCCGCTTCCTCAAAACCTCCGCCTTATCCTCTTCAAGTATAAATTTATTTTGTTTCGTGCAACAACATTGTTAAAATGCCGTAGAAAGCACGTGGCATGTAACGACGCTAATTATCATGAAACCCGGTAGAAATCAATAGAAGATGGAAATAATGATGTCAATGTGGATGTTGTCGAAACAATAAGTAGTAGTTTCAAATATGCGTTCACAGTTTGAGTTGAGTGAGGTGAAAAGCGAATCAAATTGGCGTATTGACTCTTTGGAATGGGGATTTTGTGGAAGGCTTCTTTCAAGGGACATGACTGTCAAGTGAAGCAGGTTAGCAATGGTTAAGGATTGCAGATTGGAACAGCCCAATCAGAGCTATGAATGGTGGTCTTCTCGGGCCTTTCCTTCGCAAGGCTTGTCTTTCAACATTTAGGCAATAAATGCCTTCCACGTAGCTGCAGTCTAAGCCTTCCAATCTTTACAAATAATTTGCCTACTTGCATTTATGATCAAGGGGCATAATTTAGAACCACAGCCTCTATGAAGAACCTATTATTACAGTATTCCTGAGATATCTCAATTCTAAAATACTATAAATTCTATTGCGGTATTTACATCTCAAACAATTCATTTTCATTTTTCAAAACAAAACATTAAGTGGATAACTAATTATGACACTTAATTAGGAAACAATGAAACATGGCAACTGAAAGTAACAATACCTTGGAATAAAAAATCCTCGCACTTCTTCACTCATTCTATACTCCCAAAACATTCATTCAAATAAGAGAAATGCAGCTTCTAGAAATTACATTTAGTGTCATCGAACTGATATTAACAAGTATTGGTGTGATCCATTGTAATGTCCCCTTTTCAGAATTAATTAATTCTAAATACCTGAAGCCTATTTTTATTATTTTCCGTAGGCTAAGGGGAGATTAAAAGAGGAAAATAAATTAAATAAGTGGTCCAAGGGTATTTTTATATTTTATTTGGAAAAAGGACACTTGAATTATATTTAAAAAACAGAATAAAATAAAATAATAATAGAATGATGTACTTCTATTAGGCGCCAAAGTTAGGATAATAATTAAATAAATCAGTCTACACCAAGGATAGAGTTGGCTACCGAGAAAACAGATCCTATTTTTAGGATAAAGTGAAGATAAAGCTTTCTAATAGTGCATATTCCTAATATTAGGATGGGGCATCAACTTAAAGAGAATAAAGTATTATTATATTTGTTTATGGGGCATGCATGTATTTCCAAAAAGGGGGCACTTTGGAGAAGGGTTGGAAGTTATAAAGGCAAATTTGGGGTTTATTGTACATACATCTTGGAAATTGATCAACTATTTTCTTTGTCTACAAGTAGCTTTCATACGCTTCCGTAATAGAGTACGAAAACCCTCCTTTACACATATTTGAGAATGGAATCCCCACTTCTCGGTTGGAAAATTCCATTTCAAGGGTTGCGGTGACAATTCAAGGTGCAAATGTTCTGCCAATTCAATTCCAAACAATTGTATTAAGACACTAGTATTTTTATTGTAGCTGGTACGTATTCAATAAATAAAAGACAAATTTGTACGCATTATGGTTCGCTGTTTTTATTAAAAAAATCAGATTATCATTGTTATCAAAGTTAGATTTTTAATATTGTTGCCCTAGGGTTTAACAAAATATTCAGATCTATTAGAAATTATTTTCAGGTATATTACAGTGGTATCAGAATGAGATTCCTTGTGGAAGGGAACGACAAAAACAGAGGAAGTGTTAAAAAAATAAAAAATTGCAGCTTTGAACCTCATGTAGGGTAGTGATAGAAAAGTCAGGTACCAGCAGAGGGGGAAAAAGAAAGCTTTAAAACAGTCAAAGGAAGGATTAAGGCAGTAAGACCAGAGATTGTTTTTTAGGAAAAGACGGATAGTATTCTCGCTAGCTTGTGGATCAGATAGAGAAGGAATCCATGACAATGTTTATTCAAGCAAAGTTCTTATAGCGGGAAGAAAATATAGATCCCATTCAAGAGGTGTTGGTAAAAATAGAAAAGTACAAACTTGAGGCCCCCAGAATCCTTGACCAATATCAAGGGATGTTTGATTATCTTAAATCTGAAGTTTCCTTTGATGATTACTTGGAGTTACTCAAAATGAGGAATCCAAATAAAAGAGGGTTGTGTGAATACATAAAAGGGTTGAAGAAGAAAGAAGAACAATTAGTGCTGCAAGAAATTGAGAGGAAGCAACCCATGAAGGAATCCACCATACAAGAGGAAGTTGAAAAAGATGTTCCTGTTCAAGAAGCACCCATCAATCTCCCAAAGATTGTGTTTGTGCCATATGAAGGGGATTTGCAGAATAGCTGTAAAAATAAAAGTGAGGAAGTCGGGGGAAAGGACATCACTTGTTGGATGTAACGAACTCAACATGGAAAAAGATGCACCAAATCATGAACGATCCTTCGAACTTCCAAAGGGTAAGCCATTGATTGATTTTCAGAGTAGCATTATGGATGGATATGCATTGGAGGAGAACATTTTGATTAACACTAATTTGGGAGTCTTGAGTCCCAAAGATGGAGGTGTTGAGGGTATCTCAACAATTCTTATTTCGGTACAGGAAGGTAAGCACTTTGATTATAGACTAAGGTATGAGAATATTTCAGATTTGTTGCTCCCTATTATGTCATTTCAAGATAAGGCGAAGATACAACTTGCAGAACATAAAGCATGCACCTGAGGAAAATGACTCAACAGATACTAATGTTGGCATTGAGCTTGCTGAAATTTTCAGATCAACTAATAATAAGCAGTTTTGACAACAATAGTTTTTTGGACAACAATTTGCACTGACAATTATGTCAACATCACATGAAGCATTGAGGGTTAGGAATTGCAAATTCCCAAGGTGGATTTGGGATCCCGGCTTGCAATTGCTTGAGGGCAAGCAATTCTGGGAAGGGCGGACTGTAATGTCCCCTTTTCAGAATTAATTAATTTTGGATACTTGAAGCCTATTTTTATTATTTTCCATAGGCTAAGGGGAGATTAAAAGAGGAAATAAATTAAATAGGTGGTCAAAGGTATTTTTATATTTTATTTGGAAAAAGGACACTTGAACTACATTTAAAAAACAGAAATATAATAAAATAATAATAGAATGATGTACTTCTATTATTAGGCGCCAAACTTAGGATAATAATTAAATAAATCAGTTTATAATGGGGGCACCAAGGATAGAGTGGGCTGCATGAGAAAACAGATCCTATTTTTAGGATAAAGTGAAGATAGAGCTTTTTAATATTGCATATTCCTAATATTAGGATGGGGCGTCAACTTGAAGAGAATAAAGTATTATTTTATTTGTTTATGGGGCATGCATGTATTTTCAAAAGGGGCGCCCACTTTGGAAAAGGGTTGGAGGTTATAAAGGCAGATTTGGGGTTTATTGTACATACATATTGAAAATTCATCAACTATTTTCTTTATCTTCAAGTATCTTCCGCTTTTGCTTTCGTAATAGAGGACGAAAACCCTCCTTTACACAGATTTGAGGACAGAATCCTTCACTTCTCAATTGGGCAATTCCATTTCAAGGGTTGCATTGACAATTCAGGCTGCAAGTGTTCCACTAATTCAGATGTAAACAATTGTATTAAGACACTAGTATTTTTATTGTAGCTGGTTCGTATTCAATAAATAAAAGACTGATTTTTACACATTATGGTTCGTTGTTTTTATATAAAAAATTAGATTATCGCTGTTATAAAAGTTAGATTTTTAATATTGTTTCCCTAGGGTTTAACAAAATATCCAGATCTGTTAGAAATTGTTTTCAGGGATATTACATCCATGTTCATATCTCACGGGTTCACATAAGTTTTAAGTTAAATTTGGGCATTTATTCAGCATATCGTGTGTGTGTCTGTCAAAGTATTATAGTTGTAAGTACTCTCTTAGGTATGTATGAAATTATGCAAGCATGCATTTGGCATGTGAATTGTTTGAGTAAATACCTAAAAGAAATGTGCATGTAAACTGTCTAAATAAATACCTAAAAAAATGTGCAATAATCGACCTTCCACCTAATCTTAAGATATGAAGGATATCCATTCTACCAAATTTTGAATAAAATATATATGTTAATGTTTTACAGATATTTCTGCAAGTCATAACTGATGGGAAGATGTTTTTAACAAACATAGAATAATAATACATATAACGAACCTTGAAATGCGGGTGAGACGGGCTTCAAATATCAACTCTTGTTAGACGATAAATTATACTTGACAAATTTCTTACAAGCAAGTGTTCGCTTTGCTAACACATAATGAGACCAAATTTAGCAAGCATTGGGATGGTGTAAAGGAAGCTTCCCTTGTCCCCATTTCATTGTTGGCATTCACCACCCTCTCCTTCCACGAACCTCCCTAATGCAATCAATGCATACTTATTTCTAATCCCATACAATGTCGACAACCATAAAAGGTTTGACAATGAAAGACACAAGAGCTTTGACACTAGCATAAAACATTTGATCCATTGAAACTTCCCTATTGGTCCGACAACACTGCAAAAGGTGTTCAAAGTTCCAACCGAGCATGGCGCATATCGTAGTTTATAGAAGTGAAGGTTAAGTGTTGAAATCAAATTAGATTGAGTGTAATAACATATTAGCTCTCCTAAAAACATAAGTGAGACCAAATAAGTGAGCATATATAAATTTCATACATAATCTGGTTTTCTTTAGTTGATTCCCAAATGACTAACCTAGCATGGTCACAAGTTTATACAATTACTCTAGAGAAGAGGAGCATAAAAATGGCCAAGGTTTAATTGGCATGTTGATGATAAAGTTAGTCTCCTCAACATAGCCAACACAACTAAGAAAGTCAACCACACAGACATAAAGATCAAATATAAGCGTAATCCTATAAGAGGCACTCATGCCACCTAAGTATTTACAACCCTCATCCATTAAAATTGCATGGCTATGTCCTAATAAAAGAAAAATGAAGCGTACATGGCTACAGTATGTTCTATGCGACCACATCTTTGAGGTGTTTTGTCGAACAATTGATTATCCGTATCTATGCTTCCACAATTTGTATACATGTTTATCAGGCCATTTGTAACTACGAAATCTAAGAAACATCCAATTTCAATTATCTTTTGATGGATGTCCATACACTACTCTAAAACTCCCAATTTGGCATAGGTTGAGAGGACGTTGAGAACAGTTCATGGGTTTCATTTTTAAAGTTTAAACCTACCAATTGCATTTCTGTAAAGGTTTCTAAGGCCTTTTCAAACAACCCGTTTTGTACATACCCTACAAACATGGCATTCCACGAGATGAAATTTTGTCGAGATATTTTTGAAAATCCTGAAAGCCTCGTTAAGAACACCATTTTGTGCCTAACATGCATTCATGGAAATCAAAGAGGCCAGATTTATTTCAGGCATTTAGTGTAGCAGTTTGTATACCAGGTGTAGGCCTCAACACTTTGCATACATATCTTCCATAGCACCTACAACTACAACATATGACAACTCATTTTGCATACAAGTATACTGAGGCACGTGCCAACACATCTTAAAAATTAGTTTTCCATTATGTTTTGATGGATGTCCACACATAATCGTGTATGTGTTAAATCAATCCCATACAACCATCAAGAGACGCTCTCCATCGTCTCCAAGAATTAGATTGATTGTAAGCCCTTCTATCAAATTTCCTTTCGGTAAAGCATATTTCCATCTCCTATAGGGTTACTAATCCTTTTTTTTTTATTTACTCCACCTCCCCCAACTTAGCATCCTAGATATGCAGCATTTTCTTGAAAGCAGTTCAATGTCAACAACATAGTCTACATTTTCAAGGTTTGACATGGTGCACCTTGTTGCTTTTTCCACGGTTCATAAGACCTTTAAATGATGGGTGAAATAGAAAGAGCACCTTGTGTAGCTGCATAATGTGAATTGACTCCAAACCATAAAACTTCTTCCTCAAAAACCTCTACCTTATCCTCCTCTAGGATAACTTTCTTTTGTTTCCATGCAACAATAGTTAAAATGTCAAAGGAAGTGCATAGCATGTAACAACACAAATGTGACCTTCATGTACTTGACTATAAGTGCAGTGACTAGAAAACTCCTTTTGAACTTTCTAACGGGTCTTCCAATCCCTAGTAAATTCTTTTTAAGTGTTTAACATAATTTAATACTATAAAAAAACAGCTCAGACTAAAATATAAGGAGCAATCTAGGATATAATTTCTCTACATTACACTACATTACAACCATGTAACTTTAAATATGATTATCTAAACATCATTAACATGGAAGGAAAATAATAAGCTGAGCTTACATAATTAATAAATAATTGCCACCTACATCTATGACATGCCACTTGCAAGAAAATCGTGTCGGCAATACCAAAACAAACTTCTTACTGATGTATAAGAAAGTGGCAAAATCAAACATGTTTAATGTCCAACTTATTCAATGAACTGACTTTTTAAGCTCAAGTAAGACCACTGAGTATTGTTTTAAATTTCTCCAATTTCTCCTTAAATTTGTGAGCTTCTGCGTTCAAATTTATGTCTACCCACCTGAATGCTTCGTTAACAGGAAGAGCAAAACTATGAGGAAAAACTGCCGGAGTATTGTACTAGGAAATCTGACTGGAAAATCAAGCCAGGAAACGTCCGCCAGAAATAGAATATTTTTCCATTGAGGACTTCCTCAAAGGAGGACGCCTCTGGCGTAACAAACAAATTGAAGTGTAATGAAAAGCAACTACATATCCCAGGTGATTATAGGCTAGATTATTGCATCCTCTAGCAAGACCAGAAATATAAAACTGAAAAATGGAGATGTTGGCCATCACATGGATATTTGTGTGGATGCAACCTACTCAAAATGGGCAGAGAAGATATCCTACTGGTAGTTAACAAACAAGTATTTACAACCGGGAAAGAAATGTACAACATACCACCATAATCAAATAATTCTACCTTTTCAACTCACCTGTAACATTGTTGAAGAGCTCATCTGTAGTGAAGTCAATAGAAAAATACGCACTGATGTTTTTTCCATTGACAATATAAGAATTAGTCGTATTTGGGAAAACCCACTTTATGTTTGTACTGTTCTCCAACTTTATATCTGTTCGACATATGCCTTGTTTATCTTTTGTTAACTGCAAGTCACAGAACATTATAGCATCGAATAAGCTGTTATTGATTGCAACCTCATAAGCAACTTTAGTTTGGTCGGGAAAGAATCCTGACAGTCCACCACGAGCTATGACCAGTGGTGCTTTACCTGCACAAAGAGTAGCATAAAATGTCACAATTTGAGACTTGTTCTTTCCAACATCCCACAGTTTTCAAAAACAAGTTAGTGAAAATAAGATAACTCATAACAATCTTACTCTAAATGGAAAATAGAAAATGCTGGAAACAAGGTCAAATAAGTTGTTTATTGAGAAGAACAATGCATGTGAAAGCCTAGGCTCAAACCCACTTCAGATTCCAATTCTCCCCATGCACTTATTCTCCTCAAAAAAATTAAAAATGCACATGTGCTGGGTATTGTAGATGAAGTACAGCTTGGAGGTTGAATTATATATCGGATGAAATATCAAGATATTTTTGAAAATCTAACAATTGTATCTACTATCATAAATTGGAATGTAAATTGAAGACTTTGAGATCAAATGCACAGCTAGCCCTGCTTTACATGGACATGAGATATTCAAGTAGGCTGACAAAAAAACTTGCATTTACTTTAAGTCGAGACCTTCTCAAGAATCTGTAAATACCATGCCCTCAAGCAAAATTTGCAGATTTATAGGTATCTAGATCATGGATGAAACAGTCTGGTATCTTCCATAACAGTTCTTCACCTTTCTCGGCATTGTATGATGATATCTACTATATACAATCTTCATATCTACGTAGATAGCATCAGATATGATAAGCAGGATATAGCTAGTGGAATATAGACAGCTATACATCTCCCTCTAGAGTATGTCATGTACAGAGCATGTGGAATGTCTTTTCTCCGTGCTCCTCTTGTAAAGCTGTTCATCATTTCTAAAACATTGTTTAACATTCCTTCTGCATATACACATCTAGGTTCAACAAACTTAGAGAGTTGTACCCTGGATATCTCCTGGGATCTGGATCCATTCATGCAATTAAGATGAGTTACATAGCATATATTGTTAGAATAATAACTCCATTTATTTGTCATCCAAATCTTATGGGACCAACTTTTCACGGTTGATAACCATGAAAAGTTGTTTATGACATTCTTCAAGGTTGGAAGTGAAATTCACAATCACTAACCTTTAGTATAATAATATAATTTATGTTTATATAGTATTGATTTAGCCCTATGAGTTGAAGAAAGCACTGATATATCTCAAAACGAATGAAGACATCTTCTAGAGATTTCCCCAAATAAAAAATACCTCGAGAACAAATGTATCAGATCACTAAAACAAGCTCAAAACATTTTGTGTAACTATATTCCATTCTGTTTATGCTTTCTAAGATAATGGAATTGTGACCAAAATATTTGTCAAGAATAGAAGAGCAGATGCACCAGATGATTGTTTGCCATTCATTCTTGACGCAACATATAGAGAAGTGGGTCATTACATTATAGACTTGTAAAGCAATGGCGATTGTCAAAGCCAACAAATAAAAGTGGCTGCACATCTAGACATTATAATTCAAATTAATGGGAATCTTTAAAAGCAATAGACAAAAACCTCTGTACTATTTAATGCAAGAATTAGCAATCTTAAGATTTATGAAGCTAGTGAGTTAATTATATTTAAACAGTCTGCAACTAGAGAATTCCAAAAATGGTGCATGTGTACTGCCAAAGGCTATGCTAGAGAAGCACATAGAATTCTACAATAAGGATCATGTCATGCCCGCAACTTATGTCAGTTAGACAGGTACTAGACTTGGGGTTCCTTATCTCTATGAACATTTTATCTCTCACTTTTTAAGTTAATACTTATTCCTTGAAATGTGTGTGTGTGTGTGTGTGTGTGTTTGTTTACAAGTCATACGAAAATTCAACAGGGGATTCTGAGAAAGATTTTTGGTTTTACTTTTCTTGTAATAGAACATACCTATCCCTGAGAGAAATTGCAAGGTTGATGAGGTTTATATTAGTAGAACTATAAGACAAATCATCTGGGATTTTTAATGTGTTCTCACAATCATTATGTATATCTGTTATTTTTATTCTCATTTTGATATCTCAGTAGTTCTGAATTTGTGGCTTACTTATATCCTCTGCCGTGTAAGTTCATGTGAACAGACATGAAAATGACAAGTGTACATAGAATTATATTTTTTCCATAAGCCCTTAGTTTTCTAGAATAAGAATGGAGGCAGGGAGGATCTTCAACCAAAATATGAACTAATATATCTTTCAATCTGATGATGTTTTCTGCATTACAAACTTACTAAGCGGTATAAAAACAGAGAATAAAATATCACCAAAATAGTTCAAACATAAAAACTGTAAAACCTCACATTTCTGAATCCCGGGCATCTGCACTTGTGTACCCTCCATTTGGCATTGCCTATGAAGATTACTCTATGTGGATTAAAGTTGGGATATTCTATATATACACCTCCGTAGGGCATAAAGATATATGTAAAATCAACAGCTTGAGAAATACACTCAATATGGCTGTTGGTGCCATTCTGTACCTCAAGGTCACGTGAAATGGCAATCATCTTTCCACCCCATGTATTTCTAGTGTAAACGGATTGGTAAGGTCCGGTTTATTTACAAATTTGGTTATAAGAACAAAATACCAAGTAGTACAAAGTTGTATGTATATACATATATATATATATATATATATATATATATATATATATATATATATATATATATGTATATGTATGTATATATATATATATATATATATATGTATGTATATATATATATATGTATGTATATATATATATGTATGTATATATATATATATATATATATGTATATGTATGTATAGATATATATATATATATATATATATGGAGTACAAATCAGCATAAATAAACACTTCCCATTGTAACAACTGCCATTGTAGCCGCAACTACAAGAATCCCGAAATGCAACCAAGGAATGAAAATAAATTAGATTGCTCATAGAACTGCTCTAGTGACAAAAGCACTAGGCCTTCCCAAGTGAAGTTCTGATCAGATCTCCATGAGATAGCGTTGAAATTGGGTAAAATAACACTTCCAAACTTGCTGATTATGGTGTACCCAATGTGGTAAAAACTCATTTTGCGTGTCTGAGACTCCCAATTTCAAAGCTTGACTTTGAAGAAACCCTGCAAGGTAACCCTAGTGACCTCATGTGTTCCTTTGCCCATGAGAAAGTTCATTTAAAACAGTGGCATGCAGATGGTCAAATTCATCGTGACATAAGTTTCCTCGATCGATCCCTAAGATGGGAGATAATTTCAAATTGTGTTAAAGTAAAGATAAAATGAAGCAGGAAGGGCACAATTCGTAAGAAAAACCTTTCTGAGGTGAAGATTCTAATAGGCATTTAAATAACTCTTTCATGTGAACACAAAGATTACACTGGCAATAATTTGATCTATTCTGGAGTGGCAAGGAATTATTGATATCGGCAGATTCGTCACTATGAGGACCCATGCATCTTTAAAAACAGAAGTTGTTGAGATTATGGTTATTCTTGTTACAAATGAAGATTTGTTCTCTTGGGTTTTGGCTTCAACCCAAACAGCCGACAGTATTTCCGGTTATAGAGAAATTCTGACGAATTCCAAACATGGAAAAAAAGATAAAAGAGATAGTGACATGTGAATCAAAGGCAGAGGCAATTTCAGTAATGAAGGCCAGAAGAAACACCCTGACCAGTCAGTTTGAAGATATGTGGAGCCATTATGCAGGCCTCACCAAATTTCTGATGGACCTGAGTGTCATCCATGAGGTCACAGAACTGGCACTATAGAATGCATTGTGTGGAGGCGACCACCGCCCCTACTTTCCCTCTGGGAGAGCTGCCATGAAGTATGCTTTGTGCAGCTACAGGAGCCGTTTCTACACGGTTTCACTACCACTAAGCTACCAGCCTTCTGTGTGGTTTGGAATGTGGATTTACTATGGGTTACAGTCTATTAATAAAACCCACATTGCGTGTTCATGAACTGGAAAGAAAACATGTAAGGGCTAATTTCAGCAATTGTGTAGACGAGGTACTACTTAATAGCATCCAAATCGAACTCGACTCTATGTACGGTTTTTTGAACGAGAGGATTAATGGAGATACCAGATTTATTGGGAGTCACTCTGTGTGACTCAAACCTGTGACTCAACGGGGCAGTATACTTTTCCTTGCCTAAACAGCAGTTGGGCCACACCCCTCAAGTAGCTCTCTGTGGGTTTTTGCAGGGTGAAAACCTTGTTATAACCCTTATTACCTGCAACAAACCTCTAATAAACCCATTTCCCCGATGGTTGCCATACTCCCGCTACACAACCTGGTAGACTATCACCTAAATGGCCTCACTGATAATGTCTTCTGTATTTTTTCCAAAAAATTAAAAAAGTAACCAGCAAAAAATAACTCATCAAATTTTCCAGCTGAAATCATATACTCAAAAGAAACCTGAAAATTTTCCTACAAAAAATTTAAAATGTACTGATGTGGGCATGATTGAAAACGCTAGAAGATGAATGAATTAAGAAAACAGAGTGAGAGCACTAACCGCTGAGTGATTGCCAGGAACTCTTCTTCTTCTTCTTGGCACAAGTCTCCTGTAATGAGCATAGGCACAACAATGCAACTAAAACTAACAGAAGCCGTCTGCCGTACGACGCCATTGTGCCTTTCTTCTTAGGATTCAGAACTGCACAGAATGATTTATATAAATAACCCGTAATAGCATTTACAGTGGATAAAAGTATAAATGGGTTAAACGACCTGAGCCCTGCCGGTTGCACTGCACCGGTTCAGGAGATTCGCATACAAGGAGAATGAGAATGAGAATGGTAGGTTCTACTTTTCTAAAATCATTTCAGGATAGGTGACCATTTCTCCCGACACTCTACTAAATGTGTCGATTCACAAATTTGAAGTCAGTCGGGGACAATATCATAGAACTTTTCATACCTATTGGTTTCACAAATTTGAAGTGACACGCATTCTATATCATAGAACTTTTCATACCTACTGGGTTCACAAATTTGAAGTCAGTCGGTGACACATGTTCTATATCATAGAACTTTTCATACCTACTGGGTTCACAAATTTGAAGTCAGTCGGTGACACATGTTCTATATCATAGAACTTTTCATACCTCTTGGTTTCACAAATTTGAAGTCGATCGGTGACACGTGTTCTATATCATAGAACTTTTCATACCCTCTTGGTTGAGGTTGAAATGAAATGAAATGGCGGTTCACGATGTTAAAAATAGTCTATGAAATAGTAAAACCAGTTTCTTTTATTTTCGTCATTTTTATTGTCTTCGATAGTCTTAATGATAAAGTTCTCCATTTTAGCTATCAACTCTTCAGTGAACATATCTTGTAATGACAATGTTGTGAAATTGATTGCATATCTCAAACGAATGTCATTATAAGCATTGCATTCTATAATAAAGTGTTTTTCTGATTTCATTGCCCCATCTAAGCAAAAGACAGAGAGTCTCTCTTCCCATTTTTCTTTAGGTCTTTTCCATCTACATGTTTTGCATCTAAGTCGATGAGAGTTAGTCCTTAGTTGAGCTATGAGAACCTTAACTTTCAAGGGACATGGGCCCCTATGTAGGCCTTTTGTTGATGATCACAAGTGTAGTTAAATTCTTCAAGGTAGTATCTCTTTTTTCTCCCTATTTTTTTCCACATAACTTTGTGGAACTTATCTATTACAAATGTTTTTTTTTATTTTATTGTTTTCCTTGGGCACGACATTCCATTCAATATTCCATCTTTTCATCCACTTGATGTTTTGATTCACCCATGACCTTTTTCTCCTACATAATGGCTCTTTGAAGACTATGTTGGGCCACCTGTTTGTTGTCATTTGTTCAATTTTATTGAGGTATCTTAGAAGTCGAATCATAGCAACGACTTTGATTGGAACTGCACTTGTTTCAGCTAAAATAATCTCATAAGGGATAGAAATTTTCAGCTTGAACTTGTTTGTGATCATATGTTTTTGAATTCTCTCAATTTGTTTCCATTTTGATATTGGTATGTTGCTTGCCTATATTTCACATTACTATGCTAAATGTGAAAATATATACCTAATCGATTGTTATTACAAATAAATAAATGAATAAATGATTAAGTACAAAAATAGACCCAAGCAAATTAAGCTAGTAAATATGAAACCCTAAGTGCAAAGAGAGGGTAAGAAGCCTTGGTTGATTTGCATTAATCCCAAAGGTGTACGAGTTGGAAAAGCTGGAAAATACAAAGCATGATCGTCGCATGACCGAAGCCCGAGAAAAATACAAATATGGAAGAATAAATTTGAACTAGGGTGTTTGGAGAGAGACATGAAGCCTATGGGCGCCCTAGGCCTATTTCTAGGTGCATGGGTATGTGGAAATACTCAGAAAACCTCCTCGAAGTGGTTGTTAGTTATTCGTTGTTGTTCGTCTTTGGTCATTATGAGGTCGCACCAAGATCGTCGAGGTCATTGAAACCTACAATGAATTATGAACCTGAAAAACCCTCAAATAGACATCAAATCCTAAAAAAGAAAGATGCAAGATGAGGGGTCAAATTGTCCTCTGCTATCACAATGGTGATCTTACGATTGAGCGTTGCACTACATCTCAGTCCCAATGTAGTTCTTTGTGTGTGTATGGAATTGTGCCCTGAGTGGCTCTTATGTGTGTCACACTTGACAGCGAGAAAGCGAGCTAGATGTAAAAAAATGTAGTAGATGTGTGTATGGAATAGAATGAACATCCCTCCTATGAAGTGTATGCAGAATAACTAACCCTTGTGTCCCTTTGATGGTCTTAGATGGATGCTGACTTTAGGTGGTGGTAGCTAGTGTTTAATGCTTAGTTTTTATTATGATCACATAACTTTATATTTATATGATTCCTTTGCTTGAATTTCATAATTAACGTCAAAAGGCCGACTACCAAAAATATAAGATGCTCAAACGGCTAGAAAGGACCTAAAAGATGTGAACCAAGTACAAAGGGGTCATGGGCTCCTAGAGGGGATGAGGGCACTTGGCGTTGGCGTCCTGGCTAGGCGCTGGTGTCCAGGATGATAAATGTCAAAGTATAAAAAGGTAGCCCGAGCAAGTAAGGGTGTAAGACCAGAAAGTTGAAGCAGAAAGCAAAAAAAAGGTGGCCAAAGACATGGGTTAATTAGTATTTTTCTTACTTATGAATCATATGAATAGTAGTATGTAATCGAGGACTAGATAATTACCCAAAGTGTGTGATTTTGTGTCTACATTTGCCCCCACTTTATGTTGGTGAGTGGAAAGCTCGGTAACATAAAGTAGATAGAGATGTGTACCTGATAACCATGTAGATTGATGTAGAAAGAGTATGCCGAGGGACAAGATAAAGCATGGAGTGATAAAAGTGTGAAGCGTGGATGCTAAGGAGGAGAAAATGCAAAATTTGGTGATGAAAATGAACCTAGGGCGGAAACGCATGTGTAGATGTCACTATGTGCATCTGTTGTTAATGTCAATGTGGTTGTTGTTGATGTTGTGAATGATGTTGACTATCATTTCCCATACGTACAAACTTACAAAAGACAAAAACGAACAAGTAGTCAAATATGCATGTATATGATCAAAATATGTAAAAAGTGTGTAAGGAAAGTACATAAAATATGAAAATGTGAAATAGGAACATGTGCACCTGATCCGTGATGAGGAAAAGAGTGTAGCAAGGATCCTGAAGATGTTGTAAATGAATGATATTTTCGAGCGATCTCACGCTATTTCGTCGATCGCGATTTTTAGGCGATCTCACACTAATGATGTGGAAGAATTATAGTGAGAAAAGTCCGGGTGTTATCCTCCAACCCTTAATCGCTTCCCACAATGATGTATAACACCACTACGAGATGGTGTGTAAACTTCGATCAAACGCGAGTGCTAAGGATTGTGTGCCCAGTAAAATCCATTGTGTGGAGTTATGTAGATTGTCTTTGAACTATCAATCGTTGTGTAATTACCCCCTAGTTATAGGTGTCCAGAAAGGGTCATGTTGTGTTAAGGACCCAATTCGATTCGAGCCCTAAAACTAAAAATTATGTTGTCTTTGGTACCGTGTTGTATTGAACTATGTTGTATGATGTTGTATGGGGTGAATGATTCACCCAAATGATGCCCCCTCATTTGGGGTGCATGTGATGTTGTTGAAGGAGTATGCAACCCAAAAGAGGACCAGATCGTTGTGTTGAAATTATGCCCTGCAGGGGAAGGGAATGTGCTTGGTAGAAACCAAGGCACGCACAAAAAGTGGCTAAGAGACAATTGTTAGTACAAACAAAGACAAACAAACATGTAGAAGACAAAATGTATGATAAACAAACAATATGTAAGACAAGACGCAAGAAGATAATGTAAACACCCAAGAAGACAATGTAGACCGTGAAAAGCGGATTGCAAACCACGGGACATGTCGACACTAAAATTTTCCTCCGTAATTTCTATTTCATTAATGTGTGTATTAGGAATAGGATGTTGTTAAGTATAATTAGTAATAACGTCGATAGAAGATAATGGCGCTGCTATGATACGATGCCGCCAATAATGTATAGTATAGTAATAGTCAAAAGTATAATAGGAATGTTGTGGTAAAAAGTAAATATTTGTCGTAAGTGGTTCGGTAATGTTAAAATGTCAAAGTTAGGGTAAGTAGAGAAGTAGGGTCTACATGATTAGGAATTAGAAATATTATATTGGTAATAAGGACAAGGAGTGAGGTCATAAATATTTTGTGTATTTTATTTGTAAAAATTCTAAAAATGTGGAACCCATGTGAAATGATAAGGTTTATCTTATCTTAAAAGATAAGCTTACATGTACAAGATAAGAGTTAAGGTATGGAATATGATTCGTCGGAGTAGATTTCTTACCCTATCTTAGAGATAAGATGGATAAGCTTGGAAGTTCTATAAATAGAGAGGCCACCCCCCTCATTTAGCATAGAAGGAAGTAGTGAAAAATATTGTATGAGTAAGTGTGTAAAGGAAGCCATCATTTTGAAGGTGTGTTAAAGAAGCCATTAAGAGATGTAATTGTGAAGTTTCTCCCATAGTTATGGTTGGAAGGCAAGTGAAGTCAGTAACACTTGAAGTACCTCATGGGTGAGATTGTAACAATTTCATGTTGATATTATAATTTACACTTATATTTTAGATTTATCATCATTCCTTCTTATCATAGTCTATGGTATTCTTGTGTTATGTTTGTTGTTGTGTTTCCAGATTACATCCACCAAACTAAAATTTGTGCATTAGTAAATAATCATAGCACGAGGAGTTCCCAGTGAAGAATTATCATAGTGCCAGATTGGTGATGACAGACACCACTCGGGATGTCACAAGAAAATCTAGGTTGGCGAAGGCTAAAGCAGAGCAGTGTGCACAAGACAAAGGAAAAAGCCCGCAAACAAAGGGCAAACAATGACAAACAATGTAGAAACAACCATGGTAACAAATAGACTCGCAATACAAATGTTACACATGAAGCACTCATTAACATGCTATAAAGATAAAAAGTATGTCAAGGCGTGTATAATCCGATAAATTAATGTGTTATGAAACAAAATGAAACAATAAGACTGTAATGTACGAAAGTGGATGACCCCAAGAGATGTTGTGGGACTGGTAATAGGTATTACGCCAAGCATCCATTATGCATGTAATAGATCTGTAGAATCTGTGATCAAAACTTGAAAACAAGTGAATGTGCATGTGTGTATGGAAAGATAATGACATACAAGATATATATCTAGCATGTGTAATAAAGTGAACATGTAAAAGCATGAGTAAGCAAGAGTAAATGCAACCAAGATATGCAGTATGTTGTGGATGAGATGGAATGGAATGCAGTGTGAATGATAGGAGTAGTGTGCCCCCCAAGTGGATGTGTATGTATGCAATGAGGTTCATTTATTTATGCCCCCTCAATAGTCAATAATGAACCGTAAACGAGAGTGTGTCATCGGGAAATGGTCTGAAATGTGTGTACTAAAAAGATGTGATCGTCAAAGCGCAAAGTGTAGAGTGTAGATGCATGATTGAATGAGTGAGTTGATTAAATGCATGAGTGTGATGAGGTCCATTTGAGATGTATACCCTCAGCAGTCAAGTATGGACCATGGAACTAGAGTGTGTCATAGGGTAGTGTGTTGTGTTATGAAATGCCCCATTTTTAGACGTAAAAAAAATACCTTGTAATCAGTGGAATTTTAGGTTTTTTTATACTTATAACACTTATTTAACCGGACCTTATAAATCCATGTCTCCTTAATAAACTAAAACAATTTATTTAATGATTTAATTTGTCCCGGGAAAAGGATTTAATTCGCCAAGGAAATCTCAATATAATAGAGGATTAATACTTACGTATCCCACATGGCCCCCTTTAATTAAAAGATTTACCCAAGGTCAAACCACCAATATTTATTTACACCCCCTAGAATAAAATCACTTCACCCACCATTTTGTTTTAAAAAAACAACAATCCCACCAAAAATCACATGACTTAAATCGGGAGGGTGAAAGCCCAACCATTGGATTAAAGTAATGTGAGCCCTAGGATCTAGGTCTCCTCTTAAACCCTAAAAGTTGATACCTTTTACTTCCTTTCTCATTTTCTTTTGTCTTGTTTTGTTTCTTTGTTTACTGAGTTCTTTTAGGAGGAGAGGGCTACGGATTTCCTTTCAAGATCTAATCCATGGGGAAGGAGGATTTATATCCTTTTTTTGTTTATATTGATAATCTATTTTCTTTTATTCTTCAAAATGTAGTTTTTTCTTTTTTGTTATTTATCTATATAAAAGAAGTTTGTATTATTTTTTATTTTACTTAGATCCCAACAACACAATATCCAAGTTACAGGAGTGGCCTACCACTAATAGAGGCATTGTGGTCCTGTGCGGGGTTGGGTATGTGGTGAGGCTGCGATTTTAACAGAGGGACGATGACGGTGATTTGTGGTTGGGGCGCCATGCGCCATAGTGGTGTGGCGTAGGCCACACAACTACGACCTTTTCAAATGGACGGGGGATGCGCGGGGTGTGGCCCCTCCCCATATTATTTTTTTGCAAAATTTGTTGAATTAAACAAAATGAAACAACAAATGTAAAAATTCATTTATTAACTCAACGAAATTTTACTCTCTTTCAATTATTTTGCCAAATCCCCAATATGAAACCGTGAGAGTTCTTTTTCATAATAATGATTTAATTTTCTTTTTAATAAGGTGAAATCCGATTATTATTAGCTCGTGTGTGTGTGTGTGTGTGTGTGTGTGTGTGTGTGTGTGTGTGTGTGTGTGTGTGAATATGAACTAAGATTCTACATACATGGAATAACATATTTATGAATATTTTAGGAGACAAAGAATTTCAACTATATAATACATTTATATATTTTAATTTATAACTATAGATATACCCAATTTATTTGTTTATATATCAACATATTAACATGGACATTTAAAAAAAAATCCAAGGTAACCTATGAAAAATATTTTTCATTCACAACAAATTTTAACTATATAAGTATGAACATGGACTTTTAGCAATAAAAATTTCCCTTAAAAGTAATAATCAATTTTCTACAACTTGTATAGAAATATGAGCAAATGTAAACTGGTTGCTATCAATCCCTATGCTTTATAATGCTTTGCAAAAATGACTTCTAGAGCAAGAATAATGATTTTCTTTTCCAAAATTAAAACAACAATCTTCCTATTGCAAACAAACCTCTCTTCAATGAGAATAACCAACTAGTTATACCAAATCCCTCACAAGGAGGAGATTTTACAAAATGTATCACACATGATTTAAAGATCGCAACAATCCATTATACATTCATATTAAAGAAGGCTTGCTTACAAAATAACACATTTTATTTTCAAAGAAGAGAGACTTTAACAATCCATACAACCTCGTTTGCAAAGGAAGAACTACTTCACAAAAGTATGCCTCCATTTCATTCAATAAGAATGAAGGTTTTCTACACCAACATCTAGAGCCAATTCTAATGAGAAGAACATCAACCTCTCAAAAAACAAAAAAATCTCTTCTTTAAAGAGATGATCAAATATACAACAAAGCCACTATCATGGAAAACATGTTTTACCAAGATCTACATATTCAAGGATGGTATACACAACACTAATACAACACTAGTTGCTCAAAAGCAATCCCAATCCCAATATGGGAAACTTACAAAGAAAATAGAACTCTTGACATAGCCATATCCACATGATAACAAGAAGTATAACTCTCCCAAAAATTGGGGAAAACACAATGCCAAGTATGCAAGAAAGCTCCAACCATCCTCAAGCTTGAACTCCAACTCTTGTACTCCACATAATCTTCAACACAAAGAGAAAGGTTTGATTCACCATCCAACCTATAGGCATCATTACATGCATTTCCAAAGGTTGGAAGACATTCTATCCTCCCCCAACCCCATGGGAGAGAGAGATAGCTTCCATAAATGTGAACAAGTAAAGTGAAGGGGGTAATAACAAACACTTCACATTCAAGACCAATCTCATACAGTACAAAATCACAACAATTGAAACCAAACAAAAAGAGGAGAACACAAAATTCATCCTCAACAAGAGGGAAGAGTAGATGAGACATCTAATAATGCCATAGAGTGTGGTCCAACCATAGGATGCACACTTACAAAATATTCAAAATCCTCCTTATCCATCCATAACAATCAACCCTCCTTATTACTCCTCCCATTCGCCTAAATTCCTCTTTGGGAGGATTTTCAAACCCATTGGGTTTCCTCTCTAAGGATGGGGAAGGGGTTCAAACCATATGAACCACCTTCCCACCTCAAACCATATGAGGGGATAAAAGAGAAACCAACATGGCTTGCCCATCAAGCCATGAGGTTTAAGAGGGAAAATCCCTCCCTCTTCCCCAACAAAACTCCCAAATCCATCAAGCCATATGATGGATGGAGAAAACAACAAAAGAACACAACCAAACAAGCATGCAACACATACAAAACAAGACCATACTTTCAACAATATGCAATCTATAATTTAACATGCAAAATAACACAAAAAGGATCAAAGATCCTACCTCTAAAAATCTTTCCAATCTCTAAGCTTCTCCAAATCCTTGTCCAAGCAAGAGCTCCAACTCCAAAAGCACTCCAAGCACAAATGACAATCAAAATTCCTCTTTCTCCCACATGAGGGAGTATTTGAAGGAAACAAAGTAATCTTCCTCACAAATGAGGGGGTGACATGTGTCACCCCTCTCTTCCCTCCAAGCCAAGATTCCAAAAACAAAAGGAAGAAAAGATAAAGCCTCATTTAAGCATTACTCCCCAAATTACCCAAAAAGAAAATAAAACAAACCCATGCAACTTTTCACAACACACAACCCCCAACCATTCTTACATGAATGGTGACAAGAGAGAGGCCAAATGGGAGGAAACTCCTTTTGGCCTTGAAATTAAGCCCCTACCTAATAGGTAGGGTCCAAGGGCTTATTTTTATGCTAAGAGAACCCCCAAAACCAAAAGGGGTCTCTAAAAATGCCAAAAATAACCCAATTTCGGGTTTGAAATTTTTGGACACATTTGTTGAGGATGTGGGGCCCACTCAAGGGTGCTTATGTGACCCCAATCCTCATTAATCAAGCAAACACTTAAACAAATACATCCTTAATACAAGTGGGGACCATTAGGTCCCCCAACCTAGCTTCTAACAAAAATTAAACAACTAAACACAATTAATTTTACAAAATATACAACATTATAATCTAAGGGTCACTCATGGTGCCCAAACAATACATGCAACCAATAAGGCTTCATACAACTAACATGGCTAAGACTCAACCCATGGGCCGCTTGTGCACATTCGTGTAGCCACCCTAAAACCCACGTTCTCTTGTGCCCTGTAATATGCACACTCATTGCAAACATTAAATGCATATGTCCAATAAAAGTATAAATCAATTACTCAAGTAAATCAATCGAAGTATAAACATGCTAACTATGCTAACACATCATCAATATGGAATTGTAATTGAGAAACATGCACAATTTCACATAAATTCACCATGTGTCACCATTATCAAAGTACATATAATTGACATATATATATATATATATATATATATGATATCATATGATCACATCAAAATAATCAAATAGTCCATAACATCAAGATGTGTGACAAAACCATGTATCCATCATATATCAAACAAGCTCAATAACGTAGTAAAATGTTAGTATCCAAAACATCTACTGAAATGCACTAAAATACTAATCAAGGCTGAATTGGCACTATGCACCCAAATCACCATACATGTCCACGAAATATCAAATAACATAACATAGTATCAAATGTGTCATAATCCATGTCAAATCATCAAATATGAGTACAGAGTCAACATATAACTGAGGCTAGAAAATGTGGGCACTACATGTTGTATGCGTTGGAGAGATATGTTGAAGGCATAGTATGTCATTTTGATTGTTTATGAAAAGGATCGATTGTAGACACGTTGTGTGTGTGATGTATATTGTCGAGATGTGTAAAGAAAGGTGTTTATTGTATAGTAGGATGCCTGAGATAGATATGTCATGAGAGCGTTGAACGCATAGTGTGTTGTCTGAGTGTGTAGATTGTGTAAGATGTTTTGTCATTGTGTGTAGGATAGATGTAGTGGACGATGTAAACGATTAATATCACAAGTGTTGAGTGTGAAGCATGTTGTAGATATGTATGTTGTGTTGAAGATGCACATAGAGTATGTGTTTCTTGTTGTTGTGTTGAGTTGGTATTGATAAGCGGTGAAGACTAAGAAAAATAAGTCGCAAGGATGTTGGTTGTGTAGTGATGAATGCATGTAAAAACACATGATAGAAGTGTGTCCAGTGTGTCATGTGTAATATGATGTGTAGTGTGTGAGGTTCATGTATATAGGATTCCCTCAACAGTCAAGTGTGAACCAAAGCACAAGAGTGCGTCATCAGGTAATGACAATACAAGCATATCAAAGGATGTGTAATGATGCTTAGAGAGATGAAACATGAAACATAGAGCGTATGATTAGAAATGGTGACCAATTGATGTTAGGAAGGGGGAAGTAAGCATGATGCCCCCAAGTGTGTCAATGATGGAGATCTATGCAACAATGTGAGATATACCTTGCCATCATGGGAGATTGTTTTCTGTGTCATGATAAGAGAGAGGGCCAACACAATGGTAGGTAGAAGTAACAGTAGGACCATGCGATGGTGGAAAAGTTTGAAATGTGTCTTGTCCATCAAGAGGATAAATTTCTTTGACAAAAATGATTAGTTGTTGAAATGGTGAATTATTGGGTAATGTTGTAGCAGACTCAGTAGGAGAAGGTGTTGAACTGATTTTTAGAGGAGGTTGCTTAGGTTGACTTGGTGATGTTGTAGATGACTCGAGAGGAGGTGTTGTATTGATTTTGAGAGGTGGTTGCTTAGGCGGCTCTTGACTTTCCTTAGAAATGATGGCATGATGCTCATTAGATGAATAAGATTTAGGAACCCATTGAGATGTAACAAGTGGAGAGGACCATGTAAAAAAACATTGTGCGGTGAATGAGATGAAACCTTAACACTCAAGATGCTTTATTATTTATTGTAAAGCATAGAAATCATTTTCATTATGTCCATTGATTCGATGATAATTGCAATATGGAAGACCTTGATATCTTGCAAGCCGATAAGGAGGGTAGCAATCAGTAGATGGTAAGCTGATTAATTGATGAGTTATGAGTTTTGGAAGAATATCTTGTTGCTTAAAGCATTGATTGCAAACTTGAGAGGTGCGGGAGCGGAAAGATTTGAGGTTCACTAATATGAGCACATGTAGAAGACATAGAATGAAGATAAGCGTAGAAGGAAAATAAAAATGAGCTCGAGAAGCATCATTAAGATGTTGGCTTTCAGATTTAAGAGATATATATCAACTAAAATTGACTAAACTAAGTAGTGTTACAATAGTTAATCTAATCTAGGAGGACATAAAATACAGTGAATAAATGTACTAAAGTAATATGTAAAGAAACTAAAATAATTAAGCTAATAGAAATGAAACCCTAAGTATGCAAGAGGGAATAGGAAAGAACTCAGCTGATAACTGGTGACTATCGCAGAGTGTCGTAGAGGTGACTGGAGAAAATAGGAGCGGGAGCGGTTGTGTCGTGGTCCCACAGAGGACATATCTGGGTGATATGAGTGGACTGGGGCACCTAGAAAAGGACCGGGGCACCCACATGTGTTTGGTAAGCAAAATAGGCACCACTGGTCTCGAGAAAAATATCTAAAACTGGTTCTTATAGGGTCAGAAGGTGGTCTCAAACTCTCACCTTGTGTGTCGCATTAATTTCTCATCTTGTGCCAAATGCTTCAAATATTATAAGAGGAAGAATAACTGCAAAAAGACCCTAAAGGAAGTATCAAAACCCTAAAAATAAATATGCAGAATGAATGGGTCGAACTAACCTTAGCTACCACAACAGTGGGCTTACTAAACTAAGTGTTGCACTACATTTCAGACCTAAATGTAGTTCTAGTGAGTGTGTGCATGTCGTGCCCTGTTATCTTGTCTTTAGTTACACTTTATGAAATAACTAGCAATAGATAAATGTAGAAAATGTAATAGTATGTGTGCATGGAATAGAATAGAATCCCTCTCCCTATGAAGTGTGATTCATGCTTCCTAGCTTGTGCCTTGATGATGGAGTTATGTGGATGCAAATGATAGATGGATGCAACTCTAGATGGAGTGATAGTAGTATGTAATGATAGGTACCTCATTATGGTCTCATAACTTTATATTTATAAGGTTATCTTGCTCTAATTTCATAATTAACCTTGAAAAATCCAACCACAAGAAAAATAAAGATGAAAAATAGCTAGAAGAGGCCCAAAAGTGGCGGGAAAGTGCTAAAAGGATCAGGGCGCCCCAGGTGGGACCAGGGTGCCTATAGGTGCCCCACCTAATGCCAACATAGCGCAAGGTGTCAGAAAAATGGCTGGGCATATGGGTGTAATAGGTCGCAAATTATGAAATAAAATAAACAAGATGGCCAAAAGGATGGCGGTTAATTAGTACTTTCTTCACTCAAGAACCTTCTAAATAGTAGTATGAGATCGAGATAAAGAAATATCTAAAGTGCATGATTTTGTGACTATAAATATAATTGTGGATTCCATAGCCTGAAATTTGTCTTGAAATAAATAATGAAGAACTTGAATGGATTTGCAAATAGATTGATTGGAATTTGAACCAAGAGAGTCATCGGAAAGATGATCAAAGATAACATTGACTTGAGTAGGAAACATGTTGATAGGGAGATACATAGTCATTAGGGTTTTGTGAAGAACATCTTTACAAGATGGGTGCATTTGAGTCAATTAAAGAGACTTGAGATACCTTATGAACCATAATAATAGAAAAAAATCCAAGAGTATTCAAATCTTTGGTTCACCAAATGATTAAGCTAAATGTGAAAATATATAACTAATATGAATGTTATGACAACAATAAATGAATAAACAATCAAGAATAGAAATAAACCCAAATAAATTAAGCTAGTAAATATGATACCCTAAGTGCAAAGAGAGGGTAAAAGCCTTAGCTGATTCATAGAAATCTAGGAGGTTTAAAGAGTTGGAAAACTAGAAAATACAAAGCACCGATTGTCGCATCAAAACCCTATTGTCATGTGAATGTACAACAAGGAAATTTACAATTTTTGAGCATGACAACCACACCATACTTGAAAATTTTTACTCAAAGGTCATTCTGAGCCCTCCTTCATATCACCCTAATCCCCGAGTAAGTCCTATCCCATCTCTATGAGTAGTCCATTGTGTCGTGTCAATTTTCACTTAATTTATTTAGGGATATCTATTCATTCCAAGTTCTTTCAATGTAAAATCCATCAAAACAAGTCTTTCGAAAAGCTTGGGAAGGCTCACTGTCGTTCTTCTCAAATTTGGTGCACACCCCCAAAAGCAGAGCAAAAGGCCTAAATTCATCACAAAAGCATATCAAGGATTAAAGAACATTGTGTAATCAATTTTGGAAGATTCACAAGTTTTGGAGTAGGTTCAACAAAAGTCGGTCTTGGAGGCCTCAGCAGTGCATAGGGCCAAAAATGCTACTGAGCTTTAGGAAGTGATGTTGGGAGCTCTAAAAGGAATTAGGATTCAAACAATATATCTTTAGAAAGGTATTTAATATCCCTAGATTATGTTGAAATCATATTCTTCACAACACCTTAGCGCACTATGTCCCCATCCAATTTTTCTCATGTACAAACTTAGATTTAGAACACAAATCCTAAATTTTAGGTGGTAAATGGTCGAATAAAGATCTAAAAACCCCACCATTGGATTCATAAGGCCATTTTAAGTCAATATCATATACAATTTCACAAAAAAACTCCATCGTAAGTTCCATATATGACCTCGACAAGTCGCTCTTCTCTAAAACACAAGTCTCCAATGAGTTAGCCATTTTTTGGGTTGGAAATCCAACTAATGGGAGAGTGGCACAATTTTTTGCACCAAGTGCACAAAATATTTGGTGTAATAGGTGCAATAAAATGTTTCCCTACCTCATTTGGACCCCTGGACCCTCCACACGACCAAGTTTCAACTCTTTCTTGCAAGTTAAGCCCTCATGCTTCATTTCCCCCCCCACTCCATGCAATCGCGTTCCGCCAATTGTCAAGCTAGGGTGAGGGCACATTTTTATGTCCCATGTGCACCAAATAATTGGTGCACTTGGTGTAAAAAACTCCTAGCCCTCCCATGTGTCCCCAACAACTACTTAAGGTGCAAATTTCAACCCCCTCTTTCATCCCCAACCGCTAATCACGGTCAGCCAAATGGCCAATAGGGTTAGGGTTAAATTCTTTGCACCAAGTACAAAAAATATTTTTTGAAATAGGTGCGATAAATTGTAACCCATTCCAAAACTCAAAACATGCAAAAATTCTAAGCTGTTAGGTTGTCACTAGTTGTTTCCTTCACGCACGCACATGTTTTCTCCAACTGCCAGATTCTCCCTCCAATTCTCCATTGTTGTTGCTTCTAGACCTTATACAGCACCTCAAACATCTTCATCATCATCTTTCCATCATTCCTCACTACTGCAATGTGAAGAATGAATATTTTTTAGCAAGAAACAAAAATTATGTGTTGTTAGAAACCCTGGGGCAAAAAAACAAACAATTGCTCATAACTAATGAATCGGTGATCAAATCTCAATGAAACTTGGAGAAAACCTTCCTAATCCAAATTCCTTGAAGCTTAAAAAAACCAAAACTGAAAAGGAGTCCCTTATTTTTAATGGAAACCATTTTAAATCATGTTCCCTAGGGTGTTCTTCCATCGTTTGTCGCCAAACCGTGAAGCGGATTGAGCCAAGAATCGAATAAAGAATGAAGAGAAAAAACCAAAAAGAATCCACTTGTTTGTTCATCAATTTGACACCTTGATTTTCAGGTTCTAAAATAGCAAGTGCCACTGGTTTACACTTTCCATTTTTAGTAAATTTTCCAAAAACGTCTCCAGAAGCAAAACGGTGAAAATCACGAAAATTGAAAACTAGGGCATGCGAGTCGAAAAAGCAAAAAAATGAAAAAGAAAGAGCAAAAAACAACTTTCAAAAAATGGAAAGTGATTTGAATTGACCCCAAGACATCCATGACAATCCTAGAATGTGAAGGAAACACCTCAGTGTAAGCAACAAGGTGAAAAAGTGACACTGCCTAAAATAACATCTCCTAGGAACAACTTTCTAAAAATAGCAGTTTTCAGCCCCAATCACGAAACTTGTTGTCACCTCCATAACGACATATATCACTACTTTTTTTCATCCTTGTGGGATTGTAAGATGATTCCAAGGCTCAAACAAAGCATTGATAACTTCATATTGGTCTTGGAAGCATTATCCTAAATTCAAGTGTGCTCAGAAGTAATGCAAGGCATCACAAGGTGCATCAAATGGATTCATCTTCATCACTCAAAGTGATTTTGGCAATTTGAAATGAGTTTTTCAAAGAGTTAAATGAATTGCAGATTGCTCATCAATTATGTATCGAGGAGTATCATCGTGAACAATTCTCATGTCCGTCTTGAGCTCATATTGAGAAGTCCTGAAAAAGTGTTTCTTAACACGTTCATTTCACAACCCAAGATGCCCGAACAACATGTGAAAGGAGGAAATAATTTTTTAAAATGCACTTCATCAAATCTTTCGATGAATATAATAGCATGGCGTGTAGCAGAATGTCATCAGATATTGTTCTCCATCCTTAGAATCCTTCAGAGTGGATCTGAGTGAACAACGACTACGGTCATCAAAGTGATCATTCAACCGTGTTTTTAAACACCCAATTCAAGGGGTCTATGCATCATAGATTTTGTGACCATTATTAGAAAAGTGTTCAGAGGTGTCCAAAGGATCATATGTCATCAATGTGATGGGATTATCATGGGTGCATTGTGTAAACAATTGTGTCAAGCCTCCATCCATACATATGATTGGTCAAAGGAAGTGACAAATTTTCATAGTTCAAAGGTTCAAAGATAACATTTCACCAATTCATCAGTGAAGTAGAATTTTCATCAAAGATGAAGTGGTGTTCATCCACAATTTAAAGCATTCCTTGATCTTTCTTTCTCCTTTCTCCCTCTTCTTTCTCTCTCCATCCTAATTATTCATTGAGCATAATCATTATATTTCATCCTATCCACTCAAGTGACCTATTTTCAATTTGTAAAAGTATTTTCTCAAAATTATAAGAGAAATACTTAATTCGTGGAAAACAAAAAGTCACAAGTGGAATATGGAAATGAAAAGTCATGTGAGGGAGGTGAAAAGACAATTGAGATTGTTATAAATTGGGATGACTTCTCCGTTCCAAGGATTCCAAATTTTGAAGATTTTTGCTTGGTAAATAGTGGATTGTGATATGTTGTTGGAATTTGTGTCATCCATATACATGAAATAAAGCTACATTTCTGCTACATGCTTTCTTCTTTTCCATTGCTTTGTACAACATTCGTAAATGTCAATCAAGGAATAAATTTTCTTCTTTCCAAGATGTATGAATGTGTGTAGCTTTGTATGCATGGTTTCCTCTCATCATTGGCGTGATAAGCATAGTTGTTATAAGCATCTTGTTTTTCTTCCACTTCTCTCATTTATGCACTTTGTAAGCATAGTGATGTAAGAGTTGTGTATCTTTGGTAAGTGAATCTAAAGACTTTTTGTTTTGATTCATAGATCCCACTAGCTTAATTTTTCTTTCCTCTATATTGAATGTCGAACTACTCCGGTTACTGGGTGTGAGCTCTGCTATCTACTCACATGACAGTAATCTTCCTTGCCTAATTTCTCTCCTTTCCCCTCATCGATGTAATTTCTTCTCTTGTACCTTGTGCAAGTACTTTGCCACATGTGTTCGGTGGAGTGTTCTTGTGTGATCCTTGACCAATTTGAACACCCACAACAATTAGATAGGATATGATTAGTTACATTCAATAACGGGAGCTCTACCATTCAATGTAGAGGGGTGTAGCCCGTGAACGTTGGTGGAGACACCTAATTTGTCCACCAATTTTTTTATTCTTACCAACAATTTTTGCGACTCCACCGGGAGAGATTTTCCTAAGTGTGCCCAAAAAATATCTTTGCCCAAAATATCAAAAAATAAAAAATTATATATATTAAAAAAATCATATTTCAAAGAAAATCATTTTTGAAGGCGACTCCATCAAGGAGAACCCCTGTCATGTTTGTTTCCCGCACCATGAAGAAATTTCCAGATTGGAGTGAAGTACCAATGAGTGATAGTGAAGAAGAATATTTTTAATCAGCGATGGTTCCATACCAACCCTTTCAAAGGGGAAAATTCAAGGATGGTAAAAGAGAATCCTACTTCAAGTAATAATCTATAGAAAGACAAACGAAATAAAATAAAACTTGCTGGTGAAGGAGAAGGTAAGGAATAGTTAAAATATGCACAAAGAAGATACAAGATGTTGCGTGAAGCCCAAGAAGATCAAGAATTTGCCAAAGGTAATACTCTCAGTTATGCACAATTGAATGAAAAGTTTGGAGCCATGTCTTTCATCACCCTCCCTTGGGATGATTTCCTTGTGTATAGAAATGATAAAATGGGAGTATTAAAACTTGAGTATATGGAAAGAATCATGAGCACTATGCAAGGAAATTCCACCCCCAAATCTACCTCAAAATTCTGAAATATGTTGAAGCCTTGTAAGAGATGTATGAGCAACTTGAAGTAACCCATAACAGGGAAGATGAAGAGGAGATATGTCCTTTATATGAAGATCCCAAGGAACATTCACACTATAGAGTATTCATCCTTGAAAGGTTCTTGAATGTCGCTTAAAGAAGATCTTATTCTCAAGCCCTCTAATGAAAATAAAATCAACACTATAGAGGAGTATGAAGGAAAAGGTGGCACAAGATCCCTTTGAAGAACATTTTTGCAATCTCGCACAACTCCTATAAAATTGAGAACATTTTCCTTCTTTTTCCGCTCTCTAGATGACTTCATTGCATATGGTGACGAAGAAATGAACATGTTGAAAAGAGAGTATGTGGAAAGGCTCTAGAGCATAATTAAAGGAAATTTCTACCTTGAGGCCTATCATGAAATTTGGAGGTATGCTTTGGCCCTACAAAGTAGGTACGAACACCTTGAATCACTTCATGTTGTCAACAACGAAGAAACTCAAGAAGATCTTGAAGATTTTCCGTACTACGAGGTACTCATTCTTGGAAGATTCTTGGATGCTCTTGAAGATCTTATCATAGAACCTTTTGATGAAAACCAAAGCAATGTCATGGAGGAAGAGGTAGAAGACATGAGGATTGAACCACCATTCAAAAATTCTCTCTGGCTCGAGACACAACCCATTGGGGGAATAATATATTTGATAAAGGAAGATTTTTGTTGCATAGTGGATGATTCAATGCTCTCTGAAGACTCCACCAACGATGAAGAAGATGACCAATTTGAAGTAAGCATGAATAATCTCCTTTCAAACTTTGATCTTTCAATTAATGATGAAATGGAGATATGTGAAGAAGTGTAAGAGAGCCATCCGACATCATGGACTAAAAATGATGAATTCAAGATGGTCATGGATGATTTTCCCTCCTATTTTGATCTTTCAAGTGATGTAGACTCCACCAACAATGAAGAAGATGACCAATTTGAAGTAAACATGAATAATCTCCTTTCAAACTTTGATCTTTCAATTAATGATGAAATGGAGATATGTGAAGAAGTGCAAGAAAGCCACCCGACATCATGGACCAAAAATGATGAATTCAAGATGGTCATGGATGATTTTCCCTCCTATTTTTATCTTTCAAGTGATGTAGAGATGTTGCATGAAGAAATGGAAACAGTCAAAGAACCAAATTCTCTTCCCGATTCAACCATGGATGATATGATGGAAGAATCTCACTTCCTTTTGAAGTTAAGGAGAATGAACAATTCAAACACAATCTCTTCTCACTCAAGGAGTAGAGTGATCATCTCGATGAAAAAATCCTTTCATTTTTCATACGAGTAAGAAGATCCCATAATGGATGATCAAGATAACATTAAAAGTTCTTCCCACATTGTTTCCTCAACATGGTCCTACCAAGAGGAGGATGATATGGATTTTGAACTTGAAGGAGTGCCCTTCCCACAAATCATGGACCTCTTCTCCTTGTCAAAAGGTGTGGTGAGTCAAGTATGTTTGTGCTTGTAAGAGAGTGAATATTGGGAAACAAAAATCATGGAAGAGATAAATGAGGATGTTTTAAATGAGTCATGGGCCCGTATGGATCAGATTTCCAATGATCTTGTGGAGGAACAACACGAAGATTCTCCTAATGAAGATGAATATGAATCTATGGAAAACTATGAAGAACCATTAGTGCAAGACATATTGAAGGTGTAGAAGAAACTAAATATCCCCAGCTCGATCTTGAACTCTTGACTTGGGCTATGGAGATGCAAGATAAGTACAAATCAATTTATGTTCCTCTTTTTGATACACCAATGTTTGATACCGAGACAGAGCCAATGGATGAACATGATGTCTTCCCCAATGCCTCGGTTGGCGAGAGTGAATGTGAAAGCATGTATTTTTCTTTCAAACAAAGTGTGAATAGGTTTGTGATCATAAAATAAGGAAGGTTCTGGAATATTATTTGAATATTATTGATTTTGAAGACAACATCCCCACATGGAGGAAGATAGTAAGGAAAATGTTGAGTAGGCTTGCATCAAAGAGAATTGTTCTAGAAAACAAAGTGAAAAGGTGCATGATTCTTGTGAAAAGATTCAAAATCAGATTGCACCCACCCCCAAGCTCCAATGTGTCTCGAACATGTTTCCATGTTTCACCAAGCCCTCGAAGATGATGAGGAACTCCATGTCAATGATGTGGCACCTATTCTCAGTAAAGCATCCGCTAGAGAAAAAAGTGAGACATCAAAAGAAGTTGTTGAAAGGGAAGAAAATTAGTTTGTTCTCTCTCCCTCAAGTGCCTTGCTAATGTAGGAGATGATTTAAAGTGGCAATTCAAAGAGGAAAAATATTTTCCCACTCGTGAAGACATGGAAGAATGGTGTCTCATGATCGCAGGGTGTCAAGCGGAAGCATCAAGGTACAAGAGTTTTGAGAAAGTGACGAAGTGTTCATTGGATGCAAGAACATTATTTATGCAATATGAGTACAAAGATGGAATTATGTTCAACATTATTATTCTCAAGCCATGAAAAGCCATCACAAAAGCATGGTTTGATTAAATAACAAATTTTTTGCTTCAAAGGTTATTCTTCAATCTGTTGTTTCATGATGGCATGTACTTCTCTCAACTTGTTTCCGGGTATGTGTATATTATTTCCTCACCTTTGTAAATATACCTCCCCATAAAACATATTTTCATGTTTCCATTGTGTGTTTTTCCCCTTTTGGTGTGTTTCTTGTCTTTTTTTTTTTGTGTTAATGTGTGTGTGTCTTGATAAAGCAAGTTGCGTAGCATATCTTTTTGATGACTCTCAGAGCTCAACGGATAAGGCACCGATTTATAAATTGAAATTGAGATTCTAGGGTTCTCATGTTACGAACTCATTGTCCTCAATCCACAACATGTCCCCAACCTAGAGCTATCCATTTTCATGTAAATGTGCAACAAGGAAATTCACAATTTCGAGCATGACAACCACACCCTACTCAAATTTTTTAATTCAAAGGTCATTCCGAGCCCTCCTTCGTATCACGCTAATCCTCAAGTCAGTCCTATCCCATATCTCTAAGAATTGCATTTTGTCATGTCGATGTTACCTTAATTGATTTAGGGATATCTAGTCATTCCAAGTTCTTCCAATGCAAAATCCATCAAGACAAGCCTTTCGGCAAGCTTGGGAGGGCTCGCATCTGTCTTCTCAAAGTGGTGCACACCCCTAGAGTAGAGTGAAAGGAATATAAATTCATCATGGAGGCATATCAAGGAGTAAAGAAAATTGTGTAATAAAATTTGGAAGGTTTTTGGAAGATTCATAATTTTTGGAGCATGTTTAACAAAAGTGGATCTTGGAGGCTTAAGCATTACCTGCACAAGGCCAAAATAGCTACTGAGCTTTGGGAAGTGATTCGGGAGCTCCAGAAGGAGTTAGGATTAAAATAATATATAATAAAAAAGGTATTTAATATCCCTAGATGATGGTGTAATCATATTTTTCACAAAACCTTGGCACACTATATCCCCATCCAGTTTTTCTCATGCACAGGTTTGGAGATAGAAAAAAATGCTAAATTTTAGGAGGTAAATGGTGGAATAAAGCTCTGAAAATCCTACCATTGGATTTATAAGGCCATTTTTAGTCAATATCATATAAAATTTCATCAAAAAACTCCATCGGAAGCTCTAGATATGACCCCGACAAGTCACTCTCCAAGGCACAGTCTCCAAAGCAGTTAGCCATTTTTCGGGTTGGAAATCCAACCAATGGGAGAGTGGCACACTTTTTACACCAAGTTCACAAAATATTTGGTGTAATAGGTGTAATAAAATTTTCCCCTACCTCATTTTGACCCCTAGACCCTCCACATGACCAAGTTTTAGCTCTTTCTTGCAAGTTAAGCCCCCAAGCTTCATTTCCCAACCCCCACTCCATGCAATCATGTGCCACCACTTGTCAAGCCAGGGTGAGGGTGAATTTTTATATCCCATGTGCACCAAATACTTGTTTCACTTGATGAAAAAAACTCCTATCCCTCCCATGTAGTTTCTTGGTCACCCATGTGCCCTCGACAACTGCTTAAGGTGTAAATTTTAGCCCCCTCTCTCATCCACAATTGCTAATTATGATCCACCAAGTGGCCCAATAGGGTTAGGACATGAATTTTTGAACCAATTGCACCAAATATTTTTTTCAATAGGTGCAAGAAAGTGTGATCCATTACAAAAATAAAAAACATGCAAAAATTCTAACCGCTGGGCCGCCACTAGCTACTTCCTTCACGCACACACATGTTTTATCCAATCTGTTAGATTCTCCTCCAGTTCTCCATTATCTTATTACTTCCAAACCTTATACAGCACCTCAAAAATATTCATCATCATCCCTTAATTACTCACTTCTACAACACAAATACTGAATATTTTTGAGTAAGAAACAAGAACTATGTCGCTGTTAGAAATCCCATGGCACAAAAACGAAGAATTGCTCATAACTAATGAACCGGTGATCAAATCTCAGTGAAACTTGGAGAAAACCTTCCTAATCCAAATGAATTGAAGCTGAAAAGAACCAAACATCTAAAGGATTCCTTTATTTTTAATGGCATCCATTTGAAATTTTGTTCCCTAGGGTGTTCTTCCATCATTTGTTGTCAAACCGTGAAGCGGATTGAGGCAAGAATTTGAATAGAGACTGAAGAGAAAAACCTAGAAAGAATCCACTTATTTTTCATCAATTCAACACCATGATTTTTAGGTTCTAATGATAGCAATTGCCACTAGTTTTCACTTGCCACTTTTATTAAAGTTTCCAAAAACGGAAAACTCTCCGAAGCGAAACAATGAAAATTGCAAAAATCTAAAACTAGGGCACACATGTCAAAAAATCAAAAAAATGAAAAAGAAAGAGCAAAAAGAAAATTTCCAAAAATGGAAAGTGCTTTGAATTGAACCCAATACATCCATGAAAATCTTGGAATGTGAAGGAAACACCTTATTCGCAAACAACAAGGCAAAAAAACTGACACTCTAGAAAATAACAACTCTTGGGAACAACTGCCTAAAAATAACAATTTTTGGCCCGATCACATAAACTTGTTGTCACCTCCATAACGACATATATCACTAATTTTTTTCATCCTCATGGGATTGTAAGATGATTTCAAGGCTCAAAAAAGCATTGCATAACTTCATATTGGTCTTAGAAGCATGTCCTAAATTCAAGTGTTCTTAAGTAATGCAAGGCATCACAAGGCGCAACAGATGGATTCATCTTCATCACTCTAGAGATTTGGGTGATTTGAAATGAGTTTTTCAGAGAGTTAAATGAATTGTAGTGGCTCATTAATTAGGTATCGAGGAGGATCATCATGAACAATGCTTGTGTCCATCTTGAGCTCACATTGAGAAGTCCTGAAACAATGTTTCTCAACACTCATTTGTGACTCGAGAAGCCCGAACACCATGTAAAAGGAGGTAAATACATGTTTAAAATGAATTTCATCAAATATTTTTGATAAATACAATAGTGTGACTGTGTAGCAAAATGTCATCAGATATTGTTCTCCATCCTCAGACTTCTTTAGAGTGGACTTGAGTGAACAACGATCTGCGGTCATCAAAGTGATCATTCAAATATGTTTTAAAACACCTAGTTCGAGGGGTTTTTGCATCATATATTTTATGACCATCATTAGAAAAGTGTTCAAAGGTGTCCATAGGAACATCCATCATCAGTGTAGTGGGATTATCACGGGTGCATTGTGTAAACAATTGTGTCAAGCCTCCATTCATACACATGATTGGTCAAAGGAAGTGGAAAATTTTCATGGACTACTCAGAAAGAGTCTCCTCATATTTCAAAGGTTCAAAGATAACATTTCACCAATTCATTAGTGGAGAAAAATTATCATCAGAGATGGAGTGGTCTTCATCCATGTTGTAAAACATTCTTGATCTTTCTTTCTCCCTTTTCCCTCTTCTTTCTTTCTCTGTTATAATGTTGGGGTTAGATCACCAATGTTGTATAGATATATATTCAATTTAAGCATGTAAGTAATAAACATAGGAATTAAACCAGAAGAAAAATATAAAGATATAACGTGGTTCACCCAATGTGGGCTACATCCACCAAAAAATAACCAATCAATTATTCTTTCTTCATAGAGGAAATACAATGAAGATTTTCAATTGTCCTCACCTCTAATGGATGTACAATACTTTTTCCTCACAAGATTCTTTGTGCTTTCTCCAAGAAAATATTTTTACAATAATCAATCTCTTACACTTATAACCCTATTTTTCTAGCTTATAAGCATATACAAACTTTAGGGCAACTTAGCTATGCATTTACAACCCTCCGATCACCTTTATAACAAAGGGTCAAATTTAATCCGTGTCTAATATAAAAATATGAATGCATAGATAATCGATGCCGGTTACCAAACCGATGTCGGTTCCTTCTAGGAAACCGACATCGGTTCCTGTGTAAACTAGCAAACCTAAAATGCTGCCATTTGTGAAGCTATTTATCTCCACAACTCAACAATCTCCCACTTGGAGATAAATTTCTGCATTGTACCATACAACTCCATCCTTGGATCCTTTCCTTGGCTTGTTTCTTCCTCTTCAAGTCTCAAGCTTGAAGACCAAAAAAAGTTGAGTGAAGATCCAACTTGATTTGCCAACAACTTTGTTAGCATATCTGTAGGGTTTCACATTCGTATGAATTTTCTTCAGCTTCAATTTCCCATCCTCCAACACATGTCATATAAAGTGATATCTCAACTGAATGTGTTTCATTATTGAATGAAATGCTGAGTTCTTTACTAGATGAATCACACTTTAACTATCATTGTATAATCTGCACTCTTGATGCTTCTTTCCTAACTCTTCCATGAACCTGCTCATCCATATCATCTCTTTGGTAGCCTCTGTAGCTACAATATATTCGGCCTCTGTAGTAGACAAGGCCACAACCTTCTACAATCTTGAAATCTAGCTAACTGTTGTGCCACCTACTGTGAATACATATCCATTGGTGCTTCTCCTACCATCCAAATCTCTAGCCATATCTGAATCAACATAGCCACATAAATAAGTATCTGACCCTCCATAACATAAATGCATGTTGGATGTCCCTCTCAAATATCTGAGTATCCATTAGACTGCTTTCCAATGCTCTTTACCTGGATTTTCCATAAATCTACTCACAACTCGCTTTTGTGTAATGTCTGGTCTAGTACAAACCATTGCATACATAAGGCTTCCAACTATTGAAGCATATGGAACTCGTGCCATGTACTCAACCTCCTCATGTGATGTAGGACACTGATATTTTCTTAATTTAAAGTGTCCAACCATAGGTGTACTTACAGGTTTTGAATTTTGCATTTTAAACCTTTTCAACACCTTATTGATATAATATTCCTGAGACAAATACAATTTCTTGTTCTTCCTGTCTCTATGAATTTGCATGCCAAGGATTTTCTTTGCAGCTCCCAAATCCTTCATTGCAAATGTATGAGCTAAATTTTCTTTAAGCTCAACAATGTCCTGCATACTAGATCCTACAATAAGCATATCATCTACATATAATAACAAAATAATATAGCTTCCATTTTCAAGCTTCTTGAAATAAACACAATGATCATATTCACATCTCATATAACCATGCTCATGCATAAAATTTTCAAACCTCATATACCATTGCCTTGGAGCTTGCTTGAGCCCATACAAGCTCTTTTTCAACTCTGCACACAAGTTTCTCCTTACCCTTGACTTCATAACCAAACGACTGCTGCATATATATCTCTTCCTCCAAATCACTGTGAAGGAAAGCTATCTTAACATCAAGTTGTTATAAGTGCAAATCTTCTACTGTAACTAAACTCAAAACAATATGAATGGAAGTCATTTTTACTACAAGAGAAAAAATCTCACCAAAATCAATACCTAGTTTTTTGTGCAAACCTTTTACCACAAGCCTTGCCTTGTATCTTTTCTGTCCACCCTCTTCCTCCTTGATCTATAAACCCATTTTTTCTGCAATGTTCTCTTACCTGATGACAACTTAACCAAATCCCATGTCTGATTCTATTCCAAGGAGTCCATCTCCTCATCCATTTCATGCTCCCACTCCACGTGGGTATTCTCTTACATTGCTTCTTCAAAAAATTTGTGCTCACCACTATCAGTCAATAACAGATAAAACATGGAAGGTGTAAATCTATTTGGAGGCATGTTTACTCGTTGTGAGCTTCTCACAAAAATATGGGGTGTATGAGGTTAATTATGTACATGTTGCATATTCGTATCAACCTCTTGCAGAGACCGACATCGGTCATCTAAAACCAACGTCGGTCCCGGTTGCCGACACCGGTCATGTTCTTCTACCAATGATGGTCCTAGCTATCGATGTTGGTCCCCCCTGGGCTGCCGACATTGGTTGCTCTCACCAACACCGGTTTCGTAGGTACATATTTTAAATCTGAAAATGTATTTTCTTCCACAAACTCATCAACCGATTCATCTTTAGGCATCAAAATCTGATCCCTATACATTATCTTTTCATTCCACTCAATATCACGACTCCTAACAATCTTAGCATCATCTAAATCCCAAAAACAAAATTTGAAATCACCAGAGCCATAACCAATAAAAGTGCATCTCTTGGATTTAGCATCTAACTTCTAACTTCTTCATATTTTCTTTATCAACATGCACAAAAGCTTCTAAACCAAATACTCTAAGAAAAGAAATATCTACCTCTTTTCCAGTCTAAGCTTCTTCTTCTAGTATTTCACCATTCACTGCACTTGAAAGCCCACAATTGATTAAATATACTACCATTTCTCATCGCTTTCGCCCAAAACTGTAAGGGTAATCCAACATGTAATCTCATGCTTATTGCACGTTCCATGATAGTTTTGTTCATTCTTTTAGCCATACCATTCTCCTATGGTGTTTTAGGAATTGTTCTTTCTCTGCATATTCCATTCATTGAACAATAATCATTGAAATTCTTGTTGTAGTACTCACCACCATTGTCAGATCTAAGGCATTTTAACTTTAAACTAGTTTCATTTTCCACAAGGGATTTCCATCTTTTAAAAGTATCAAAAACATCAAATTTATGCTTTATACAATAAACCCATACCTTTCTTATGACATCATTAATGAAAGTCACATAATATTGGGATCCTCCATGAGAAGCTATATGGGGTGGTCCCACACATCCGAGTGCACAAGCTCTAATTTTTGTTAATTATCTTCTTTGTTGCCCCAACTTTAATAAATCTAATATGCAAATAATCACACAAATCAAGATCTAAATGTTTCAAATTTGAGAACTTACCCTTTTCCTTTAATATTTGCATTCCCTTTTTACTCATATGGCCTAGCCAATTATGCCACATGCTTGCATATGAATCTTAAGTAGATAGAGAAGAAAATGAATTAGTAATACAGGTAGAAAAATACAATGTTCCTACCTTCTTTCCTCTTGCCACAACAAGAGCTCCCTTGGAAACTTTCAAAGAATTGGTTGTGAATCTAACCATGCAACCAACTTCACCTATTGTCCTACATAAATTAAATTTCTCTTCGAGGCTTGAAGCACATGCCTCACATATTTCAATACCATGTATTTCGATTCTCGTAATTTTAGATGAACTTCCCCTTTACTAGTAATATTGCATGGTTCATCATCTCCTAAATAAACATGCCCAAAATTACCCTGGACATAATTTCTAAAATAACCCTTATTAGGGGTAGCATGGAAAGAAGCTCCCGAATCTAAAACCTTGATTCTATTTTATTATCCAATGAGAGAATAATGACATCTTGCATTACTTTAGTCAGTTAAACATTTGTCTCTTTACCTTTTTTCGTAGATTCTCTTTTTTTCCTTGAACCAACAATCCTTCTTTGCATGTCCTTTCTTTCCACAATTCCAGCAAGTTATTCCTCTACCTCTAGATTTGGATCTTGCCCATCTTTGACTTTGATTTCCCATTATTCTTGCTCTTGGATATCTCCTTTTTCCTTCCCCTGCTTTCTACATTCAAAGCATTTCTAGATGATGATTCTCCTATACTTTTCCTATGTATTTTTTCATTCAGGATTATACTATCCATATCATCAAACTTTAAAATATTATTAGTAGATGTTGTATTACTAACATCCATTACCAAATTATCCCAACTATCTGGCAAAGTGCATAAGAATAAGTGTGCTTTCACTTCATCATCAAACGAAATATTAACCGATTTTAATTGATTTACAATGGAATGGAAATCATTCAAGTGGCTTGATATAGATCCACCTTCTTGCATTTTAGAATTAAATAATTTCTTCATCAAATAAACTTTATTTGAAGCACTTGGTTTTTCATATAAATTAGTTAAAGATTTCATCAACTCTACCATGGTTGCTACTTCAATAATATTTGAAGCTACATATGCTACCAAGCTCAATCTTATATATCCCAGAGCCTTTATGTCAAGAATCTTCCATTCTTCATCAACCATTTTTATAGGCTTCACTTTGCCATCTAACGGTAAATAGAAATCTTTCTGATACATATAATATTCCACCTGCATCTTCCATAATTGATAATTACGGATGTCAAAGTTCTCCACTTTGTATTTTATATCTTCTTCCATTATTGTGTTTCCACTCAATCAGAAATCCCTCTGTGAGTAAATCTATCAACACACAAAACTCTCAAACATAGCTCTGATACTAGTTGTTGGGGTTAGATCACCAATGTTGTACAAATATATATTCAATTTAAACATGCAAGCAATAAATATAAAAATCAAACCAGAAGAAAAATAAACAAGATATAATAATAAGGTTCACCCAATGTGGGCTACGTCCACCAAGAAACAACCAATCTATTATTCTTTCTTCATAGAGGAAATATAATGAATATTTTCAATCTTCCACACCTCTCACAAATGTACAATATTTTTCCTCACAAGCTTCTCTGAGCTTTCTCCAAGAAAATATTCTTACAATAATCAATCTCTTACACTTCTAACCCTAGTTTTCTAGCTTATAAGCATATACAAACTTTAGGGCAACTTAGTTATGCATTTACAACCCTCTAATCACCTTTATAAAAAAGGGTCGATTTCATACGTCAAAATATAAAAATATAAACGCACAGATAATATATGCCGGTTCCTTCTAGGAAACCGATGCTAGTTACCCAACCGATGTTGGTTCTTGTGTAAATAAACAAACTTGAAATGCATGCCATTTGTGAAGCTATTTAGCTCCACAACTCAACATCTAATTCTTCGTTGAGTATAATCATTGTATTTTTTCTTATTCACTTAAGTGACATATTTTAAATTTGTAAAAGTATTTTCTCAAAATTATAAGAGAAATACTTAATTCGTGGAAAATAAAAGGTCACAAGTGGAATATGGAAATGAAGAGTCATGTGAGGGAGGTGAAAATACAATTGAGATTGCTATAAATTGGGATGAATTCTCCATTCCAAGGGATTCTAGATTTTGAAGATTTCTTCTTGGTAGAAATAGTGGATTGTAATATGTTGTTGGACTTTGTGTCATCCATATACATGAAATAAAGCTAAATTTGTGCTACATGATTGATTATTTTCCCTTGCTTTGTACAACATGCGTAAATGTCAATCAAGGAATAAAGTTTATGCTTTCTAAGATGTATGAATGTGTGTAACTTTGTATGCATGGTTTCTTCTCATCGTTGGTTGTATAAGCATCTTGTTTTTCTTCCACTTTTCTCATTTATGCACTTTACAAGCATAGTGATGTAAGAGTTATGTATCTTCGTAAGTGAATTTGAAGACTTTGTGTTTTGATTCATAGATCCCACTAGCTTCATTGTGCTTTCCTTTATATTGAATGTCGAACTACTCGGTTACTGGGTGTGAGCTCTGCAATCTACTCACGATAGTAATCTTCCTTGCCTACTTTCTCTCCTTTCCCCTCATTGATGTAATTTACTCCCTTGTACCCTATACAAGTACTTTGCCACAAGTTCAGTAGAGTGTTCCTATGTGATCCCCAACCAATTTGGCCACCCACAACAGTTAAATAGGATAAGGATTAGTTACATTCAATAATTGGAGTTGTACCATTCAATGCATAGGGACATAGCCCCATGAACATTGGTGGAGACACCTAATTTTTCCACCTGAAATTTTTTCTCACTAACAAGCCCAAAAAAATACATATTTGGAAGAATAATTTGGGACTGGTTGTTTATAGGCACCCTAGACCTATTTCTGGGCGAGATGGGTCTATGGAAATGCTCATAAAATCTCCTCGGAGTGGTCGCTAGTTGTTTGACTTTGGTCACTATGAGGTCACACCAAGATCGTCGAGATCACCGGAAACTGCGCAATGAGGTATGAACCTACAAAACCCTCAAATAGACATCAAATCCTAAAAAAGAAAGATGCAGAGTGAGAGGTCGACTATCCTCGGATGTCACAATGGTGATCTTACGATTCACCTTGCACTACATCTTAGACCTAATGTAGTTATGTGTGTGTGTGTTATTGTTCCCTAGGTGGCTCTTGTGCATGTCACACTTGATAGCAAGCAAGTGAGCTAGATGTAAAAAAATGTAGTAGATGTGTGCATGGAATAGAATTAACTTCCGTCCTATAAATTGTATGCAGAATAACCAACCCTTGTGTCCCTTGGATGGTGCTAGATGGATGTAATGGAGCTCTTAGATGTTTTATTGATGCAACCTTAGGTGGTGATAACTAGTACTTAGTGCTTAGTCCTTTATTATGATCACATAAAATTATATTTATATGATTCATTTGCTTGAATTTTGAAATTAACCCCAAAAATGCCAACTAACAAAATGATAAGATACTCAAACGGCTAGAAAAGAACCCAAAAGATGTGAACCAAGTATAAAGGGGTCGTGGGTGCCTAGAGGGGATGAGGGCACTGGCACTAGTGTCTCGGCTCGACGTGAGTGTTCGGGATGATAAATGCCGAAGTATAAAAAGGAAGATTGAGCAAGTGAGGGTGTAAGACCAAAAGTGGAAACAAAAAGCAAAGAAGTGTGGCCAAAGACATGGGTTAATTAGTAATTTTCTCGCTTAGGAATAATACTAGTATGTAATCAAGACTAGATAATTACCTAAAGTGCATGATTTTGTGCTACACACACCCCATAGAGTATAGCCGAGTAACTAACAATTCAAAAAGAGTCGATTAGTTTTCCAATCCCATTACTCCATTTATCTCGCATTTATTTTGTAAAGTATTTAGAGCTCTCCACCCTCCTATTATTCTCTTTTTTTTGTAATTCTCCCAAGTAAGTTTGTTGTTGAAGTCAATCCCGAGTTTTTGTAGTCGGTTACTTCCTCTAGAATACTACCCTCAAAGGAGAATTTTTGTTGATTTCTTTTCCTTTTATTTCTAAAGATCTTAATATTGGTCTTGATGATAGTAACTTGCATACCCATTTTTTTCAAAAAAATCAAGTGTGAAAAATGCTTTTGCAATCCTTGAGTGGACACAACAATCAATATAAGGTTTTCAAAGCATATAGAAGAATCCTTGTAGCGTACTCACCTAACTGGATACCATCGTCACCCTCCATATTTAAAAATTCTTCAATTTGGTCTATATATAGACCAAAGAGTGTGGGTGATAATGGACATCCTTGCTTAACACCAATGTCACTCCTAAACCTCTCTCGAAATGTCTATTTGAGTTCAAAATTTATTACACACCTTTTCATAGATTCTATGAACCGCCGCTCTATGTTTCACTTGTATACCAAGCTCTTGCATTATGCACCATAACTTATCCCTAGGGATCGTGTCAAAAGCTTTCCTGAAATCAACAAAACAACAAAAGACATATTTCTTTTCCTCCCTAGATTTTTCAATGAATGTCTTAGAGTAATACCATGATCTAAAGTGGAGTGTTTAAGTCTGAAACCAACTTGCCCTTTTTCTCTCTTCTCATTTTCTTTTGCCCAATTGTTGATTTTGTGTTCAACCATGCTACCAACTAACTTTGCAAATAAGGGATTGATCATGATGGTCCTATAATTGGTTGAGTTGTTAACATATTTGATCTTGAAAAGAGGTATTGCCATACAAGTAGTCCAATCATTTGGAAAACCAAACTAAATTATGTTTTTGAATATATTCAAAATGTGAGGAGCATGAGTATTTGAGCCCCATTTAAAGTAATCTACCTATAAATCATCTAAATCCTTGGCCCTACCGCACCTAGTGTTGGTTAGGAAATTTTTTACTTTAATGCAAGCACCGGTCAGGGGGACAACAATCCCTCCTCTTTATGGGAGAGGTTCCCTTATTCAACACACACAGACAAACAAAAACTACTTATTCACAAATATACAAACTATCAATATTTGAATGAGGATTTTGATGTTGAAAATTTTCCCATATACAATAATATTCTCAATACAGAAGATAAGGAGAAATATAAGAATTTATTAGAGGAAATAATAGCTTTAAACAAGAAAGACTAGTTAAAGGAAATTTTGAGTTCACTTCTCACCTATCAAGAACACAAGTGTTCTCCTTGGTTACCCAAGATCACTGACTATTGCAATGAAGGGAAAAGAAGAAGGAAACACTTTTAGACATATAGATTGCAGAGAAATGTCATACTAATTCTTGCATGTAACTTTAGGAACTATATGAATTTGTATATATTCAATTAATCCTTAAGACACATTTTTGAGACACAAAGTTCTTTGCACTACTTCCAATGAATTGAACACAAAGTTTCTTATTTGAATATATCAAAAACACATATGCAGATTAAAGGAAAGAACAAGAAGAACACAAGAAGCAAGAGGAAATAACTTCTTCTATATTGATCAAAGTTCTATGTATCTACATTCCAATCATCGAAATTCAACCCCTTACAATGATAAAAAGGTGGCTTATATAGCCATTGGGGTGATTACAACCAAAATATTTTTAGTTTCCCTTTATTTTAATGAAACATTTGCACTTAATAAAATGTATCATAACTTTTAATTCGTGTTAATTAAAAATTATACTTTCATCAATAATAAATCCAAATTTGAAATACATTAATTAAAAGAAAGGGCCTATACACTAGATGAAGGAATACTGAGGAAGATCTTTGCTATAGTCTTCAATTTTAGAATTTGGTTCGTGAATTTCACAAGTGATCCAACAATCTCCATGCCTCTCGGGAATAGTTTTCTTTACTGATTGCATTTGTTCAACTACTCGACAATCTTCCATTTCCTTCCCAATGTCTCGCATTCGCAAGAGGCCTTTGTTTTCTTTAATGACCACAGTTTGAAGTGCACATATTTCCTCCATTTTCTCTCAAGTTGCAGGTGTTAGGCTTGAATAATTCTTCTTTGATGAGTGTTCTAAATTTTACTTTGACATCTTACTTTGTATTTCTCTTTGTCGAATTATCTTTTAAGAACTAACAATGAAGGTCCTGAAACTCGGCTAGTATGTTAGCTTTGAAAGCTTCACCTTTTTATACCATATTTTTAGTTCATCCATTGCTTCTTCAAGCACTTTTATTTTCCATTCCACACTGAATACCCATTTCTTTGAGAGATTGTTCTTTGAATCATCAAAAACCTTATTTACAAGGACTTTCTCATCTGTGTCACTCATCATCCTGAGATCGTGTATGCATTCACTCCACAATTTGATTTCTTTGCCAAAGCCAAAGTGATGTGACAGTTGAATAAAACCTATGCTATATTAAAGAAATGTTGTCATATGCTTTGTATGCTTCCTCAATGAAATCGAGACTTTGATAAGAACATTCCATCAACTATAGCTTCAACTACCTTTCAATAAGCAACATACTTATGGACGTCCTTGATAGTTTGTACCTCTTCATGAATCAATACAGTGGGAGGAGGCATTGAAGTTAAGGGAGTTGGATCTAATACCTTATCACTACTAGCAGAGATTTAATGAAATCGAGAGGGTCTCGTACTTGTTCCTCAAGTTATTCTTGTGTTTTTTCCCCTTCTCAATTCTTTCAATAACTTTGGACACAAATTATTTTAGATTGTGAACCTCACTCTCAAGAGTGGATTCACCCAATGGAATTCTTGTCAATTATTGGTCACCCAAAGTCAAATCCCTTTCATCCTTCTATATCCTTGTTTTAACAAATTCCAAATATTGTTGGCCCTTTAAATCAGATACTAACCTTGAAGTAGTCTTGGCCTTCTTTACAAAAGGAGCATGAGTTGTACCCAAGAGGGAAGCCAAAACATCAAATTTGGGAGCAACAATTTGGGATGAATCCTTTCTTTTCTTGCTGTCAATAAAAGGATGAACCCAAGTGAAGGTGCTACTAGAAGGTGGAGTAACAAGAGGACCCAAGGCAAGTATACTCATGGAGCCAATATTTTGTGCAAATGAGATACTTCCACAAAGTGGATGTTCCAATACTAGAAGAAGGTATATCCTTAGCAGATGGTTCTAGAATGCTCACCGCTTTAGCCCCAATTTTGCACTCTTTTGTTTGTCCTCTACTTCTTCTTTCTCAATGTTGCCTCCTCATAATTTCTTTCTTCATGTTATTCTGTCTCCTTCTCTTCTTCTTATGAAAGATCAATAATTTGCTCAATCTTTTGGATTGTTTCTGTTTCCTTAGGAGAGGGAGGTTGTTTATTTTCTTCTTCAACCATTTCTTATACCTTTTCAATCTTCTCACCTTGCCTTTCTCAGTGTATACCAAAGTTGAAGATTCTAGAGGAGAGGGGGTTGGTTGAGCATGTTCCTCTAGCACTACAGTAGGAATATCCCTTTGAGATGTAGATGCTTCTTGAGAAGGGGATTGCATCATACCGGTCTTATACACTTTCATCTTCCTATCAAACTAGACTTTGGTCCTTACCATGACTGGGTTTATCATTTCTTAGAGATCATCCTTTTCTTTCTTGAACTAGTCAATGGTGGGAAGGGGAGTATGTTGAATAGAATTATTGTATTCAAAGGATTGCAAGTCCTCATCATCATCCTACATATATTTAGGTACTTTGAAAATTCCAAAATCTCTGATTTGTTGCAAGGAGAGTATGCCATAGTACCTTCTTCTTGCTTCATAATTATCTAAAAATCTTCCAAATAATCTTTTAGAGCAGGAAAATGAGAGAAATCCATTCTAAAATTATTGGAGATGAAACCCTTAAGATCAAAACAAGACCTCTTCTGAAAATAATATAAATTGAAGGCAATAATGGTTCTCTCAACATTTTGTGCATCAAGTGCGATTTTGTAGGTGTAATTTCCCAAAGTGATTTGGAATTGAATGCCAATTATTTTCTTATCTCTGCATGTTCTATGCAACATGTCAAGTTGCCTATAAACTTCTACAAGAGCTATCTTGTCATTACAAAACATTGGAAGTTTGTGGGGTAATCCTTTAAAACCTCGCTAATCTAATGTAGCAAAACCTCCTAAATTGGATGAAATAGCTGACATATGTGGAAATAAGTTATTTTTCCTTAACAAAAACCCTCTCGGATGTATTGTCATCCGAAGTTTGATAATGTACATTGTGACAACATCATTAAATCTCTTCAAGTGGTGCTTACTATTTTTAAAAGACAACTGTGGATAATATTCATACACATGTGCATTTTTCTTTCCATCCACCGGAGAGAGTCCTAACCAAACTATATATGTTGCAATGGTATACATCGGTGTAGGAGGTTATATGGAAGGCCTCTCGCACATTGATCAACTTCTCACTAAGGTTCTCACAAATGATTTCACCCCAGTTTAGACCCCGATTTCCTTTACAAATGATATTTATGTAATGACACATCCGTAAGTGAAATTCATTGGTCAAGGAGGTCCTTGATCCTAGATAGAAGGGTGATAATATCCGAAAGTTCTTCTTTGAAATATACCTTGAACATAGTCTTGGGTAGTCTAGATGCTCCTTTCTTTGGGGATTTAAACAAGGAATTAGCTACCCTTGTATTGTATTTATCCTTGTCTTGATCAAACATACCATGAGCTTGAGCCATAATAAGGGTATTAGAATCTTCAACCACAAGGATTCCAAAAGAAACATTAATGCACCCAACATCCAATTTCTCAATTTCTTGGCCTTGAGGGTTCTTGATTTCTTTCAACCTGGATCAAAGTAAGAAGCATAGTCCGAGCAAAGTGTCTCGCACATTGAATTGAAATGGGAAAACCATTGGCGTAAGCAATTCCATAGTCTTTGACACATTGGGCCACGAGAGGGATTATCACTAGAAATTTGTGCTTGAAATTCATTAAAATCAATATGCTATACATCGTTGTCCCCTATATTTGGCATTGAGGTTTTAAGGGAAGAAATATGCTCATAACCCCCATAATGATACTTCATGATGACTAGTGTGTTGAAAAATAGACACTTAAGAGACATGTAAGCTTCAAGACTATTTTGGGAGAAAAACAATGCAAAAAGAGGGCACAAAATAGATTTGTCCTCAAATTCTCATAGGAATCTTTAAAACCACTAACCTCGAATATAGAATGAATTGCGATCTTCACAGGGGCATAATGCAATTTGAATTTTTAAAAATGGCCAAGGAATGCTCATATTTACGACTAGAAATAGCTTGGGAGACATGGGAATGGAATGCAATGGACTCAAATGTAACTTGGGATGGTAAAAATGACCTATTACACCCCTTTTTATATTACCCGCTCGAGGAAAGGTTGGTTGGATGCATTAATTGATGGGTTTTAGTGTATTCGAGAAAAAAGCGGGGATACTCACAACACAAATTGTTGAATTACCCTTTAAAGTGTGGATATGGCGGAGATATGGAGCACAGGAGGCCCAAAGTAACATGGGACATTAGGGACATGGAAAAATAAAGCCTTTGAAATACAAAGAAATCCAATATCATGCGACAAAGGGAGCTTGCAATGACCCGTGAAATTTGAGACGCAATGTCAGGACATTTGTTCCTTGAAAATCCAAAATGCCCACAATATACTAAAATTTAATGGAATGTGAACAATTCGGGTTGATAGTACACGTAAGGCCCACAAGACATGGGGACACAAGTTACAGTAGATATGAAATGTCTACAATATAAAGAGGACTTATAAAATTTGGAGAAAAGCTTGCAGTCAATGATGCATGCAGGAAACATGGAGATGAGGAGAACCGACGACCGAGAGGCACAAGGGCCATAGGTTCTCCAAAAGGCCAAAACACCCACAATACAAAGGAAAACTATGAAGCAAGGTAATTGTGGTAAAGGCGGGGATGCGGGGAACAAGAGGCCCATGAGAACTTGAGACATGAGTGCTCCCAAAAGCTGAACTTACCATAATACAAAGAAAAAGACCCAAAACTCAAAATGCTTGAAAATTGATTAACTGTTGGGATAATTTTCTTTCCTCCAGACTTCACAAAGGCAAACAAAGACATCATAGGGGTCAACTTACCCAAAATTTTGAATTTTTTGAGAAATTACACATATTTTGGGTGAGTGACAACACCTAGATTTTTATATTTGTTTTAATCTCCTGTAACATGAATAAATTTATTGTTGTGTGTATTATACGTAGGGCCTTAACCTCTTGTTCTTGTTCATATAATTTTTTTACATATTCTAGTCATTGATTTGTTGCAATGTTATTTATTGTTTGCTTATTTCTTTGTTGAAGTTATCTCCAGAATAATTTTGGTGTATTTTTCCATAGATAGATGAATTCTTCTCTTTTATTTCTCATGAAATCATCTTTCATTCTCTTAATAATATACTGTATACCTTTATGTCCTGTTTTATTTTTCTTTGAAACCTTAAGAGATTTCCTTGCAGCTTTGCATTCCTCATCAAACCACTTATTTGTTGGAAAGCAATTTGATTTTTTCCTCTTGTTTTTAGACCTCTTGCATCTCCCAAGTGCTTCTTGAATAATTTTTGTTAGCTCATAACTTTTGATGTCTTGTAAATATGCTCTTTTTTCCTGCATTAGACGTTCTATAGTTTCCTTGAAGACAACACGATTTTCTTGTGTTATGAGAATTCTTCCCTTTGTTGGAGATTGTTGACAAGGATGCATTTTTATTGTATATTGATTTTGTGATCCCCAAGATATCACTATGCAAATTGAGTTGTGGTCTGATTTCAAATCATGCATGGGGTCATCGACCAAAACATTTGTTATCTTTTCAATCAAACTTTGTGAACAAATGACATAGTCAACAACACTTGCACCGTTGTAGGTTTTACATGTAAATTTTCTAGACTTTTTCCATCTACTCAAACCATTGCAAATAATCAGATCAAACATGCCGCAAATAACGATTAGCTCTTTGCCAAAATGATTGGTGTCCTTGTAATCATCTGAGCATCTACTCCACGAATGGGTTTCCTCTTTGGTGAGCCATATAGGATTGTGGTCCTCCCTATTGCATAAAATGCTAGATTGTTCATTCGTTGTCCTAGCATTGAAATCTCCCAAAAGAAGAACTTCTCTTAGTTGCATAATACACAGAGATATAGTTTTTTAGAGCTGCATAGGGATCCTTGCTAGTTAACCTATTTTTTGTATATTTTTAGCCCTATGGTGTAAAATAACAAGCTGTAATTCTAATGTGTCTCCCATTTTTTGATATTTTGAACCATATATATTCTTCTTATCTTTTCTCATATAAAGTCTATACAAAACATACCACCATACATGCATGCATATTATGCATTCCCATTGAAAAAGAATCAAATTTTCATTTTAAAAATGTAGTTCGAGAGGATTGGAAAATATCTAACGATCTAGAGCTTTGAAGAGTCAAAATTTTGAACAATTTTTTAATAAAACCAAATCAAATATATTTATTACATCGAAGTAATTTCCATACGAGTACTAAAGATACAATAATAAAATGTATATCACATGTTTGAATCAAAGTAAATTGCTTATTTGTGAATAAAGAATAGCCACTTCACTATTGTCGGCACATGAAATTTTGGTATGGAACTACTTTGAGAAGTGGCTAAATGTTGAGTAAAATGGTATTTTTGATAGGTCTCGACGATGTCTGGTTGGAGAAAAAAATAAAGAAAATAAATGGAAATAAAAAGAGATTTACAACACACTTAGGAGTTTGTGATTATTGTGGGAAAAACAAGTTAACTTCATATATTATATTGGAGTCCACAAATCAATTTCCTTTCTCATGGAAATGACTTAAGAAGGAAAACAATAAGGATTCCACCATTATTGCATGAGCAAAAACCATTAAGTTTCAATACGGATGTGTTTTGACCACCATAAGATTTGGAGTAGAGAGAGGCAACATTATATGGAAGCACCATTTATAGGAGGTAACATCCATATACAAACATCATTTATAGGAAATTAGCAATCACATGAAAGGAGAAGACAAAAGAGGGCATAGTTTTTAGAAGTAGATATTTTTAAAGAGAACATATGTAAGTTATAGGTATTCAATGTATAACCCAATTTGAGGTATTTAATAGTAATTTTAATTTATATTTGAATATTAATTATAAAAATATGTAAATGGAACTTATTGGAAAAAAAGAAACCTTGTTTTAGTTTTTTGGACCTTTGGAATCATTGCTCTAAAAATCATATCAAATGTATACTTTAGTCCAAATTCTAACAAGTGGTAGTTATTTTTGAAATGGAAGTGACTTTTGTTATGGCATGCATATGATGAAATAGTGAATCTTGAATCCAAAATGCAAAATTAATGTTTACATTGTGTATTTTCAAAATCCTATTGGATAACTTATAAACATTCATATGGAAATAGAGATATTTTTGTGACATTTATATTGTTTACATATATAATCTTGTTTGACTAGTATTTGTTTGTTTTGACTCTTTTAATAAGTACGCGGAAGCATGGAAAATGAGAATGCATGTTGGAATTGGAGGTCCAAGAAGTGATAGAAAAAACATAATTTGGTCATGATGATTTAGAGTGGACTATCATAGGTGATGGTGAAGTTAAAAATTTGTGTTATCATTCCTTTCATAACATCGGTGAATTTTGAAAGGTGATGGAGAAAGTTGCTCCAACATAATTTAGTAAAAGGTTTGGGCACGCTAATAAGGAAGAAAGAAATCATAACCTAGGGGTAGTAAAATATTATTAAATGTATGAATAATATGTTTTCTCTATTTATATGTGAAACAATGCATGGTGCACTCTTTGTTAAAAGTTGATCTATGGTGCTCTTATGGACCCAATGACAAAATATACGAGGAGGAAAACATGAATGAAAAGGGGTTAGACTACACATTTCATCATAAAGGTTTTCTTTGTAAGGATAGATTTTGTAATAATTATATCTAATGATTGGATGCACCTTGGTCATGATGAAGATTATTTTTTTAGTCATAATGATCCTTCTAGGGAGGAAAAACTAGCACATGCTTCTAAACTATTAAAGAAGACAAAGGGATACATTGAATCCCTTATTATGGTGGGTGTTCTGTAGACACCATTTATGAGAAACACTATTTGGATAAGCAATTGAATGATATTACATGCCCAAAGGATGTCTATTTGTTATAAGATGATGTAGTAAATGCATTTAATAGAGTGATTGTTTCATTTCTTAAAAATTTATTGAATATTTTTAAGAATTACATGTTGGAACATTGATCAAAAGACTCACTTACTTATTTTCAAAAGTTCATGTGGGGTAGATGGTCCATTTTTGTTTAGCATGAGAACATAATGCCTAAGATAGATGATAGTAGAGCACTTAAATAATTCAATCTTTTCGTAGCCTTAACCTTACAACTAATAAATATGGGGTAAGTTCCAATCAAGTACGCAATGATGATTTTTGTATAACTCATATGTTATATTTCTTAGAAATTTTTAATTATAAAGTGTTATTATATTAGTTATATGTTATTACGTTGACAATATCAACTTTTCCCCTTACTCATTTTTATGAGCAAGAAGTCAAAATCGTTATCGCTTGGGTTATGTCACCTAACTCTTTTTAGAAATTTATGAATGATTTTATTTGTTGTGTCATCATGGAAAGGAGTTTTCTTCATAATGGAAAGTGGGCATATTTATGGTAATCGATGTTGCAAAAAAGACTAAAACTATAAGGTAATGCCTTCTTTTATTAATTATTTTTAGTGTTTCATTTTGTAAGGATTTGAAGAATGATGAAAACTCATGGAGTACTTTGATAGAGTTTGGGAAATTTACAAAAGAGGAGTGTGTAAGCTATTTTTAATGACCAAAACAATCATGCTTAATTCAATTTTGTAAAATGATTTTAGTTTACCAATTGTATACAAGGTTGTATGGATAAATGTTTTGTTTGAAATGTAGATACATGGGCCAAGGCATTTTGTTTCTTTCCCCATACCAATCAAGAAAAAAATTAACAATTGAGTCACATCATTCCCTCACAATAATTTTTTTGTTAATATCATAAATAGATTGGGAGAAAATTAGATTGGGAAATTTTATTTTTGCTGAAGAGGATGGATCCATACTACATGTATGAGAAGAAATCGAAGAATTCTAGTTTCTACACAAACATGAAGAAAGAGAAAATTTTGAAAAATCCAATGGAGAAGGCATTGGAGATTGCAAATGAATATTGTATGAAGAATCAAGATGACAATGAGAGGATTTATGTCGTTCACATAAATTGTGGGAATGTAACATACAAGATAAAAAGACAAGATATGATGAATTTCAACACCGTGACTATCCACAGGAAAAGAAGGAAAAAAATTACAAGTATGTGTTTAAGTTTGCAACAATAATTAGACAGGGGAGTTGAAAGGGAGTAGTTCTTAACATCAATAAACACATACCCTTATATAGATATTGATCTTAATGTATAACCATTGACCAATGAAGACATGGATGTTTTCAAGTTTATGAGGTAGATGTTAGGGACCTTGATATTGAGGATAATAGAGAAGTAGATGTTATTAGAATTGATAATTTTGTTGATGGATGTAGTGTAATCAAAGCTAGTGGCGGCTTTCCTTCAAATGATATTGTTTTTGTTTTTTTATGGTGATGAGATTGATAGAGGTGATGGTATTGATAGTGTAAAATTCTTTGAATATACTAGGATCCTTATAGAGGTGTTGTTGTGACTTGAAAGTACCATTAATTTCTTGATATTGTTGACTAATATGCCTCGTACAACTATATATGCTACTACACATTTCTATTTTATTGTTTTGATGAAATAACAACTATAATACCAAAAATAAAAAATAGTACAACTATTCACAAAAAATGGCAATATGGTAGCATGCCACGAGTGTTAAACCATCCCAAAGACATGGGAACCGTATGTATAATCACATGAGACTCGAATAGGCTATACACAATTTACATAATCAATACATAAACCAGAAACACATGAAACTTATGCAAACACCGAAAAGTAAAGAAAAAGCATAGGATCTCTATCATCCGGCTTGCTCCACCCACTAGTTTGGAAGGTCTTTCCCATTGGAAAGGGGCTTCATGCTAGTGGATATGTTTTTAGTTCCTTCATTTTTTCTTCATTTTCTTTTGGCTAGTCCTAGGGTGAAAAAAATTGCAAGGCCAACCAAGGGAAATTATTTTTCATAGGAATAAGATCCTAAATATGATGACATGATGGAAGAAAGCTTCACCCCCATGGTAAGGTTATGGTGGAAAGTGTAGGTGAGACAAAGATCCCTATCTAGAATGGCGAGGCGATGAAAACCCTACTCTCTCGGTGAGTGGATCTAAGAGGCGTAGGGAAAAAAATATGAGCAATTCGCAAAAGGAATTTTCCAAGTAGCCCAATAGGGTTTGGAGGTGAGAAACCTCCAATGTCATCTTTTATGCTTTTATTTGAATATACAAAAAAACATTAGACATAATCATCACTTTATTAAAAGCTAAAATATTGCAATCCACAACAACATGAGAAAAAACAATTGAGTTTATTTCTTTCCATGTGAAATAAATAAATTCCAATTTGAAATCATGTAAAACTTGGGTGAAGACCATTGGGATGCATGATCAATTCCCTAACAAGATATGTTTCTAGTGGAAAGGCTTGAGTAAAAAGGTTGGAAGAAGTCATGAATCCAAGCCCAAATGGTTTTAGCTATTTGGAAAAACTAAAAAAGAGGTGCATAAGGCTTTCAATGCACCCACAAAATGGTAAGTGAGGTTCCAATTCACCTAGATGAATGAACTATTGGAAAATGGAAAACCTTGGTAAATAAGACACCAAGTGAAAAGTGCAATTTTGGGTTCCACGATCGCATACCATATAAAGTAATATATGTGTTCCCAAAAACATATAAAATAGTTCAAAGGCTAAATAAAATTAAGTTTTTCCATTGTGAGAAGCTTGGTTGATAGAAAATCACAACACTTTTCAAGTGAGTATTTTGAAAAGGTGTATCGAAAACCATTTCCAATCTTTCCGTTAAGTTTGAGAAGATAAAATCCCAATCTTGTGTGATATATTTTCTCGGAATAACATCCATAATTTCCTGGAAAGAATTTTGGTCATAACTAGCCAAATATATTTTTAACTTAGCTTTTATCCATGAAAGTAATTTTTTCAAATTTCTATTATAAATATCTCGTACTATGAAAAATACCCTGTCTAAAAATCCTAAGGGCATACACCCATAACACCTCCGTTTAAACAAAGACCACCACACCAATTGAGAATTGATGGAAATCTAATTTCTAAATTCAACGCCACTTCACATGGTCAAAGGTTTTATTTTTTCCTACGCCTTTCAAATTATTTTGATGAAAAATGATCCCACCAATTTCACTAGGTATTTTATGATGAATAGATTTGTAGATCCTATCCCTTTCTAAGTCGTGCGCCCTTATGGAGTGCCTTCCAAGATGAAATTTTGCAGATGTATTTTCCAAGCTTCATGCCCTTCAATGACATGAATAATACATTTGGAATTGAGGTAATTTCCTTGATGTCTAATGTCCAACAATACGAGGCCACCAAAATCCTTAGGTAGAAAACAAAAATCCCAAAAACTTTATAGAAATCTTATTCAAGCTCATAATTATCCCACACAAAAAATGTAAGAAAATTTTCAACTTTTTTGTATGAATCTTGAGAGGGAGCCAAAAAAAATGAGTAATTGACATGTGTGGTGGTAAAAACCTTGGAGTAAATTTGGAACTTACCCACAAAGGAGAGGGGCTTCGTGATCTAATAGGATAGTATTTTCTCCACTATGTCAACCACATACTACTAAAGGCAAGTAGGGGTTAATTGAAGAGAAAAGGAACGACCAAAAATTATAAGATTTCTCCAAGTTGAATCCACTTCCATTGAAAATCATCTAAATAAAGAGGTAGACGTAGAAAGTATTTTTTTGTACATTGGTTTGCCCATCATTTAATGCTTGAGACAGATGTTAAGATATAAATGTCAAGGAAAACATAGTTTGATGCATGTTATTCTCATCTTCTATCAAGGTGAGAAATGAGTCATCGTGAAATGGTCATTGAAAAGTTGTGTAGGAGGAAGGTTCGAAGAGGGATTTCTTTCATTAACCCTTGTAGTGGCATTGGCTAAGAGATAGGAAAATTGTTCAAGATGACTAAGACATACAACATAAGAGAAAGAGGGAATCCTTGCTAAATTTAATGAAATGGGAAAAAATATTCAGATCGAACACCATTAATTGAGAGATAACTTAAGGCATCAAAAAATAGCCTTGACACGAGTGGAAAAGGTAGTCCTAAATTTGATCACTTTGAGCATTTCCAAAATGAAGTGTCATTTGATCTTGTCATAGGATTTCGAAAGTCAATTTTTAAAATTAGGGTTTTTAGGATCAACAAACCCATTCCATACCTTCCCAAACTATAATAATATTGTCTAGGATATATCTTTTTTTAGTACACCATGTTTATTTTATACTACAAGATTACGAAATAGGTGTCAAATACACAAAACCAAAACCTTGATAATGATTTTATAAGAGATAATGAGTAAGTTGATAGGCCTCTAGCTATAAATAAGCTCTAAGCCCCCGTATTGGGAATGAATTTTTGTGTCCCTAGTCAATATATCGTTTACATGAATTAGAGTTAAAATCTTTGAGATAAACTTGGAATAGGTCCCTTTGGTCCACCTCCAAAGGGTTTTATAAAATTTGTTTGGCTGACCATTTTGTCTAGGGATTTATCATTAGCCATTTGAGAAACAACTTTGCAAAGATCTTAAACTGAAATCATTTTATCATATGCCACCCTTTGAGCTTGAGAAATCTTGCAAGGGAAAACATTAATACATTTTTCAAGCACCATTTTTTGGTCTAGAGAAGGCTCATGAGATTTAGAAACCTACTAGAAATTGTTGAAAATGGCTTGCACCATATCCAAAACTTTTTAAGGTGTCAATTTCCTTCCTATACGTCCTTAATTTATTGGTGTGAGTGATTAGCTTTTAGGAATTGGAAGAATTATTCTAAAATTCCATCTCCCACATTGAGATAGTGTAGTCGTATTTGATTTATTAACCTCGACATTGTAAACATTTACTGATTTGAAGGTGTTTCTGTGATTCACCACCTATCTTTATAAAGTATCATGAAAGGGTGTTTACTCTAGAGATTTTAATGAGAAACTTAGCACAAAGGTGGTGGAAAAGTAGGATTTACACATAATGAGGGCCAAATGGTGCCCAAAATTGTAGAGGAAGCACATTAGTCTACAAATAGTGTCTCTTCGTCACTCTATCCAACCTATCATGTTAGTAGGCTTTGTAACTAAGTTCCAAACCTACTTGACATAACGCAATGTGGGCCCATGATAACAAAAGGATGTGTTGAGATAAAAATACATGGTATGCATTTTTTCAATTGGAAAATCCATTTTATCGAAAGTGGATTGGAAAATGGTTAGAAATAACCATATCTAAAAATACTTCCACTAGTAAATGGAAATAATTGGAAAAGAAAAAAGGCTATGTTAATAGCATGGCATGAACTAGCCTTTGAGAAATCTGTCAAATCCTTGGTAGAAATTATACCAAGTATGTCATATGATTGAGTCTAAGTGATGATCGAGTATCAAGGTCATAAAACCTAAATTTATTGCACATGTACATCCAATATGCTCTTTCGATAGCTATCTAGTGGATTGGTAGGTGACCAATCTTGTTGACCGCTAGCTCGAGCATGTTAAAGTCACCACACAATACTTAATGATCACCGGGGAGCTCATATGTTATCCATTGTTAGAGTGTCATCCTTTTAAATGCATAAAAATAATAACTCCAAAGAAGTGGTTATCAATGTTAAATATCACCCTAATGACACAATGTGTCGGGTCACATCCATGGATAAAATAAACGGGTTTTCATTTTTGAGTAAATAGGAATCACAATTCTTCCACATCCGGTCATGATTTCTAGTAAGAGCTAAACTATATAGCTAGATAAATTTATAAAATGTGGATAACATAAAAACCTACCACCTTAACTATTATGCCCTTAACCTTAGATCATATATTGAGATATGGATAACCAACTTTTGGTTAATATAATCTCTTATCATGCGATATCATATTTATCTATGCTTAGTGGGTCATCCTTAGGGATTTGCATAGTATAGTAGGGTATATGTAAGAGTTAGAGAGTAGGATATTATCATCATATTGAGCACTTAAGTCTTATTGTATGGTTTAGAGGTTTTCCTGAAGTGGCTAAGTCATTCTACTGCATATTGTGATCAATTATTTATATTTTGGTGTTCATTAGAATTATATTAATGATGATATTTATATCTATCTAAGTTTTTCAGCTATATCTCCAAAAAGGTAGTAATTTTTTACCTTGTGTTGCAAACTAAGTCAAGTAAGATCATCTCCAAATTTCAAGATTTATTATCTTTTTTCTTGCACAAATAATATCAATTTTAGGATTTTTCATAAATTCACTACCTAGGCTACAATTTTGGAATTTTTTCTAAGTTTCTTATATTTTAGAAAGCTTGCCAAAAATAAGTTATGGTTTGTGTTATCCAAAATTCATCCCTAGGGTAATTTTTGATAACATGCATCATTATTCGATCCCGAGCAAGTAAGATTGATTTAAGGTCCAAATCATGTTTTGGGGCCCCTTGGCTTCCTTCTAACTCTCCCATCAAAGAAGAAAACCCAACAAGTTTTAAAAAATATGAAAAAATTGCAGAAAAACGGCTAAGTCTTGTCTAGTGGTCCTTGGGATAGTTGGGACGTCGGGGCACGAATCGGCCGAAAAAGCGCAAGCGGTCTGCAAAAGCACTTGGGACAGTTGGGACATTGGGACGCACGGGACGTGAAAAGGCGAACCGGCCGAAAGTGGAAAAAATTGCCAAGTTTTGTTTGGGACATCTCGAGCAAGAGTACGCGGAGGACGCGAATCGGCCGAAAAGGCGATAGCGAGTCCATTTCGGGCGATCCAGGAGATATTTGTCCCAGAGATAGTTCGGGAAACTTGGGAAAAAAAGTACGTGGAAGACGCGAACGGCCAATTCAGCCAAAGCAGAGGACTTTTGTTTGGGACATCCGGGCCAAGAGTACGCGTGGGACGCGAAAATCCGAAAGAGCCGAGAGCGAATGGAATCTTGCCACGTGTCTTCGCATGCAAATAGAACAAGGAAGCCCTAATCAGGCGGTTCGGAGAAATTTTCCCGGCGATTTGGGACATCGGGCCAAAAGTACGCGCGAGGGACGTGAAAAGCCGGAGGCTGCATGGACGAATCAAAACATGCCACGTGTCAAAAGGTTGAAAAGTTCTTAAGTGCGCCCCTCGGGCCGAACCAATAAAATAATGCCACGCGTCCAAGTTTAAGGGTCCAAAATGAATTTTCAAAGGATGAACCCGCGGATGAATTAGAATCGACACATGTCATCCAGTGGCGGTGCGCAGGAAAAAATTCAAATATTTTCCCGCCGATCCGTTTTAGCTGCTTTTGCCCTAAATCTTGGATCGCCATAAATTTCGATCCAGCTCGATTTTCATGTTCTTTATATCAATGGAAAGCTGGTGAAATTATCTACATGATTCGAGGTCAATCTTGAATTTTGGTTCAGTTTGGAGAGATAAAATCAAGAAACGTCTCTGACACGTGGTAATGGCTTAATCGACATTTCAACAACCAGCTTTAATGCAAAATACAGTTCGCCGCTCTTGCTAGGGTTCTCACCCACCACCATAATGAGATAAACTAAATGTGACCTAGAAGTGGTTGGGGTAGATCTAACTTTCCTCTCTCTTCCCTCTCTCATTCTTCCTATATATTGTAAAGAGGGGCTTCTTTCTAAGGGTTGAACATTCTTGCTCTGCCCTCCCTTCTTTTCTTCTCTAGGGTTGAAAATGGAGTTCGAACCTCCTCCCCTATTCCAGTAACGGTGTTTTTTCCTTTTACTATTGAAATGATGTTGTGTAAACTCCCTGGAGCAACAAAAATGTGTTTTGTGATGCATGTCCATCCCTGCTCGTTCTTTTGCTTGTTCTCTCTTGCCTCTCTTCATTGCAGTATCTGTGCATGTTCTAATGTTCATTACAGGTCTGGAGCTGTGTTCATGGAGTTTTGGGACATTTTCTGTGTGAAATTTATCCTTAGGTTCGTGATGCATCTGTCCATCCTTCCCATTGCTCACCTCTCCTTGTTCCATGGCAGTTTTGATAGATGTTCAACATTTTCCTTCTCTGGTGTATCACCGTTTTAGTGTAGGCTCTGTTTTTCCCTTTTCTCTCTCTCTCTGTCTCCTTGGCATGGTTAGATTAGGATTAGATTAGCTTTCCTGCACTGGAATAGCTGGTGGCAGGTAGTTTAGGAAGAGGAACCAACCTTCTTTGGAGATTCCTTTCTCATTATTGCAAGTCCCACACTTGGAGAAAGGATTCAATGTTGTGCAATCACACTGGATGCTAGTATGATCAACTTAGAAACCTGATTTGCATCCAAGGTCTTTGTGATTTTGCACTACGGTTTGGTGCACCCGGTGGGACACTGAGGTTAGATTATTTCATCTTTCAGAGGTGTCTCGGCCAAAAACAACAAAACTTACACCACCGTGCAAAGCACTAACAATTTTGGCATGATTCGGTGGGACACCGAGGTTAGATTATTTCATCTTTCAGAGGTGTCTCAAAGCAAAAATAACAAAACTTACACCACCGTGCGGCACTTACTTTTTGGCACGCCCGGTGGGAGTTAGAGGTCTTCCACTTCATCTTTTGTAGGTTGGTTAGTTCTGTGAAGATTTCAACCTTTGGAGGCACTTGCAAACACATCGGCGACTCCATCCGATCAAAGCAACCCATTTTTGAAGTTGCAGACCCATTTTCCATCCATATTTCTTTCCATCCCTTTCATTCTTTTCCATTCCATGAAGTTGTGCAATCATGACTTCATTTCCATCATGGAATTCACATCAACAACAAGAGTATATTCCACCTCCAACGTGCATTACAACTCTTTCAAATCGACATTTTGAGTAGATGCAAGATCAGCATGCATACCCATATAAGCAGCAGTACCAAAGTCAGTTTGGTTGTGAAGCACATCAAGAGCAAGGGTACACATGCAATGAAGACACTCAAATGCAAAATGCAGATCTCTGTGGAAAAAATCCAAAAGATGGAGGTAATGATGGTGCGGTCAGAGCAATGACTCAAATGAGAGCTTTCAGAATTGGTCAGGGACTCCTTGTCCATGGGTGGGACCTTTTCCAAGGCATTACAGCCCTCAAGAGAAGCTTGACTTCATGATTGCAACACTGCCATTGCTTGCAAAGTGGATTGAAGAAATAGAGGTGTATGAGAGGAGTATTCAACAACCTTGTCAATGGGTAAGCACGCCATCTCATGCCTTTCTTTTTCCTCTTTCCCAATCTGTTTTATCTCAGCAGTGTCAAGTTTTAAACTCTCCATCTGCTGTCCCAAGTGTTGAATCCATTTCTCCACCCCCTAGTCTTCCACCTCATCTCAATTCTTTTGTCCCTTTTCCTTCCAAACAGTCATCCCCTCCACAAGAGCTAAATGAAATACCTTCCTCTCCAAAGAAACAAGAGGTTTCACCTCCTCCACCACCACAAAAAATTGCAAAAATCAGTCATCAAGGACAACAAGAGGAAGAGCCCAGAAAAGAAATGATAGACAACTTGAGAGTTTGGGCTGCCAAATTTGGAATTGAGAAGATCCCTTTGCTGGTAAAGCCTACAGAAGAAGCTAAGGTTGAACAAATGGTGGTCGGGATTGATTTTGTTGCAGCAGAGAAGAAGAACAAAAACAAGAAGCAGATCAGCAGTCAGTTTGCTCAGAAAGTAGTGTCCATGTTGGCACTCTATTTGAAGGGAATGCTGATTCAATTCAAGTTACACAATCAGCCATAAAGGAAGAAAGCTCAGAAGAAGATCTTGCAGTCCCAACTTGTCCTCTAGAGCAGCAGATCGAAGAGTTTGACTTGACAAACTTCATCTTTGGAGGAAGATTTCAATCAAGAGCAAGATTGTCTTCAAACATTAGAGGAAGAAGCTGCTCCAAACCCAAAATAAGAGGAGCACATTCTCGTTGTGGAGGAGAAAATTACAGATCCAAGGGATTTGAGCACAAAGCGAGCTATAGGAGAACCTTCGGTTCTTCTTTCTACTTCACCTCTCTCAAGTTCTAAGATCAAGAGGAGTTTGATCTCTCAAACTCAATGTTGGAGGGTGAAAGAAACCATGGTGGTCAAGTTCTGAGATCAAGAAGACACCATGGAGGAAGTGGAGCATTTGCGGCGGGGACGGCCATGAGGCGGTTTATCTGTCGATTTGGAGGACTGTTTTGATGGAGAAGAGCCGGTTGAGTTTCCACCATTCTCTCTTTCATCATCCACATTCCAAACACTTGAGTCTCGTCATGAAGGAGAACATTCATTTGTAGCACTGCGCATCTTATAGAGCTCTTTGGAACCAAGGTTGGGAGATTTTAATCTTTCATGTTCTTCATTGGAGGAAGAGACAGACGAGAGGAATTTCGCCATTTCTTCCACACCATCCATTCAAGAGGGTCTACAAGAGAACTCCATTCTTGGAGTTGAAAATCAGGAAATGGGCATACTCAAAGGACCATACCTTGCCCAATCAGTGTATTTGGCTTCATTGGAGCCAAAGAAGAAGTCACAACAGTCATGCTTGCTTCGAGAATGAGGGTGAGCTACAAAGTACCAAGGATCAGTTTGTCATACCTCTTCAATCCAAATGTAGAGCAACTAAAAGAGGTATTGAATTTGCCTTGGTGATACCTTGATGATTTGGGTGGAAGACCAGCTTCTTGTTGAGTTTCCATTCATCCAACCAGCCATGTTCAATGCCAAATCAGTTGCATGGTTGCCAATTTTGAAGAAAGGAAGCTATTTTACACAACCAGTTGCAGGGTTTGTTTAGCTTGCCTTTGCTTCCAGTTAGAATAGAGTAGGTAGGTTTGCTTTTAGTAAAAGAAGTGCTTGTGCACACTCTGCATGTTCCATTTAGAGCATGTATGATTTTCAGTTTTGTACATAGTTTTTGTGGTGCTGGTTTTGCTCTTGCACAGTCCATTTCAATGGCATTTTGGTGAGAACAACTCTAAGTTCAGTGGAATTCAAGTGGCTCAGAGGAATTTTTCAAAGTTCGATCAATTTGTAGGCTACAAATCATGACTTCATGCCCAATGGATGCTTTAGGCAACTGGCCATTCTTCATCTAGCAGCGAGATGACCCCGCCGAGTCACTAAAATCTGTTATCCAAAATTCACCCCTGGGTAATTTTTGATAATATGCATCGATTATTCGATCCCGAGCAAGTAAGATTAATTCAAGGTCCAAATCATGTTTTGGGGCCCCCTCGGCTTCCTTATAACTCTCCCATCCAAGAAGAAAACCCAAAGCAAGTTTTAAAAAATATGAAAAAAATTGCAGAAAATCAGCTAAGTCTTGTCTAGCGGTCCTTGGGGACGGTTGGGATGTCGGGGCACGAATCGGCCGAAAAGACGCCAAGCGGTCATGCAAAGCACTTGGGACAGTTGGGACGTTAGGACGCATGGGATGTGAAAAGGTGAACCGGCTGAAAGTGGAAAAAATCACCAAGTTTTGTTTGGGACATCCGGGCCAAGAGTACGAGGAGGACGCAAACCGGCCAAAAAGCTGACAGGCAGTCCATTTCGGGCGATCCGAAGATATTTGTCCTAGCAAACGATGGGACAGTTGGGACAAAAGTACGTGGAAGACGCAAACCGGCCGATTCGGCCGAAACAGAGGACTTTCATTTGGGACATCCGGGCCAAAAGTACGTGTGGGACGTGAAAAGCCGAAAGAGCCGAGAGCGAATGGAATCTTGCCACGTGTCTTCATCGCAAAGCAGAACAAGGAAGCCCAAATCGGGTGGTTCGGAGAAATTTGTCCTAGGTAGTTTGGGACATCCGGGCCAAAAGTACACGAGGGACATGAAAAGTGGGAGGCTCATGGACGAATCGAACGTGCCACGTGTCAAAAGGTTGAAAAGTTGCTAAGTGCGCCCCTCAGGCCCGAACCAATAAAATAGTGCCACGTGTCCAAGTTTAAGGGCCCGAAAGGAATTTTTAAAGGATGAACCCGTGGATGAATTAGAATCTGACACGTGTCATCCAAGTGGCAGTGCGTGGAAAAAATTCAAATATTTTCCCGCCGATCCGTTTTAGCCTGTTTTTGCCCTAAATCTTCAGATCGCCATAACTTTCGATCCAAAGCTCAGATTTTCATGTTCTTTATATCAATGGAAAGTTGGTGAAATTATCTTTATGATTATAGGGTCAATCTTGCATTTTGGTTCAGTTTGGAGAAAGAAAAATCAAGAAAATGTCTCTGATGCATGGTAATGGCTAGAACTGACGTTTCAACAACCAACTTTAATACAAAATACGGTTTGCACGCTCTTGCGGTGGTTCTCACCCACCACCATAATGAGATAAACTAAATGTGACCTAGATGTGATTGGGGTAGATCTGACTTTCCTCTCTCTTCCCTCTCTCATTCTTCCTATATATTGTAAAGAGGGGCTTCTTTCTAAGGGTTGGATATTCTTGCTCGCCCTCCCTTCTTTTCTTCCCGGGGTTGAAAATGGAGTTTGAACCTCCTCCCATTCAGTAACGGCATTTTTTCCTTTTACTATTGAAATGATGTTCTGTGCAAACTCTTGGAGTAAAAAAAAAACGTGTTTTGTGATGCATTTGTCCATCCTGCTCGTTTCTTTTCTTGTTCTCTCTTGCCTCTCTTCATTGTAGGTATCTTTGCATGTTCTAATGTTCATTACAAGTCCGGAGAGTTTGTGTTCATGGAGTTTTGGGACATTTTACGTGTGAAATTTATCCTTGGGTTCGTGATGCATTTGTCCATCCTTCCCATTGCTCACCTCTCCTTGTTCCATGGCAGTTTAGATAGATGTTCAACATTTTCCTTCTCTGGTGTATCACCGTTTTAGTGTAGGCTCTATTTTTCCCTTTCTCTCTCTCTCTCTCTGTCTCCTTGGCATGGTTAGATTAGGATTAGATTAGCTTGCCTACACCTGGAATAGGCTGGTGGCGAGGTAGTTTAGGAAGAGGAACAGACCTTCTCTATAGATTCCTTTCTCATTATTGCAAGTCCCACACTTGGAGAAAGGATTCAATGTTGTGCAATCACACTTTGGATGCTAGTATGATCAACTTAGAAACCTGATTTGCGTCAGGGTGCTGTGATTTTGCACTAACAGTTTGTTTTCTATGTTTCTCTCTATTCAATCAATAAAATTAAAACACCCAAAACCTATAAAATTATACCATAATCCTTGTATTCCAAGACCCAAACCCTACATCATGACCAACATATCAACTAGATGCCAAGGGAAGGGTTAAGAAACTCCAAGAATGACTCCAAATAAGGAAGATATGGATTTGGAATCTTCAACTTCTGGAGTATTAGAGGTATTTAACCAACTTCAAGAAAGGGTTAATAATATGGTGAGTAAGGAGGTCTTCCAACATGATCTTCAAACACTGAAAGATAATATGGAAGATAACCTTCAAGCACTAGGAGGTAACATTCAAACAATGAAGAGTGAAATGCATCTGGGGTTGGAATCAATGAGAAAGGAGATGATGAGTACTCTTTCAATCACGATGATGGGTATGAATAACCTTTCAAGTCACATGGGTTCCTCAAACAATGCACACCAAAATCCAAATAATGCACCCTTAAATCCAAATCAAACGAACCAAGGGGATCCTATGCACAAAGTGATGGACTTGTTATCACCAAATCATTGCACCCCCAAATGGCCTGAGTGTGAATGGGACATTCAGTGTGATTGGCTAACATGGGATCACCTCTCAAGCTATGGGGCTTGTGGGATTTAAGTGAACCTAAGGAGAAGGCCAACTTTGTCTTCCTAAACTAAGTGTTACACTACTCCTAATGCAAGAAAAATAGCTAACTAGACTTATACTAACATTTCCAGGGGATTATGGAGATAGATCGCATGAAGTAAAACCCATACTATAAATGGTGATGCACCAAGAAAGGGATTTTCTATACAAATTATTGGTCTTCCAATGAATAAGGATGAACATGGGAAGGATGAACATGCATCACAAACCCAACTACATACGATACTTCATTCCTAGATAAGCACAACAACACTCGAAAATTGCAATGGAAATAAAATTAGCATAGTATACCTATAGACATGAGAGAGGCAAAATGAAAGTAACCAAAATGATGCAAGGAAAAATAATTAACCACAAAACATATGTTGATTATTCCAAGCACTTGCACAGTGCATCATTACAACGGAAAAGGAAGAGGCAGAAGTTGCCATTACAACTTTTAAAAGGAAGGGTTGAAAGCCTCTAAATTCAAAAATCAACTTGTGAAGAGAGGGAAAGCTTGGAAAAAAATGTCTAACTTTTTTATTTTACATTACATTTTACATCTTATAACATTGCTAAGCTATGTGAGAGAAAGAAGGAAGAACTCCTAAAAACTAGGCAAAATTGTGAAGCAGAGTATGGCCTCCATGCATGATTACATAATTATTGTACCAGGAAAAACTTCCCTTCTATGCTTCATAAATTCAAAAATTTGAATTTTTCTTTTTTAATTAAAATACTATTTTAAAATTCTCACGGGAAAACAACTTGGTTCGTGGTGGGACCGTGTGGTCCTGGATTTACATTTAAAAGGTTTTTGTGTGCTAGCTTAGTACATGGATTGCTAACTAGCTCATAGAAGCCGGGCAGTGAGTTGTTTGCTTGCATTACTTCTAGTGAGTTCTTCGAATATAATCCACCTTCTTTGTTATTATCGGTCACTACTTTAATCCTCCACGCACCCTCATTTCGTTGGTCATGTTACTTCATTATCTTTGCACACATTTTTTTGGCATCTCCCACTATAGCTCGAACGATCTCCTAACACTTTTCACCACTCACTTTTTGGTTAGCACATACTTTGGTGGGCTACCCACTTTCCATGTGGTTTAACGGTTTTGCTCAACATGTTTTGGTTTCATGTTGGGCAAGCTTCTTTAGTTTTCCTCACCACTCGAGCACATTGACACCTCTTCATCACCCTCCGAGTTAGAAAGCCCTCCCTTGATTTTTTGACCACTCATCTTTGAAAGGCAAGTCCTTTGCTTACACTGAGAGACTTGGATTGAGATCTTCACAACTTTCCACGTATATGTATTGACCAAGCTTCTAACATTGCCTTGACGACTCTTTGAAAATCATTCTTCCTTTACCTCGGACTAAGCACTTAACTCATTCCTCGGCCTCCGCATGTCCTTTGAGTCCACTTTGGCGACCCCCAAGATGACCTAGCCATTTTGGACATTCGAGTCCGAAACAACTAGCCACACCGAACCAAACTTTCGATCCGCCTTAACTCCAAAACGCGAAGTGAGTTGACTCCAAAATCCAAAGTTTGAATTTTAGAATTTGGAGGTCGGAAGTCGGGATCACATTTCTTCAACTTATGCGGGGTGAGTTCCAAACCAAATATCCACGAAATCCCCTTTGATCCATCTCTAACACTTTATCAATTATATAAATCAAATATATCACCCTACTAACCTTTGTGAGCACATAGCCATCTATGTCATTACTCCTTTGAGCCATTTTGTTATCCCTAGAATCCCTTTGGATTAGGTATCACCACATCATCAAAACATCATATAACCATGGACCGTGTTAGTCCCTTTGCCTTTGCATTATTGGTTATATAGTCTATTTTCTCATTTTATCTATTCATTATCAGATTGATTTTATGATCGTGGATTGACATCCTTGTGAGGAAGTCCATTGACTTATGAGGGTTGGAATTTTCCAGAATTTTGCCACATATATATTTAGTCATATCATTTTCTAAGTGTCTATGCATTACACGTATCCTATCCTATTGGAAAGGATAATTTGTGCACCTACTTGGATCCATCAACGTAGATCTCTCATCAATATCAACATCAATCACTGCGGGTATCAATAAACGATGTTGTCTTCGAGGTCAATTAGTTTTGTTATTCCATTTTATTAATTTAAAATATGAAAATAAAAAATATTTGGTATATTTTGGCACGCACGCAGTGGGACCTTGTCCCTTTCATCATTATTAAAATTTAACTAATAACTATCTTTAAATTGTCTTCTTTGTAATCGTTATCAATTCTACTGAGAATTTCCAACGATTTAGGTGAATCACGTATGTTTTTGTGAATTTCCGTGATTTTTGTAAATCGGTGATGATCTTTGTGGAATGAATTTGATTATTTAGTCAATGTACCTTCAAGGTTGTATTTATTTTCTCTTTTTGTTTTTCAGCTAATCCTTGAAGGTTTCTCTCTTTAGGAGCATCTTCTTTCGCAAAAAAATTAAAAAATTAAAAGGGATCATTTACAGTGTGTCTTCGTATTTTATTTTTCTTTGCAAGCATTACATCATTTCTTATCCTCATTGAATCTACATCTTCTTTTGCGTTTAAAATGAACCTCTCATCCCTGTTTGATCACATAGTCTAATTGGGAGGTTAATAAAATACATTCATTTAATTTCCCCCACACACAACCAAACCAAATCAAACATAAAATGTGCATCATAACAATTCTACCTAGGTGGACCTACTTGGATTTCATCACCAAGAGGATAAGTTATCTCAGTGTTCTGAATGAGTATAAATAATTAGTGGGCAATATATTAACTAAGCACCTGACACCCTTATCATTGTGGGATTGTGAAGTGAGGGTAGGCCCCAATACCATGCCTCATAACAACACAAACATAGATTTGGGCCTCACGTACCTTTAGGTATATCGAGGACTCCAACCTTTAACATCACCCGAAACCAAAGCATTAGAATGGCCATATCATGAGGTTCGCTCTAAGCCCCTATTGATCGATCAGAATCTGAACTAGTGAAGAAAATACAAAAGGTTTGCGTCGAGAGAAGAGTGCATTCAAAGGTGTGGGAGTGGCGAGAATGGATCACGTGTGAATAAGAGAAGCAGATTCAGGACTTATTTGTTTTCATGATGAGGATCTATTTTTGGAAATAACGTGCGGAGCAATCAAACCGATTGGACACTTGCGCGATTGGCTATTTTTGGATTATTAGCTACGAAGCGTTGTGCATGGATGCGAGGATACGAGATAGAATTGTGAACTGATTTTTGACAAAGAGAGATCTATTTTTAGCATTCTTGCATGTAAGCCTATTTTTGTAACGGTGCGTGGCTAATAATAGCATGCAACCTATTTTGGGATTAGATAAGCGATGAAGGGAAATTCCCCACCCTTATACATATGTATTGAAGCGTGTAGCAGAGAGAGCATAGATATACATGTGATAAGTAGGGCATAGTGAGATTGTGTTCTTAGATGCATTACGTGCATGAGCATATACTACATTATTAGTAACAAAGATTTTGTGTATTTACTTCAATTAATATAGTGGAGACTATGGACTAAACAAGGTGTTATCATGGTTATGATTTAATATTGCATTCTTGATTCCATTATGGTTATCCTTTAATTTTGTTATTTTTTAGATTTTGGTTTGAATATGCACTTGTTTGAAAGATATAATAGCTATAGATCCGAATGATTGAAGTCTTCATCATGCTAACATCCTGCAACAACAACCCTAAAGAGGGGCCGATACCTTTGCGTGTTTTGGGTGAGTGTTCGGTCTAGGATGAGTAATGTGCCAGTCTTTGCACCAGGCTTGTATTGCTTAATTATAGGTTACATCATTGGTTTAATTTCCGGGACATCTTTTCAGTTGTTTTCAAGATTGTTATGATGAAGACATATCGGTTGACCTTAGAAAGTGTTGAAGAGTGGATACATGATCTGGAAGAAGAATACGCACGGTGGTTGAGCATTGGATGCGAGTTTAACACATGCGTATAGGTGGAAAAAAATATGTATGACAATTTATATGAGAGCTTCTTTGCTATCTTTCTAGTAGAATTATATGAGTGGCTGGTTGCTTATGCATCTAAGAGGAATTGGAGGTATCACGCACTTGTATGGACACACGAATAATTTCAAGCCCTCTATGATGCTTTGATCTGATTTGGAATTGAGCTGTGGATACTTGGTTCCATGGCATTTTAAATAGTTATATCTTGGAGTACTCAATTTCCACTTATTCGTGTCTAGAGGTAGCTAAATTCCAATTTTTACGATATCAAAGGGAACTTACCTGCAAGGCATTCCACTGGTGATCAAGATCTTGATGGTAACTTTGAATTTGGAGAGTAAACTGATGGCTAACTAAACCCCACCACGCGTAGGGGTAGGATCAGGTTTGGTGAAAGATGGTAGACCTAGCGGTAGAAAGGTAGAGAGAGGAAAGGTAGCTTAAGTATAATGAGGCACGCGAGAGGGAGGTACAGAAGTAGCAGGAGGTTGCAGAGAAAATGGAATTATGGAGAAAGATAGTTCGAGAAGGAGTTGAAGTTCACGCAGAAGACATGGAACTCAAGCATTAGGAACTCCCCATTTGGGAAAACATGATAGGGAACCCTCCTCGGCCTCACGTAGAAGTGCACCAGTAGAGATAACCTGGGCTGCAAGCGTGCATCTGAATCCACCTGACAACCTTGCCCTTGCACTTGGTTTTCCAGCATCTAGTACAACAAGCAGTCAACAAGCTAATTCAAGCAGTGGGAGAGTAGGAGCAAGTCTTATAAGAGGCACAGTGATGGCAGTGTAAACGGATTCATTGTTATATGGGAGTACCTTTTTGGGTGTATAATTATCACATAATACAAGTGCGTCGATTTTTGGACTAAATTTTAGAAGTGGTAACGCTTCATGACTGTTAGGGTAGGTTCGGTTATACTATTGGGACATAAGGAAGTACATCTTACGGTCCAGGCTACAAGTTCGATATCGGGAGACATTTGTAACTCTAGTTCGGAAGATCGGCGGTTTTGGAGGCATGGGAAACATAGGAGGTTCTGGATCAGGTGGGCAAGGTCTGCACCAACCCCATAATATTTACATGGAGATGTCTCTTCGTCTTCCAGACTATAGGGGCATAGAAGATGCTGCTAAACATGTGTATATGTGTGAAATATTATGGCACGCAAAAGGAATCATGGCTTATGAGTGTAAGGAAAGTAAATTTGCTACTATGTTACAAGGGTACACACATAGCTAGTACATAAAGTTTGACCCTAATCGAATTGTGTAGACTCTACAACTTTAAAAGATGCATTCCTTAAAGAGTTTGGCATCCCTAAGTTTAAGTAGAAGAGTATAAGTACACTCAAGGATATTAAACAAGGCACTACCTTGAGAGAGTTAGAGAGTATGATACCCATTTTAAAATCTTTGTTATCTCATCTTTCTTATGATATTCACGCAAGCCAACATACACGGTGGTTTGTTGGGGGCCTAATTACCCCTTTTAGAAGGGCATTATCACATAAGACATACACTTTGATCCATGCGAAGCACCAAGCGACCTTATGCGCTAAGGCGGTTGGAAGTATTGATACAGGTGAACCCATTTTTAGAAGCACCGATCATAGCTATGGAAAAATTTGGTGTACATATTGTGAAGTAGAAGGTCATACAAAGGATAGTTGTCCTCACAGATCAGTATGCTCATTCTTTGTTAGATTGTGAGATATTCCATTTAAACCATGATGTTAACCTTACGCCCATTATTATAACATGCGATAAGGAAGAACGTTTCAAGCTATTGTAAAATATGCAAGACCACGACCCATGACATAGAAAACTACCGGATGATTGGTCGATCCATGATGCTATAGATATTAGTGTATGACAGGACATGAGTTTTAGATAACTCTAAGGTCAAGAATGAACATCGGGACCGGGATCACAATCAGCGCGCTATGATCGGAATTGAGGGTGTTTTGAAGGTGGTCATGACAAAGGTCGAGGATACCGTGGTGGATTTGGAAGATGAGGTTGTGGTAGTGGAAGAAGTGAGTTCCCTCGCGGAACATATTATACATGCGGATCTCCTGACCACTACAAGCATGAATATCCTCAGAATATTACATGTTATTTTTGTGGAAAGAACCATAGCTATGAGGAGTGCCCAAACTTGTATGAGCATCTTAGTAAGAAACATAAATAAGAAAACAAAAGCACATGAATGGTTAAGATACAACGCACTGTGGAAAATAAATGGATGCCTAAGTTGGAAGCATTATCGAAGCATTGTAAGTGAAGATTACGACCCACGGCGAGGCAAAGCATGCACTAGATAAGCATTACAGCAAAAGCCTACCATTAATAAGGAGGAGGTTATACATGCATGATACCAGATCCGCCCATCAAAAGGAGGTTTATCACGAAACCATGGAAGTTCTTAGGAGTATACAGGAGAGATACAGTACTTAAAAGAGCAATCACGAAAGATGGAGAAAAATAAAGTATCAGAGATGGTCCAAACTGATATAGATGACTTAAGGGAAGTGTGTAAAATGTTGCACTAGGAAAATATCATTCCATTGTTAGGGGATTGGTTAAAGGGAAACACTCCATGTGCAAGTATTGAGACTGGATGATAGATCCTGCATGCAAATCTTCCCCCTCATAGCCTAGATTATGACAAGGAAATCACTCTGAATGTTGTTGTGGATGGGTGGCTATTGAGTAATATATTGATTAATATAGGCGCGAAGTAAATGTTCTTACTTTAGATGTATGGGTAAAAATGGGGAGACCCTCATTACAACCATCCTCGATATATTATTTGTTGTCGCCAAATCACTGCACCCCCCGAATGGCCAAGATGTGAATAGGACGTTCGGTGCGATTGGGACACATGGGATCACCTCTCAAGCTGTGGGACTTGGGCTCGAGGTGAACCTCCGGAGAAGGCTGGCTTCCTCTTCCTAAAATAAGTGATGTACTACTCCTAGTGTAACAAAAATGATTATCTAGTCCTAGGCTAACATTTTCATGGGGTTTTAGGGAAAGAGATTTACAGAAATGAAACTATACTAGGGATGGTGATGCACCGAATAAAGGGTGTCTTCAGATTTAGGAAGGGTTAATTTGAAGAGGGTGTGTGCACCTGAGTCAACTTCACCCTACTGCAACTTAGAGAGGGTATAGGATACCACGGACTAAGAGACACGCGTTCCCTTTGTTAAACTTTATCGGCCGAGAAATATACCGGTTTCCAGGTGAAGAAGGATGAACTCAAGAAGGGTGAATAGACACCACAACTCAACCGCATGCAATACTTCACCACTCGATAAGCACAAAACTCCAAGAACCTGTGATAGAACTTAAACTTGCACGAGTGTACTGCAAGTACGACAAAGGCACAAAGAAGCACAAAAGGATGAAAGGACCGAGATTAGTCACAAAACACACACTTTTATTGCTTGATAACATGCACAATGCATCATACATTGAAGAGGCAATAGTTGCCATTACGGTCTTGAAGAGGAGGCTTGAAAGTTCTCTCAACACACAAGAACAACTTGCATGTAAGAGAGAGGACTCTTGAAAAGTATACACTCACGAGATATCTAAGCGTCAACTTATGCAGGCTATTTGGAACCCTTTGAAATGAGCTTCCAAACTTACATTTATAGAAGAATATTTGAGAAAGAAGAGGAAATGTCATAATTGCATTCCTAAATTAAAGGCCCATGATGTATTTATAACAGATTAGTTGAACCACTTGAGAAGGTTCCATCATGGGTCATTAATTGCCTGATGACCTAGTCTTCTCAATTAATTAAAAGAATATTTAAATTAAATATTTAAATAATAATAATAAATATTATTATTAAAATATTTAAATAAAAATATTAATTTAATTAACATAATGTTGGGACCCCCGTTGACCCGTTTGACTTGAAGAGGAGGGGGGTCCATGTGGATAGAATCTGCACATAGCCAAATTCGATGAGCTTCGAATCCTCTAACTCGGTGTTGCAATTGATTTTGAACCCCACACCAACTCTTTCCTTGTCTTGGCAATCGGGCTCTTTTGCATTGAGTCCTTCGAATGGTGAGCTATCAAACTCGATTCTTATCATTTTCCTTTGTTAACTCGAGGCCATTTACGTATTCCTCGTTCAAACTTCATGAAACATCACCACGAGCTCCCTGCGAAGTCACCGAGCTCTTCATCCAGCAAACGATCTTACCTTTCCTGGGCTCAAACTCACTTGAATACCGAACTTAACCCAATATTTCTAAAAAGAATGATTTTACCACAATGCTCAAGATTCTTCCTCATCATATAACACTTGTAGTAAGAATGTTTTAGCTTTGCCATAATAAGCACAATTGTACCCTCCAAACGATGAGAAAATGCCATTAACAATAAAGACCTAATGCTGCCATGATGATGACCCAGGTTCATGCCTATTAAACGTCAATAGACACCCTTAAGACTGATTCTTGGACAAAGAGACCTTCGGTATTTTGGCAGTGCATTCTGCAATCTAGGCTCCAACCAACAATTATGCCACTATTGGGATCTTAGTATGGAATGGGTAGCTGCGAGCTACACAATATACTCATTTTTTCAGAAACTAAAAAGATCCTTCATGTTACAATTTGCAACACATAACAGAAGCCCTTCAAAAAATACATTGAACAACTGGGGCAGCCAAGAGGACCTTGGAAAAATGTACAGGTAACAACCATATGAATTCTCCCTTAGTCGTGGATCAAAGCTGATAGAAATGAGCTAGATAAAAACAGCTTGAAACTACAGTATAATCGTCCATCAAAACGAGCTTCTCTGAACCTGGTAAAAGAATATTGTTATTGTCTGATTGGACGTACATAATGGAAAGGTATAAATATTGCGTCTGCCCTCGGAGTTTCTCAAAGAGACCATTTACGAGTAACAAGGATGCAGCACGCAAAACGGCCGACCGGGCATTTGAGTTGACCTTCACATTCAATTCGTTTCTAGGAGAAAACAATGCTGAGCAATATGAATCGTTTCACTCTGCACGTAATAAACCTTCATCTCCTGGTTCATGGAAATTCTATGAAGCCTTGAAGGTCGTGACTCCAATCCATCGTATACGGCAGTGAATATTTGTTTCTAGGCATGCTTGAAAGCGCTAAAAATGGCTTCTACTATACTACAACATGCCGTGCTGTGCGTGGGATTTTGCCGTGACAACCGAATGCTCGAATCGAATCGGAGTTGGGAGAAGCATGCTTTGGAAAAGTCAAACCGATCGGGAGGACACATGCCTGCTGCTTCGTGAGGAACAATATCAATGCTTCGTGAGGAAACCCGTGTCTTCTGTAAGCTGCGATTATGGTATTCCATGAGAAGGCATTTTTTTTTTTTTGTGAGCCTGAAACTGGATACTGTTTCCAACGTCGACCCATCTTCAACCATCTCGCCATCATCCTCCCTTATCGATCGGAAGATTACTCAACGCTCAATTTGCAACTGCCACTTTAATTCTCCTGGTAACTCGCAAAAAGACTCGGACCACTCCAAACTGCGCGGGGTTTTCATGACGGATTGCCATCTTAATATTTCCGCGCTTGGCAGTGTTTGCCCGAATCTCCCCTTCACGGAAGTTTGGTCATGGTTTGCCAAACCAATATCTCCACGCCTGGCATAACAGCTCCAAATCTCCCCATAACGGCTTGGCAAAATTAATCCACGGGCCCGGCCTCAGCTTTGCCGTGCAACCTTGGCAAGTTCGTTCCTTATCTCCGTAATTTCCACCAGCGAGCGGGATTTTCAGCTTGGCCCGCCATTCATAAAAATCCACTTGGAAATCAAGTGAAATATTTCCCATGCGCGGAAATATCGTTCTCTTGCCATGATCGTGCCTTCACTTGGCAATTTGAATTGGCTATACGCAGCAGCTACATGGTAGAGAAGTAAACTTTATCTCAGAAAAACAATCACCTCCAGAGAGAGTTAATTGCGACAGCTGCCACAGGGTGATCCCAAGGAACCGTTGGTGTTGATCCTGATGTTCTGGTTGCATGCGACCACAGCCGTGATCAGTTGTTGTAAAATCTTGCCGCTGTAGTAGAAGAACGAGATAAAGTTTTAGTTGAGTTGTCTCGCCTTTTCACTTTGGAAAGTCGCTTCTATGGAAGAAGCTCGACCAAATCTTGAGGCAGCTATTGTCTCCGTTGAGTCATTAAAACTGAATTCATATTCCAACAAGGAAGCATCGATCTCTCCATGTTGAATTAAACCAATTCGATCTCATCATTTCTCTGCCTCAATGAGCCAACCATCGAAACATTATCCGCTCCTATCGAGACTCTTTTATGACAAGCCAAAGTTGGACAACCGAACTTACATTTCCTACTCATGAACTCGTCTCTTTATTTTCGATTTGACACTGATGACCAGAAGTGGGTCCATGGGACCAATGTCGTGATTTGATAGCAATAAGGCCCTGTTTTCCAATTTTTCCATGTGCGTAAAATTGGATAACATTATTCATGGCTAATTGAACTAAGGCCACTCCCATCGGAGTTTTGAAAGATGCATCCATTACCATACAAGGCCCAAGTTCACTTGAGACTTTGATGTTTTAGTCTTTGGTAGAGTCGGATAACTTCCCAAATCTATTGGGGCATCCTTGGTGCTATGGAAATAATTTTGATCTTCGATTCAACAAGGGCTATATCGGTTTTGAAAACAAGGATGAGAGAGTTATTATCCCTTTAACATATGGAAAATTTGTGCCTTATGTTGAGCCCTTGAGTGAAGATACTTGAGCCAACTAAAGAAGGAATAATTTAGCGGGAGGATACACAATCTATTAGCAATACTACAAGTGTTTCTGTGATAATTGGGCTCATAGCACTTATGAGATGGTAGGGCACGTAAAGAGCGTATTTACTAGAGTCAACAAACCACGTTATGTCGGGAGAATAGAGTAACAACTCGGTACCTTGTTACACTAGAGAAGGAGATTCATGGTATTCCTACGCGCCATGGAAGAACAATGGATAGACCCATTGTAAAGAAGAAATATAATAGCATATACACTATGTGGCACAACAACACACTGGTGGATGGCCCACAAGGATAATCTTGTAGGATAAAATGAAATTAGGATTGCTCTTGCTACTAGGTTCTTCAGGAGAAATGCACCTAATCAAATCTGCACTTATCATGGTAATCAACCTGTTCAACACCACATTTAGAAGTGTGAGAGACTCTAGAAAGAAGGGTAGGAAGCTTTACCACCTTCTCTATGGGTGCAAAATTTTTATTCCACTTTATAAGGATATGCACGTGCTTGGCATGTATATGCATAACTCCATAGATAGACTGGAAATTGGAAGGATTTAATTACACGAATGACCAGACATTTGACTTCTTCACTCCAAAGCCTCTGGTGGGAGAAGTATTGAAAGTCATAAAGCATTTAACTATGGGAGATAGTACAAGGATGAATAACTCCTTTAGAAGTTATTAGATGAATGTGACTCGGGAGCACGTATTGTTGTGAAATAGAGGCGGATGCCACACTACTTCCATGTGCTTGCCTTGAGAAGGAAAAAGGAAAAATGGTATACTTAGTGGATGACGAAGAAGTAGAAAATATGGATGTAAACCATTTAACACGTACACGTGAGGTATTAGATAGTGCATATACAACCACACACGCCTATCATGAACCTATGAAGATAAAGAAGGTGAATATTGGATTAGAGGTGAGCCTAAGGAATTCGTAATTGGTGTAACACCTTTGAAAAACTGTTACATTTATCTTTTTCATTGCAAGTGTTGACATATGATTTTTTTATATGTGGTGTGTTCCTTTGCTTGTTGCAAATCATGCTTGCCAGGGATAAATCATTTCTGCTGTTGGATTCATTAGACTGAAATGTTGATGCTTGCAATAATCCATTTTCACTTTGGATAGGTGAGTTGTAATCTAGTTATGATGGTTGCAAACTTATCTCTATTAACTGACTCATCCTTGGATCAATTCCATTGATCCAAGGAATGTTTTAAATCTCCTTACCTGGTCTGAATGGTAAACTAACATTCAGAGGTTGAGAGACGTAACGGACTAAACTTTTGTATGTTTACAAATTCTTTATGGTCTTGTAAGATCATGCCTACATTCTGTTGTATGTTTTGTGCTCAGATCTTTTAGATTGATCTCTTTAGGAAATTTAACGGTGTTAAGTGGAACAAGGCCGATTCAGGACTATGAAGGGAATCTAAGTCCTAAACCTATGAGATCTATCCTAACGGTATTCTAAACTAAGGTAAATGTACCTACTTCCTAGCTATGTCTACTTATACGGGTGACAATCTATCCTAAGCTTCATGTTCTACGTTGGGATGGGGAAAAACCTAAGGTGATGAACCTATTACCTACTACTAAATTGGTATGGATTATGACCTATCTTAAGTTGGAAAATTACCTAAGGCAATGTTTATAAACCTAAGGTAAATACTTTCTAAACTAACCTAAGGTCATAACCTAAGTTAAGGATATCTATCCTAAACTAATGAAAGGGACCTAAGGGTTGTATGGCAAGTTGGCAATAGTTCCAAAGGCATTTATTTGATTTGATTTTCAAATTAATAGGAAGTACTTCCAATTTTAGCAGAGACATGTAAACTTGGTGGAAGCTTACATGGAATCATCGTTAAAATTGGAAATGCATGCAGAAGTTGAAATAGCATTCGCCAATTTTGGATGGTGGTGGCAAGGAGAGATAGGTGGGAGATTGGGGAGTAATGGCATTAATGAATCTCAATTTTTGCGAGCAAACCATCTTGGAAACAATGAGGGTGGATTTGTTGGAGGTTGTTTGGTCTTGCATGCTTTACGATTTTTACTCTGTATGGAGCTATTTGGTTCTTCGAACCAGCAGTTCGATTTTCACTTTATGGCTATTTTTGGTTTCCTAGTCTATTTTCGATTCAAGGAAAGTATATGAGGCATTGGAGAAAGAGATGTTTTGTTGTTGATATTTCTTGGAGGAGAAGAAGAGTTAGAAGCTCGGTTGGAAGTCTCCTTTGAATTGGCGAAGCACTATCAGGCATGATAGGCTCTACCCATTAAGATTTCTTGCTTTTCTCTAAATGTTTCATTAAAATAACTCTGCTCTCATGAGATAAATGGTTACATGTTTTTTTTGGTTATTTTCTTTCATGATTGAAGGAATCTCTGTGATTTTTAGATATGAATCCATTGCATGATAATGTTAGTCTTTGGATGTTTTTCTCTGAGTAAGTTCAATGGTGAAATGCATATGGAACTTTCGAGGCTTTTGTGTTTTGTATAGAACTCGCATTGGGGACTGTCTGCTGAAAAGGAGCTTGAGTAAATGGTTTTTGGTTGAGTCTGAACTAGTAGTCTCTTTAGAAATCTTCTCCTTAATGCATCTTGAGTTTGAAAAAGTTGTAGTATACTTGTCTCGCATTCGATCTTGCATTTACTTTGAACATGTATTGGCATGAAAATGTGTAAGGGGATTCTATTTTCTCTCATTCAGGTAACCCGCATCTTGTTTTTAATCTGAAAGTATTTTATTGTTTTGATAGAAGGATGCATGACCTTTTATGAAACTGTATCTTGTTGTGAGGATATAGAACCTCTGGTTCGAGACTGTATTGTTTACTTACCTTTTGGTATGAATTTGAGCTCGTTTGAAAGAAGTCGATAATGGGTTTTTGAAGTATATGGAAGTGTTGTGTTTGTACTTCAACTTGTGTTAAATTTGACTGGAACAATTACCTTCTCTACACTAAACTTCTCTACCTCGATCTTTATGTGCTAGATGGAGCTATGAAAGTTATTATAGTTGGGATTTCTATTACAGTTCAAGTTTGTGAGTAATGTAGAAACTTTGTTTGACTTAAAACTTAGTGTTGGGTTTTTGTATTCTCTTTCAAATCCATTTGAATGGATTTTGGGTTTTTAAAAGAGAAAGGAGTTGAATACTCTTGTAGACTGTATCTTGTTTTTCCTAGATTTTGTACTTCTGCTTCGGGACTGTATTGTATACTTTTCTCTTCAGTATGAACTCGAACTTGTGTTTAAACAATGTTGAATAGATGAATATGGATTTTGGCATTATTTGCGTCCTAGATTTCTATTTGTATATGAACTGGGTTAGTGTTGATATTGTTGTTCCGATAAGGTTTGAATTCATAAGGAAAAATAGAAGTAATGTTTTCTTTAATCTTTGCATTTTGTTTTTCTCTCTTTTTGGAACTTGCGAAATAACTTCTGGGTTTTAAATGGGATTTGGAATTCTATTGATGAAACAATGGTGAATGAATTCTAGGATCGAATCCTTTCTATTGAGTTTCCTTTAACTTTGGAAAGTTAAGTTCTGTTTTTTCAAACTTCTTTGTAGATCAACTCTCTTCCATGTTGTAGAGTGATTACTATCCTAGGCCTGTTTGACTTCTTGAGTTCAGTTTTTCCCTTTCTATCTTGTATGAAGTAATGTGAACTCACTCTTCAGAAACAAAAACTTCCTTGTGGATTGTTTAGTTTAACTTGTTACTAGTTGATGTGGAAAGTTCATGGGAATAGTAGTATGTTCAGAAACTTTTGGACTATCACTTTTTAGTATAGGGGAAAACCAAACCATCCCAATTTTATCTTTATTAATCTCGGCTAATTTGTATAGAGTCAATTTTTGTGTTGATTCGGGAAGTGTACATCTAAGTCGGTCCTGTAGAAGGAAAACGTAATCATTTCTAGTCTGACTATTTTGAATGAATGAGTCATGCATCATTAGGATATTGTTTTTAGATGGACTCCTTTTTGTGCACTCAATAATATTATGAATCTTCCCTGGATGGACATGAGTAAGAGATAATCCTTGTGTAAGTCTTGCTTTGATTTTTGGAATGTATGGTTTCAGATCTCGAATGATATCTTCTATAATGTAGAATATACTTAAGGCTTGCAAGTAGGATGATGACTGTTTTGATTCTCTCCCTTCTTGGATTGGTTTGGGATTCTTGTTATCAGATGTTGTCTCTTAAATGGTGAATCCTTTTATTGGTTTCCTTGATTGATGTAGTTATGTAGGTAATCAATTATGTACTTTTTGAACCGATTTCTATCTCTTAGATGAATGGTGAATCGTGGATAGTCCGTATTGATTCTTCTTCTTATTTATTTAAGTTGTAGGATGAATCATCCTAAATATGTACTATGCTGAAATGAATTTGTCTGTACATGATTCTAGAAACTTGGTAAAATGAAAATAAGGTTTTTGGTTCTGAAAGTAACTCTTTTTATTACATAGTAAAGTTAAATTTTGTATTTCAATTCAAGAAAGAATTATGAAATAATTAGACGACAAGATCTATTGTTTGTTTTAAATAAGTAATTGATTGGGTATAATGCGGTAGTTGTTATCCAAAATAAGCCCCTTGCTTATTTTTGGCTAACTCTCTTTCATTTCTTCCTTCCTTGTGCCTCAGTCAATTTTTTTACTTTTTTAGGCACTCAATTTTTTTGGAAATGGCTTCATTAGATAGAGAATCTTCTCAGCTTTCCAGAAAGGTAAATTTTTCCTTCTAACTCCTTGTATTTTGCAAGTTATGGCTCGACGGAGTTTTGGAGGGAAATTTTCCCAAGGAAGGTCCGGACCAATCATGATGTGCCACGTCGGCGCGAGAATGGCGGGGGAAAGTTAGAAAAATTTCTAAGTATTGGTGGGGTGCACAAAAAGAAATTTTTGGCCCAAAGGCCCACCAGCCAATAGGAAGAGGCCACGTGTCCTTGGGGTTGTCGGAGGTCGAACCGGTGGGAGGAGTTGGAAAATTTTCCAAGGTTGGCACAAAGGGAATTTTTTGAGTGATGGCCTCGTGAGCCAATCGGAACTCCGCCACATGTCCTCAGAGTGGTGGAAGGTGGAGGTGTGGAAGGAAATTTTCCTTTTTCCAAAGTTTAGAAAATGGCGAGATGAAACTCCGCCCTCGATAGCTGCGCTAATCAAATCCTGCCATGTGTCCATGTGGCGGCAAAAATCAAAGGGGGCGATGAAAGAAATTTGTGGAGTTTAGGCCCGAGCCAATGAAAAGATGCCATGTGTCCAATTTGGGGGCAGTGGTCGGTAGTGATGGATAATTTGGAAGCAAAGGCTTGTCAACCAATAGAAAGATGCCACGTGGTCGAAGCAAATGGTGGCGAAGAATTTTGGAAAATTTTCCAAAGACCAAAAAGGCGTAAAATGACTCTGTGAAGCCCGCAGACCAATCAAAAATGCCATGTGGCATTGGAGTGGTGGGGGTGGGAAATTTTGGGGAAATTTTCCCAAATTCAAAAAAGACGATTTTTTTTTAGTTTTTCGGCCTGCCAACCCGAATTTTGCCCTTGTTTTGCCCTAAATATTCAGAGGGGCATAAATTTTGATCCAGAGCTCAGATTTTCACGTTTTTTATATCATTGGAAAGATATTAAAATTATCTACATGATGGAATATTCAATTTTGTGTTTTGATGAATTTTGGAGAGAGAAAAATGGAAAACACCTCTGGCATGGGGAAAAGAGCAGACCCGACGTTTCAACCACCATTTTTAATGAAGTATGGCTTCCATTCTTCTCCAGCATGGTCAAAAATCTTGGGAAATGAATTTTTAAGGGAACCCATGTTGTCTTGATGAATTTGGTCAGTGGTTGAATGATTCCTTTCACTTTCCTATGTTTTCTCTTTCCTGAGCTTGAGCTTTCATTGTAAAAAGCTAGATTTGGCTCATTTTGTAAGGGTTAGACATTTTCTATGTTTTAGAGACTCCCTCCTTCACCCTAAAACGTGATTTTGTGGAATATCATACCTCTCTCAGGACTGCAACATGTTTTCTACCTCTCTACTACGTTGTAATGCATGTATTTTTGAATGGAAATGATAGTGCAAGCTGTGAATGAGTTTCAATCATATTCTTGTATTGTTTGCTCCATTCTGATCTTTCATTACATTTTATAAGTATGTGCATGATGTTTGTTGCATTTCTATGATCTGTGTCAATTTGCGAAGCAAATGTTCACCACTCCTTTGGTGTATCACCCTATTAGTCTTAGTTTTATTTCTTTGCATCATTATCTCTGTCTCCTTGGAATTTAGAGTAGGATCTAGTATTAAACCTATGCAATTTGCAAGCATACTTGATCAGAGTAGTTGAGGAACCAACCTCTAATTTGGAGATTCTTTTCCCATTTTTGCAAGTCCCACACTTGGGGAAAATATTTAATGTTGTGCAATCACACTGGATGTCCATTGTCAAACTAGAAACGAGAAAACATCCAAGGGTGTTTCGATTTGCACTAATGATTTTGGCATGCCCGATGGGACCTTAGAGGTCTTCATCTTCATTAAAAAAAGTTGATGTGCATTTGTTGTAAGTTTTTGCTTAAAAAGAGCCCTGATATGCACATCTAGTGACTCCAAAGAGAAAAATCAACCTGGTTTCAATGAGTCAAGTCTCGAAGATTCATGAGAAGGATACAAAAAGGTCAAGAGCCAAAGAAGAAGGATTGTATAAGTATCTGCAGTTATCCCCAGGAAGAAGACAGAGAGGGAGAAGGATTTTGAGGTCTCCATCTCCACCAAATAGAACTCTATCAACTCCTCCACCTGGTAGACCTTTCACTCAATCAACAAGGGTTCTCAAGCCAATCGAATGGCACAACAAAACAAATCTTATGTCAACTTCACTGGCAGCAACCCACTTGCTCTCAATGCACAAAATTTAGTTCCAGTTGTAGCATTGAAGAACATTCCATACTTTACTAGAGAAAATCAGGCCACTCTGGTGATCATGTCAAGGACATTGCTAATGTTTATACAATCCATGAGATTGTTGAGATGTAAATTGCTATCAAATTGCGTTGGAATATTCATTCAAAGGGAAAGCCTTGCAATGGTTTAGAAGCCTTGGGGTAAGCTCTATTCAAAATTGGAATCAATTATGCATAGCTCTCCATGAGCAGTTTGGAGAAAAGGAGATAACTTGTCCTTATTGGAACATTTGGCAACTATCAAGAGAGCTCCCAATGAGTGCTAATGAGACTTCAACTTCAGATTTCAAAGGAATTGGGATAGAATTCTAGTAGCAGTAAGACCAACAACTTGAAGGTGCTTTCTTATACTATCTCAAAGCTTTAAATTCTGATATTTCTATGTTAATTCAATCCATGGGAGGTGCAAGCATACCGCAACTTATAACATTGCCATTAGGGCTGAGAATTATTTGATCCAAGCTAGTAAACTAGATCCTAGGCCTCTCATGCCCTCATATCCAAACTTGGAAAGCCCAAGCACTAGTCAAGCACCTACTATAGCTCCTATTCCCACTTCTAGAAATCAGATTTCAAATGAAACTTCTACCTCATCCTCTAGTGCCTCAAATGAACTTTAAGAAGTCATGAAACAATTACAAAATTTAGGCAATGAGCTAGTTACACTCAAGAGGCAAGAGCCCAAAGCTTTAGAGCTTCTTATCAGTCTCAAGCTCAGCCTAATAGGAAACCATATCAGCCTAATAGGCCACCCAATCTAGCTACAAATCAAAACCAAGTAAGGCCTCCTGCCAATAGACCATTCCAACCTTATAACCCCAATGTTGCATCTACCTCTAAAGCCTTAGTACCGGTGAAAAAAATGTAGCTCAAGAGTATGATTGGTGCTTCCCATGCAATGAACCTCACAACCATCCCATGTGTTTCAATGGCACTTTGAACCAAGCTTTGATGGTGACAAAAATGGCATAGAGAGTGAAGTGAGTCAAGAAGAAAATCAACAACAAGGAGCATCCCAACAAAATGTAGCTCCAAATGAGACTACACTTGTGAACTTGCAGGCTGAGGATTTCTATGGTATGAATCAAACTATTTCTCAGAATGTGGTAGCTAATACAAGGTCAAAGAAAAGGAATATTGGTGAATGGCATTCATTATCTCAGGTGATCCACAACCTTCCATCACTCCACAAAGTCTTTGGCAAGTAAAAATGCAGTTCAAATGTGCAAGGACAACCCAAACCACCTTCTAGACCGGTTCAAATGCCAGCTTATTGCAGCCCATGTACAAGAAAAGAGTGTGCAGGCTAGGGGGTAGCAAAGAGATGTTTTGTCCCCATTTAGCATCATTTAACAAATGAAAAAGACAAATGTGAATATATCCATGTGGGAATCACTATCCATCCCAGGCCAAAGGGATCTACTACAAGCTGCCATGAAGAATTGGTCAACTTCAAATCAACAAGTTCATATGTAAGAGAAGGTACTCACAAATGCTTCTCAACCTGAAGGGAATCATGGAGGATAACAAGGTAAAGTTTTGAAGCCCCCTCCATTCTATGTTTCATTGATCATTGGGGATAAACTAGTACACAATTGCATGATTAATTCCGGGGCAAGTAGTTCGTAATGCCCAAGCAAATAGTTGATTGATCAAATTTGGGCCTCCAATATGAAGTCATAACCAAAGGGGTTGTGCAACTGGATGGGACAGCAATAACAACAGTGGGAGTAATTAAAGATTTGAGCCTAACTTTGCATGCATGCCCCAATGTCACTGTGTTGCAAGATGTGTCAGTGATAGATTTGCCACCACTCTTTGCCCTATGTTTGTCAAGGGATTTCATAGCTAGAATTAGAGGTTACTTATCTCGATAATTGGTCACACATGTTTTTAGAACAAGATATGGAAATAAGGCCACAATAAGATCTAAAACTATTGCAAACTTTCACATTGAGCCTCATACTCCAAGCCTAATCAATGCCAACTGTTCAACATTTGATCAAGAAGATTATCCAAACATAGATGAAGCTGACACCAAAGTTGGAAGCATCCCATTTGACTCTTGATGAATGGGAAAGAAAGGTACATGCTTTTGATCCCTACAAGGAAATAGAGGAATCTGATCTAGGAGTCTATTACACACATGAAGAAAATCAACCTATTCTTAGCATCACCAAGCAGACCATAAAGATGACAATGAGGTATGGAAACTGTTCTTTGATGGATCAAGAAGTAGACAAGGTGCAGGAGGGGGAGCTATGCTTGTTTCACCTTAAGGCATTAAGTATTATTCAGCTTTTATATTTTAGTTTGCATGTTCTAACAACACTGTTGAATATGAAGCTTTGATACAAGGATTGCATTGGTCAATCAAGAGAGGTATAAAAAATTACAAGTCTTTGGTGACAGTGAGCTGATTGTTAATCAAGTTAAAGGGCAACATGCTGCCAAGAATGACCTGCTCAAGTGTTATAAGAATAGGGTGTGGGACCTCATTAAGGATTTTGAAGGCTTTAGCATCAATTCCATCCCTAGGAAAGAAAACCAAGTTACTGATAGGCTTGTAGCAGTTGGGGCAGCCTTTGATGTTGTTGAAAGTATTAAGGAAGATAAAGTGTAGCCAAACATTCATGTGATTGTAAGGCCATCAGTGCCAGAAAATAATGTAAGTTGACAAGTGTTTGAGAATGACCAACAAATCATCAATTTCTTATAAGAAGAAGTTGAGTTCTCAACCAAAAATCAGGAAAAATTAGAACAACAGTATGGTGATCAAGTGGTACAGCTGAGAACCAACAAACTGCCAAAGGGAATTGTCACTTTGGAGTCCATATTTAATCCTAATGATCAATTTAGGAATGAGAAAGCAAATATCCAAGTCAAGGGAGAAGATTCAGTTCCTATCTTAGTTGGAGAAGACAAGTCACTTCAAATTGGTAAAGTGACAACCGAGCAAGCAAGAAAGGTATGAGTTCATACAACTTTCCCAAGAGTTCTGGACATATTTTCTTGGAGCTATGAAGACTTGAGGGTTTCAATCCCAAGCTATCTCAACACACTATTGAATTAGATCCAAGTGCTAAACCCATTAGGCAAAAACAAAGGCCAGTCAATCTACACATGGAGCCTCTTATGAAGAAGGAATTGAATAAGTTAATAGAGGCAAGTATCATATTTCCCATCAAGCATTCTAGTTGGGTAGCAAACTTGGTTCCAGTTAGAAAGAAGAGTGGAGAAATCAGATTGTGTGTAGACTTTATAGATTTGAATAGAGCATCCCTCAAGGATCATTACCCACTTCCTTCTATGGAGCAGATTTTGCAAGTTATTGCTAGCTCTGAGAGGCTTTCATTACTAGATGGCTATTCAGGGTACAATCAAATCATGGTAAAGGAAGAAGATCAGTTCAAAACAACCTTCACCACCAAATGGGGAACTTATGCATATAGAAAAATGCCATTTGGGCTGTCCAACGCTAGAGCTACCTTCCAAAGGGAAATGGATATGGCATTCAAGGGATTGATCAACAAGATAGTGCTGATATACTTAGATGATATTACTGTTTTTTCTAAAAGTACAGTAGATCATCTCTTTCATTTGAGACAAGTGTTCCAAAGATGTAGAATATTTGGGGTATCCTTGAATCCCAAAAATGTATTTTTCTAGCTCATGAAGGAAATCTCCTTGGCCACATTGTTTCCAAATAAGGATTAGCAATTGATCTAGAGAGGGTTGAAGCAATAAGAGCACTGCCATTACCAAGTCATAAGAAGGCCCTTCAAATTTTCTTGGGAGAATCAATTTTTTTCGGAGGTTTGTTCTAGATTTTGTAGCCCTTGTCAAGCCAATAACTATGATGTTGAAGAAAATCATGGCTTTCAAATGGACAACTGAAGGTAAGGCAAGTTTTGAGGTAATCAAGGAGGCTATCTCACAAGCTCCAACTCTCATTAACCCATATTTCTCCAAGGATTTTATCCTTTATGCATTTGGAGGTGATGATACAATTTTGCAATTTTAGTACAATGAACAAAGAAAATGTAGAGTAGCCAATTGCCTTCTTTAGCCAAATCCTGGAGGACTATGAGGTGAGGTATTCTTTCATTGAGAAGCATGTTCTTGCAGTGATTAGGAGCTTGAATAAATTTAAGCATCTAGTTTCAAACAACAAGGTTCAATTGCTGGTTTCTCATGTGGGAGTTAAGGACTTCCTCCTCAACAAAGACCTAAATGAAAAACATGTAGGGTGGATTACTCGTGTCATGGAGTATGACATTGAGATCAAAGTCACCAAGCTGGTATGAGGAAAGGATTATGTGAGTAGATGGTCTTGAGCAAATCAATGGAAGCATGTAATGAGAAGGATGTTGTTTTGGCGTTGCAAGACAACCAAGAACCAAGAAGCATTCAAGAGGAGAATGATAGTGTCCTCACTCCTTGCTGGACCCAAGACATAATGCACTTCCTACAAATAGGCCTATGCCCTCTAGAGATGAAAAAACCAAGAGAAGACACTTCAGATTGTAGGCTGTCCCATATGCACTTGTTGATGGTGTCTTGTTCAAGAAGGATGTAAATGGAGTGCTGTTGAGATGCATTGGGACAAACAAAATTAATAGAATTCTAGAAGAGTTCCATGGTGGATCAGTGGGGTCATTTTTCCCAAGAGTGATAGCCCTCAAGATCATAAAGGTGACTATTATGTGCCCAAGGTTTTTGGTGATTGTTATGCATGGATAAAGAGGTGTAAAAATTGTGCATTCTTTACGGGCAAGGAAAGATTAAAAACCCTTCCATTGCACCCAATTTCAGCTGATCAACCATTCATGCAATGGGGTTTGGACTTCATTGGAGTCATTAACCCAAACTCAAGCCAAAGATGTAAGTGGATTCTAATAAAGAACAGATTACTTCACAAAATGGTGAGCGGTGATACTCAAAGAAGCAAATGACTCTAACATTCTAGACTTCTATGAGGGGATAGTAACCAGATTTGGTATACCTGCCACTATAATATCAGATAATGCCTTGGCATTCATAGGATCAAAGGTAACTGAATGGGCTGTTAAAAATGGGATTTATCTGAGCACTTCATCAAATTATTACCCTCAAGGTAATGGCCAAGCTGAGTCTACCAACAAGAATTTATTAAGGATCATCAAGAGGAATCTTGATGAAAATTAGAGGACTTGGCATACTAAATTGAAATCAACCTTATGGGCTGATAGGATAACTCCCAAGAGATCCACAGGTAACTCTCCATTCAGACTTGTTTATGGAAGAGAGGCAATCTTGCCCATGTCACTTGAGTTTCCAATATTGGAACTCATGAAGCAATTGGAGTTGTTGGAGTTTGAACCCATGGAGGTTAGATATGCAGAATTGATGGAGCTCCAAGAGATCAGAGAGCATGCAGCCCAAGCAATGGAGAAGGACCAAGCCTTGATCAAGAGAACCTTTGATAGGAAAGCTAAGGCTAGAGCCTTCCAAGTTGGAGATCTAGTGTTGAAATGGGATGCAGACCGAGCAAAGCCAGGAAGGCATTCAAATTTTGATACCATTTGGAGTGGCCCCTACATGGTCACAAAGTGTAAGAACATCAATGCCTTCCAATTGTCTACATTGGAGGGTGAAGAACTGTAGATTCCAGTTAATGGAATCCATCTAAAGCATTGCTACTAGAAGGAAACTCTCCACCTTGTACATATTAGCTTAGATTTTCATTCTTCCAAGTGCTTGTGCACATTGTTCTATTGTAGCTTAGTTTTACATTTCCCTAAGTGCTTTGGCACAAGCTTGTTGTCCTAGGGATGCATTTTTGCAGGCCATGTTCTAGATCAAGTGATGTTCTACTCTCACAATCTTCCTTTTGAAATTTTCTAATGAATTGGGAGTACCAAGAAGAAAATTTGATGACTCCATGCCCAATGGATTGCTTCAAGCAACTAGTAACTTCATCCAGTAGGTAGATGACCCCTTTGAGTCGCCAAAATTGTTATCCAAAATAAGCCCCTTGCTTATTTTTGGCTAACTCTCTTTCATTTCTTCCTTCCTTGTGCCTTAGTCAAATTTTTACTTTTTAGGAACTCAATTTTTTTTGGAAATGGCTTCATCAGATAGAGAATCTTCTCAGCTTTCTAGAAAGGTAAAGTTTTCCTTCTAACTCCTTGTATTTTACAAGTTATGGCTCGGGAGTTTTGGAGAGAAATTTTCCGAAGGAAGGTTTGCGGACCAATCATGATTTGCCACGTCAGCGGCGGAATGGCGGATTGGCGGGGGTAAGTTAGAAAAATTTCTAAGTATTGGTGGGGCACACAAAATAATTTTTGGCCCAAAGGCCCGCTAGCCAATAGGAAAAGGCCACGTGTCCTTGGGGCTATTGGAGGTCGGACCGACGGGGAGGGAGTTGGAAAAATTTCCAAGATTGGCGCAAAGGAAAATTTTGGAGCGATGGCCTACGAGCCAATGAGAAACTGCCACATGTCCTCGAGAGTGGCGGGAGGTAGAGGTGTGGAAGGAAATTTTCCCTTTTGCCAAAGTGTGGAAAATGGCGAGATGAAACTCCGCCCCCAATAGCCCATGCCCAATCAGAACCTGCCATGTGTCCATGTGGCCAGCAAAAATCAAAGGGGGGCGACGACAAGAAATTTGTGGAGTTCAGGATTGAGCCAATGAAAAGATGCCACGTGTTTAATTTGGGGTAGTGGTCAGCAGCGATGGAAAATTTGGAAGCAAAGGCCCGCCAACCAATAGAAAGACGCCACGTCGAATCAGAGCAGTGGGTCGGCGGAGATTTTTGGAAAATTTTCCAAAGACCAAAAAGGGTGTAAAATGACCTTGAGAAGCCCATGGACCAATTAGAAAGTGTCACGTGGCATTGGAGCGGTAGGGAGCAGAAATTTTGGGGAAATTTTCCCAAATGCAAAAAAGAGGAAAAATTTTGAGTTTTCGGCCCGCCAACCTGAATTTTACTCTTGTTTTGCCCTAAATCTTCAGAGGGGTATAAATTTTGATCCAGAGATCAGATTTTCACTTTCTTTATATCATTGGAAAGATATTAAAATTCTCTACATCATGGAATCTTAAATTTTGTGTTTTGATGAAGTTTGGAGAGAGAAAAATAGAAAAATCCTCCCGCATGGGGAAAAGAGCGACTGATGTTTCAACCACCATTTTTAGTGAAGTATGGCTTCCATTCTTCTCCAGCATGGTCAAAAATATTGGGAAATGAATTTTAAGGGAACCCATGCTGTCTTGATAAATTTGGTCGGTGGTTGAATGATTCCTTTCACTTTCCCACGTTTTCTCTTTCTTGAGCTCGAGATTTCATTGTAAAAAGCCAGATTTGGCTCATTTTGTAAGGGTTGGACATTTTCTATGTTTTGTAGACTCCCTCCTTCACCCTAAAAGTGATTTTGTGGAATATCAAACCTCTCTCAGGACTGCAACATGTTTTCTACCTCTCTGCTGTTGTAATGCATGTATTTTTGAATGGAAATGACAGTGCAAGCTCTGTGAATGAGTTTCAATCCTCTTCTTGTGTTGTTTGCTTCACTTTTGATCTTTCATTACATTTTAGCAGTCTGTGCATGATGTTTGTTGCATTTATATGATCTGTGTCAATTTGCAGAAGCAAATGTTCACCACTCCTTTGGTGTATCACCCTATTAGTCTTAGTTTTATTTATTTTCATCTTTATCTCTGTCTCCTTGGAATTTAGAGTAGGATCTAGTATTAAACCTCTACAATTTGCAAGCATACATCTGATCAGAGGAGTTGAGGAACCAACTTCTAATCTGGAGATTATTTTCCCATTTTGCAAGTCCCACACTTGGGGAAAAGATTCAATGTTGTGCAATCACACTGGATGTCCATTGTCAAACTAGAAATATGAGAAAACATCCAGGGGTGCTGCTGATTTACACTAACAAATGAGTTGCTGATTATATTATGCTCTTTTCTTAAAAGTGAATTCAGACTTATTATTTGTACTTCTTTTATGGTTGTTATTACTTATGCTTATTGGTATGATATATTAATTGTTTCATTAAAGCAGAGTTGTTTTAATGGAATAATTAGTGGAATGCACTTCGTTTTAATGCTTAGTGCTTATCATGCTCAGTTCAATGAACTGAACCGTGCTAGCAATTTTTGTAGATGGACTTCGTAAGTGATAAAAGAAGGCAATTTTTTTATGATGTATTGGCTGATTTAAATTTTGGCTCTTTTGTAAAGAATTCGATTCATTCTTGAGTTGTATTGAAAAAGAAAAGTTGTATTCTTCTATGATCTTAATGCTGATTGATATGCAGTATGCCTGAAATGCATAGTCTTGTAAAGTGTATATTTTATCATGATGAATTGAAAGGTTTGGAGACTGACTCCAAATTGTGGTGTAAATTCTCTTGTACTTTGTATGAAGGAAATAATAATGCTATCTTGTCAATATTATTTATATCTGTTTGTATACCTATTACTGTTATGATTTAATAAGTTGGAATAAGGGAATAGTTCAATCTCCCTTACTAAGGTGTAACTTGTTAAGTTGCATAAGATGTCATTCTCTATCTAAAAATTATAGTATAATAATGAAATATGTATTGGACATACAATTAAACTATATGAGTTGTGAATGATAAAAAGGTTATGTTAACCCTAACATTTAATCATGCAGAGGAAGACTCTTCCTCTCTCAAAAGAATGAAAAATAAAAGGAATGGTGGTTATGATCGTAATCTTTGTACTTCGTTTTATATGAAGTAAACTGTAGCTAAACCTAGGTGGATGATACACCTTCTTTGGTCACTAAGTTTCATTAAATTAACCATTTGATGTTTGTTACCTTGTTTTTGGGATAACTGCTTGTTATGCCGAGTTAATGAACATAAATGCAATCATGAGTTAATGAAGTTATTAATATTAATCAGATTAATTATGGATAAAGAACTTAATGAATGTTGGAATTAGGGTTTTGTAAGGTTGCTTTGCAATCGAATCTTAATCCAAATTTAATTATGAATTAATGACCACCAAGGGGTATGTACATCATGATGAAGCAGTTCTAACGGATGTTGGCACATGCCAACTGTAAGGACTGTACCTTTAAGAAGACTAAGGGATTCTCAAGGATATAATGTTGCAGTTGACATGTGGCAACACCCTTCCATATTTTTCATCTAGATCTACACACATTTGGACTTGAACTTAGTTTCTCTCTAGGTCAAGTTAGTAGCATGATTAGAATAGGAAGTAGCTTTCTATGACTTAGGGTACCTTGGCACATTCGGTCGAATTAGGTCAATCGAGTATGCCCATATACCCTAAGTCATCGTGAGCATCTCCCTATAACAAATTATGTCACTAACCTAGGTTAGGGTCAAACCTTGGGCAAGTGGACTGACTGAAGTTAGTAAAGACCATTCTAGATAACAGTAGAGTGAGGTGAAGGATGTATTCCAAATTGACGAGTATGCCGTCTAGGAATAGTAACATGAACAGTATGTTGGAAATCTTTGGCCAAAGTATCACAAGTTGCTGGTTGTGTTGTCCTATGTCACCTAGTTTAAAGAAACATGATGTCAGATGAATATTGGTAACAAATATTTAGATAGGTTCTTTAAACAGATCACTTAGTACCCGAATAGGGTAGGAAAACCAAGTATACGTAGTATACATAAAGTATTCTATACTTAAAGAAAAACATGAGAGATCGGTTAGTAACCGAGTCATGAAATGAGAGATCGGTAATTTACTGAGTCATTTACAACTGCATATGGTTATTTGTTATGAGATTGATTGGCATGGAATGTGTGTTCTAAATGATGTTTTGTTTAGAACAGAGAACATTGTGTAAAGAAAATTTATCCCCTTGTTTCTAAAGTCTTAAAATGGGAATTTTATAATTAGGGACTATTGGTCGACTCGAAGTGGCAAAAATGATAGAGTTACTAAGGGATTATTAGGAATTAATCCCTAGGGGTATCATGAACTTAAAAGCATGCATGAATCATTAGGGAGATGAAGATAAATTTTAAAGAGGGTGCGCGCCTAGTTAGAAAAAGACCCTAGAGGATGAACCCCAACTTGTGTGAAAAGGTCAAAGAAGAGATTGAAAAAATTTTGAAGTCTTGAATTATCAAGCCCCTTGAAGAGTCAAAATGGGTTAGTCCAATGGTGATCAATATCAAGAAGGATGGACGGATCAAGATTTTCAAGGACTACAGGGAGCTGTATGCTGCATGTGTGAATGATCCCTTTCCCACCCCGTTCACCGAGGAAATACTAGAAGGTGTTACAGGGTGTGAAATCAATTCATTTACAGATGGGTTCTCTGGGTATCATCAGGTTCGGATTGCCTAGGAGGATCAGGAAAAGACTATGTTTACTACTGAATGGGGTAGCTTCACCTATACTGTAATGCCTTTTGGTCTGAAAAATGTGCCTGTTGTATTTTTGTGCATAGTTGTTCAAGAATTCAAGGAATTTATTCACAACTTCTTACAAGTATATTTAGATGATTGGACGGTGTATAGATTAGTTTAGGATCATTGTGACAATCTGTGTTTAATGTTTGAAAGATGTAGACAGTTGAGTATCTCCTTAAACATTAAGAAATGCATATTTGCTACACCATTTGGGATATTGCTAGGACACATAATCTGCAAGGAAGGTTTGTTAGTTGATCCAACTAAGGTTGCAGTCATTATAGGCCTAAGGGAGCCTATCAGTAAGAGTGAGGAGCGCGGATTTTTGGGTCATACGAGATATTACGAAATTTTATCGAAGGATATGCCAAATTTTCTACACCATTGGAGGAGTTCTTGAAAGGGAAAGGTATGTTCTCTATTGGGGAGAACCACGAAGTGTGCATTCGAGACATTAAAGGAAAAATTACTACCATGCCTATTCTACATTTTCCTTCGTGGGACCAACCCTTTCATGTACATGTTGACGCCTTTGGCATGACCATTGGCATAGTGTTGGATTAACTTGGAGAATCCTATCTGCTTTTCTAGTAGAAAGATGACTCCTGTAGAACAAAATTACACAACTACAGAGTGTGAAGCTTTGTCAATGATCTATGTGCTACATAAATTCAGCTAGTACCTACTAGCTACACCATTTGTCTTTTATACAGATCACATGGAATTGAATTATTTGGTAAATAAGCCTGTTCTACAAGGGCGCATATGTCAATGAGTGCTCTTATTTCAAGAATTTGATTTCACGGTTGTGTTAAAACTAGGGAAAAGTAATTCTGGACCAGACCATCTATCAAGAATAGAGTCAGGAGAAGAAGTACACGTAATTGAGGATACCATTCTAGATGCATAGTTATACAGGCTACAATGAGTGCCATCGAAGTAGAGGACATTTTGTCTTTTCATGAATAGGGATGACACCGAGAAGGAATGAAATCCTTGGAGAAAAAATAGCTTGCTATATGCGTAGCCCCTTATATGTTAATAAACGACAACTTTTACAAATTAGGCCAAAATGAAGTATTGCACCGTTGTATATTGGAACATGAGTGCACAAATATTATGGAAGAAGCTCATGGTGGTATTGCAGGTGGCCACTATACCGGTGATGCCACTGCACACAAGATTCTACTCGTTGGATTATGGTGGGAGACCCTGTATAAAGATTGTAAGGAATTTTGTAAGGCATGTGATCATTGCCAATGTCTTGGGAAACCAAGTCAACGAGATGAAATGCCTCTAAGACCCATTATTAGTGCAGAACCATTTGAGAAATGGGCTATAGATTTTGTGGGTCCTATTTCACCAGTTGCGCATAGAAATGGATCATGCTACATCATAACTTACACAGATTATCTGACAAGGTGGGCAGAAGCAACACCTACAAAGGATTGTACAATGGCCACAACAACCAGGTTTCTTTGGGAAAATATTATTACAAGGTATGGATGTCCTTTAAGTTTGACTAGTGATAGGGGCACACATTTTCTTAATGAGAAAATCAGAATTTTATTAGATGAATTCATGATTACACACCATAAGACTACACCCTATCATCCTCGGGCAAATGGGACTATTGAAGCTTTCAATAAAATTTTTAGCCGACATTGACAAAAATATATGATGTTGGAAGAAAATATTGGGATGATAAGGTATTTGCAAAGTACTTTCTGCATATCGACAACATATAAAAGGTTGAACAAAGCCACACCATTTCGAGTTAGTATTTGGCACATAAGCCATTCTTCCTATGGAATTTAACTTACCTTCTTTGTGTATTGTGCACGCTAGAGGTCTCATAGATGAGAAATCATTAGAATAACACATTGAAGAGTTAATAAAATTGGATGAATGATGATCCATAGCACGTTGGAGTCAAAAACAAGAGAAGGCCAGGTAGAAAGCATGGCATGACAGGCACATTAGGGATAAAATGCTTGAGATAGGAAAGATGGTGCTCCTTTATGATTCTAAGTTTTGTGCCATGCGAGTAAACTCAAGGTACATTGGTTTGGGTTGTATGTTATCATTCACATACTTGAATTAGGCACTTGTCAATTAGAGGCCCTTGATGGAATATGGTTACTTGGTTACCTCAACGGGAGTAGGCTGAAGCCCTACTATAAATAAGTCTTCTTGGTGTTTGTAATAAGGCAAAGTGTTGCCATTTGATTAGGTTTTCAATTCTACATTCCCTTAATTTGTTTTCTTATTTGTTCTTTATGCTTTGTCAATTTAGTTGGTGTGTTTGTGTAATAAGCGCATTTATGCGCCGTAAGCTAATTACTATTTACATAATTTTTAAGAGTAGAGGACTACACATACCCTTTGTGGGGTAGGTTGTTAATATCCATGTACAAGACTAATGGAAATAAGTCCACATGAAAGGAACTATCTATGGGTGCTATTTAAGGTTGGAAAATTAAAAAAAAGAGATTTCTTCCGGATAGAAGGACCATAGATAGAGAGGAATGAAGAAATAAGTATAACATGAGGTAAGTAGGGGCCAAGAAGACTACCGGTGGAAGGTGCGGTGATGAGGTACTGGCATATGGAAGCATGCTAAAGAGAAGTCTACCAAAAGGTATAAGGGCTTGCTAGAAGGTTATACCTTGGGTGGGAAGATGTATCGCACGGAAATAATGAAAATGGTCGATTAATGAGAGGATTATTGGTAGGTGGAGGAGTAATAAATGCACTAAAATTTTGAAATTCTATATAAGGATGGGATGCGAGTTAATTTTTACCGTCGGAATTGAGAAAATTTGAAAAGGGTTAAGTGAAAACGAGTGAGCAATCGTGTTGAGGTGTGTAAAGTGTGAAACCGGACATGGAGAGAAGGGTTGTGCAATTGAAGAAGATCGTTACCATAGGTGGAGGGTTGAGCGAAGCGGATGTGTTACAAATGAGCTAGGGCATGCAATTTCCACTAGGGCACAAAAATTTAAGCTAGGGTTTCAACTTTCTCAACTACGAGAGGGAAGAAAAAGAGATTTTTCAAATGGCACCAAAGAAAGCACCCTGCAACAGGAGATAAAGGGAAGAAGGATATTGAAGTGGAAGAAGAGATTACTCCCGAGAGTAATTTTTAAGAAATACAGTATCTAGAGGGTGTGATTACAAGACAAGAATGGGATTCCCATATCCACCAATGTAAAATCAATGACTACAACCATCAAACATCGATAATATGAAGGATCTCAATGTGTTCTTTGAGAAAAAAATTAACAAGCACACGACATAAGATATGCTAGTATATGATGATGTTGGTGAGAAGTTCTTTGAAGCACAATAGAGTCTACCAGTGTATGAGCTACCATATTTTGGAAAATATGAACCATTGTATTGATGGTTGATGAGTAGAGTCCTTGAGGACTTCTTCTACTTCACCGGATGGAGGGTAAGAATCAAAATTACTTTGATTTCAATGGTGACAGGACTAAGGGCCTCAGGGTTAGATATGGATAGTGATTTAACTAATAAAGTCATAATCCTAGAGATGAGGAAGGAGCTGGGGTATACCAAGGGTCTGCGTGACATGGAAATCGGCAGTTCAAGAAGTACCCGAGAGTGCGAGGCAACTACATATCTTGTGATAAAGTTGAATGACCAAGGAAGGTGGTCGAAGGTAAACACAATGTGGTTGCACGTCGCCAAGAAGATGTCTATAGGAGTGGTCTATAACATTGTAGATCATATAGAAAAGGTAATCATCGAAGAAGTGCAAAAATGTGACAAAATAATTTTTGGTGTTGTGTTATTGTCTTTATTATTCATGAAGATTGGGGTGCCCGATGGGCCGAAGGAGAAGATTTGGCGAGTACCCCACAAAACACAAGTCACCTACGGAAAGGTTTAACAAGTAATTGTGTGATGGATCAATGAGTGGACCATTCTAGTAGAGGGCAAAGATGTGCTATGATAGACTCCATGGGGCATTTGAGGAAAGTGGCACATAGCCAAGGATTTTCCTTTGGTTGTGGGTAAGGCAGTTCAATTTTTAGTATACCAACATTTTTGCATCGCATGATTTGCGATGAAGGATGGGGCTTGGAACCCATGGTGAAAATTTCCTTTTGCCTTCATAACAAGGTATTTCCAAGCATCAGTCCATTGGTTTTAAGATGCACGTCACTTAACCTTCAATACAGAAAAGGTAGATTGTGACTACCACACTGTGAGGAAGAAGTATGTATATCCAGGGCGCAAAGCATACATTAAAAGACTTATTTCAGATATTATAAGCATGAAACATGTGAGCTTGGAAGTTGGGGACACTGGAGCAGTGCTTGTGTACCTATAACTCAAACTCAAGCTGGAGAATGCTAAGCATGTGGAGAATGAGTTCGCACTCCTGGGCCACCAAAGGGTAAGCACACAATGGAAAATGTTCCAACACCCAAGCCCACAAAAATAATTCAAGTCGATGATGAAGAGGAGGATCATGAGAATAGTGGTGGTTTGGAACACAGAGGTCGAAGATAGCCTCTAAATAAAGATGAAGCTGAGCACAAAACTACTCCACCTCATCTACAAGAGGAAGATGACAAGGAATTGGATGTATTCCAAGGAGAGTGCCAATTCAAGAGAGTATTCAGGAGAACAAGGAACCAAGGTGCTACTCCACAAACAATGCACAGATCACCTCGAATCTCTCCAAAGAAGGAGATAACTGAGAAAAGAAGAAGGAAATTAAAGTTGAATGAGGAAGCGGAAGAGTTGGAGGAAAGCACTCCCATTCTCCAACAACTCTAGAGAACTTGGAAGAACAAAAAGACAAAGAAATGAAGGATGGAGAAGAGAAACAAAGGGCGAGAAGAGACAACAAAGAGATCGCTCGGGACATAGTTGCACAAGTTCCAAATCTTAAAGCCCAAGTTTCTAAGCATCCTAGATCAAGAAGAACAAGTGGGGAGTATATTCCACTAGCCATGGGCTACATCGAGGACACTAGTAAAATTGTCTGCACTAGCTTTCTAGAGTACAATGACATAAAAGGAGTTATACGACAAGGAGTTAATGGATGAAGATATGGAAAAAATGCACACAAGGAAGTAATTTTCATGGTCGATGCACACACACATGGATGAACCAGAATTTGATGTGTGTGAGGAGTCATGCATGTCAATGAGGTTGAAAAAGACACCTCAGGCCAGACACATAGTAGTAAAGCCTCTTTGTTTGGTCATATGAATAGGTGAGAAATGCTTTGATGAAGGTCTCGAAAAGGTCGCATGATAGAATATGGATAAAGCTACGATAATTAGGGCACCAAGGGAGGAGATCAAGACTAAGGATGAGGAAATAACATGCCTAAAATAGGAAAAAGACTTGGCACAGAAGAAGAATGTTGTGTTTATCAGCATGGCAGAGGATATTGGTGACAATGTCATGAAGGCTAGGCCACACTTAGAGCCAAAGGTACCCAAGACGTTTCCTTCGGCAATACATTATGTCAAGTACATTGGTGGACTTAGTGCTTGAAGATGAACCTCTACGTATGCCAGAGCCAAAGGATCCAACATAGGAAGCAGTGAGAAAAGGCTTCAGTGATGCGGAAGATTACATCATATGAAGGATTTCTTCAGAGCTTATAGGAGGAACTCAAGAAGGTAGATCAAGCACTGAATATTTGTACAACGCCAGAGGCTGTTATAAGGACCAGGACCATTTTAGAAGACAATGAGGTCCTGAAGGCCATGAAGGATGAGACATTGGGCAGTAGAATGGTTAACACTTGTTAAGTAGAAGTGTGAGGCCCTTACAACCACTTAGGAACCTCACAAGGAAAGGTTGGATGAGCTTGGTAAACTCATCACTCAAAAGATGGACTTATTGGAAGGGAGAATGACTGGCATGTCCAAAATTGTGTTGGTATTACAAAATGAAAAATGAGAGATTGCAAGGGATGAATTAGAGTCAATTGCAGTGGATATTCCAGAGAAAGAAGAGGCTGCACTCAATGACTAGAAGACCTTAGAGGCGAAGATAAAAGAGGAATATCCATAATTGATTATTTAGGTTGTAGAAGAAGATATTGCAGGTTAAAGACATTCTTTCATTCATCAAAATTCTTTCTATTCTTCTATTCATATTCTTTGATTTGTTTTGGAGACAACCATCGGGGTGGAAATAAAACTAGTGTGGGGTAATGTTGATCAGTCATCTAATCTAACACTAGCGAAGGAAATACAGAAGGTTCACGTGGGAGAGAAGATCACATTCAAAGGTGTGGGAGTATCAGAAAGGATCATGCGTGAATAAGAGAAATAGATTCAGGACTTAGCCATTTTCATGTTGACGATCTATTTTTGGAAATAACGCATGGAGCACTCAAACCAATTGGAGACTTACACGACACGCATTGGCTATTTTTGGATGATCAGCTACGAAGTGCTTTGCATGGATGCAGGCTAAAGATAGAATTGTGAACTGATAGTTGACAAAGAGAGATCTATTATTAGCATTCTTGCATGTAAGCCTATTTTTGTAACGGCGCATGGCTAATAATAACATGCGACCTATTTTGGGATTAGATAAGTGGTGAAGGGAAAGTCCCCACCCTTATAAATATGTATTGAATTGTGTAGTAGAGAGAGCATATATATACATGTGAGAACTAGGGTATAGTGAGATTGTGTTGCTATATATCGTTATGCGCATGAATGTATACAACTATTATTGTAATGAATCTTTTGTGTATTCACTGTAATTAATATAGTGGAGACTATGGACTGAATAAGGTGTTATCATGGTTATAATTCAAGTATTGCATGCTTGATTCCATTATGGTTATCCTTTAATGTTGTTATTTTCTAGATCTAGGTCTGAATATGCATTGTTTGAAAGATATAACTATAGATTTGAATGATTAAAGTCTTCATCATGCTAACATCCTACAACAACAACCCTAAAGAGGGGCTGGTACCATTGTGTGCTTCGGGTGAGCACTCAGTCTAGGATGAGTGATGTGCCAGTGTGCCTAGGCTTGTAATGCTAAATTCTAGGCTACATCATCCTCTTACGCCACATCTAAATTCTAATCAAGGTAATTAAAATTTATGGTTTATTGACTTGTTTATTGAATTTGTAGCTCTCTTAGGATATTGTTTTATCATCGTCAGTAAATTGTCATTTAATATAGATACCTCCTCCACATTAACATATCATTTTATCAATTATGCATCATTATTAAAACAATATTCCGTTACTTCATCCACTATCTCTACATATTTTCACCCCAATCAATCTCAAAACATCCCCTACATAGGATCTAATCCTTCTCAATATCATTAACCTATCATATTGTACTCAACTTCGCTTAGCTCGACATGTTCCTAGAGCCTTCTAGATGACCTTTTGTCCCATATGGAACCTCTACCTTTTAGCCAATCATACAACCCTACATCAACTCTAGCCAACAACCCTATGAGAATCCTTCACGTCTATATTACTTCCAAACTATCACCCCTTAGCCCATGGAAAGTGTATCCCATCAATCGATCCTTTCCACATCCCCTCACTCATCACAATCTACTCAGGATCTTAACATCCCCAATCTTTTATCCAATCAACCTATCTCAACTTCAATACCTATCTTAATACCCCAAACATCCCAAAACTTTACACACATCCCTAATTAGGATCAACCAACTCCCCTCCTCCAAAAATAGCATATCCAATATATCTACATGTCTCCCCAATCCCTTTATCATAGAATACTTTGCAATCGGTACTTATCAAGCTACCCCTTATCAACCTCCACATCAAACCCATCAAAAACAAAAACAACATACTCTCCATCATCATCAATCAAACAAACTACATTATCATCAAAACTTACATATTAATTACCTCACGCCTAATCTTATAAATGATCCCATATAAGCTCTGTTGAAAAAAATTAGCCAATTTGGAAGCCGCTACCTTGGGACCCAAATATGTCCTCACTTATGATCATATTTGTAATGAATCCATCCATCCATTAGTACCATATAAACCAAATCCTCCATATTGTTAATTTCCTAAATTCATCATGTTGGCTAAGAGGATCCTCAACAAAACATAATATCCTTTGGACACTTATATTACCTCATCATCCACAATGAAGATCTCATACTTAGAACCTTTCTATGCTACTAGTAGGACCTATATTGGATTGGTATAAATCACTCCTCAACACTCTTTATTCTATTTCACAAACTAGACATGTTATTTCTCAAGAAATTTTCTATCAACAATACTCATAAAATAACTATTTCCGACCTCTCTATCATCAAGCAATTTGAAAATGAATCCATTGTTGAATTTTTCACTAGACTGCGAATCATTATCAATGAATTGACCTTCTCATTTCCTCAGTAAGAAATGATCAAGTTATTTTATCAATCATGTTCTCATCACATCTCATCCCACCTCTAGATCCACATGTTCTGTACTTTTGAGGAAGCCTTCACCATGGCCAAAAAGATAGAAATACAATCCCTTAAAGAGGGCCATCTCAATCCTCAATCTACACATGTCCCATTTAATTCCCTAATTATTTCTATGAGCCAAATGAGACTACTACACATATTTCAATTTCTTATATTTTGGATCAAACACCCTTAATAGAGTTAATTCATACAGATACTACACATCCTTTGAGTCACATCATCAGCACTATTATAGACAATATTCCCCATGAGGATACCCCTTCATTGCCGCTCTTCCCCTGGGAGACTCATAATCCCTGGATCTTCTTTTCATTAATCCTTACACATCAATCTCACCTTTTTACCCTATCCAATTTCCTACTACCTTCTTATAGCCTTTAGAATTGACCTTGGATACCATTACAAATGGGGCACCTATAATCAAAGATCTTGACGTCTAACTATAATTTAAAGTAATCGAAGACTTGGGTAACTCGGACAAATGTAATCGACCTCAATCATGTCTAGAGATAAAATCTTCCTCATCAATTAAATTAGACCCAATCCTATCCCTATATCCTCACTTACATCCATTCTGGAACCTTATCTTGAATCAAACACTATACAATCAAATCCCATCACATCCATGGCCTCACCCTCATCATCTGTCATGAGAGCCTCTCCTATATCTAAAGCAAACATTACAAAATCAAAACACACATCATCTAGTGTCTCAACTTCACCATCCATTATGTAACTCCATCGCTTATCACAATCCAAATGTATCACATATATAGTTCCACCCTAATCATCCACTTTTAGACCCATCCTTTATTTCAATATCATGTCACACAGCGCATCGCGTACCCTATCTCATCCATAATCCGTCCCTATTCGTCTATTTTGGGACTTTATCCATCATCCAATTTTATAAATCATACCTCCTCTCCCATCCTTCGATTACATCCTCTCTCTTATCAACCTCACAACATCTCTGTATGATTCTCCAACACCATATGACATACATAAAAATTAAGGCGTGTCCTACCAAGCGTTCTCATAAATCAAAATAAAAATTTGTTAATCCAAATCCCCCAAAAGGGACTTACATTGACATCCTCGAGAGGCTTATGTAGGCTTATCTTATCACATTACCACCAATCAAAACACCCAATCCACATATCCATAAACCTACATGGTACGACCAAGAAAAATCATTTGCCTACGATAAAATCCTTGTGTCATAACATACTTGAGACTTGTAAAGCACTTAAAGCCATAATCTAGCGACTCTTCCTCTTCAATGATATTCTCCCAGAAGAAGACCATCCTAAGCCATCATTGATATAATCTACACATCTAGCATTTTCAATGTTCTTACCAAAATCTATAGGACAAGGGGATCAACCTTAATCTGCGGTATTAGCAAACCTCTTCTAGAAATCTCTTCAACACCATCCATTGAAGGTCTCTCAATCTTGTCAACATCTACACCCAAGTCAATGACATTGTCCTCACCAAAATATATGGGATAAGGGGGTCATTGTCAATCGATATGGAAAATATTTCTCATACGTCTTCTCATCACCTTCCATCGAGGGTCCCTCATCTTAAATCAAGTATGGTTCACCCACCTAAATGAATGAAAAATCATCATACATGAATAAAAGGAAAAACCAAAGGTTCGTCATCTACCTCTACTCATCAATAATCCTATCATATCTTCATCCAAATTTTCAATGACCCTTTTTCAAAGGTTCCGCATCCTCCTTTATTTACCATATAATCAATCAATCAACATAAAATATTTCATCAAACCAATTTTGGAAGGCATCATTCCTTTTGGTGCATGTTATCTCCAGCCATGTCATCATGCTAGGGGTCTCCTCTATACTAAGAATTCAAAAGTATTACTCGACATACCTCCCTACTCTAGAGAGGAGTAAACATGAAAAGTTTTCCCTAACTGGATCATTCCATAAGTCATCACTCACAAGTATTGTTCATGAGCTTGTCATTTGGCCTCCTTGATAGTACACCTAAAAGGCACCTCTAAATACCTCACACTTGCATCCTTTCTTATGCTAACACATCGACCATCATGATATTATTCACATCAAAGATCTTATTTCACTACCAACCCATCATTTCATCATCGTAATGATTTGAAAGTATGTGGTTTATTGTCACTATCCTTAAAAACCTTAAAGATGAGAATGACGACTCTATTCATCACATATTTTTCAAGGAAAATTTCCTCTCTAGGAGGAACCCCGTAATAATTACATCCATCTACCTTATATACCAAATGAATACATGTCATGGGTTATACATGTGTAGTCTGTGTGCAAATATCTTCCCCTTCTCAAAATGGTATATTTAGTACTATTCCCAAAGCATAAAATTAAAGTCAAACATATCTATGGATGAATCTTATCAAAAATTAAATAAACTGATCCCTTGAAGGATGTATTCCCATCAAAATCATAGACCGATCCTTTGAAGGATGACTATCCAAATAAAAAAATTCAAAATTGTAGACCACTCCCTCGAAGGATGGCAATGTATAGCAAGGCTTCTTGCATCGATCAACCTTCAAAAAAGTCAAAATATCAAAATCATCCTAGGAAATTTATCCACAATGATCAAATTTCTCATCAAAAGAAAACTTCCCGCATCAATTAGTTTGCATTAAAAATACCAGGGCATTTCCTATGAACCTTTGAAATGAGAACCTACTCTCCCACACATCCTACATATGTTAAACCTTCCCCATGTCCTAGGACGGTATAAATTTCACTTCCATATATATCCAAGATCCTACATACAACTACCTATTGTTAGTTAGGTTCTATTATAAGGCCAAAAGTGCAGGAGCCTTCACTCTGCTAATTCCCATCACATATGCATAAAATCCAGAATAAAGCAATCATTTCATGTTTTATTCCTATTCAATATTAAACACATTTTTATATACATTAAATTCACTTTGAAAAATAAAAATATCAATAGCACATCACATCAAAAACCTAACATCAACATCTATCAATATCCATACAATCATGATTAACATCTCAATATTACATTGCCACATCCGAAACATCACATTAAAATAAATCAACACATGAATCATAAATCAAATCATAATCATATATCATATCAATGTGTCTCTATAAATTATCTGAGTCTTGAAAATCTTAGTCTACATCAAAATATACATCAAATATAGGATTCACAAAAGAGATGTGTACATAAAAAATAATCACATATGCTCAAAAATATTGACATTTGTCAACCGATCGCTCCTCTCGAGTGCTACGCTTTGTGATCATCGTCAAGACTCCTATCTTGTCCTCTATCAGGACCTTTTTTTCATTGTTAAGTCATATGTCTATAGGACACAAACCCTTTGGTTCCCCTATAACTTGACTTATTGGCCTTGTAATCCCACCTTTGTGGCCGCATCAATTTTGGTCCCTTGACCCCATCAAACTATCATCTTTCCATCATTAAAGTCTTATGGCTATAGGAAACAAACCCTTTGGTTCTCTTATCACTTGACGTTCTGGCCTTGTAATCCCACCTTTATGCCAACATTAGTTTTCGGTCCTTCAAACTTGTCAAAACATCATTTTTAATTTCCCCTTGTCATTGTTAAGTCATAAGTCTATAGGACACGAACCATTTGGTTCCCCTAACACTTGATGGAACCCATCTTTTTCTATACCTCATCCCGATGCATCATCTCTCATATTCCCATCCTTGCATCTTTCCATCTATCTATTTCAAACTCATGATCGATTCCCTTTTAGGTAATCAATGTCTAGTTTGAGGGGGATAACCTCATCATATAATTTTGCATATTTTAGATCCTTATCTATCACATTTCGTTTTTGTCTAACGGTTTGTTTAAACAACTCAACAAAAAGGGGCAAATGTAGACACCTAAAATTATCACTTCTAATCTCCATGTCTACATCATCGTTGTCACCCCTTCACTATCACATCACTATCATATCATTTATTAAACCCTTATCCTAAGTCTTATTCATCCCCATGATATTTACTCCCTATAAATTTTATCCTACACATGTAAATCCTATTCTACCCACTCTTAAACCACCTAAACCACTTACATTCCAAAATCAAATAAAGATAAAAAATAGAATAGACACCTTCATGACCATTTCAGAACCTCTCACCCACATATCTTTCCTCTAACACAACAAGACAAAGAAAAACAACTCGGTTGGATTTGGTCATAAAAAATATCACGATCATTGGTGATTTTCCCGATTACTGGTAATTATATATAAGTAAGTTTCAGACCTCCATTCGAGGTTGGATCAGAACTTGGTTCACATCATTTTGTCCCCGATTTTATCTCTCTAGAAAAATAGATACATTGAATCTTGAGTCTTTCCTTAGTAGATCCAGACCACGAGATTTAACATCCTCACTACGAAGCTTGGACTTTTCATTTAACATCAACAACGTCTTTCTTAGCTTGGGAATCAACATACATCTCCCTATCAATGGTAACATCATATCTCTACCTCATTTGTCAACATATAAAAGGTACATATATTCATTAGTTATCATTATACTTACACATTATATCTAGCTCTAAATCAACCCTTTTAACATCCCTCTTGAGCTCTGTCTTCATCTATTGTCATCCTATACATTTATACGAAGAATCAACGATTATTCTCGTAATTGACGATGATTTACCTAATCTTCGATGATTCTTCCCAATCATGACGATCTATCCAAATCACCAACAATTTCTATTTGATAGGTCCTTTGACCCCTAAGCTTGATTTTCAACCATTTGGGTCCCCTCATATGTCATCCTATACCTTTCGAGTGCATGTTCGTCATATAAAGATCCTTTGAGCCATCTCGACACTTTATCAATTATCTAAATCAAATCTATATCCCTACTCACCTTTTGAGTGCACAACCATCTATGTCCTTGGTCCTTTAAGCCATTTTGTGATCTATAGAATCCTTATTTTTAGATCATGTATCACCGCATCATCAAACCATCATACTATCTTCGCAAGGATTTATTTAATTTTATTATTCCATTTTAGTATGTCATTATAAAATAATTTTCTGTGTGTCCAAGGCTATATGTAATGAAGCTTTATGCAACTCAATTCAACATTTGGTGGTTCCAAGTTTTTTGGGGGTTTTAGGTGTTTTATGATTTCTCTTATAAAATCTCTGCTAATAATCTATGGAAATGTAATGCTAAACTACTGAAACAACATTACTGTAATGAAATGCATTTAATGGAAATACTTTGCTGGAATTGGAATGCACACACCAAATCAATATAACAAAATTCAAATAACACACACTCTGAATTGAAATTGTAGAATTGAAATGACACACTCAGAATTGAAATTGCATGAAAGGAAATAACACACACTGAATAGAAATTATAGTAAAGGAAATAAGTAATTGCATTCAAATTGTAACTTATCAGAAACCATGAGCATGCATAAACGTAAAAGCCTCCAGTCACCTTGGTCGAGTGGGCCCTTTCTCTTCCTCGGGATGGAGGTAATCTCAACACCACAGGATATTCAAAACAACATCTAATATATTGATTCAGAAAAGTTCCATAACATACTCAGTACATAACTGGAAAATAGATACTAATTGTTATAAATTGTATTGCAGATTACCAACATCAACTAACTACTAAATTGTTCTTCAAGGAGATGTCTATATAGACATAGTTGGTTACACATCATGCCAAAATTGTAGGCACTGAGTTCTTCCACTAACAACCCTATTAAAGTTCATTAAATCCTATGGAACTGCTAAAAACAAGATCCATGTTTATAGGTTGTCAATGGAAAAAGTCTTCCATGACTGCACATGATGGCTCCAGACTCGGACTCCTTGATTACAATTCCCAGCATTGGTAGTAAATGTCCACTATTATCCTGCACATGTCACCACATTTCACTCATAGAGGTGATTAGTGGGAGGTTCTATGGTAAACAAGTTGCATGAAACAAAACAAGAGAAATGCATTGAACTTACTAGGATATAACTATATAAAGCATCCCCATGCACTAATTAATCATGTTTAATGACAAATCAATAATCACATAGATGATATAAACAAGTCAAATAATGCACTCATCATCTCCCCTACACTTTACCTATTGCATGTCCCTATGCATCTCATATTTTCCCTGCCCTAAGGCCAAGCTAGTTGTTGTGCCATATCATATTCCTCAAACTGATCTGCATATTGTTTCTGGTTCCTTTGCATCCCTGATTGTTTGAAATAACTTCCACCCAAGATGTGAAACTATCATGTGATGGGAAAGTGTTATTCTTCCAGTAGTAATCAGATTTAGGAGAAGAGGTGGCCTCACATGTGTTCCTACCCACTCATCACTATATTCCTTGTCATTTTTCTCAAAAAACTACCGAATTATTGTAACCAATGCATCACCCCTCCGCATACACCAACTGAGATTATGAGGGGAGATAAATTCCCTCATTTTTAATGGAAAGTTTAAGGTATCCCATCTTCTATCACAAGCCTATCCTTGCTTCACCAAAATGTTGTTGACTATAGGCCTCAAAATCCTACACACATTTCAGTAGAATATTTGAAGTATTTTCCCCAACACCAACCTGATAATAAAGAGATCAGAAATTTTTCTTCATGGCCACATCATTGTGATGGGTAGGCCTAATGTAGAAACCTATGGTGAGTTGTTTGAGTGAAAATATTTGTTTTTCACCCCATGTAATTTGGTTCCTAAGAAAGGACTGAAAGGCCTTCAACTGAAAATATCCCACAAATAGATTAATAAAGAAATTAGGCACATTGGTGACCAACATGTTGTGGAGGTAAAATTCACACAGTTGATTTTGTATCTCAGGGGTACTATTTTGATAAATTGACAAAAAGGTTTTTCCATCAGAGCTTTCATGAGGTTCTTGACTGCACATTCTCATTAATTTCCAAGCATAGAATTATCTTGGACAAACATGCTATAGATAGAAGAAGGTTTCCTATAGGCCAGAAGCTTACAAGCCAATGGACAAACAAAGTATAAAATAGATTCTAACTTCTTCTTCTTCATTTGCACTGGCCTCAATCTCCTCTTTTAACTTTTTATTTTCCTTTTTTAATGCTTTATTTTGAAGAGATAACATATTTAAATCATCCCATACTTTAAGGCCTATATCTCTTTGTCTCTTGAGACTGCTAACCTCTACCTTCAAAGTAGTAATTTCCCTCACTTTTTCTATAGTTCTCTGTGTAAATGTAGTTTGCAAAGATAAGTTGGTTTCTTGCATACCTTTTAAATTTTCCTTTAGGAAGGAAATTTCATCTAGATAACACCTCAGTACATCATCTCCATGTGATTCTTGGCCACCAATCTCCATTGCAACAAATTTTGGTCAGGTAGGGTCTATATATCTGGTGCTGAAGGCATTTTCAGAGCTCTGACTTGGTTTTTGGTGCTGCAGAAATATCTGGACTCTATGTTACAGGGATAGTTGTTGTGAATATATCATCCTTAGATTGTTCATTAGGGATAATCGAGGTACTAACCTCTTCCTTCTCCTCCACAATGGGAGTAGAATCTTCATGAAAAACTTCCGCCTGGCCAGAAACTTTAGGTCTCTGTAAAGTACAAGACCTTCTTGGCCTCAATGAAATAGAAGAAGGAACTGGTAAAGTGATTTTACCCTTAGAATTTTGTGGCATAGAAGATGGACTATCTAACTACCAGTGTTCTTCCACAGTCTCTGTGAAGGGGAGGAGCCGAATGAGCTTAGGTCAAATGATGGGAGATGGTCCCTTCTTGATTTTATTTTGTTTGGAACTCTCCCCTACACTTATTTGTTTGATCCTTCTCTTGGGTCTGTAGAAAACCATGATGTGAACAAATCAATTGAATAAGCCCTGGGTGTTTCAATGCAGCCTTACCACCTCCATTTTTATATTTTGTCCCACTTTAATGACTACATCAACTAAATATTCAGGTAAATTTACCCTGAGTGTAGGGTTTTATGGCCTTTCTTCAAATGAATTAAAATCTTTAGTGAATCCCCTCCAAGCACAGATGGTTGTCATCATAGATAAAGTACTGTTGACCCATTTAGCAACTTCCTTCCAAATACCTAGGAAAAATTTCCCACTTAATCCTTCGAGTACCATATGAAGTGAGGATTACTTCTGGAAGAGCTTCACCATCCTCATGAAATAGGGGAATTAGGTCTTTAAGAGGAGCATTTTCATAACCTTGAGACCAAATTCTGGTAAACCAGATAGGTAGTAAAAATAACTTGACTACTTATTTCTACTCTTTTTCCCCAATTCATGAGTAGGTGGCTTCAAAATTTATCAAAACTCATCAACTAAATTTTCATCGAAGCCTTCAAATTTCCTAATAAATTCTAGCCAACCAACATCATAAAATACCTAGGAAATTGTAGCATTCCAAAGCAGTGGGTCTAGAGAGTTTGGTTCAGATTTCTTCTTCTGCCCCATAGTATAGACAAATTTAGATAGTTGTGTAGAAGAAATGATGTTGTGTTTGAACTCACAGAGAAATGACATGAAGTGTTTGGTGAGTGAAAATTTGAAATATACCACAATATTTTAATTTCCTTAGGTGGTGTAAAATTGGTGGTGAAAAGTTGACAGGACCAAGTATGCATGGGAAGTTTTAATGCATGGTACGACACACACCCCATCATATTGAATAATAATGCCACTTGTCCTTCTTATAAAACATCCCATCCCTTTCTTAGAAATTTGACACATGTGGTATCATCTAATTATGATTAATTATGATTCATGACACCCCACTCCATGTCACAAGATTTTGAATGATATTCCCAATAAATGCATTGAAAATTGTGTATTGATTTAATCATGCTAAGTAAATGTGATGGGGGAGTGCTTCAAAATTTAATATCCATAGTGAAGTAAAATGCACTTACCCTTGCCATCTCAGCTTCCCGATATCCATAGATTTCCACATCCTGCGCTCATAGAGAAAATGTGAGTAGTGTACATTCTAACAATAGACATGCCCACCTTTATTGAAAGCATGAAACAAACAAAACAACTACAATATAAGGGAAAGAAGATCGAAAGCATGATCATATTTCTTTATTCAAATTTAAAAATGACTACTCATGATGGGAAGAGCCAAGCTCCTCCACTGAATCCATTTCCTCGCATATAACATATCTTTGTTGAAGGTTTCTTTATCCAGAGGATGTTGATACATCCTTAATCTATGTCCATTCACCAGAAGAGTTATTTTGTCTCCATCAATTGGAAACAATCTCACAGAGCTGTTATCAAACACTTGTTTTGATGGTATGGTCCCAACCATCTTGTCCTCAGCTTTCCTTTGAATTGTTGATACTTTGAGTCAAAAAGTAAGACCCAATCTCCCTCATTGAACTTCTTATATTTGATACGAGCATCATGCCAAGATTTTCTTTGATGTTGAAGAATCTCATTTTTGTTTTTGTGCCTCCATCCTCATTTCATCTAGCTCATTCAGTTTACATTACTCTCTCACGTTGTGCTTCATCCAAATCGATGCCAACTTCCATTATTGTCCTCCAAGTCTGTAATTCAAACTCAATGGGTAATAATGGCTTCTTCCCATACACCAGTTCATATGGGGAGAAACCAGTAGTGGTCTTCCAAGGTTGTATTGTAGGCCCAAACCACTTCTGGGAGTTTTGGTACCCATTTTTTTTATCTGCATTGACAACTTTGGTTAAAATATTCTCCAGCTCTCTTGTTTGTAACTTCTACCTACCCATTGGATTGGGGGTGATATGGTGATGAATTTTGATGCTTGATTGGTAGATCTATAGAAATCCTCAATCATGTTAGACACAAATTGAGGTCCTTGATTAGATACAATAGCTCTAGGGGTGCCAAATCTCAGCATAACCCTATTGTACAAAAATTCAAGCTACAACATCTTCATTGGCAAGATGCCAATGCTTGAACCTTGGCCCACTTTGTGACATAATCAATGCACACCAATAGGTACTCTTTCCCAAAGGATGGGGGATCAAAAGGTCCAACAAAATCAATACCCCACTTCTCAAATGGTCCTAAGACCAGCTGAGGATTGAGAGGCATTTCCATGGATGATGTAGGCTTTCCCATTCTTTGACATGCATCACACTACCACACGTACTTCTTGATAGACTTGTGAAGAGAAGGCCAAGTAATACCCAGCTCCAAGGACCTTGTGAATTTTCCTCTTCACTGAGTAATTTCCTCCTCAGGCTCATCATGACAAGCTCTCAATATGTCATATACTTCATCCTCATGAACACACCTGTGAAGAACCATATCAGGACAACATTTAAATAAAATTCCATTACACCATTTATATGTTGAGTTGTTTTTAACTAATCTCTTTCATTCCTTATTGGTAAAGTAAGTTGGAAACTTCCCTGTAGTTAGGTAATTCACAAGATCAACAAACCATGGAGGTTGAGTTGATATTGCAAACAAGTGTTCATCTAGAAAATGATCCTGGACTTGCTTCTTCTTCTCCTGAAACATTCAATCTTGAAAGGAAATCAACAACAATGTTAGTCTTTCCTAGCTTATCAATAATTGTTAAGTTAAATTCTTGCAACAAGAGTAACCATCTAATAATTTCTCCCCACTACTAGTTTATTCATCAAATACCTTATGGCTGAATGGTCAGTATAAAAAATATTTTGTACCCAATAATATAATGTTTGAATTTATTCAAGAGAGTAAACAATAACTAAAAATTCCTTTTTCCGTAGTGGTGTAGTTTCTCTGTAGGGGTCAGATTCTTGCTGATAAAATAAATGGCATACATCTGATCTTCTTCATATTTTTTCCAAGAACAACTCCCATTTTTGTATTAGATGCATCAGTGTGAATATGGAAAGGCTTCCCCCAGTCGGGTCCTCTCAAGACTGGAGTGGTGGTTAGCTTCTCTTTGATAATCTGAAAGCCTACTGACATTGAGGAGACCATTCAAAAACACAATCTTTTGTTAGAAAAGAAAACATAGGTGCAAAATTTTACTAAAGTCTTTGATGAACCACCTATAATACCCTGCATGTCCAAGGAAACTCTTGATGTCAGTATGATTTTTTTGGCAGGCAAGTTGAGTAATTACTTCAATTTTTGGGGTCGACTTGTATTCCTTTGGCAAAAATATGATGACCTAAGACAATTCCTTGATCAACCATAATCAAACATTTTTCATGACTCAAGGAAAGTTGGTGCTTACTCACATCTAGTTAATACTTTTTCAAGATTGTTCAAAGATTCATCAAAAGTGGAACCATGGACAGTGAAGTCATCCATGTAAACTTCAACACAATCATTTGTAAGATCTACAAAAATGCCAAAAACTCTCTGGAAAGTAGTAGGTGCATTACAAATCCCAAATGGTAGGAATCTATATGAAAATGTACCCCAGGGACAAGTGAAGGTGGTTTTATCTTGATCAACAGGTGCAATACTAATTTGGTTATACCCACTAAACCCATCCAAGAAGGAGAAATATTTCTTACCTACAAGATTGTCAGAACTTGATCAATAAAGGGTAGGGAAAGTAGTCTTTCTTGGTGGCTTTATTAAGTTCCCTATAGTCTACACAAATTCTCCATTTACCATTTTTCTTGGGAACTATAACTAGTGGTGATACCCACTGACTATCAGATATAGGATAGATGAATCCTACCTTCAACAATTTTTCTATCTCATTTTTACTATGTCTCTAAGTGTTGGATTAATTATTCATTGTGGCTATCTCACAGGTTTAACATCCTTGGTGTAGATATGGTGAGTGCAGATGCTTGGATGGATCCCTTTCATATCAAGTATAATCCCAAGAAAAATCTTGGGAATGCTTCCTCAAGATTTCTACAACCCTAGTCTCTTGGCTGGCCTCTAAGTTATTACCAATGGTCAGCTCTTTTCCTATGTCAATAATCACTTGCTTGGTATCTTTCAAAATAGCGAGCTCTGCATCAACAATTAAAGAATTCAAGGGAAAACATGAGGCTGAAGCATGTGCAAAATAGTCATATTTTCAAGAGACATAACCTTGGTTAAAGGACAATAGAAATCAATGACTGCACATTCCTCATTATAAGCATAGGTTTCTTTACAATTTTCATTGGAAATGTCACTTACCAAGGTAATATTATCTATTGTGTTCAAGAATAGATGGTTCTGTAGCCTTAGTTCTAATTTTGTAGCCCCAATTCCAATTTTCATAGCCACAATGTCCTCTTCATCAGACATTGTGTATGACTCAACAATTTCTTCCATGTGATTTTTCACTGCAATGGTGGCCTAGATAAGAAGAAATCAAATGATTAGTATCTAAATAATCTACCCATACATGTTCACAAACATCCACATATGGCTGGGTAGGAGGATACAATGAAATATTCTTTGATTTTTACCCATTTAAAATGGTCATTTTTTCCTAACCTATAGTCAATATATGCAGCAACAATAGCCAACCAGGGCCTTCCTAAGATGACTAGATATCCCAACTTCCGAGCTTTAGGTTGTAAGACCATAAAATTGATGGGATACTCCCAAGATTCAACCATGACCATTACATCCTCAATCACTCCATCTGGTACAACAATAGATTGATCTGCCAATTGAAGAATGGTATTGGTTGGCTGCAATCTTGTTAAAGACAAATTGAACATATATGTTGTTATAACATTGATGGAAACACCAAGATCCACCAAAATGTTAGATATTGACTGACCATTTACAAAAATAGTAATGAATGGACTCCAAGATCCCCATATTTTGGTGAAATAAGATTTCTAGCAACAAGATCAGCTAGATTCCCTTCCACTTTGACCATTTTTGGGTATTTCTTCTTTCTTCCTGGTGTCTTTATACACTGGTCTCTAATGGTCTAGTTTAATTCAGAATGTCCCTTATTGCTCTTAGAAGTGGGACCTCAATGTTCATCTTTTCAACTCTTGAACTAGTGTTGTTTCTTCTGCAGTTGAGTTTCTGTAATCGTTTGGAAAAGGAGTTGCATGTGCATTCTTATCTTTTCCTTGACCATTCCTAGTGTCTTGTGTTTGTGGAACATGTTCAGTTTCTTCATTTTCCTTAGGTGTCTCTTCTTTCTCATTTTCCTCAGGTATTTCTATTGATAACAATAGGAGGATGATTCACTGTTCTCCCAGACCTTAGTCGCATATTATTGATAGTATTAACTTGCATTGTATCACTTTGTCCTACTTCATTAATTGAAGTTGTCTGTTGATGTTTAGGTTCACTAAAGGTGGGATGGAAGTTGAGTTTGTGTTGTTTTCCCATGTTGTTGATAGTTTTGTGGTGGGGCCATTAAAGCTCTGTTGTGGTTGTTGGAACCTCCTCTATTGATTATAATTTTGTTGAGGTGCCCATTGTTGGTTTTTCCATGGATTTGCATTGGCTGGTGGTGTCCAACCCCTACGATTGTAGGGAGTCATCCATGGTGGTGGATGTGGGTAAACCATCTAGTTTGGTGGTGTCCACTCAAGTTGTCCCCAAGTAGGCTGAGGAGCTTGACTGGGCCATGACATCCTCCAGGGTTTTAAGCAGGTCTAGGGGCATACACAACCTAATTATTTGGCCTTTGAACAAATTTTACCTCTGCATTTTCTTGAGACATGACATTCAATCCTTCTTTCAACTGAGGTAAGAAAGTGCAATGGTTAGTATCATGATCAGTGACATCACAGATCAAACACATGTCTATGACATCCAAAGGAAACTCTCTCAAAGGATGTCTCTTCCTGTATTTAGGGCAATATATGTCTAGAGGTTCTTTTACAACACTGGTCTTGGATTTCAGCCCATCTATGGTTGATGTTAATTGTGACAAGATGTCTATTTTCATGTTAGCCATTTCCTCCAGAAGTTCTGAGGTACCTAGGGCAATCTTGGATGTTTTTCTTTTCCTTATACCTCCTCATGTTCTAGAGTAACTTCTGCATAGCTCAGTGATATTTTCCATACTAAGTTTTTGCACATCACCTCCTCCCATAAGATGGAGGGAATCCTTGGTTTCCTCATCAAGTCCTTTAAGGAAAATTTTCTTAGTGATTTATGTATGTAACTCATAACCACTCCTCCGATGGAGAAAGAGAAATCTATCCAGATAATCTTCTAGATTTTCATCTTATTTTTGCTTTATTTGAAAGAAATCTTCTTTCCTATCTCTTCCCTGCAATAGTCTTGATATTTTTCTAAAAAAAGGTTGTCTCCATGTTCTCCCAAGAATGAATGGAGTTAGGGGACAATCCCATGAACCACCTCATAATAGAGTCCTTGAGGGTGGAAGGAAATAGTTTGAGTTTTTGATTGTCTATTCTGTAGTCATATGTCTGGCAAAGAACTTTGAATTCAAATAGGAACTGATCTGGGTCTTCTGTAGACATTCCTCATAAGATAGGGAAGATGGATGGTGAGATATTTTTATACATGCATCCTCATCTTCATCTAAGACAATGACATAGGTAAAGGTGCAACAAGAGTAATCTTATCGATCTAGTAGTTGATTGTAGTTATTTTTGTATTTTTCGGGGATCTTTTCAATGTCTTAAGGACTTCTTGGTAAAACCTTATTTAAATCATACTATGAAAACTTGTTGAAAGTAAACACACTAAAGCTTTGCTGAAAGGAAACACACTATGCAAATGGAAACACACTTGTTGTTGGAAATAAACACACTTGCTTCGAAAGTAAACACACTTGCTTTTGGAAATAAACACACTCAATTTAGAATGCTTGAAAAAATTGCAAGAAATATAAGAATCTATCTAAACACCTGCAGAACAAGTATACAACAAGAGTTTAACTGGAAAGAATTAAAACAATACAGAATTAATAGATCTAAGCTATTTGCTGAAGAAATATAAATACCAAATAAATGAATATCCTGGTCCTTGGGGGAGTGGGCCCTTGCTCCTCCTCGAATCAGGATTTAACAACTCAGAATTCTCTCAAATAGAATGGCTATTTTATTGATAAAACATTTGGTATTACAAAATGTACTGGATCTGAGTACTTAGTCTATATTTCTCTTCTATTCTATTATCTATCTCATATCATATTCTATATATATCTATCTACTGTAGGTCTACTTTTATATACATTTTACAATCACAGTTGTCTCAATGATTATGATGAAATCGAATCATGCCCAGAATAGATGTTGAGTCAGATTGTGGCTGATCAGATAGTTGTAAGATAACTATCCTTGGATCTGCATTCAGAAATCTTCTCATCCTTTCCTGATTGAAAGGGTTGTAGATGCAAAATCTCTGGATGTGGTTAGAATAGATAACTCCCATCGGTTCCGAACTTCAGAGAAGTTCCAGAACCATAGGAAATCGTTAAGGATCAAAACCGTGAGAGTTCGAGCTATACCAGGAGTTCGAACTAAGTCTGAAAATTTGGAACTAAATATTGGAGTTCGAACTAAGTCCAAAAGTTCCGGAACTAAATGATGACTGTGTGATGGAGTTTCAGAACTAGCTTGGAAGTTTGGAACTAAGCTGTGTAGGAAAATGATGCTATCAAAAACATATCGAATGCTACCGCTTCATTTCCTCGATTGATTAGACCTGCTTTATTACAAAACTGAATTTCAAACACACACTTCATCAAGAATTTCAGAGCTTTTAAACATTAGAATCACAATCAATCAAAAGACAAAAATTACATCCTAACTCATATCAGATCAACTAAAAGTCACAAAATGCAATCAAACTTAATAAAAAGGAGAGTAAGATGAGATCATATATTATACATTAATCAGACATATTCTAGCCTCATCATTTCCCCCAAACTTACTTGTTTGTAAGTCCCTTTACAAACTTCATTCTTCAAAAGTGGGGTTATATGTTCTGCATTCCATTTGATTGCTCAGATCAAATGGCTGAAACTAGATTTTCCAATGTTTAAACTTAGATGTATACTACTCCTCCTCGCTTCTATTTTCCTCTCCCACTTTTCAAATTCAAGTAGGATCTTGAGGTTCTCTATTTTTCCAAGGAGACATGGGGGTGAGAAGTAGAGGGGCCTTGTTCGCATTCCCATCCATATTTTCCCGTAGGTTTCATTGACTTGGGAATTATTGTGCATAATGCTTTTTCCTTTCTAAACTCCAGATCAGATTTGTAGGGGAAATTACTTCCCTTCTTCTCAAGGAAACAGTAAGGAGTTCCCACCTCTTTGAGCATCCTTCATAAATATCTTCAAATTTTTCCTCCTCATAGGAGGTGAAGGCATCAATACTCTTTTGTAGAATGGCAAGATAATGTGTCTTGAATCTCTCATCAAAGGCATGAGTTCTAAAATGTATGAGGAAGGTAGAAGGTTTACCATAATGAGCTCTCATATAGAGACCTGTTGAGCTAGCTTTCAATAAAAATTTAGATTCCCTTTCCTTCCATGCAATTTGGTTTTGTAAAATAGAGACAAATGCATTGAGCTGGCTCTCCCCACATACAAATTGATCATAAATCCTGTGTTTTTCTCTAGCATAAAATTACAAAGATAAAATTCACACAAGAATTTTTTTGCTCAGGACTGGATAGAGAGTAAGTTGCCATGAATTCAGATTCATCTTTTAGTTCATGTGGAAGCCCACATGCAATCTTGATAACCTGCCAATGAATGAACGCTCTTCTAAAAACACACTATATGCAGGAGAGGGCCTCCTGCAGGCAAGCAATTTTTCACTCATAATACAGACCATATGAATTTTTGCAAGACATTTATATTTATTTCCTTCCTCCTTATAAAAATTTTTCTTCCCATTCTTTTCTTGCCTTCATCTCTTCTTCCATCTTGGTCTTCAATTCTTCATTTGATGTTTTGGCTTCTTTGAGTTCCCTGCAAGTGTCATTCCATAGTTGTTTGAGTGGAAAATAGGTTAACTCAGTCTGTGCAGAGACTGTGGACACAACACTCTATTTTCTGGAAGTCTAAAATTCTTCCTCTTTTTCTATCAGTTGTTTCTTGGTTGTTGATAATTCCTCAGTCCTGGCTGCAAGATGAGTTGTTAGCTCTCCAATGAGCATTTCCCTTTGTTCTAATTTGAGTTTGAGGAAATCCAATTCCTCATCCTTTTTCGATAATGAGCTCTTCTCTAGACAAGAACAGAGCCTGTTTAACTTGATGTCTTTCTTCTTCCTCTGAAATTACTTGAGGAGTTGGGCATTCTTCCTCTATCAAAGGAAATTTTCCTTTTCTTCTCAGATGCCAACTCTTCTTCTTCATGTGGCAATGTTGATGGTTCAGCCAATTCCTAAAAATCTCTTCTTCAAGTCTCTCTCTCCTCTGTCCATTTCAGCTTGACTTGGCTCAGGAGGAGTCATGGCCATGCTGCCCAAAATATCGCAGCTTCCTTTTCCATCCTTTCCGCTCACTCCCTTCCTCCGGGGTTTCCTTGACCTCTTATGAATTTTTTTCTCTCTGGGGAATTTCAACATGCCCAATGGTGGATTTCCTTCTAGAGCTTCTTCTTACTATTCTTTCTTGCTCTTGCATGGGTGAGCTATCACCGTCAGAGATAGATATTAGCTCCCCTAAAGCTGCGCAGAAGAAGGAATTTCCTTCAAAGGTACAGAAGGCTCTTGTTTTGATCTTTCTCATAGACCTTCTTCTTTTTGGTATATTCTCTCTTTCCATTTCCCTCTGTTCTTCTATAGGGGCATCAATTTCTAGATTAGTCAAGGAGAGAATGGGGCTGGAATTGTCCTTCGATAATATTAGGTTTTTCTTGAACTTGCCAAGAAACTTGTCCCAAATTTCTTCTCCATTTTTTTTTCGATAGAAAATGGTGTTGGCATATTAAATGAATTAGACCGTGATGCCTGATTGTCCCAACACCCCAGAATACCTCTGAGCCATGGTCTGGATAGAATAAAAAAGAAACCCTGGAAGGTTTATTATGTACTCAGGTTTTTTGGCTCCATACTTCAGATATATGAGCATTTTTAGACTTCTTTTCCCATGGACCCAAATTGACCATCACAAGTTAAATATTTCACTATCCAAAATGCTACCCTATCAAAGGGTTTGGGAAAACTAGCCCTTCTGACCCCTTTTATGATTTTCTTTGTATTGTAGATGTACTGGGGTTCAGTTTCTCCTTCTTGTAGTAAGACTTCAACCTAGTTCTTTCAAAGTCCCTTTGGCAGGTTGTGGGACATGCACAATTGGCACTCTGACACGTTACTTATAGTATTTATAGAAAAAGGAATAAAGATATTTCTCACCTTTGTCCTGGATTTTTCTAGGTTTATGATGAATTCTCTTACCAATTCATCATTATGCCTTGAAAATTTCTTCAGGAACTCTAGCCATCCTGCATGCTCAAAGATGGATGCCACTTTTTCTCGTGAAGCTGGGAATCATCCTCTGGTTCTGATTTCTTTTTAATCCCCATATCGGCTCGAGTTCTTGTCTCTTTTGATTTTGTGCAAAATTGGTTGTAGGCCCTCTTGCTTAGCTATGGAATTGATGAATTTGGTCATGAAACTCTTTTTAGTCATGGAACCTCTATTCTTAGCATGTGGAACCTCCTCTGTTCTTAGCTTTGAAATTTCTTTTTTTTATGGAACACAAACTTAATTCGATGCTCCTTCCTCAAAATATCTCTGCAACTTATTTCACTTGATTTTTGCAATAATGATTACTAATGATAACCATGCCACCACTTATTCCATCCAAATCATCTTCATGATTACACACTTGTAATCATAATGTATAAATAGATGACTCATCATACCTACTTTTAAATTAAGTCAAATCACACATGCAAACATTTAATTCAACCCTAAATAAGTTAAAAGATATAATTACCATCCTTGATGATGTAATCCTTTTGCTATGATGACTCGTCATTCCTACAAGTGGAACAAAACATGATTAGATAAGACAACTGGAATTCAAAAGAATTCCCTTTTATTTGAACTAGCCAAAAAAGAGGTCAACCACCATTTTCTGGTTTTCAATTGACCTTTGAGAGATTTTTTTTTTTTTTTATTATTTTTTTTTTTTTTTTTTTGGGGAAGAAAATGCCATTTACTGGTTTTCATCTTCTTCCCTTTATTCTGGATCTATCATCTAGTTATTTGATCATTTTGGAAGAACTGGGTTCTTCCATATGATCAAATTCTTTGTCTGCTTCAATCTTCCTCAAGAATTCATCCTTAGTGGGAGGCTTCCTATAGAGTTTCAGCCTATGTCCATTGACCAAGAGTGTTTTTCTATTGCTGCCATCAATGGGAAGTAACTGAATAGAACCATTGTCAAATATCTGCTCAATCTGATAGGGTCCCAACCATCTGGTTCTCAATTTTCCTTGAATTGTTGGTACTTAGAATCAAACAACAATGCCTAGTCTCCTACTTTGAATTGCCTTTTCTTGATATGTGTGTCATGCCATTGCTTCCTTTGCTCTTGAATTATCTCTGTCTGCTGAAGTGCTTCCATCCTTAATTCATCCAACTCATTGAGTTCAAGGATTCTTTCTTTTTGAGCTGCATTCAACTCAATTCCCACCTTCACTATTGTCCTCAATGTCTGAAGTTCAAACTCTATAGGCAACAAGGGATTTTTCCCATAGACTAATTCATATGGTGAAAACCCTGTTGTAGTTTTCCAAGTTGTATTATAAGCCCAGATAACTTTAAGTAGTCTCTTTACCCAATCTTTTCTCCCAACTTCAACTATTTTGGTAAGGATGTTCTCCAACTCTATTTGTTTATTTACTTCAGCTTGTCCATTTGACTATGGGTGGTAAGGAGATGACTTCCTATGATTGATTTGGTAATACCTTGTGAAATCTTGGATCATATTAGACATGAATTGTGGTCCCTGATCTGAAACTATGCTCCTTGGTGCTCCAAACTTTATCATAATTCTGTTCCAAAGGAAATCAACAATTGCTTCCTCAGTGGCATTTGTCAATGCCTGCACTTCTACCCATTTTGTCACATAGTCAGTACACACAAGAATATATTCCTTCCCTTGTGAAGGAGGATTAAAGGGACCAACAAAATCCAATCCCCATCTCTCAAATGGTTCAACCACAACTTGAGGCTGAAGAGGCATTTCATTGGTGAAAGTTGGTTGTCCCATCCTTTGACAAGGATCACACCTCTTGATATATCTCTTCACATCCTTGTACAAAGATGGCCAATAATAACCAGTGCCAAGTATCTTATGAGTTGTTCTTTTTTCACTGAATAGTGTCCTCCACTTGGTTCATCATGACATGCTCTGAGGATGTCAAAGATTTCATCCTCTCTTACACACCTACGTAAGACAAAATCAGACCACATTTAAATAGCATTCCATTTAACCATTTGAATTGTGCACTAGTTTTAATTAACTTCTTTATTTGTTTCTTAGTGAAAAAGGAGGAAACTTCCCTGTTGTAAGATAATTTTCCATATCAGCAAACCATGGTGTACTTGCTGAGATTGCAAATAGTTGTTCATCTGGAAAGTTATCCTTGACTGGATCTTTCTCCCCTGTGGTGGTTAGTCTTGACAAAAATCAGCTACCACATTAGATTTACCTGGATTGTCCACAATGGTAATATCAAATTCTTGCAAAAGTAATAACCATCTAATTATTCTTCCTCCAACCACTGGTTTGTTCATTAAATACTTAATTGTTGAATGATCTGTGTGTACAAATATCTTGTACCCTGTAATGTAATGTCTGAATTTATTGATTGCATAAATCACAACAAGAAATTATTTTTCAGTGGTGGTGTAATTATTTTCAAGTGGGAGTAAGATTCTTGCTAAGATAATAAATGGCATACATCTTTCCTTCCTCATCTTTTTGTCCCAAAACTGCACCAATGGAATAATTTGAGGCATCTGTTTGGATATGAAATGGATTTTCCCAATTAGGTCCTCTCAATATTGGGGCACTGATTAATTTTTCTTTAATTTCTTCAAAAGCATGCTGACACTTTTCATCCCAAAGAAAATCACAGTCCTTGGTTAGCAAATTAAACATGGGGGCAAAATTTTACTGAAATATTTTATAAAGCACCTATAGTACCCAACATGCCCTAGAAATGATTTGATATCTGTGGGGGTCTGAGGAATAGGTAAATCTGAAATGATCCTAATTTTTTTTTGATCCACCTAAATTCCTTTTTTTGAAATATGGTGTCCTAATACAATCCCCTCATCCACCATCATCAAACACTTTTCATCACTAAGAGATAGGTTGTGTTGTTCACATCTTGTTAACACTCTATCCAAATTTCTCAAAGCATCTTCAAATGTATCTCTCGTACAAAGTGAAGTCATCCATATATACCTCAACACAATCATTTGTTAGATCAACAAAGATTGCAAGTACAACTCTCTAGAAAAGTTACAGAGCATTGCATAAACCAAATGGTAACACCCTATAGGAAAAGGTTCCCATGGACATGTAAATGTAGTTTTGTCCTGATCTTCAAAGAACAACTCGATCTGATTGTACCCACTAAAGCCATCCAAGAAAGAAAAGTATTGTTTACCTGAAAGGTTATCTAGGACTTGATCTATGAATGGTAAGGGAAAATAATCTCTCATTGTGGCTTTGTAGTTCCCCTATAATCAACACATATTCTCCATTTTCCATTTTTTTTGGGAACAATTACAAGAGGAGATACCCACTGACTATCTGAGATAGGGTAGATGAAACCTACTTGTAATAGTTTTTCAATTTCTTGTTTGACTATATCCCTTAAAGTGGGTTAATCCTTCTTTGAGGCTGCCTAATTGGTTTAATGTTTTCAAGTATAGATGTGATGAGTGCAGATACTTGGGTGAATCCCTTCATGTCTTTGTAATCCCAAGAAAAAGCTTTAGTATGATTTTTTAGAACATCAAACAATTTAGCTTCTTCATCATCCTTCAACCAACTGTTAATGTTTAAAGTTTTACCCAGTTGAATTTCAACATGCTTGGTTCCAATATGTGATGAACTGATTTGTGGGAAGGGTTTCATTAAAGTATTTAATGGACATGCATGTGGTAACAACATATGGTATGTAGCAACATCTCCAAAATTTCCTTGAGACAGAATACTGGAAAAAAGACAGTAATGAGAATTATGATACTTATCTCTTTGCAGGCCAAATTCTTTTCATCACTGCTACTTTCTAGAAATTCTTCACCACTTCCTGATGTACTTGAAACTGAAGCTACTGATTCATCCTCTCCCCACGAGAAATCTCATTCCTCCAGAGTGAAATTATTTTCAATCAAAGAGAACTGTTGTTGTCGTGGTTCCGAACTAAATGTGGTGGTTCCGGAACTATAGTTCGCAGGTTCCAAAACTAAGTTCGCGGGTTTCAGAACTAAGTTCCAGAACTAAGTTCAAGGGTTTTAGAACTAAGTTTGCAGGGTTCGAACTATTTTGATTGCTTCGAGGACAACAGGTTCTCATCCAATGGTGGATTAATCATCTCTTCTACTTCTCTTACATGATCCTGCAATGTGATCATAGCCAAAGAAGACAAATTTTTCTTATTAGTTTCAGGAGAATCAACCCACAATTGTTCATGATTGTCAAGTAAAAGGTCGTGTAGTAGGATATAAGGAAATTTGTTTAGAGTTCTTACCATTCGAGATTGTCATATCACCTGACTTGCAATCTATTAAAGCAACAATTGTAGCTAACCATGGTCTACCCAAAATAATGGGATAACCCAATGTTTTACCTTTTGGCTGTAGTATAAGGAAGTCAACTGGATATTCCCATGACTCCACCATAACCGCCACATCTTCAATAATTCCTTCTGGTTTTGCTACAGATTGGTCTGCCATCTGCAATATGGTATTAGTAGGTCATATACCCATTAATGGTAATGTTTTTAGAGTATCCACTATCATTACATTGATATCAGCTCCCAAATCTACCAAAACATTATGTACATCCTTATTTCCTATAGAGACAAAAATAACAGACTTTCGAGATCTCCGTATTTGGGAAGTAAAACTTTTCCTGCTAATAAATCAACAAGTTTCCCATCTACTTTGATAGTCTTGGGGTATTGTTTCTTCCTTCCAGTGATTTTTCATACATAACATTTTGATTAATTTGTTCAATTTGGAATGTCTTTAATTGCTTGTAATAAGTGGTATTTCAATATTCAATTTCCTTAATTCTCGTACAATCAATTCAAGACTCCTTGATTTCTATAGCTTCTTTAAATCTCTCTCGAAATGGAGTCTCAAGAGTGTTGCTATCTCGGCTCCTTTTCTTTTCTTTCTATATCTCTTTTGGAACAAAAAGACTAGGAATTTCATTTTCTTCTCATCATTTCAAAGTTGATTATAAGGGGTGGACTGTTAATGATTTTCCCAAATCTAGTTTGAATATCCTTACAATCCATAACATGTAAATCAACTGATTTTTCTGGTTCTATTCCATAAAAGAGAGTTTTTGTTTGTTTCTTGGATTTTACTATCGGGTTGTGCTGGGCATTTTGCATTTGGACTACATTCTTCAGTTTGTGAATTTTGTGTAGGGATCCCATGATGGCCTGTTGATTCTGATTTGGATATGTTCTTCCTTGAGCATAATTACTAGGGTTCCATCTAGGTTGTGACCAAGCATAAGGATTTCCTTGACCAGCCCATGGTTGTTGATGTCCCTGAGCATACCAAGCTTGATTTTCCCAATCTTGAGGGTTCCAAGTTGGTTGAGGTACCCAAGGTGGTTGTCCCCAATTTTTGGTACGATCGAGCAGCCCATGGCATCATCCATGGATTAGGAACTGATCTTGGCATAAACTGCCCTTGGTTAGGTTGTCTCTGAACAAAATTCAATTCTTCTATTATAGATGAGGCACTGGTTTGTTTAAGTTGATTCTTAATAATGGGAAGTAAAGAACAAACATCAATATCATGTTCTTTAGATTCAGATAAGACACATTTCTATTTTATCCAAAGGACAATCTCTTAGTGCATGCTTCTTCCTACATCTAGGACAATACATAGCCAATGGTTCAGTTTTGGCATTTTCTTTAGCTTGTAATCCATCCATAGTAGAGGTTAATTGCACTAAAATGTCTATTTTAAAGTTTGCTAACTCATCCATTAGTTTGTTCATATCTGGATTCAAACTTTTCACTGATTTTCCTTTTCTAGGTCCACCTCTTATTCTGGAATAGCTTCTACAAATCTCCTTAATTCCATTCATTCTTATTTGATCAATGTCTCCACCTCCTATCAAGTTAAGGGCTTCCCTAGATTCATCATCCAAACCTTTAAGAAAAATGGTTTTACTTAACTCCTCTGAAAGCACAAATCCACATATTTTGCTAACAAAGAGGAATCTATGTCTAAATAGTCTTCTATGTTTTCATCTTCCTCCTGCTTGATTTTGAAGAATTCTTCCTTCCTATTTCTCCCTCTACAATAATCTTGGTATTTATCTAGGAAGGTAGTCTCCATTTGTGCCCAAGTGCTAATAGAGTTGGATGGTAATCCCATGAACCACCTCATTGTTGCATCCTTCAAAGTGGATGGAAACAACTTGAGTTTTTGATTATCTATTTTATAATCATAGGTCTGACATAGTACCTTGAACTCAAATAGAAATTGGTCAGATCTTCAGATGACATCCCTCTAAATGTGGGTAAATGTGTAGGTGAGATATTTTTCATTGATGTATCATCATCTCCCAATTGGATTGGATAAGTAAAGGTCCTATCGTGTACTCTTCACTTCTCATGCCATTTTAAAAATATTTTCTAAATTTTCCTCCCAATCAATGTGGTAAGTGGTATGCCTTGGGGAAGGTGAAAATTAGGAGTAGGAGGTTGACTACTCAATTGAGAATCAAAACTCACCCTAAATGGATCTTGAGTAATAAGCCTTCTCCTAAAAGTTCCACTTCCTTCAGGTGACTGATCTAAGAATTCCAAAGGTGGAAATTTTGTTTCTTGTATGACAGGGGATGATGGTGCCTCCAATTCTTGATCAATTTCCTTACTTTGACTAGAGGATGTTATGAATTCTTGTGAAGATGTTTTTGGGAGGAATCTACCATGTGAGTCTCTTGGTCTACTCATATATTTTATGATATAGTAGGGAAGATCCTTCAACTACTAGATGTATGATTTGTTGCTCTTGCTAACACTTAATTAGAAAGTTCCAACTAGTGTCCCTAAAACAATGCCAAAAATGATGGGTGTCATTATTCCCTTCATTTAATCAACTTCTTGTTGATGTCATATCAAACCAGGGGTGTGTCTAAAGCTATATGCAACAAGAGTAATCTTATCGATCTAGTAGTTGACTGTAGTTATTTTTGTATTTTTGGGGATCTTTTCAATGTCTTAAGGACTTCTTGGTAAAACCTTATTTAAATCATACTATGAAAACTTGCTGAAAGTAAACACACTGAAAGCTTTGCTGAAAGGAAACACACTGTAGAATGGAAACACACTTGTTGTTGGAAATAAACACACTTGCTTCTAAAAGTAAACACACTTGCTTTTGGAAATAAACACACTCAATTTAGAATGCTTGAAAACAATTGCAAGAAATATAAGAATCTATCTAAACACCTATAGGAACAAGTATACAATAGAGTTTAACTGAAAGAATTAAAACAATAGAATTAACATATCTAAGCTATTTGCTGAAGAAATATAAATACCAAATAAATGAATATCCGGTCCTCGGGGGAGTGGGCCCTCGCTCCTCCTCAAATCAAGATTTAACAACTCAAAATTCTCAAAATAGAATGGCTATTTTATTGATAAAACATTCGTAGTATTACAAAAAATGTATTGGATCTCGAGTACTTAGTCTATATTTTTCTTCTTTTTCTATATCTATATCATATCATATTATATATATATCTATCTATCTACTATACAGTCTCGTTTTTATATACATTTTACAATCACAGTTGTCTCAATGATTCTGATGAAATCAAATCATGCCTAGAATAGATGTTGAGTCGGATTGTGGCTGATCAGATAGCTGTAAGATAACTATCCCTGGATCTACATTCAGAAATATTCTCATCCTTTCCTGATTGAAAGGGTCGTAGATGAAAAATCTCTCGGATGTGGTTAGAATAGATAACTCCCATCAGTTCCGAACTTCAGAGAAGTTCCAGAACCATAGGAAATCATTAAGGATCAAAACCGTGAGAGTTCCGAGCTATACCCCAGGAGTTCCTAACTAAGTCCAAAAAAATTTAGAACTAAATACTGGAGTTTTAGAACTAAGTCCAAAAGTTCTAGAACTAAATGATGACTATGTGATGGAGTTCTGGAACTAGCTTGGAAGTTTTAACTAAACTAAGTTGTGTGGGAACAAATGCTACAAAAACATACCGAATGCTACCCGCTTCATTTCCTTGACTGATTAGACCTACTTTATTACAAAACTAAATTTCAAACACACACTTCATCAGGAATTTTAGAGATTTTAAACATTAGAATCACAATCAATCAAAAGACAAAAAATTACATCCTAACTCATATCAGATCAACTAAAAGTCACAAAATGCAATCAAACTTAATCTAACTACTAAATTTTTCTTCAAGGAGATGTCTATATAGACATAGTTAGTTACACATCATGCCAAAATTTTAGGCACCGAGTTCTTCCACTAACAACCTTATTAAAGTTCATTAAATCCTACATAACTGCAAAAACAAGATCCATGTTTATAGGTTGTCAATGGAAAAAATATTCCATGATCGCACGACACTCGATTGAGACTCCTTGATTACAATTCCTAGCATTGGTAGTAAATGTCCACTATTATCCTACACATGTCACCACATTTCACTCATAGAGGTGATTAGTGGGAGGTTCTACGGTAAACAAGTTGTATGAAACAAAACAAGAGAAATGCATTGAACTTACTAGGATATAACTACATAAAGCATCCCCATGCACTAATTAATAATTTTTAATGAAAAATCAATAAGCACAGATGATATAAACAAGTCAAATAATGTACTAAACAATAGGAAACCACAAATTCTCTCCGGTACAAGTACCTTATGTTGTTCTTTTCTATGTGGTAGATATAAAAATGATAGCCCAACCATCGTTTAGAATAGTTAGTATGTTGTGTATACATATAAGTTCTTAGTTTTAATTTTGGCATATAGTGACACCAAAATTTGACCTAGGTTGTGAAAATGAACCAAGAGAAGACCCAAATCAAAAGAAAACTGAAAAAGTAGAAAAAAAGAGGACATAAGTTCCCGTAAGGAAATTAGTGCTTGAGTACTAATGTCCATGTCTGGGGTGGTACTTATCTTGAAACATGCAACCATAAATAGGAATAAAGAAAAGAATAGGAATCCATGTGACTCGACCCAAAATATGTAAATGCAAGATTAAAGATGTGAGTAGGGACAATAAAAGAAAGAAAAGGACCAAAGAGGTGTCACCAGTGCATAGTATCCAAACATAGAAATCATGTATATAAAAACATACTAGAGGTGTAATGTGGTATTAATAAGTGCATATTTTAGTGACTACACTTTGAAAATGCCTTGTTTGAGTTTCACACTTACTCAAATACTTGGGAAGGGTCAATTTTATTACTTTTGGAAGGAAGATGAATACTCCTAAACCTAGTAGTAAACTTCAGGCCTATAGATGGTGTTTCTATAATGGATTTCCATCGTTATTTTGTTATTTAGGGACTAGTAAGTTCCTTTCGTGCTTTCTTTAACACGAGGAGAACATAAAGTGTCAAGAACCTAAATGAGGTATGATTGAATTAATTATATGGGATTGTGATGGTTACTTTATCGTGAAAGAATGATTAAGAGGGGATATTAGTCCATATGAAGATGATGAAATTGATATTTTCTTCTCAAAACATGTCGGTCCAAAATCAGATGCAAAGAGGGTCAAGATTGCCATGTGTTAATCTCGACCGAAACTGATAGTTTTCATTGAGAGGAAAAACAAAACTTATCTTTTTGGGTTGGAGGATGGATGTATTTAGATGCATTTATGTATGCAAAGATAAGAAAGTAATCAAATATCTATCAGTGGTGTGGTAAGAAAGAGTGAAGAGAGTGTATTTGTGCATGCAAGTGTGCAATGTCAAGATCAACATTTTTAAAGGATAGATTTCCAAATTTGAGTGTCTACATTAGCAAACATGTATAGAAAATAAGAGTTTTGACATTTAATGAAACAATATATCAACTAATATAAATAAAGATGTGTCAATGTTGCACAAAACACATGTGGTATTCATGTTCGGTCAAAAGATATCATGTACACATTATATTTAATCAAGCATGTTGAGGAGTTCGAAAGGAACTATGATGAAGGAATATCACTTGTGTATAACATATAATATAATCCCTCATATTTATAAGATTTATGGGTAAAATTTCATCCGACACTTATCATCATGTACCACTCTATTTATGTCCTACATCAATCTCAATATATTGCATGAATTCATGTGTGTAAAGAGTAAAGAGATATGTTATCTATCAAACGAAAGTGATAAACAACATGCATAATATAAATTTTCAACAATGCAAGCTAATTATATAGGTCTTGGTTTTGTATTTTTACAAATATATGAATGTTTTGACATTTTATAAATATGACATTGTTTTTGATTTTTAGCGTTGAGTAATTTACAAGGAGGGGTGTATGAGTGATATCAAGTATAATAATTTTGTAACTACATGATGCTCATTAGAATTTTCACATTCCTTTCATCAGGTGTTAGCAAATTATATACACCAAGGCTAACTCAGTTAGTAATAGTATATAGGATTGACCAATTAGGTTTGAACTTACCTTTTAATGAGGTTTCAACATTTGTAATGTTTTTTTCCTTAAGAACCATACCACTAACTTGAAACTTATGGGAATGTAACTTTTATTGTAAGCACATTTGATGTGCTCTTGATACATACAAAGGTGTTCCAAAATATGTACTCATTTCAGATTGATCATTTCCAACTCATGGAGTCATTTTTCATTATACTTGTTATCTTTGATAATGTCTTATAGTGATACACAAAGTAAGGGGATTTCTAATTCTAATGGTAAAATAACATTAGTTTCATAAAATAGAGAAAGGGAGTAGTATTTGTATATGTATGAACACTGTACAAAGTAATCCAAATGGGCGTAGATGATCCGATTATTCCAATCAATACCATGTTGGTCAATAATATTTATGATGTTTTTATTATTAGCCTCCTCTTGGTCATTTCCTTATGGGGTATAAGGAATAGATAAAGTATGTTTGATTTGGAATTTTATACAAAACTTATTAACAATGTGATTATCAAAGGATGACCCATTGTCTATAAAGAATGGAAGATGGAAATCAAGAGATTAATGACGTGTATGAGTAAGAATTAACAAATTTCATCACCTGTAGTAGACTCTAAGTGTATATCTTCTACCAATTTAGTGAAATATTTAGTAATGTGTAATGATAGACTTATATCCTGTGTAGACTTAGGGTTGAATTTGACAACCAAATTGAAACCCCATATAGAGGAAGGCCATGGAGAAATAATGGGTTATAATGCATGAGATGGGACATGATTAATGTTACACTCGATCTAAAATTGATAACAACATTTATCTTATTCATGACATTATTGTTCCATCACAAACTAATAATATCATTATCGAGTAAATTGTGAAACTTGGTTTTCTCACTAAAGTGACGACCACACTCACTATTGTGTAGCTACTGATAGATATATTTATACATCATCAACTACTAAACAATGTAAAATGTTTCCATCTAATTAACATTTAAAAAGGATTGTTATATAAGAACATAATGTATGGCCTCACACCTGCAAAACAACAACATTTTTGAGCTAATAAATTATTATCTAGTTTTTATCGGTAGAGGTAATTGTACATGTTAGTGAACCATTCAATCATGGTAACTAAGACATTAAGAGCATAAATATTGTCTATAGTAGTATAAGCCTTACAAAATTTCCAAATTGTGAAAGTGACACGGTCATCTGTTATATCTAGGGATATCAATGAGGTAAGATACATTTATAACATCTACATGCCAATTTTCCTTATGTGGAATATTAGAAATCAAATAAGATTGAAGGTTGAAAGTAATCACTTAACAAGAGAGTTATATAGGATTAGGTATTCTTCTTTTGTAATATATACAAATTTTACTTGATGAATGACAAGTTGTAAATATCCAAAAATTTGTACATTTTTAATTTATAATGTTATATAGTTTAGAGACCCAAGATTAATGCTTCATATTTAACAATATTATTAGTGCACAAAAATCCTAGCTAATATGAAAAGGGAATTATCTCACCATGAGAAGTGACAAAGAAAATACCAGCCCCCACTTTAGTGGTACATCGGGACCCATCAAAATAAATAGTCCATTCTTTGAAGTAATTATTGTAAATAGTAAATTCATCCTAAAAACATTTTTTGATAGGGGAGGGATCGAAAAGCGGGGATTTGGTGAGCTAGTCAAGGATTATATGTCTTTTGATTTATTTTTGAGAGACAAACTTTAGATTAAATTTAGTTAATATCATTACTCATCATGTTATACGATTGGAAACATGCATGTGGGATAACAAGTATTGTAAAATATCTACCTTGTGATAAAATGTACTTATGTGTTCAACATATATGTCTTAATTTATCGATAACAAAGATCAAGGATAGCCAAATATTTTCAAAAAGAATATAATTATGCTCATAATGAAGGAAAGTAAAAATAATATTAAATGGCCCACTCACTTTGTTGGTAACATCATATTGTCTTTATAAAGGTGTTGATAGTTTGTTTTATAGCAGATATACATAATAATAATGGCTTATCTTGTATAGGTTTCACAAGAATTGGCGGTTTGATTAAATATTTATTATTTTCATCAAATACCTACCAACAAGTTGTGTCCCATTTAAATGGATTATCTTAATTTAATAATCATGTGTGAAAGGTTGGGTCTTATTGGCCAATTGGGCAACATAATGATGAATGACTGAATATTTCCTGGAGGGATCATTATTTAAATTCCATTATGGTGGCATTTCAACAATGAATTGAAACATTTTGAGGTCAACCTCAATACCAAAATGTGAGGTGATATACCCCATCACTTACTGGGAGTAACACCAAAGACAAACTTGTTTGAGTTTAAGTGGACATTTTATAGGTGTAAATGTTCAAATATGAGTCAAAGATCATAGGCATGATTCTTTCATTTGTAGATTTAGCCAATAATTTATCAACATAATCTTCATTAATATTGTGAATATATTCATGAAAGATGTGTTTCATAAAATGTTGATAATTGGCACTATCATTCTTCACTTCAAAGGGTGTGATAGTCTAACAAAAGGTACCCCAAAGGGTGGTGAAGGAATTTTTTTCTTTATCTATAGGGTTAATTGTATTTGATTATACCCTAAAAATTCATCTATAAAAAAATAATATGACATACCTAGCAACAAATTAAACAATCATGTAAATATGTGGGAGAGGAAACTTGTCTTTAGGAGAATATTAATTAAGTATCAACATTTAGTACAACAATAAATTTCACCATAAAGTAGTGTCTCAAGAATTGAATGTGGTAGAGGGAATCAAATACTTGAAGAAAAAATCTCAACACAAATTATTTCTCCGGATTTTTTGCGCTCGCCGAATTTGAATTTTACGTGACCTCTAGTTCTTACTTGGATGTCGGACCCTCCTGTCAGACCTAGAGTCCCAACCTACTAAATCAAGTGGACTGTCACCTCGGCCTCTTACCGAGGCATGGTATAAAGTGTTGGTGGGTCCTCCTCTGCCCCCCATATGGAGAAGATGTCGCATGTCCTTGAAGGGACAATTTCTCTGCAAATTCCTTCTCACATCACCTGCCGTGACTCTTTGTATCTAGAGATCTGTCTCCAGGAGGACATTAAAAGTGGGTATACATGAAATGGGCCCCCTGTGGTTCCATGGAGATTGCTGCCATGCCAAATGGATTCATCCTCTTTTCTTTTAGCTTCAAAGAGGACTTTGCGTAAGGATTTTCTTGATGGTCCATGGTTTTTAGTAGGCGGTACTTTTACATTTGAAAATGGACTCCTGGCTTTAATCTGCTAACTAAAACCGTGATGCATGCTCTAAAATGGGTGTGTCTACCAGGCCTTCCTTTAAAGTTTTGGGATTCAGTGGTCATTGAAGATATTGCTCTTTCCATGGGATCTCTCATCACCATTGATTAGGCCACTAAGGCCAAAACTAGATTTATTCAGGCCCATTTTTGTGCTACTGCTGATCTTAGTGGTCCACTCCCAAAATCTATAGATCTTCTCTCAGATTTTAGAGTTTGGACATAACCCATCGAATATGAATATGTCCCACAAGTGTGCTCAATCTATAAAAGCATTGGCCATAGAGCCCTTGCTTTCCCTTCTAAGCCACAAGCTAAATAAAAAAATCCTAAGAAGGAAAAAAAAAAAAAACCTAAAGTTCTCTCGGAGGTGTCCATAGAGGTTCATACTCTCTAACCCCTCACTCTTATAGAATATGGAGGAATCAATCTTGAGGAACCCACTATTGCCACCTAGGCTTCCCCATTTCCTAATTCTACATTGACGTACCCATATTTTCCACCAGACTTCCCCACTTTCTTTGACTATTGTTGAGGTTCTTACCCCTACATATGTCATCCCCTCTTCAATGCCAATCCATTCTTCCATTGTTGCTCCCTCTTTGAGACCCCTTCTCCATTTCCTCCTATTTTCTTTCCTCCTGCACTAGATTTTGAGACACATATTTCCCCTTATCCTTCAACCTATGATGACAACAATAAAATCCAGGTGACTAGAAGTGATAGCAAAAACATGACACAGTGTTTAGAAAATTGGAGAGGAAAATCCATAGCAATATTAAGCTACAACAAGAATCAACACTTAATGTGGTGTAAGGAACACAAAGTACCATCCCCATGGTTGTGGGGAACAAAACCAAATCTAAAAGATGAAAATAATCTCATGGAATATCAGGGGTCTCAATTCTTTGCAAAAGAAAAGAGTCCTAAAGGATATTAGATTTAACCACTCTCCTAATATCATTATGCTTCAGGAAACAAAACTTAAAAATGAAGACAATCTTCCAAATCTTTGGCCAAATGCTTCTTTTGTTGCCCAAAACTCGTATGGAAACTCTGGAGGTTTGTGCACTCTTTGGAACCCTAAAGTTCTACATGGTGACTGCCTCATAAAAAATCCAAACTTCTTAGGCATGCTCTTCCAAGAAGTTGGCTCAGATACTTACTAGATTGCTATCAACATTTATGCTCCAAATATGGACTCACAAAGGGAACAACTATGGCAGGACATTTTGGAATTCAAAAGGAGTTGTACCCAATTTCCTATCTAATCATGGGAGATTTCAATAGTACTCTTTACCCCTCTGAAAAATAGGGTGGTTCCCCCTCTTAGCCCCACCAGTATGGAAGCCTTAGCTGAATTTATAAGACAGGGGAAATTTTTGATATGGATCTACATGGGGCCTCCTTCACTTGGTCCAATTGTAGATTGGGTAGGAATCATATCCAAAATAGGATTGGTAGGGTGTTGGGATCTATAGATTTGATCTTACTCTACCTTGAATTTCATCTTAGTGCTTTATAGATAGAGTGGCTTCAGACCATAGTCCCTTGATTCTTTGTGCCAACACCAATCACAAAACTAAAAATCCACCATTTAGATTTGAGTTGGCTTGGTTGGAAAATAATAAGCTTGATCCTCTTATAAAGAGTTGGTGGGATATAAGTGTCCATGTACATATTTTTTAATAAAATTAAAGAAATAAAGAAACAACTCAAGATCTGGAAGGTTAAAGTGTTTGGTAACATCAAGCTTTGCAAGCAAAAACTAACTCAGAAAATTACGAGCATATCTGTGGAAATTGAGAAAGAAGGTAGAATAGACCAGCTCCATAAGCAAGAAATTGCTCTGCTTAGTGAATACCACAATACCTTGATAGAGGAGGAATCCTACTAGAGACAAAGATTGAGGGCTCTCTGGCTTGACCAGGGAGACAGAAACAAAAAATTCTTCCATGTCATGACATCTAAGCACAAAAGAAGAGATAAAATCAAGGAGCTTTTTTTTTTTTTTTTTTTTTTTTTCTGAAGGTAACCTTCTGTCCTCTGAATTGGATATTTCTAATGAACTTGTTTCTTTTTATTCTAAACTCATATAGGAAGAGGCTCCTCCTAATGAGAATGACATGCTCAAGATGCTACAACACATTCCTAAGCTTATCACAACAGAAATGAATGAAAATATAAAGAAGCCCTTATATATGGAGGAAATTCATAAAGATGTATTCACAATGAAAGGAGATAAAGCTCTTGGTCCTGATGGTTTTCTTGCCTCCTTTTCCCAAATCTATCAAGAAATTATGAAGCTAGATATCTTTAGTGGTGAGCAAATTCAGTAGTAATTCCCTACTAAAAAAATGGAATACTAATTTCATTGCTTTGGCCCCCAAATCTCTGGGATCTAAGTTTGTTGCCAAATTTTGGCTGATAAGTCTCTATAAAAATACCTGCAAGATAATCACCAAAATTATGGTAGAAAGATTAAAATCATTGATGAACAACCTAATCTCTGAACAACAAAATGGCTTCATCAATGGTAAGCTTATACAGGGAGGTATTATTATGGTTCATGAAGCAATTCATTCAGCACAACATGCTAAGTCAACAGGTATGATTCTCAAATTGGATATGCAAAAAGCCTTTGATAGAGTTAGCTAGACCTTTCTCTTACGAGTGCTACATAGCTTTAGATTTGATAAAAAATGGTGTAGCTAGATTTTAACTGTATCTCCTCACCTTGTTTCTCCATCCTCATAAATGGTATTCCAAATGGCTTCTTTAAGAACAACAAAGGAATTAGACAAATAGACCCTGTTTCCTTTTCTTTTCTTTCGTTAATGGAAGGCACACTAAGTAGAGCTTTAGAAGCAGCCAAATAAGCTGCTACTATTTCTAGTATTAAGATCACCACTCGCTCCCCTACTACTACTCATAGCCAATTTATAGATGACACACTACTCTTGAGTGCAACATCGGTGGTAGAGGAAAAATATCTTAAAGAAATTCTAGAATGTTATCAAACGACCTCTAAGCAGTTGATAAAATTCTCTAAAAGTGGCATTACCTTTATAAACACCCCACCAAATAGAAAAAGGAAGATTGCTGACATCTTTGGCTACAACATTGTGGATCTACTATCTTCTTATCTTGGTATACCTCTTTTCAAAGGAAAACATATCAATAGCCTATGGAATCTTGTCATTGAGTGCCAAAAAAAATTGATAGGATGGAAAGTGGTCTTCCTAAGTTAGGCTGGTAAAATCCAATTGGTTAAAGCTACACTCCAAAGTCTTCCTATTTATTTTATGTCACTGCTCAAAATGCCTTCGACGGTGGTCAATGCTATTGAACAAATTCAAAAAGATTCCTCTGGTCATGTTCGGAAGACAAGAAAAGAATCCATTTAGTCTCTTAGAATGCTATGTGTCAGCTGACTAACATGGGAGGTTTGGGGCTTAGGCACATTTTTGACATGAATAAAGTGTTGCTTGCTAAGATTTGTTGGGAAGCGGATTATGAAAATTTGGCTCCTTGGGTACATCTCCTCTAGTACAAATATCAAACGCACTCAGGAAATTTTCTATACTCCCCCCCACGTGGCTCAGCCATATGGAACTTAGTGGTGAGTTCACTCCCTATTTTGTGTGTTCGCACTAAATGACATATGGGAAATGGCCGTTAAATTGAATTTTGGACGGATTGGTGGATCGGGGATAAACCTCTCTATTAGGACCCTTCCTAGGATTCAATCAAAAGATATCTAATCAGTTTCTGTGGTAGAAAAGTTGATGGTTACTGACATATATTCAACTCAAAACCTTCTTGGCTAATTTCGATTGACTTGGCATTAGTGATATCCGAGTTTGCATCCGAATTATTTGAGGAATCTTCTATCCTATCAAGACATTCCATTCTCTTTACCTATGGATGAACACATTTGGATTCTTTCTTCTTATGGGAATTTCACAAGAAAAGTGACTTATGCTTCTAAGCTTTGCATTCCTTGTGGTACTCCTCTTCACCAAATTTGGCCCCGGAAGTTTTACCCAAAACTAGATTTTTTTCTGGCTTTCCTTTAGGCATGCTTTCTTATCTAGTGAGAACCTTAAAATGAGGGGCTTATCTCTTCCTTCTAGACGCATCTTTTCATTGTGCTGATGGAGTCCTCTTATCACCTTCTTCTCCTCCATTCCTTTTCCCAAACTATTTGAAACTAGTTATTAAGCCATTTTGGGGTATCATGGATCTTTCTTGAGTCTCTACATGTTACTTTTAACCAATGGTGCTCCCCTTTCTTGCATCAGATCCTTTCTCTTTCCTGGAAGCTAATCCTCCCTCATGGTCTATGGGGTATTTGGAAGGAAAGGAAAAGCGTATATTCAAAGAGAAAAGTATGGACCCTACACAAGTTGCCAAAAGCATTTCTATTCTCTTTCAAGAAAACCTTAACAATTGTCTCTGGAAGAAGTATCAGCAAAAGGTAAAATAATGTGGCAAAAATAACTAGTGGTAGCAACTAGCGATATATATTATAGCTAAACCTTTGTTTGATGTACGTGTTAAAGTGTTTTGGATTCCTCCCCCTCCTAGATGGCTCAAAATCAACACGATGGTGAATCTAAAAGGAATCTAGGAAATTCAGGGGGGGTGCCATTCTTTGTAATAATGAAATTTCCCCTCTTACTACTACCGTAGATAAACTAAGTGAAGGAACCAATCACCAGGTGAAGAGGCTATGACTATTCTTAAAGGTCTAGAGCTTACTCTACAAATTTGGAGAGGGTGTCTAATAATTGAAAGTGATTTGATGAATATCATAAAAATCCTTAATTCGGAAGACCCTGGACAGTGGAATATCAGGAATATCATAGCTGACATTCGTATTCTACAAGATAGATTCCAGGAAATCAAGTTTCAACATGTTTACAAAGAAGGTAATAAGGTTGTTATCCACCTTGCTAATTTAGGAGTCCTACAAGAGAATAAAATAATGGGGATTGGGAACTTCCCAAGTGATCTTCTCCAAATTATACACCATGATTTCTCTTTTAAGCGTTAACATTTTATGGATTATGTCTTTCGTATTCGATGTCGGCAGGGGATAACAATAAGGAAACCTTCTTCTTTAATGAAAATTTCCATAATATCACCATTATGATGATGTGACATTTTATTTATCTGGGCATGTGTGGCAAACGAAATAAAACTCGTGGATCTTGGGGAAAGATGTGCTTTTATGCCTCATAATCATATCTATTCAAGGTGTATTCATGAGGAGATTTCCTCGCAAAATGCAAACAAAATTTTTAAATTTGGTGTCTTGAGTTGAATTTTTACATTTTTTGTCTAGTTTGACACCATGGGAGGTCAATTGAAGTGCATTGAGCATGTTTCCTATGATGATTACCGGGAGGATGAAGAGGTGTGGGACATTCTCAAGGAAAATGGAATTACCACCTTTCTGGAAAGAATTTTGGGTTATTCAGCCAAAGTCTTGTACAATGTGTTGGCTACATGGTCGAGGGGCAAGGTGTAGGTGGGAAACACCTACTTCACAATCTCAACCAATGCAATTTCTACGGTGATCGGTCTTTTGGCCTCGGGAGCTATATGTTTCAAGAATTTGTTAAAGGTAGAAATGTAGGATTTTAATAAGCCGGAAATAATCCTACTAAGTATCATTGGGTTATGCGAGGAAATCTTTGTACCCTCCATAGATTAGAGTTACAAAGGTTATCATGTGCTATTTAACTATCAGTTGTTACAAGTTGGTATATAAGCCTCATTTCTTCATTCTCTTTCACATCCACCCCAATAAGAAGATTAATCTCTCTACCTTTTTATTTCAATCTTTAGAACATTCTATCAATCTTGCTAGGGAGGGTGAAGGCCCCATTCTGTACTAGTGTCACCTTCACCTTCTTTTCCAATTTGTGGCCACCCCCCCTGATCTTGATCTTATCCACTCCCCCAAATTGGGAAAGTACCACCATACTCCTAACACCTCCCCACTTCCTTCCCCTTCTTACCATCTTCATCCAATAGCTGGAACCATAGGCAAGTACTCTTTGATTGATTCCGAAGTTTCCATTGTGGGTTCCTCCTTTCAGGTGTGAGTTCCCTAGCTGGTAGCTCTCCTAGTCAACCCTATTATTGTTCCCCTGCTGGTGGCACCTCCTCTTCTCTAGCCCTCGCCACTCGTCTTGACTTCAACTTCCTTCTCCGTTTCTAGCTCAAAACATTTCCTCTCTGAATCACTTTTGGGTTTGGTCTCTCTGTATTTGGACTCTCATGAAATTGATCAAGTTACTATGGAAGGAGAAAAACTAGTTGTTGTTGAAGAAGTCCAAACTCAAAATTTTGATGCTCGGATGTTCGAAATGGATGAAGTTCAAAATGTGGAAGTGGAAGATGTCCAATTAGGTGCAAATGAAATTTAGAATGTGAAGGATTTTGGTAAAAAAATCAAAGAGGAAACTGAAGAGAATTTGTCTATTGAGAACAATCATGTAGAAATTGTTACTTCTATCCTAAAAAAACTTCAGAGGGATTTTACTTATCTTGAAGGACTAAGAAGACTACACGGACAACTAGAGCCACCATCAACAAAGACTATGTTGAATCGATCACCTTGGCAAACTCAATGGCTCAAAAAAGTGGCTATGTTAATGCTATGAATATTATTCTCGATCTGAAAAATCTCATATGATCTTTTGATGTATATCGTTATGTATATCATTTTGTTTTGTTTTTCTCGGTTGCTCATTTTTTTGGGATTACTATGGGTATTTTCAATGTAATTTTCACTGCTCTATATTTCCATATGGGCTTTTTGTAAAAGGTTGTGGGACCTCTTAAAACCCTCATTTTACCCTAATTCCAAAAAAAGTAGATTTCACCATAATTTGGCTTTCATCATAGGATTTATTTTATATGCCCATTATGGGTAGTCAAATACATTGATGAATCTAGCATCTAAAAGGTGATGAATTACCTTTTGAACAAGGGAGTTATAATAGGGTCCACCTTCTAGATTTATGTTTGCATTGGCTTGAATTTTTCATGTAGCATAATGCTTTTCATAGGGATGCCATATTCGTTTCTAGGCATATCACTATAAGTCCAAGTAAAAATATAGGAAGTATTACAACACCCATGTATGTCATCCCTTTATGAGTTATCAAGGGATGTGGAAAGAAGCACTAATTGAGGGTCATCACTAGTATTAAAATTAAAGGGAACAATTTCTTCATTAAGTAATGTGGACCAATCCTTAATTAATGGGTGAGTTGGAATAGGATCAAGAGAATTATGTGAATAATAAGAGGGAACCCCATCCCTAAAGTACACATAAGCCTATAAAGTGTGAGGAAACCTATTCTTATGAAATAAAAAAGGGAGACCCTCATATGCACCCAAGTACTTGAGGAGATATTCCTCATTCACATTTCCCCCAAAGATTGGATGTTAGGTGGCGAACTACCGTTAATAAAATATGGTATTATAAGCTCCAAAATTTGGGTTGAATGTATAATGAATTACTCATGTGAATTTTTGTAATGTAGGAAGAAATTTTAGGGATAATGATGGTTTACAAAAAGTTCATATATAATAATTGATGCCTTTCATAGTATTTTGTGACTTAAAAGTAAGACAAACATGAATGCACCTTGTCCATAGTGAAAAATCCCACATCTTATAAATTAGTGTTGTATTAAATAATTGTAAGGCATCCTATAATCTTGATAAGGATTAAGAGGTCATATGTCAAGAAAAATTATTCATCAAGAATTTTTATGGCACAATGTGTAAAATGATTTAGATCACCCTTAATGGTGTATACCATTCCTTGGTAGGAATATTTGAGACAACCATGAATGTTATGAGGGGATTCATGTTTGGAATGAGTCCAAGGACATCCTAATAACAAGTTATATCTAAGGTATCCCATCTAGTTTGCCCTAGCGGTGGGGAATGTGGGCTATATGTGGGAGGTCTCGGGGTCCATTCCCTGGGCTGGCCACCTTTATAGCTCATCGTTACTCAACTAGGTAGTTCCGAGTGGGTGGTTGCTTGATGGTAGAGGTGGTCTCTCGATGCGGTGTAAAGCCGGCTTGATGTTCAATGCGACGGGGTCGGTGGTCGAGCATGAATACCGTGTTCAATGTGATGAGACATGTCTGGCATTGCGGCACGAGATTTATCCCAAACCACTTTGGTAATGCGATGGATTATTCACATCTTTCTCCCCGCATCGTTATTTCGCTACAAACCCTATAGTCATTGATGTGTAGTTTCTACGTGTGGTGGCTCTCCTTACGCATCATTGGGGGTGGCGATTGATTTGGTGTGGGTGGTAGAATTTACGGTGGCGGCCGTTCCCATTTTCCTTCTCTTCAACATGGTGTCTTCCTTGATGGTGGTATGGGCATTCTTGCGGGGAAATAGTCATATGCTTCTACTTCGATCTCCAAGTCCTTTTCTCGCTAAAACTACTCCGATGGTCTCCTTGGGATTTAGGGCTGGCATTTAAGGAATTTTTTTCCTCCAACGGTCTAATCTACCGCTTTAATGGTCTCTAGCTTGGTCTTCCACTCCTTCATTCTTGGATCACATCGAACTAGTGCCCCCTCATTTCTGGTAGGATTGATATTTACCCCTATGTAAGGGGTTTTTTTATTGTGGCCTTTGGCTCTAACGATGCTAGAGATGTAGTTATTTCTAAGCTCTGGGAACTACAGAATCATCATTTGCTGATGAAATCCTGGTTCCCAATGTTTAATCCTCTTTCAGTCTCTTGCAATGTTAAGCCGGTCTAGATCCATTTGCCCCATCTACCTTTGTAGTTTTAGGAAATGATAGTTTATTGCTGCTATTAGTGCTACTTTGGGTACTTTTTTATCCATTGATTCCAATACAAATTCCTTCTCTCATACCACCTACGTGAGGATTTTCGTGGATCTGGATACTTCGGTTGATCTTCCGGCTTCTATTGATCTCAAAGTGTGAGATAGGGTTTGGTCTCAACCACTCGATTATGAAGGACTGCCCTTTAGATGCAGAAAATGTTTTAACATTGGGCACCTAGCTGCTGCTTGTCACATGGTCAAGCAAAAATCTAAAATCGATAAGGTCTCTTGGTGGAAGGATGCCCACCAAAATATTTTAGTTGTTGAGGAGGAAACTATGTTTTCTGCTGATACACAGTCAGTGAAGAAAAAGTTTCTAGTACAACCTTATTAGCTGATCCTTTAGTTGTTGGAGCTTTTAAGATAGATCACGAGCTGATGTTGATTCCTGCGTTGTAGTTAATAATGCGCTAAAACTATTTTCACTTCTGAAAAATCCATTGACGATGTCTTGGATTCCTCAATTTTTCGACTTCCAACTCCCTCAGATGAAAACACATATCCTAATAGGAGTGAAGAATGGAAAATCGTTAAACGTAAAAAGAATAAATTTTCTATGCATCTAAGATCCCATGTTAGGGACTCTTCTAGATAATCTGGTTGTAGTCCGTGCTTTGAGGGCTTATGCTTGTTGTGTTTTGCTCGTGGGCTTCTTCTTTTCTCCTTCTTTCCCCCTTTGTTGTTGGGGTTTTCCTCTCTGTTATGCTTAAATGTTTAATTCAGCCTTAAGGGCCTATTGTACAGGATGTGGGTCCTACCAAAACCCTCAAATTTTACCATTTTCCAAGAAAAAAACAAATTATATCTAAGGTCATTGGGCGTAACGTGAAAAATGGTACGAGGGGTGTGAGAGCCAAGAGTGATATTTGTTGGTTGTATATTTTATCGAGTTACAAAATACGAGATTCAACCAAAACATGCAGGAAAAAGTCCCTCCTCAAATAAAGGGGAGGTGCCATGTTTATTACTACTCTAACAACACCAAAGAATATTTACAATATTCACACTAATCTAGCATTGGGGTGGGATCTCATCCCGGTAGATTTATTTCTTTTGGAATGAAAGATAGATTGAGAATGGAAGAAAGTTATAGAAGTGAGAGTAGAAATAGAAATGGAAAGAAAGAAAATTAAGAATGTGATTTTTCTTTGGCAAATATAGATATGAAGATACTAACACAAGATAAAACAATAATAAACTTGTTTGAGATATAATGAACAATAGACTAAAATTTAAAGAATAAAATAACACATTGAACTTAAGAACAATACATTAAATAAAGAAATAACATTCAACACATAGTTTGTAATGCATCTCTTATATTCCTTGCAGTAAAAGATTGAAAACACAAAGTTTTTCTTCTCTTTACAATTCCATCTTACTTGCTTCTTGTCCAAAAAATCTTTCTTTGATAATGCCTCAACATTTTACATTTATAGAGAAGGGGAAAGAGAGAAAAAGGGGATTTTTGGATTACAATATAAAAATATAAAATGAACATTGAATCGCTCTTGATTAGTTGTTAAAAAATGACCAAGTCGACTTATCAATCCAAACGATGTATCAATATATTAAAAATTATATGCTTGATATCAAAATGGAAAAGCGTGATGAATCATCAATCTTATGTTTCCTTTTCAGCTTTTTTTCTCATCTTCCTTATTACAATACTCATTAAACTCATGAATCATATCTTGTGTTTCCTTGCCATCAAGTCACCATGAGTATTGATTGAGGACATAACATGTGTCTAGCACGTTGATCAACTTTCGAGGAAGATTTTGGAGTATTCTAATGATTTTTTCTAGATTTCTCATAACATTCGACACAAAATTAATTTTTCAATTGATTTTAAATCACAATCACTCCCTACCAGAGAATCCTTTTGAATGCAGACCCTTGAATTGATTGAATAGTTCATCCATAGGTAAAGCATGTTCAAGTCATTATCCAAGACATGGAAAATTACTTTGGAAAATTTGTCACGATATCATTGATGGCATCTGTTCTTTATCAATATTTATGCAACTTCTCACTAGCCTCTTACAAAATCTTGACCCAAAATTCTATGGCCTTGTAAAATTCCAATTTTGTTTCCCTCTCTCTAATTATCCCTTCTTGAACAAGGGTATTAGGATCAACATTCTTGAGCTCACTCAAGGCTTCTAAAGTTAAATCCCAATTGTTGCATTCTTCCTAGAGCTCATTATTTATTCTTTTAACAACTATTTTCTCTCTCTCTCTCTCTATATATATATATCATTATCTACCTTAAAATCACCCTTGATTAGCCTTATTCCTTGAGTTAGGATCCTTTGGATCTAGCTATCCATTGCTTGACCCCTTTTCTCAATATTTTCTACCTCTTATATAGATGATGTGTCAAAATTGAGCCGAGAGGAGATCTGAGTTAATTTGGATATTTTTTGAAGGATGGATATCAATTGCACCACTTTTGCCTTTAGGTCATCCTTAGTTTCCTCAATTTCCTTGATTTTCTTGAATAAATTATCCATACCCACCTAAAAATCCTATTGTTCTCCTTCAGTAGGTACTTTACCCAGTGTCACCTTGTTTATTTGACAATCGGAAACAATAATGTCTTCTTTTCTCTTATTATCAATGAGCACTATGATCTCGGTGAACCTTTCGCTTGATGCATCAATGGTGATGTAAGAAATGGTCTTAGTATTTTGGATGCTAGAGAGGGGGAATGATTCAACATTCTAAAATAAAAGGCTTCATAAGTAACAACCTTCTTTCTCTTCTTTGGGGTTTGGCTAGCTAGCTAAGATTGAATATAAGAATAAGGTGTTTGCTAAGGGAAGTAGTAATCGTTAGTGTGGTACTAGGAGGAGTAATCAATGTGGACACAAGGGGGAAGGAGTGGATAAAATAGTTATGGTAATAAAGTTGAAGATTAGGTAGAAGAAGAAGGCATGGATAAAAAAGTGGTGGATGGAGAAGGGAAATGGGTTATGCGAGGAGAACCCAAGGTCATACTTATCCCAGTTGAAAGAGGGGAAAGGGATGAAAATAATTGTGCCAAGAATGACACCTAAGGAGATGAGGGTGGTGGAGAAGAAATGGGAGTGGTGGATGTGAAGATTGATGAGATCGAAAAAATGAGGAAGGTGGAGGGGAAGTGATAGGAAGTGACACATGTGGAGCAAAGCTCATAAGAGGAAAATAATGGGTGATGAGAGGGGAAGAAAATGGAAGAGGCTAGGTGGCCATGGTACTAATTGATGTCCCTTGTGATCATTGAGGGGAAGGGGAATCAACATTGACAATGGTGGTGGAGGAGTAGAAGAAGATGGAGAATATTTTCCTCCATTGTTGTAAAATTTGAACTTCAATTTTTTCCTAGATTCTTCACCTTTATCCTTATACTATTGGGAGGGACCCACTTCGACATAGGGGTCACTTTTATTTTTGGGAAGTGAGGAGATTTTGGTTTAATAATCATTTAATAGAGTTAATAATTAGTTATAAGTCATATATGAGAAACTTGTTCCTCGACTGATTTGGATTCTTATATCACCCAATAAATTGAAGGAAAACCCATACTTTCTATATTCATATTCTCATAAATGGGATCTAAGACATCCCCTTCATCAAAAACATCCTAAGGAATATCAACGAGATTTTACATTACCGCTTCATCCAATTTTAGATGACTATAATCCTTTTTTCTTATTGTTACTTCATCCCTATAATCAATCCATATATATTCAAGTTTAGGGACGTGAAGTTGTAATGTTCGAGACTCTTCAGTATTCCTCGATAATAAAAGTTGGGCCTTTAATGGATAGAATTGAGGGTTAATCCTTGCATTTCAATAACAATATTATTTTCCTTGATTAGTGATGTGTAAGTGTAACGACCAATGGATAGTGGGAAATGAATTCCTACCTTATGCTTACTCTGTTGGAACTTGTGAAGGTCCACCAAATGCCTTACCAATTCCATCAGAACCCATATGTCACTTGGAAATATGGGTAATAGATATGGAATTACTTGAAATGTTCATACCTCGATGTAGGTGAAAGTTGGGAATTATAGGAATATACATCCCCAATGGGATACAACATTACCATCCACATTAGTACATTGGTACTTAGAAATATCTTTATCTAACTTATATATGATGTTATAGAAAAAGGCATCATTTACTCTCTGAAATGACCCAAGATTTTCTTCAAAGACAACTAGGGGTAGAATTTGTAGACAAAATATGAGGCTCTAGTTCCTTGGGTGTTCAACCTAGGATAAAATCTCATACCTGCTACTACGTAGGTGACATATGATGTCATGTAGAATTTCCCTATTGTCTATACCTCTTTTAACTATCATCTAGCGCATCACTGATAAATTCACCCCATCTAAAGAATTGATCATTTTTTCATATGATGGTGATGAATAAATACATCCATCCTGAAAATCCTTCACCTCAAGAAGGCCAAAAAATATTCTTAAGGATGTGATGATGTCATTTATTTCAATAATGAAATCACTATGGGGCAAGGCCTTTGGGAATCTATTCACTGTTGGATTGGGTGTTAAGAGATATTTTTATTGACATGCTTGATACTGATCTATTGAATTATTCTCCCAAGACTTTTGAAGCTTCTTAAGATCAATGCTAACACGCTTAATGAACTTTGGTAGCTTAAGGAGATCCTCAAAATACTCGGTTTCCAAGTGGATCACCCTTTTTCTTGGTTTTTAACAACCCTAGATTCGAAATCATAATTGTTGGTTGTGTTGGTGAGAAAATTTGTCAGGTGGAAAAATTAGGTGTCTCCACCAATGTTCATGGGGCTACGTTCCTCTACATTGAATGGTACAACTCCTATTATTGAATGTGACTAATCCTAATCCTATCTAAATGTTGTGGGTGGCCAAAATTAGCGGGATCATACATGAAAACTCCACTAAAGCTATGAAAAAGTTCTTGTAAGGGGTACAAGGGAGGAAATTACAGTGATGAGGGGAAAGGAGAGAAATTATGAAAGGAGATTACTACCATGAGTAGGAAATTAGAATCTCACACCCGAAGAATCGGAGTAGTTCATCATTAAATATAGAGGAAAAACAACGAAGCTAGTGGGATCGATGAATCAAAACAAAAAGTCTTCAAATTCACTCATCAAAGATACAAAGGTCTTACGTCACTATGATTACAAAGTGTATAAAATAGAAAAATAGAATAACCATGAGATGTCTCAGAATAACCATGCTTATTACACCAACGGTGAGAGGAAGCTGTAGATCAAGAATTTAGCGCTTGTTACCTGTCCAAGTTAATGTACCAAACTAAACACAAAAACCTTGAAAAACTCAAATGAAATTGATACCTGATGGACAAGATCCGAAGATGCAGATGATAAGGAAGCCGATGTAGATGAAACGGGCGCACACGAGCAATTCCGCACAGTAGATCCGAGTAACCTGTGAGACACCGATGCTTGACAGAAAAAGACCACGTTAAAAGGTATTTAGGTGGACTGCCCGAGAAGCGGGTCCGGAAGCGATAAGCTCCCTCGGCGGATGTCAGTCCACGTTTTCAATTAAGCAAAGAAGCATACATGATAAAAGATGTACGTACAGGACTAGATTTTCTGATCAAAGTAATAAACAGAATCTAAACAGCAGACATAAAGCAACAGAAAAACGAAACAGAAACTGTGCAAACAAAACTGGATCTATGTTACCTGTGTCCTTTTACCTGTCTGCAGTATGATCGGCGTCGATCACGTAGAATCGGCGTCGGCGATCGATGTAGATCGGCGTCGACTGATGTAGATCGGCGTCGATTGATGTAGATCGGCGTCGATCCGAGACAGAGTGCGAGAAGGTTTGGGAATCAGAAAATGGAGGCAAGATCGTCAACGTCTGCTGGATCTGCAGAAGCCGGAGAGACACTGGCCAGGCTCCACCTGTGCTAGATGCAGGAACAGAGTCACCAGAAAATCAATGGAGACGTGTGATGCTGATGTGATAAGAGCAGAGTAACGGTGCTCCTCTCAGGGATTGATTTGGACAAGATTCACTTTCACTCGATAGATAAAACTCAAACTTGATGTTCGGAACTCTCTCGTTCTCTCTCTTACAATCTGTGTCTAACCAGAACTGAGTTCTGGGCTTCTATTTATAATCGGCGCCGACCGAGATTAAATCGGCGCCGTTCCGAAAAATCGGCGTCGACCGAGTACCGGTCGGCGCCGATCGGGGAACAGACTCCCGAAATGGCCAAACGGAGCGATTTCTGGGAAGATGAGAGTGATCCTATCATCCCAAGTACGGGAGATATCCCGCGACTCGGTTTGGGAGGAGGAGAAATAGGGGGGATATATGGATAAAATAGATATGGGGTAGATAAGTGGTTAGGATATATGTAAAAAGGTGTAATTAAATAGTTAATATTTAATTACTCATGGGTAAAACACAATGGGGTGAATTAAACTTAGGATAGGTGTTTAAATCACAAATTGATTAATACTCCAAGGGGGTAGTGGTGATATAAACGTGCCCCAGGTTACCCGAGAAGGTAAACGAATGTGAGGGACACTAAATTGAGTAACCAATTTTAAGTGTCTACGAAACCATGCATATAAATCTGCACACATTCATACATCTTCAAAAGTAGAAACTCTATTACTTGATTGAAATTTACACAAGTTGTACAAAGAAAGGGAAAAAGAAAACATGCAAAATAAGTTTAGCTTTAGTTCATGTATATGGATGACACAAAGTCAAAAAAATATTACAATCCACCATCACTACAAAGTACAAATTTTTAGCATGCAATTTTTGAATATAATTTTCAGGATCCTTTGGAATGGAGAAGCCATCCCAATTTTTAGAGACCTTAATTGTCTTTTCCCTCCCTCACACAACTCTTCATTTCCATATTCCACTTGTGAACGTTCATTTTCCACGAATTAAGTATTTCTCTTATAATTTTGAGAAAATACTTTTACAAATTTAAAATAGGCCACTTAAGTGAATAGAGACGAAATACAATGATTATGCTCAATGAAGAATTAGAATGGAGAGAGAAAGAAGAGGGAGAAGGGAGAAAAAAGATCAAGGAATGATTTACAATGTGGATGAAGATCACTCCATGAAAATTTTTCTCCACTAATGAATTGGTGAAATGCTAACTTTGAACCTTTGAAATATGAGGAGACTCTTTTTGAGTAGTCCATGAAAATTTTCCACTTCCTTTGACCAATTATGCATATGGATGGAGGCTTGACACAATTGTTTGCACAATGCACCCATGATAATCCTATCGTAATGATGAAGGATGATCCTCTAGAAACCTTTGAACACTTTTCTAATGATGGTCACAAAATCTATGATGCGCAGACCCCTCGAACTGGGTGTTTAAAAACACAGTTGAATGATCACTTTGATGACTGCAGTCATTATTCACTCAAGTCCACCTTGAAGAAGTTTGAGGATGGAAAATAATATATGATGAAATTTTACTACATAGTCACACAATTTTACTCATAATAAATATTTGGTGAAGTTCATTTTAAACACTTTATTCCCTCCTTTTACATGGTGCTCGGACATCTCGGGTTACGAAATGAGTGTTGAGAAACATTGTTTCAAGACTTCTCAATGTGAGCTCGAGATGGACACGAGCATTGTTCACAATGATCCTTCTCGATACTTGATTGATGAGCCACTACAATTCATTGAAATCTTTGAAAAAATCATTTCGAGTTAGTTGACTCTCACGAGTGATGAATATGAATCCATTCGCTGAACCTTGTGATGCCTTACATTACTTCTGAGCACACTTGAATTCAGGACGATACTTCCAAGACCAATATGAAATTAGAAATGCTTTGTTTGAACATTAGAATCATATTGAAATCACATGAGAATGATAAAAATTGGTGATATATGTCACTACGGAGGTGACAATAAGTTTCTACAACTAGGATTGAAAAGCTGTTATTTTTGAAATCGGGACCTTGAGGCTACTATTTTTTGAGCATGATTATTTTTGGTCCGTTGTATTCTCTCGAAAAGGTTTCCTTCACATTCTGAACCTTCCATTGATGTTTCAAGGTCATCTTGAAGTACTTTCCTTTTTGGAAAGTTTTTTTTGCTTTTTGCTTTTGCACTTTTTCACCCACTTGCTTTATAGTTTTTTTCTATATGATTTTCAATGCCTATTCTTCGGAGGAGTTTTCTATTTTAGAAACTTAATAAAAATGGAAAGTGAGAACTAGAAACACTTGATATTTTAGAATCTTAAAATTATGATGTTGTATAAAAGAAATAATTATGGATTCTTTCTAGGTTTTCTCTTCGATAACCTATTCAAATTTTCAGTCAATCTGTCACACGGTTTGACAAAAGCGAGGAAAAAGCATTCTAGGGCTGAATTATTTGAAAGATTACTGTAAAAATCCTAAATACCTTTGGGATTTTTGTAATTTTATCCTATAAGGCACATAAGTGAGGGAGATATGCTCAAAATTTCACTGAGGTTTGGCACACGGTTTGGGAGATATGATCGTTTTCTTGTTTCTGTGCCCTAAGGTTTATGACAACTCTTGTCCATGAATTTTCCTGAAAAAACCTCAGTTTATTTGATCTAGAAACATAGGATGATGGAGGAATGGTGGATAGTATGTTGAAGAATGTGTGGTAGTAGAAACATTGGAATATCGAAGGAAGAGTCCGATAGAGAAAGACAACAGAGCGTCAGTGAAGGAAGAAGCTGGTGACAACACAAAAGTTAGAAAACTTGCATTTTTTTTTTCATATTTTGGAATGTTTCACAATTTATTGCACCTATTGCACCAATTTTTGTGTAATTGGTGCAAAAAAGTGATCCCTAACCCTATTAGGCCACTTGGCATCATTTGATTAGCAATTAAGCGTGAGTGGGGGGCTTAGAAAAAGCACCTTTTTGAGCTACTAGGGTCACATGCCAAACTAGGGGATTAGGAGGATGAGGGGAACATATTATTACATCTATTGCACCAATATTTGGTGAAATTGGTGCAAAAACGTGTGCCCTATGCTGATTGGGACATGTGGTGGAGCGTGATTGGTCGGAGTGGGGGTAGGACATGAAGCCTGGGGTCTTGTTTTGAAGGCATGAGCAAAAATTGGTCATCTAAGGGTCCGGGAGATCAAATTAGGTTGGGGAGAATTTTATTACACATATTACACAAAATATTTTGTGAAATTGGTGCAAAAATTTCTACCACATTCGGATTGGTTTGGTTTTTGACTCAGAAATTGGCTAACTATTGTCAGTTGTGCATTAGAGGGTGACTTGTCGGGACCATAACTTGAGTTATAGGAGGAGTTTTTTGATGAAATTTTATATTATCTTGACTGAAAATGGCCTTATGAATCTAATGGTTTTGGTATAATCCTCGATTCATCCATATGGTCCCTTAAAAATAGGCTTTAATTTCGACTTCAAGGATGTGCATGAGAAAAAATGGATGGGGGCATAATGCGCCAAGGTGTTGGGAAGAATATTATTCCATCATATTGTAGATATTTTAATTACATTTCAAATCATATCTTGTTTGAATCTTAACTCCTTCTGGAGCTCCCAGAATCACTTCTCAAAGCTCAGCAATGTTTTTGGCCCTGTGCACTACTTAGGCCTCAAAGACTCACCATTACTTAACTTGCTCCAAAGATTGTGAAACTTTACAAAACATTACAAAATTTATTGCAAAATGTTCTTATCCATAATTTAAACCTCCATGATGAATTTAGGACCTTTATTTCTGATCCAGGGGGTGCGCACCAACTTCGAGAAGATTAGGAAATGGCTTTTCCTAAGCCTACTAAAAAATGTCTTGATGGATCTTGATTTAAAAGCTCTTGAACTAATTGGATATCCCTAAATTATCTAGGGTCATACTGACACAACACAATGGAATTATCGAGAGAGATGGGATGGTATTGACCCAGGGATTAGGGTGATATGAAGGATGGATTGTAATAACCTTTGAGTAAATTTTTTTGAGTAGGGTGTGGTTGTCATGCTCATAAATCATGAATTTCCTTATTGCACATTTGCATGAAAATAACTAGCTCTAGCTTAGGGACATGTTGTGGATTGAGCGCAACAAGGACATAACATGAGAAATCTAGAATCTCAATTTTAATTTACATATCATTGCCTTATCCATTGGGCTTTGGAGTCACTAGAAAGATAGACTAAAAAATTATCTTATTGAACACACACACACACAAACACAAACAGAAGGGAAACACACCAAAAGGGAAAAATACACACAATGGGAAAGAAAAAACAAAATATTGATAAGGGAAGTAACCTAAATCACCTATATACATGTGGGGGCAACCCGATTTCATTGAAGTGCAAACTTGAATGAGTGCTTACCCATAAATGAGTGTCACTGAATTGCATTCTTCTACAAATCCATTGATAGGTTCACTAAAGTATGAACCTCTCCTCAGCTTCTTGATAAATCTAGCTTGATTGCTAATACAATTCATAATTTTCCTATTGGTTACACCACCTTTATTTTTTACACCTTCTTTCCAGCTTCTCCTTATCTTTCGGGTTCTTTTCATTTGTTGATTCTTTGCCACCATCATGAAGATGTTTCTTGGTTGTACTTGACTTGCTATTTTCATTTTTACTACAAGAAATTTTTCTTTCATTGTGCACGTGCTTCATGACCACCACTTTCATGGGTTGATTCTCAACATATGTCTCATGAACTTTGACATCATGTCCCTCTTCTTGATTTTCTCTATTTTTAAATTATTCCATGAAGTCACCTTTCTCATGCCCCATATATTTTTCAAGATTACTCGCCCTATATAGTTTTTACTCACATTGCATTACCCTCTCAAAAAAGAGAATGATTTTAAAATTGGGTCTCCAACCTAGAAATTGTCATCTTCCTTGCCTTTTCCATTTTGGGATTCATCCTCTATTTTTGTGTTGTGGACATCGCTCTCTTGAGTAAGATAAGAACTAAAAGGTTAAAGTCTATTGAGAAGGTTCCCATTTTGAGGAAAACCAACTTTAGGATCAAACAACAATCCGTTTCTCCATTTTTGTTGAGAATGTTTCCATCCTTATGAAGTGGAAATGAGCACAACATTGGAGCTGAAATGTCATCATCTTCATCTTCCCATTCTTGATCGCTGAAACTTGAGAAGTCCATTTCCACATCAAAATCATCATTTTCTGGGTATGTTCCATTTCAAATACTACCATTCTTATGTTCCCTGCCATATTCTTCCTATGAGAAAGAAAATATTTCGAGTTCACTGGACACTTATCACATGAAGACTCATATTGATCCTTGGGAGAATCATTGAAAACATTGAAGTTATTTGTCAAGAATGTGTTGAACATCATTCCTTCTTCTTGGTATGCATCTCTCATCACTTTGAGATTACTTTGTTACAAGTCAAGGTTCCCATCACCAACCTCAGTATCCACTAGAGAAAATTTCTTGATGCCTTCATCCCATGAAAATTACACCTTTTAAAACTTAGCTTTCATCAATTCTTTATTGTGTTTTTTGATTGTCTCTGTGATGCTTGGACATTACTCCACCAATAAGGGAAAATAAAGATCTTCATTGAAGGTCGTGAGTAATTTTTCAGATTTGGAATTTTTACACAGGATGTCTGCTTTGTTGGTTCATTTGACCGTTGAACAATATACTTCATTATATCTTTGGTAGGAAGTAGCTTATTTGTTTTACCGTTGATTGGAATTGTGGTGTGTGACCAATTGACTTGTATATCTCCTCCAACATATCGGCAGAAGATTTTTCCTAATAACATGCCATATATGGTGGGCATGTCTTCTACGAGGATTATCATTGTGGTTTTATTGTCGGGAAATATTCCAATTCTACCTTGAAATCTTTGACTTGTCCGATGAGAGGCAGTTGTTTCATTTCCATGGAGAGGCATTTACTAGAGGTAGGGGAAAGGGAGAGACCAAGAGATTTAGCAACTTTTGTGGGCATGATGTTGTCTAAGGCACCAGAGTCAATGATGTAATTGTTTAGCTTATACCCATTGACCAACAAGGCTATGTAGAAAGGATCAACCTTCTTAGAGGTGGAGGGTGTGGAAGTGAGACAATTCAGAGATGGAGTGGATTGAGATGCACATGGTGGTTCTTTGGTGGAGGCATCTTTAGAAACAAGGCTACTTCCTTTGACATGTTGAATGAGCCTCTCCAACTACTTAGGATGAGTTCTCAAGTATTCAAATGCAGACATTTGGATTTTTGACTTTTTGAAATGGTTGATGATATTTAAGGATGAAGAGGTGGTGGGAGAATCATGAAATATGACAACATTAACACAGATGTATTTAGAAGCTGATTTTATAAGAGAAGCAAAAGATGACTTACTTGAAGAGGAAGAAGGATTCTTCATTGGCATGGCTTCATGATTCTTTCCGGCTTTCCTAGTTGAATAAGGATTTGATGATCCCAATTTCATTATTTTTATTAGATTTTCCATTTGAGGATTCACTTTCTTAACTTGGGAAGTAGAAGAAGAGCCTTATTTCACCTTTTGGGATTGGGTGAATATTGCATATGAATAACTGTTAGTGGGTTCTTCATCATCGAGTGTGCATTCAAAAACCTGATCCTAAGCTTTTCACTTTCTCCTTCTTCATATTTAAAGCTTTCTTCTTCTTCATCTTCATAGCTCTTGCACATTGCATTAATTGGTGGAGCTTCCAAGGTGAGCCTTTGGGGTGCTCCTATGATTTGAGAGAGTTGCTTCTTCATAACCATCATATCATTAGCCATTTTCTGAATCACTAGATTAGTGGTCATTGGACCTAAACTTTGACCTTTCTGTTTACCATTGGGATTCTTTACCTTACTAGATAGGATTAGATCATCTTTTGTTTCAATAGCATAATCTTGTGCTTATTTCAAATCTCTAGGTTGTGATCTTTTGAGGATGAACCTAACTTCTAGTTATAGGGCACTAATAAAGAATCTTTTCAGATTATTATCGGAAGGAACATCATCTTCATGGATACTTCTAATTAATTGGTCCTATTTAGCTACAAACTCTCTCATATATTTCGTAGGCTCCTTCTTCTTTTGCACCAATTGGACTAGAAGGTCTTAACAGTCTTTGGTGGTCTTGAATCTGTGCTCAAATTTGGTTTTTATATCTTCCCAACAAGTTATAAACCTTGTAGGTAACTTATAAAACCTTTCAGCAACATTATCCTGTAGTGATTCCATGAAAAATAAAACATACATGTCTTCGTGTTCTACATCCAACACTCCACAAGTGGTGATAATGACTGTTATGTGTTCTTCAGGAAGCTGCATGCCATTACCTTTGAACTCGGAAAGTTATTGTGGGAACACATCGGAAGATCATGAAGAGGAGGTGTAAGGGAAAGTGGACATGTATTCCTTCCCCATAGAATAATGGGTTGGGGTATTTCTCTTTCTTTGTGTGTCATGATTTCTTCTTCTTTAGCTGCTTATCCTTTAATTCTTGAAAAGTGTAGATTTCTCAAACTGGATTGCAAAGAGTCTGTGATCATTCAAGTACTTTTTGTTGATTTTTAATATTTTATTTGAATATATAATTTTGTATTTATTTGATTTTTGGGTAGAGATCCTTTTTGGGTGCACTTGGGAAAATCTCTCCCCAGTGGAGTCACCAAAAATTGTTGGTGAGAAAATTTGTCAGTGGACAAATCAAGTGTCTCTACCAACGTTCATGGGGCTACGCCCCTTTGAATTGAATGGTACAACTCACATTATTGAATGTGACTAATCATAATCCTATTTAAATGTTTTGGGTGGCCAAAATTGGCTAGGGATCACACAGGAACACTCCACTGAACCTGTGGAAAAGTTATTGTATGGGGTACAAGGGAGGAAATTACAGTAATGAGGGGAAAGGAGAGAAATTATGAAAGGGAGATTACTACCATGAGTAGGAAATCAGAGTCTCACACCTAGTAACCAGAGTAGTTCATCATTCAATATAGAGGAAACACAATGAAGCTAGCGGGATCGATGAATCAAAACACAAAGTCTTCATATTCACTTACCGAAGATACAAAGTTCTTACATCACTATGCTTACAAAGTGTATAAAAGAGGGAAATAGAATAACCATGAAATTCCTATAAAAACCATGCTTATTACACCAACAATGAGAGGAAACCATGCATACTAAGCTGCACACATTCATACATCTTTGAAAGCGAAACCGTATTCCTTGATTGACATTTACAAAATTTTTACAAAGCGAGGGAACATAAGAAAACATGTAGAAGAAGTGTATCTTTATTTCAAGTATATGGACAACACAAAGTCCAACAACATATTACAATCCACTATCACTACAAAGTACAAATTTTTAGCATGCAATTTTGAATGTAATTTTCGGGATCCTTTGAAATGGAGAAGCCATCCCAATTTTTATCAATACTAATTGTCTTTTCCCCTCCCTCACATGAATTTTCATTTCCATATTCCACTTGTGACCTTTCATTTTCCATGAATTAAGTATTTCTCTTATAATTTTGAGAAAATACATTTATAAATTTAAAATAGGTCACTTTGGAAGTGAATATGAAGAAATACAATGATTATGCACAATAAAGAATTAGAACGGAGATATAAAGAAGAGGGAGAAGGGAGAAATAAAGATCAAGGAATGCTTTATAGTGTGGATGAAGACCACTCCATCTATGATGAAATTTTTCTCAAGCGATGAATTGGTGAAATTATATCTTTGAACCTTTGAACTATGAGGAGACTCTTTTCAAGTAGTCAATGAAAAGTTGCCACTTCCTTTGACCAATTATGCGTATAGATGGAGGCTTCACACAATTGTTTGCACAATGTACCCGGGATAATCCTACCGCATTGATGATGAATGATCTTTTGGAAAAAATGAACACTTTTCTAACGATGATCACAAAATCTATGATGTGCAGACCCCTCAAATTAGGTGTTTAAAAACACAGTTGAATGATCACTTTGATGACTGCAGTCATTATTCACTCAAGTCCACCTAAAGAAGTTTGAGGATGGAGAAAAATATTTGATGACATTCTGCTACACAGTCACACTATTGTACTCATCAGAAAGATTTGATGAAGTGCATTTTAAACACTTTGTTTCCTCCTTTTACATGGTGCTCGGGCATATCGGGTTGCGAAAATATTGTTGAGAAACATTTTTTCGGGACTTCTTAATGTGAACTTGAGATGGAAACAAGGTTTTTCATGATGATCCTTCTCGATACATGATTGATGAGCCACTACAATTCATTGAAATATTTTAAAAATCGTTTCGAGTCACCCAACTCTCTGAGTGATGAAGGTGAATCCATCCGTTGCACCTTGTGATGCCTTGCATTACTTCTGAGCACACTTGAATTCAGGATGATGCTTCCAAGACCAATATGAAGTTAGCAATGCTATGTTTGAGCCTTGGAATCATCTTGTAATCCCATGAGGATGATAAAAGTGGTGATATATTTCACTACGAAGGTGATAATAAGTTTATACAACTAGGACTGAAAACTGCTATTTTTGGAAAGTAGGACCCCAAGGCTACTATTTTGGGTAGGATGTTTTTTTGGTCTGTTGTCTTCACTGAAAAGGTTTCCTTTGCATTCTAAACCTTCCACTAATGTTTTAGGGTTATATTTAAGTACTTTCCATTTTTGGAAATTTTCCTTTTTGCTTTTTTCTTTTGTGCACTTTTTCACCCACATGCTCTAGTTTTTTGTTCTGTATGCTTTTCAATGCTTGTTCTTACGGAGGGGTTTTTTGTTTCTGGAAACTTACTAAAAATGGAAAGTGAAAACAAACGAAACTTGTTATTTTTGAATTTGAAAATGACAGGCGTCGGATTGAAGAAATAATTATGGATTCTTTCTAGGTTTTCTCTTCTGATGATCTATTCAAATTTCAGGTCAATCTGTCACATAGTTTGACGTCAACTAAGGAAAAATTGTTATAGGGATGAAATATTTGAAAGATTTCTACAAATATTTTTGATCACCTTTGAGATTTTGTAATTTTATTCTCTAAGGTGCCTGAATGAGGAGATATGCTCAAAATTTCAACGATATCGTGCACACAGTTTGGGAGATATGAGTTTTTCTTATTTCCATACCCTAGGGTTTCGAAAGTTCTTGTCTATGGATTTTACTAAAAGAACCTCTCTTTCTTTATTGTAGTAACATAGGATAATTGAGGAATGGTGGATAGTAAGTGAAGAAGGTATGGTTGCAGCACAACAATGGAATATTGAAGCAACGATGCGGAAGAGAAAGAAAAGAGTGTCCATGAAGGAAGAATCTAGTGGCAACACGACAGTTAGAAAATTTGCAATTTTTTCATATTTTGGAATGTGTTGCACTTTCTTGCACCTATTGCAACTTTTTTAGTTGTCGGGGTCACATGTTGGCGGGGGCTTAGGAGGATGGGAGAAAATTTTATTACACCTATTGCACCAAGATTTGGTGTAATTTATGCAAAAAGTGTGACCTACCCTAATTGGGACATGTGGCGGAGCGTGATTGGTCGGAGCGGGGGTTGGGAAATGAAGCCTGGGGGGCTTATTTTGAAGCGGGAGTAAAAACTTGGTCATCTAAGGGTCTAGGAGCTCAAATTTAGTTGGGCGCATTTTATTGCACCTATTGCACCAAATATTTTTAAAATTAGTGCAAAAAAGTGTGCCACATTATGATTGGTTGGGTTTTTGACTAAAAAATTAGCTAATTGTTGGAACATGTGCATTGGAGGGTGACTTGTTAGGACCATAACTTGAGTTCGGGAGGAGTTTTTGATGAACGCTGATATGATATTGACTTAAAATTGCCTTATAAATCTAATGGTGGTGGTAGAAACCCATGATTCTTCCATATGATCCCTTAAAAATAGGATTTTGGTTCTAGCTCCCAGATTGTGCATGGGAAAAACTAGATGGGGAATAATGCACTAAGATTTTGGAAAAATATGATTCCACCAACTTGTATATATTTGAATTAAATTTCCAATGATTTATTTTGACTCTTAACTCCTTTCGGAGATCCTAGAATCATTTCCTAAAGCTCAGTAACGTTTTTGGCCTTGTGCACTACTTAGGCCTCCAAGACTCACTCTTACTTAACTTGCTCCAAAACTTGTGAAACTTTCCAAAAATTCCAAAATTGATTCAAAATGTTATTATCCCTCATTTACATCTCCATGATGAATTTAGGCCTTTCATTACGATCCGGTGGGTGCCCACTAGTTTCGAGAAGATTAGGAGAGGGTTGTTCCCAAGCCTACTAACAATTTTGTCTTGATGGATCTTACTTCGAAAGCTCTTGGCCCGACTAGATATCTATAAATCACCTAGGGTCATACTTGAAATAGCAAAATGGAATTCTTAGAGAGATGGGATGGGACCGACTCGAGGATTAGAGTGATATAAAGGAGGGCTTATAATGACGTTTAAATAAGATTTTTCGAGTAGGGCGTGGTTGTCATGCTCAAAAATTATGAATTTCCTTGTTGCACATTTGCATGACCACATACTACTACCGATTAAGGATTTTTTTATTTAAGAATAAAATTATGCCTAATCTAAGCATGTAGCAGTTGTAATAAACATGTATGCAATGAAATAAATCTGACCCAAGAAAAATTAAGCTACGAAATAATGAAACCCTAGTTGTAAAGAGGAGATAAAAGGACTTAGTTGTTTCACAATAAATCTCGGATGATCATGTGCTGCAGAAAGTGATGAATGATAAACAAAGAGGGAGAAGTGTCACACATATGCCTTAAAAATTATGTAGCCTCATGATCTTCCTAGAGTAGGGTTCCCAAGATAGGTCGGGGTGCTGCATGCGGTCATTGTAGACTTGTTTTTAGGTGCCTATGTCTTCCCAAAACCTCAAATAACCTCCTTTAGAAGGTCATAATATGTTCTCTATCCTTATCTCTTTATCGCTAGTATGTCACACCAAGTTCGCTGATGTCATTGATAACCTGAAATAAATATTTCACCTATAAAACCCTCAAAAGCGCATCAAATCCAAAAATAAAAGAATGCAAATGAGGGGTCAAATTGTCCTCAACTGTCAAACGAGTGATCTTATTAATGAGCACAACACTAAATTCCATACCCAATGTAGTTCCATGTGTGTGTGTGCGTGTGGAATTGTGTCCAAAGTGGATCTTGTGTGTGTCATACTTGATAGCCAACAATATCTATATGTAGAAGATGTGTGCATGAAATATACTAAAATTCCCCTCCCATGAAGTGTATGCGAGAATAATGCTATCTTTTTCCCTTGAATGGATGCTTGAATGATCTTCAATAAAATTTAGATGGAACCTTAGGTAGTGATAGCTAATTCTTAGTGTTTGGTCATTTATTATTGCCACATAACTTTATATTTATATGATTCCCTTGCTTTAATTTTTGTAATGTTGTCTGTGTTTTTGCATGGGAAAGATTCACTTGAAAACAAGACAACCATACCATAATTTTGAAAATGTTCAATATTACACCTTTCCAAGACACCCCAAATCAACCTTTTCCCGTATCGGTCTATCTTGTCATTAAAATGGTCTATATGTGTTTGTCATCCATTCTCGCAGGTGATTTATGAAGAAAAGGTCATTTAAAGTACTTTTGGAGTAGCTTGTCTAATATTGGAGTTTCAAGAAATCTTCAGAAGGGTTATCATCATCCTTCCTAAGGCAAGTGCAAAACCCCTAGCATGGATAAAACACCCAAATTCATCAAGGAAGAGTATTAAAGAGATAAGAACATCAAGGATGATGCTCTCATGGCCTTGGGAGAAGTGGTCATAGATGATCCTCTCCTTCCCATTGTTCGAGAGTACTCCCTCTTATTACCACATTTTTGTCACAACACTAAACATGTCGATACGACAGTTAGTTTTGACAAGCTGGTAAACTTACTACAACAAGAGGAAGACATACACAATAAGGATGATAAAGAGGAGCAATAAATTTCTTCACATCAAAAATGGAAAGGAAAAGGTAAAGGAAAACCTAATTCCTATCAAAATTCCCAAAATCATGTATCAAGGGGATAGAAAACCGAAGAAAAATGTCCAATTTGTAAAAGAGGACATGACCTACAAGATTGTTGGTATAATACTTACAAGAAAGGTTCATCTAGTAACTCGGACCTCATCAACAATAATCTTACAAGGGACATTCTAACAACAATCATGGGCATAAACAAGGGAACTGATAAAGAAGACCCCATCAACAACGTAATATTGTTGAGCAACAAGAACAGTTAAAAAATGAAGACTACTTGTTCATTGCTCGATCAAGTGAACCATCCATGTCATCTAGTGATGTTTGGTATGTTGATTCGACATCCACTCAACACATGACTGGCCATAGAGACTGGTTTATTTCAATGAGGGACACACCATTGAAAAATCATGTTTCGTTGGGAGATGATTCTTCATATATAGTTCAGGGGATTGGGAACATTTCTCTACCCCTTGGTTCATGCAACTGTAGACTATTAGATGTCTTATATGTCCCTAGGTTGATAAAGAATCTGCTTTCAATCAGTCAAATCCTTGATCAAAATCTAAAAATTGACTTTGATAGTCATTCCAACAAGAAAATGTGTTTGATTTGAGATAAATCACGAGGCTCAAAAATAGTTGCGAAAGCCTCTAATGTGGGATGCATGTTCCAACTTGATTTTTCCACAGAGATGATCAAGAACTTGTGGCTAAGAACTCTACCTCAGAAAAGTTGTGGCATCGGATACTTGGTCATGTAAGTTTCAAGTATCTCGAGACACTTCACAGCTAGCACAATATGGTACATGGGATACCATCTCTTGGAAGGATACGAGACAAGTGTCCTCACCGCCAAAGAGAAAACAACACAAAGCTTCATTCCAAAAGAGTACATTTCGAGCTCATGGCAAAATTGACTTGGTTCATACTGATATTTGTGATCTGATGTAACCAAGTCATTCTGGGTTCCAGATTACTTCATGCTTTGTGTTTGACTACTCAAGAAAAATGTGAATTTTTATCTTCGCAAGAAAATGATGCTTTTGAAACTTTCAAGAAGTTCAAAGTATCAGTTGAGAATGCAACTGGTCATCACATCAGAACTCTCTGCTCAGATTGAGGGGGAATTCACCAGTAATGAGTTCAAAGACTACCTACAAACTCACGAGATTCATCGACAAATGCCTCCTCCACACACACCGCAACAAAATGGTGTTGTTGAGAGAAGAAATCATACTATCATGGAAATGTTTCAATGCATGATCGATGACTCTGGACTTGCAAAGACATTATGGACAAAAGAAACAAAGACAACAATGTATTTGTTGAATAGAGTACCCATAGTTGCTCTTGATGGAGTAACACCACAAGAAGCATGGTTAAAGAGGAAACCATCTATTGCACACCTTAGCATATTAGGGTGAAAAGAAAGCATGCACATACCCAAGCATAATAGAAAGAAACTAGACATGAAGTCACATAAACTTGTCTTCATTGGGTACAGTGAAGAGACTCTTGGGTACATATTGATGGATCCTAAGACCAAAAAGTCTATACCAACAGAGATGTTGAGTTTTTCAAGAAGAAAAAAGTAGAGTCTCCTCCTCTAGACTCACAAGATGTAGATTTTTCTCCAGTTGTAAAAATTTAAGCTAATGTTCCCTCAAAATATGAAAGTGATGATGGGGATGATGGTGTTGATTAGATAGAACCACGACCCATGGGAACAGTTCAGCGTATGCCTAAATGGTGTACTAGCACATTATGAGATGCAAGAATGGATGCTCCACTGGATACATCCACCCTTGGACCACGGACTCGTCAGTAAAGCAAGAGAAGAAGTTAAATTTTCTTTGATGAGTAGAGTTATTGAGTCTGATGAGCCCTCTACAGTCAGGAAGCCCTACAGTCAAAATATTGGAAAGATGTCATGGATTTTGAATATCAATCAGTGATGAAGAATAACACTTGGCAGCTTGTCAATCTTCCACTAGGAAAGAAACCCATTGGATGCAGATGGATATTTAAAACAAAGTACAAAGCAGATGGGATAGTGGACAAGTATAAAGCGAGACTAGTAGCAAAGGGGTATGCACAAAAAGAAGGCATTGACTATGAGGAGACATTTGCTCCCACAGCTAAGATCAAAACAATCAGAATGATCTTTTCTCTAGCTACATAGTTTGGTTGGAAAGTCCACCAGATGGACGTAAAAAGTGCCTTCCTAAATGGAGATTTACAAGAAGAAGTCTATATGACTCAACTTGAGGGATATGTTGTACTGGTCAAGAAGCAAAGGTATGTAGACTCAGGAAATCTCTGTATGGCCTTAAATAGGCACCCCGAGCATGGTACATCAAGATTGATGAGCATCTCATACAACATGGATTTGTTAGAAATCCATATGATCCCAATATCTACCTCAAAAAGAAAGGGGGGAGATTGTGATTGTCATTGTTTATGTCAACGATCTAGTCATCACTAGAAGTTCAGTGAGGATGATCGATGTAATGAAGAAATATCTTAATCAATTGTTCAACATGATCGATCTCGGGTTGATGCATTATTGTCTTGGATTGGAAGTATGGCAGAAAGAATCACATTTTTGTTTCTTAGATGAAATATACCAAGAAAACGCTTGAGAAATTTAGGATGATGGATTGCACACCAATTGCTACACCTATGGAGAATAGATTGTAGTTATCTCATTCAGATCCATCTCCTAAGGTAAGTGCCACTCTCTATCGGTAGTTGATTGGGAGTCTCATTTACCTGACCTACACTAGACTAGTTATCAATTTTAGAGTAAGCTATATATCCAAGTTCATGTAGGAACCAAAAGTGTGTCATTGGAAAGAAATAAGGCACATCTTGAGATATATCAAAGGATCAGTGGATCTTGGTCTAGAATACAAGAAGCATGACAAATTCTTCTTGTCTAGATATTCAGATTCAGATAATGTAGGAATTATTGATGATAGAAAATCCACTTTAGGATTTGTGTTCTTTATGAGATCTAGACCAATATCATGGGGAAGCAAGAAACAACACTTTGTTTCTCGCTCTTCCACGTGAAGCTAAGTATCATTCTGCAGAGAAACTATACGTGAGGCGATTTGGCTATGTCACACACTAGAAGGACTTGGAATACCGTAGGACAAACCAACCACCATGTATGTTGATAATGAAGGTACTCTCAAAATTTTTACAAACCATTTTTTCATGAGAGAACAAAACAAATTGAGGTACATGTTCATTTCATATGTGAGCATGTGTTAAAGCACAACATCCGGCTTCAATTTTGTCCAACGGTGAACAAGAGGCATATATCTTCACAAAGTCACTTGCACATGACAAGTTCAAGTTGTTTAGAGAGTTCCTCTCTTCATCCCTTGAGAAAATGCACAATTAAGGGGGGGAATGTTAGGTTAATTATTAATTAACCATATATTAATTATGCATTTCATATTTCATTATTTAATTAATGTTATTAATTAAATAATGTTGTTATTTGGTTTTATTAACCATATTTGTTTTATGTAAACATTAGGGATGTTGTTATATTGTTTTAACAATATTATTGTTGTGCTTCCCGGATGTAATATTTGGAAGCTAATGTATTTTAAATTTGTTGTTGCATTGTTGCAACTTCTCTTTTGTTTGTATCTCGGTACACTGCAATAGATTCTATGTATAAGATTGATTGAGTTTAATACAATATTAAGGCTTCCGCCCTTGTTGCTCAATTTACAAGAAGTATGCATAAAGTTCATCCGAGGAAGGAGGTTTAGAGTGATCAAAGTTAGAAAGGGTGAAAATTCTGATTTACTATAAATAGTAAGTCTAATTTCTAAGTGTGGGGAAGTGCCGGTGTCATCTATAAAGTTCAAGTTTGTAGGATTTAATTTTTCCATAGTTGTGTGCAAGAGTGAATCAAAATATTCAAGTATCTCGAGCATGTCTTCTTGAAAGTCGAGATTTCCCGCAATAATAGAGAATTGACTTCATAAAAATATCTTGAGAACGATCTAGTGGAAGGCACCATATAAACACCCAATGAGCCATTCCCATGGATTCTTGAAATTATTCACAAGTGAGCCAAGAACAACACAACAGGTTGTTATACCAAGTTCAGCAATGAAATCTCATAGGTATGGAAACCCAAATGAAATAAGAAAGCTCGAGACCATATCCCATTTCTTGGTGGGACCCCGGGAAATCGAGTATGTTAAAGTTTCTAGACCAAAAGTTGAAAATCCTATCGTGGAAATGACTTCGTCAGATTATGAGATGACTCACATCTCATTGGGCCAAGCTTCACATGAGGGTGACTCTCATATGTTAAAGGAATCCACCTCTCTCCTTTTTTAAATAAAGAATACATGCATATCATTGTGTAATTTGAGAAATATGTAGAAGTTCTTAATGCTTGCATTCAACCCTTCTCGGGACTGAATTAACCACTACCCTTCTAATTAAATTCATCCCTCTAATCAATAGTATTGACCCTAAAATGATAAAAAAATCACAAAGCTATATGGTGCGAGGGAATGCCAACGAGATATGGATTGAAAAAATCATTGATTAAGGCAAGGCATTATTCCCAAAATTCATCTCTCTCATCAAAGATGTTCTCGCAAAACTATTGGAAATAAATAAAGTAAAATAAGAGTTCACAAAATAATTCAATCACTTGGAGGAAATGTTCCCACTAGTGTCTGAGATGATTTCATTTTATTCTCACACCCTCGTGAGTAAGAGCATGTTTGCATCCATTGATGATAACTTGTCTCAAGTTTGGATCCGCATCATGGATGTGAGATATGCAATGCTCGGGAAGGCAATCTCGAGTTGGACTCACATGGGAAACATGGTTTTGACATCTTGGAAGAGTTCTACCACATTTTAAATATTTGAGTTCCCTTTTCTCACTAATGACTCATCATTTCATTCCAGGAGCTAGTCAAGAAGGAGGCAGGTGACTCTCTTTCATTTAATGCAAAAATTTAGAGTCCCCGACCGTTATTATAAGTTGTATTTCTGTAATTGCAATGGATCATGAAGTGTGGCTTAGTTAGTAAAAATGATCACAAATGTTCTAGGAACATGGATCAAGGTGTTAGGCTATGTGTTTATTCCAAAGAAGGATAAGTTGATAGCCATGATAGTTCAGTTCAACAAGGAATTCAAGAAATAGGTGCCCATTCTAGAGACCCACCTTTAGGAGGCATGATTCACAAAGTTCTTCAATGGGGAAGCCGCTTCATCATAAATGACATTCCCTTCCCTCTTTCTCTATTTGTCCCTCTTCTTTCTCTCTCCTTTCTAATTCTTCATTGGGTGTAATCATTATATTTTTTCTTATTCACTTAGGTGACATATTTTTAAAAAGTAAAATTATTTTCTCAAAATTATAAGAGAAATACTTAATTTGTCTTTTCTAAAGGAAAATGAAAGGTAACAAGTGGACTATGAAGACGAAGAGTCATAGAGGGAGGTGAGAGTTCAATTCACATTGTTATAAATTGGGATGGCCTCTCCATTGCAAAGGATCATAGATTTTTTAGAATTTTCACTTTGTAGTAATTTTTATTGGAGTAGTTGAACTTTGTATCAATGCACAATAAATAAGATCTATATTTATTGTATTTCCCTTTCTCATATGTTCCCCTATCCCTCTCATTATATTTTTTTGAATGTCAATAAATGGAGAAAGAGTTTGTTGCTTTTCTTGATAAGGAGTTCTTTAAAACTTGGTGTTCATAATCTTATCTTGTCTTGATGTCTATAAAAAGTTTGTTCTTCTACATTGAATGATTGAAATAATTTAGTTATTGGGTGTGAACTTTGTAATTGGCCTACTCACAACAATAACCTTCCTTTCCTAATTTCCGTTCTTCTCCCTACATTGCTATAACTTCCTCCCTTGTACCCTTGTACAAACATCTTGTCACAGGTCCAGTGGAGTGTCCTTGTGTGATCCCTGAAATTTTGGGCCAATCCACAACAGTTGATAGGATTAGATTAGTTTTCATTCAATAATGGGAGATTCACCATTCAATACTGAGAGGGACGTGGGCCCATGAACATTCGTGGACACACCTAATTTTCCATACCGACAAATTTTCTCACCAACACTTAATTTATCCTAAAAAGGATGACTACCAAAAAGATAAGATGATCAAATGGATAGAAAGGAAAAAAATATGTGAGCAAAGTACAAAGAGGTCAGGGGTGCCCAGAGGGGAAGGGGGCGCATGGTGCTAGCATCTTAAGCGGCGCCGGTGTCCGGGGTGAGAAATGCCGAAGTGTGAAGATAAAAATGGGCTAGAAAGAGTGTGAAATTAATAAAAGCAATAGAAAAGAAGAAAATATGGCTAAAGACATGGGTTAATTAATACTTTCTTACTTAGGAATCATATGAATAGTAGTATGTGATCGTGACTAAGTAGATACCTAAAGTGCATGATTTTGTGTCTATATTTCCCCCTGTTTATATTGTTGAGTGAAAGATTGATAACATAAAGTAGATAAGAGATGTGTACTTGATAACAATGCATCTCGATGACAAAAAGCATTCGAGAGACAAAGAAAAGAATGAAGTGATAAAAATGTGAAGCATGGAAACTAGAGAAGAGGAAGTGAAAAATAAGTGATGATGATAATGACCCTATGGTGAGAGCATATGTTTAGATGTTACGATTGTACCTATTGTTGATGTAAATTTTTTCTTATGTTGTGTGATGATGTGACTACCACTTCCCATAAGGAAAAACATGTAAAAGAGAAGAATGAACAAGTAGTCAAATACACATGTATATGATCAAAATGTGTACAAAGTATGTAAAATGTGAAAATATGAAAAAGGAACATGTGCACCTAATCCATGAAGTTTAGAAAGGATCCCAAAGATGTTGTAGAAGAATGGTTTTTTTGGGCAATCTCATGCTAGTTGGAAATTTGTTGTGAGTTTTGGGGTGATCTCATGCCAAGACATGGAAGAAGTATAGGGAGAAAATTCTAGTGTCATCCTCTAACATTTAACTACTTACCGCAATGTAGAAAACTAGTGCGAGATGGTGTGTAAGAATATAATTTGTTTGAGAGCAGATTCGATCCAATGCAAAAGTAAAAATGTTGTGTAGTGCATGCATGCGGAGTGTTAAGGACTATGTGTGTTGTAAAATATGTTATGTGAAGTGTTGTAAACTATGTTGAAGTGAAAGTTTCTTTGTAACTACCCCCTGGTCATAGGTGTATAGGTCCTAAGAAGGGTCAAGGGCACCAAGGTTCTACTTTCTGGTTTGGGCATTGGTGTCTATGTTGTGATAAGGACCCAAGTCGATTTTGAACCCTTTCTAAGAATGATGGTTGTTTTGTATCTTGGTATTGTGTTTCTTTGTGTGATGATCGGGAAATTTTGTATGGGGTGAATGATTCACCCAAATGATGCCCCCTCATTTAGGGTGCATGGGATGACACTGAGGAGTATGCAGCCCAAAGGAGGACCAACTATTGTGCTAAAAATGATGCCCTATAGGGAGAGGGAGTGTGCTTGGTAGAAACTAAGGTAAACACAAAAAGTTTGATAGGAAATAAGTGTTAGTATAAGAAAAGACAAAAACACATATAGAAGATAAAATGTAAGCTACCAAGCAAGAAGAAAATGTTTAAGATAAGACATAAGAAGAAAATGTAGACTGTGAAAAGTGGGTTGCAAACATGAGACACCACTCACAATGTCACAATACAATCAAGGCTAAGATGAACGAATGTAAATAGTGTCACAAAAGATAAAGGAAAATTCCACAAACAATGGGAGACAATGACAAGTAAAGAGAGACAATAGAAATCAATGTAATAAACAACCATGGTAGAAAATCAACTTGCAAGATAAATGTTTCACATGAAGCACCGATTATCATGTTATAAAGATAAAATTATGTCAAGGCATGTATAATCGATAAATTAATGTGCTATGAATAATGAAACAATAACACTTATCTTGTATGAAAGTGGATGCCCACAGGAGCCTGGGACTGGTATGAGGTATCTTGCACCAAACATCCATGCTGCATGTAAAGATTTGTGTAAGGCCTGTGATCACAACTAGAAGGAAAGTGAACATGCATGTATGTATGGTAAAATATAATGACATACAAACTATCCGACTAACATGTATAAGAAAGTGTATATATAAGTATAAGTAAGGAAGAATAAATGAAACCAAGATATGTAACATGTCATGGAGTGAGATGGAATGGAATTTAGAGTGAATGATAGGAGCAACTTTACCCTTGAGAGAGTGTGAATTAGTATGCATATGATGTGGTTCATTTATGCATGCCCCCTCAAGTGATAAGAATGAATTGTAGAAGAATACTACATCATCGGTAAATGGTCTAAAATTTTATGCTAGATATATGTGATCCTCAAAGTGTAGATCATGGAGAGTGTGTGGTGAGTGATTATGATGAGGTTAATTTATATATTCCCTCTCAGATTAAGAATGAACCATATAACAAGAGTCATCACTGGGGTAATAAGCGCAACATATAGAAATAAATGTAAGAAAGATGTATCATGAATAATGCACATAGTATGTTATAGATGTTATGAGAAGCGAGTGTAAATAATGCATGACGTGTGGAGAGTGTAATGTGTAGTGTGTATTATGTAGTGTGTGAGGTGTGTGGTATGTGAGGTTCATGTGTATAATATTCCCTCAACGATCACGTGTGAACCAAATCGGGAGAGTGCGTCATCGGGTAATTACTAATGATGACATAAGAATGTATCAAGATGTGTAATGATACTAAGAGAAATAGTAGAAATTATGTGTAGAGTGTCAATTTCATAGGATGGTAGAGACATTTGATAGTAATGTAAGGGGACAAAAGCCATGATGCCCCCAATAATGTAAGTGATGGCGATCTAGTTGATGACACTAAGTGGATCAATGTAAGGAGTAGTTTCCTTGATTTAAAGTAATTGGACACCGAAGTGGTGATGAAGTAGAATCCTCTAGAGGAAGAAGTTGAAAGAGGCTAATAAGAGCCTCTTGATCTTGCTCAATGAGTGGTTGCATTTTTGGATTGACAATGTTGTAGAAGACTTTAGAGGTGGAGGAGTTGTACGATATTTAGAGGAGGTTTCTTAGTTTGACTCGGTAATACTATAGATGAATTAGTAGGAGGAGGTGATGGAAGATGAATTTTGAGAATTTATTCCATAATTTTAATGGGTTAAATAGGTGACGCTTGAGTAACCAAAGAAGGAACAATAGAAGTAATAACATGCTTCTCATTGGACAAAGATGAAGAATATTTAGGAGACCATTTGGATGTAACGTTTGTAGATGGGCATGCCACAAAATGTTTTGAAGCAAATGAGATAAATACTTGACGCTTAAGATGATTGATTCTTCATTGTAAAACATAATAATAATTGCCATTATCTCCATTAAATCGATGATAATTGTAATATGGATGGCCATGATATTTTGAAATACGATAAGGAGGATAGTAATGAATAGATGGTAAAGTGATCAATTGATGACTAAGGATATCAATAAGATTGTCATTTTTCTTAGCATTATGATTAAATTTGAGAGGATATGGTAATGGTAGGACTTAAGGCTCACTAGTATGAGCATATGTAGAAGACATAGAATGAAGATGAGATATAGGAAAAGAAAAAACATGAGCCTAAGAAGCTTACTTAATTTTTTCAATTTCAGATTTAAGAGATGTAATCATGGATTACCTAGCATGAAATTTTTCTTGAAAAAAATAATGCAAAGCTTGAATTGAATCCAACACGAGAGGATTACGAAGACTAGGTTTGTTTGATAGAAGATCGAGAATAACACTCACTTGATGCGGTGTTGTATCTCTAGGGAGATGTATGGTGTCTGGGGATTTTTTCGAACAACTTGGTAATTAGGATGCATTTTAATTAAATCATGAAAAGAGACTTGAGAAACTTTATGAGCCATGATAGAATAGATGATGTGCCAAATAAGGATCCAAATGACCGATCATGAGTGGGGTTCACCAAATGATTAAGGAAGATATTTGTTTAAGAATAAAGTTATGCCTAATATCAACATGTAGCAAGCTGTAATAAACATGTATGTAATGAAATAAATATGACCCAAGAAAATTAAGCTAGGAAATAATGAAACCCTAGTTGCAAAGAGGAAATAAAATGACTTATCTATTTTGTAATAAATCCTAGACTATCTTTGTAGTGATAGATTGATAAACAGAGAGGGAGAAGTGTCACATAGAGTCTTGGAGAATTCTTTAACCGCACGATCTTCTTGGACTAGGGTGCCCATGATAGGTAAGGGTACTGCGTGTGATGTAGACTAGTTCTAGGTGCCCATTCCTTCCTAAAACCTCATAAAACCTCCTTCGGTGGGTTGCGAGATGTTCATTGTCCTTCGTTCTTTATTGCTAGTTTTTCACACCAAGTTCACCAATGTTGTTGATAGCCTGCAATAAATATTTCACCTGCAAAACCCTAAAAAGTGCATCAAATCCCAAAACAAAAGAATGCAAATGAGGGTTGAGGTGTCCTCGGTTGTCAAATGAGTGAGCATTGTACTAATTTCAAGACCAAATGTAGTTCTATGTGTGTGTGCAAAATCATGCCCTAGGTGGCTCTTGTGCATGTCGTCGCACTTGATAATCAACAATAGATATATGTATAAGATGTAAGTATACGTGTGAATGGAATAGAATAAAATTCCCCTCCTATGAAGTGTATGAAAAATAATGCAGTCCCTTTCTCTTGAATAGATGCTAGAATGGATGTTTGAATTTTGTTAAATAGCCTTTGGATACAACCTTAGGTGGTGATAACTAATGCTTCTTTGCTTGGTCCTTTATTATTGCCACATAACTTTATATTTATATGACTCCCTTGCTTGAATTTATTAGCTAACCCGAAAAGGTGATAACCAAAAATATAAGATGCTCAAATGGATAGAAAGTACCCAAAATATGTGAAAAAATTACAAATAGGTCAAGTGCACCCGAGGGGATGGGGCGCATGGTGCACCGTATCCTGGTGGGCACTTGTGTCTAGGGTGAGAAATGCCAAAGTTTGAAAATAAATACTAGACTAGAAAGAGTGAGATCAACATAAGAAATAGAAAGAAACTAAAGATGGCAAAAGAAATGGGTGGGTTAGTACTTTTATTAATTAGGAATCATATGAATAATAGTATGTGATCATGACAAAATAGATACCCAAAGTGCGTGATTTTGTGTCTATAGCTGCTACGAGAATGAAATAAGAATGTTGAGCGGATATGGGGAAAGCTACAATGAGAGGTAGTCCACTATTACAGATGCATTACATCCATGTTATTTATGTAGCAATCTTTACCCTTCTTCAAAAGTATTCCATGTCTACATGCCCCAATTCAGTATCTCTAATATCAACATTGGAGTCAATGTTGGAAGGGGGAATGACCCCTTGATACTTGTACTTCATTTCTTTGGAAGGACTTTCTTTACCCTTCCCTTTTCCTAAATCATACATGGAGAATGAGCTAAATAATTGTTTGAAAACCCATCCAGTGCCTAGAATGAAAAATTGAACATTTTCCTTGATTAACACCCTTGAAATTCTGAAAAAAACTCATCGAGTTTTTCTCCTTGTTAGACACCACGAGATGTATGGTAATCTATTAGAAACTTGGACATGCTCTACACCTTTAGATCCCTAAAAAAATTTCAAAACTTTGGCACTATTGAGCAACTTGGAATCTTTGACACACTTGGTAGAAATTTCTTGATGTTATGCACTTTGGAATTCGATACACTGGGTGAGAATTCATACTTCTCAAGCACCTTGATTCCCAAAATAAAGGAGTTAGATTTCAATTCTTGACGATTACACCAAGTTATTCTTGTTATTGATTCATGAATCTAAATATGATGAACATGTTAAAAATCATGACAAGTTCATGTTGGGTTTTTCAACATGTTCATCATCGTAAAAATTCCAAGTAAATATAATCATAGAGTTGATAGTCTAGATTTATTCTCAAAACAAGGAAAAAATAAGTAGGGAGAGAAGAAGAAAGCAAGGAAAAATAAAAACAACTCCCACCATAAATCTGAATAAAAATAATAAAAACACCCAAATAACACCAAGGAAATCAACAAGAAAATAATTACTTACCAAGAAATGAGGTGGGATCAAAGAAAAATTGAAGAAAATCAACCAAAATTCTAAGAAATTTGAACTCGATCTTTCAAGGTTTGAAAGCAAGTGTGGGTTTTAATTTGAATTCATAAAAATACAAATGAAATGGAAAATTCATGTATTTATAACTATCATAGTATTTATTACACGTAGGACAACATGTGTCAAAACCTAACTCCACTTTGACAATAAACATGCTCAACTTGGAATTCATGACACACTTGGTAGAAATTTCTTGATGTTATGCACCTCGGAATTCCGATATACTAGGTGGGAATTTTTACTTCTCGAGCACCTTCATATTCCCAAAATAAAGGAGTTAGATTTCAATTCTTGATGATTGCACCAAGTTATTCTTGTTATTGATCCATGAATCTAATTATGATGAACATGTTAAAAATCATGACAAGTTCGTGTTGGGTTTTTTGATGTGTTCATGATCGTAAAAATTCCAAGTAAATATAATCATAGAGTTGATAGTCTAGATTTATTCTCAAAACAAGGAAAAATAAGTAGGGAGAGAAGAAGAAAGCAAGGAAAAATAAAAACAACTCCCACCGCAAATATGAATAAAAAAGAATAAAAACACCCAACTAACACCTCAAAAAATAAAGGAAATCAACAAGAAAAGAAGTAATTACCGAGAAATGAGGTGGGATCAAAGAAAAATAAAAGAAAATCAACCAAAATTCTAAGAAATTTGAAGTCGAGCTTTGAGGTTTGGAAGCAAGTGCGGGTTTAAATTTGAATTCATACAAATACAAATGAAAAGGAAAATTCATGTATTTATAACTATCATAGTATTTATTACATGTAGGAAAACACGTGTCAAAACCTAACTCCACTTTGACAATAAACATGCTCAACTTGGAATTCATGACACATTGGTAGAAATTTCTTGATGTTATGTACCTCGGAATTCCCGATATACTAGGTGGGAAATCATACTTCTCGAGCACCTTCATATTACCAAAATAAAGGAGTTAGATTTCAATTCTTGATGATTACACCAAGTTATTCTTCTTAATGATTTGGGATTCTAATTATGATAAACATGTCAAAAATCCTAACAAGTTCATGTTGGGTTTTTTGAGATGTTCATCATCGTAAAAATTCCAAGTAAATATAATCATAGAGTTGATAGTCTAGATTTATTCTCAAAACTATGAAAAAATAAGTAGGGAGAGGAGAAGAAAGAAAGGAAAAATAAAAAAACAACTCCCACAGAAAATCCAAATAAAAAATAATAAAAAACACCCAAATACTTAACACCTCAAAAATAAAGGAAATCAACAAGAAAAGAAGCACTTACCAAGAAATGAGGTGTGATCAAAGAAAATAAACCAAAATTCTATGAAATTTGAAGTCGGTATTTCAAGGTTTGGAAGTAAGAGCATGGGTTTAAATTTAAATTAGTACAAATACAAATGACAACTAAAATTCATGTATTTATAACCATCATATCATTTATTACATGTAGGATGACACATGTCAAAACATAACTCCACCCGACAATAAATGTGTTGACTCATAAGTAGGAGTTCAACCTCAAGAAACATGCCATACAATAATGCAATCGGGTCCCGAAAACCAAACACAAAGAAACCTTATTTCTCTTGATTCAGCGATTGGAACACATAATGTAGTTAACATGATTTTCCCCTTCATGTTTTGATGTGAGAAAACCTGGCAAAATGAAACAATCAGGTTTTGTAATAAAAATCATCAAACATTTGACATGTTTTTGCCTCAGGATGTTACGATGTATGAGAAGTCCAAAATTTGATACACTACGAGTGTTTTGAGGGTTTGGTTTGGGAAACATATAACATGTAACATGTAAAAATGCAATTTAATCTCGAAACCCAAAAATAACTTGGAAAATTCACTTCAAGGCTGAAAATCAGAATTTTCTAAGATCTCACAGAAAGATCAAAAGCCCCAAAGATGGAAAATTTTGATTCGTTTTCTTAATTTTATCATAGATCTCAAAAATTGAAATAAGGATATTCAACATTATTTGTCCTAGTGGTTGGTGTGGTATTTTATCAAAACTATGGATATTGATAGTAGAGGAAGACAAGTCTTTGGTAGGGATATCCAAATACTACAAAAGGAAATATTACAAATGTTGAGGTTGAAACTATTATCTATGAGAGCATGCTTAACCAAATTTTTGTGGCGAGTTACTTGAACATATAGAGGGAGTCCATTACTAATAAAATATTAAGGAGGTAGATCATTAGAAGTGAATAATATGGCCTCCTCTCGAAAAGAAATATCCCCTAGTAGGACTATTAGTACATAACTAGGAGATGTGTCAAGATGAATATGAGTGTGAATGAGATTAGTGAGCGCATCTTTACATATGGGGTTTCATATTATATATTAAATGAATGATATGGTTTGATCATGAGAGGATTCCATTATTCCAACAAGGAGTGGGATAAGTAGGCCTATAAGAAGAATCATACAAAAATATAGAAAAAGGAACCCTAAAGTAACTAGGGTTTTGTGCATGATTTTCAATTCACGAGTCTATATCACTAAAATATACTATACATTAATTTTTGCAACTAGTGTATAAAATATACTATAATCTCGAAAAAATAAGAGAATGATTATACTTAGCTAATTACATATTGATATGGGAAGTTATGGGTGTGAAGATTCTTTGGAGCTAGGAGATATGAACCTACAAATTCTTCATTTTTGGAAGCTCGTAGCTAAAAAATGACCTAGTGCATGATCATACGAGATCTATCAATACCATCTATATATGTTTGCAAATGTTGTAAAGCTTTGAACCTACTTTTAATCATAATCTAAAGATTTATGATATTTCCACCTTCTTAGAATTTTGTATCATTGTCAAACCCTAATTTTCACTCATTATTTGGAGCCCTCTAAATATTATGAAAAGGGTCTCAAACCCTAGCCATGGTTGGGTTGAAGTGCAATCATTGCACCACCAATGTCGGAACTACTCTAAATAGGCCTCAAAACACACATTGTTCTCTACCTAGCATGTTATATATTCGTGAATGTAACTAGATTTATAAATTGGAACCTCTTTGATAATGTTTGGAAATGATTTTAGCTCTTTCTAATAATTTAAATGGGGATGTTTGAGTGCTTTGTAAACGAGAGAAGTTGATTTTTGACCTAGTAGAATGCTTCAAAATTTAATTGATTACTTCTCTAATGATTTTGTATCAGATTTGGTGAGATTTATGGAATCTTGGGTACCTTTAGTGTTAGTATCTGTAATAGGAGTCGAATGTTAGCTTAGCAAATGAGGTGAGTTTAACTTGCTTATATAGGGTTCTAAAGGTAAATTATCATGGAAAGGATGACCCAAAGGGATTAAATGACCCAATAAATAATATGAAATTGAAATATCAAATGGAGGATATTTTGGTCTGAAATTGTACAAGTCATCCATGAACGGATTCCACAAGTTGACTAAAGTGGAAGTTTTTGAATAGGGGTGAAAATATGAGAAATTAAGGTTTCATCATGCCAAATGGATTTTATCTATGGATATTATGCATTTAACTATTAGAATGTGTCAACATATCAATGCATATGATTAAAAAATTTAGTCAAGAACATTAGGATATACTAATAAATGATATAAAAGTGTGTTTTTCTTAGTAAGAGTGCATTGTCAAAACTAGCGAGTGTTAAAAGGCAAATTTCTAAATTTGAGTGTCTATAAATACATATTACAATTGATGTAGGCATAAAAATTAATGTGCTCAAGGGGTATGAAGACATATTGTAAAAAGGGTGACTCGTCATTTTGGAAAAAAACACTTAAAAGATGTCACTACTAAATTACAAGCTATTTATAGAGTTATGTTGTTTTGTTTTTTTAATAAATTTTTATTAAAATATTAATATAAGTAATTTTATCATATAATTGTATTCATATGAAGATTGTTCTAGGAAGTGTGTAATAAAGAAAGTGTGTGCCACATCAAAAGATTTGGGATGGATGAAAAAAACCTTTTAATCAATGGGCCCTAGATAATAAATTTGTACCATTAATATATGTAATGTTGAATTCATTGTACATGCAAACTATAAATTAAAATTATTATTTTTTAAAATTTTATCATTAATTTTTGTCGGGTTAAAAAAATTGGGAGGGAAAGAGGATGTTGAGAAGGATGAGGATGAAGAGGATGAGGAGGATCAATATCAAGACCGAGAAGATTCTATATTTTAGGGGAAGAGGATGAGACTAATCATTGGGATATTTATAACATAGTTTTACATCTATTTGATTTACAATTATAAAGGGACCTATTACTACTCTCTCAGAACTACACTATTATATATAATTGTAAAACACATTTTGAATTACAACATCATCTTTTTTATTATTAATTAATATTTAGATAATTTATAAATTCTTACCGACAATAAAATGTGAATAATATCATAGTATATAAACATTAATTGTCATGGATAATAAAAAAATATCTAATATAATTATTCATAATCATACCATTTGTAATTATGATTAATTATATTCCTTTTTTAGAACATTTATGAAGGATTTTTGCATTAAATTTGTGGCATGCCTTAGTGATAATGTTGTAGGCTTTGTATCATTATTAGATGTCATAAAGAAGACATAAATGAGGTGTTAATTTCTTTCTAAAGTTGCCCAAAACTTAGGCTAACTTGACACAACTAAAATTTTCTAGTCGCATTTCATTTGCATCACTTTTATGTTGTGGGTTTTAATGGGATTTCATGAAAGAAACATGATGAAAGACATTCAAAAAGGTTAAATTCCAACATGACATTGAGCTAAAAATGATGTTATTCACACTTTGTGTAGTATTTTTAAAAATTTATTTAGGTTGTAATTAATTTTTAATGATTTGATTTAGATTTGATATGATATTAATTATTGGTCAATAACTTATGATTTTTTAATTATTTTTCCAACATACGGTGTTTGAAAAATGACCAAGCTGAGGAAGAATATCAATACCTTAAAAAGAGAAACCTTCACTAATATGTCGTCATGACATACATATGTTAATTAAACATTACCATACATTTTTCGTAATTTGTTAAGTATTATGTTCTCTTTGTTATATAGCTTAAATCGATTACTTTTGATTTTTTAGGAAACAAACTCCTATGTCATGCCACACGATGATCACATTCAAATGGAAATAAAGGAAGTTTGGGTAGAGGTCGTGAGTTACATCAACATTGTGGAAAGCATGTTACATTATTGTTGAGAAACAGTGAAATGAAATAAAAAAACATCCTTTAGGTGACATTATTGTTGAGAACATAATGTATTTATCTATCAATCAAATGTGACATAATGTATTGAAAACAATGTTTATTATGTTTTATCTACTTATCGGTATATCAAAAATTATTGTCAATGCATCTATCATATATTTATTTTATAAAAAAATGGCAATGTGATTTATGTTTCTAATTTTACAAAATGTCATATTGTTTGAATAAAAATTATAGAAATATTATACCACAAAATTTTACAAGACACACAAAATATCCTTTTGGTATCCTATTATTTTACTTTAAACTAGAATTTTCAATTCCATTTTAATGTGGGAGAAATTGTAGATACTTAAAATTGGAAAAAGTCCCTTTTAAATGGATTTAGTTAATATTGTGTGTATGGTTTGTTGATTTAAATAAATGGGAATAATTGATGCGTTAACTCTTCTATTTGAATCAACTTATTTTGTAACATATCCTAAACACTTATTTTATCATCATTTTCCTATTTTTCTTTTATGTTTCATTGGAATTAACACCTTGTGGTTTTTATTTGGTTTCATTATTCTATGTTCAAGACATAGTTGGAATTCTTGGACAAAGTCATCCAAATGATTTTTTCCTACATGGCCAATTTTGTCCTCCCTTCATTGTTGCTTAAAATTTTCCAAACAAAATATCCTCATTTTTATTTGGGTCACTTTATTTATAATTTGACTCATTTATGTGCCAAAAAGGTTCCAAATTCGATATATAATCACTATATAAACAACACTAAATACATTGGGGGATTCATATACAAGATAAATATACTAGTTAAACATCGACATTTCTTACATACTCAAGTATGAATTTGATTAATATTATTTTAAAAATATGAAGAACATCCAAATTATCCATAATCTATTATGTCTTTAGGTTCTAGGGAATGACATGTAGAACTACATTTACTATCACATGTTATTACAAACCTGATAGAAATGATAACTACATAATTTTGGGGCTTCTTTGAACTAGTGTTATGTAGGTAGTTCTCAACTCAACGAGTGGTTGATGAAGATTTACCATTACATACTAACCCATTTTTAGGTTTTCAATAAGAGGAGGAAGTTAGGGTTTTGGTAAATGATAATCCATAATTAAGCTACAAATGTGAGATCACATACAATCAATTATAAGAAACTACTACTGAAATATCTTGAATTTTTTTGTGTAATAATAAAAATATAGATCACATCCACATATGGAAAAATATGTCAATAAAAATTTATTTTAGATAGGAAAATGCATCTTTTTGTAGTTTCAGCTCCCAAAATTTTATTACAACTTAACAATTATCTACATAACCATCATGCATAATTTCAGATCAATGTAACCCTATTCTAGAATAAGAATTAGTCCAATCCTCTCTAACCCTAGTTTTTACTTTCTTTAGTGGGATCACCTATACTATTAGGAAAGCATGAGTATTGAGCAAGTTGAATATATATTATAGTGTTGATATTAGTAAGAAATACAACCTATAGTATTGGGACACTAAGAGGGCCACCAATCAATTTTGAGCCAATGAAGGGATCCATTGAAATGCATTTTTAGAAAGTTTGGATAAATTGAATATCTAATTTTTATATTTTATGTAGTTGAAATGTTCATAGTAAGAAATGTTTTCTCAAGTAAGATATAATTTTTGTGTATGATCATAAATATTTTTAAAATTCATGTTAATTGTCCTCTTCATTGTGGTTTTATTATTAATTTGTTAATTAAATCTATTGATCAAGTGTACATTTTTATTATTCTTGGTCAATAGTTTTAAAGGGACTATACCATGTTATAAAAAGGGCTCATTAGCCTGATATAAATATGAGGATTCAACAAAAAAAGGATCAAAATCCAGATAGAACAGTAGTTCCAAAAGTAACCAAGAGCTAGTTATAACTAGAAGCAAAAAAGGACACAAACTGCAACAAAACCACAAAAAATCAACAAAGTCACAAAAAAAAGATTGCAAAAGAACATCATCATCATCGATTCCCGCAGCCCAAGTGAGTCTATTTCTTGGATGCTCTTTCAATTATGGACTGGATTGTTTGCAACGAGGTAAACAACGCTTGATGTGGTTATGTGCATTGAGTCAGAAGCGTTATTGCAATATGGTCGAGAATCCTCTCTTTATAATTCTCCCAAATAATTGTAGGGATCCCACCTTTGAGCATGGAAATTCTCCAAACTTTCTTCTCTTAAAATTCACTTATGGCTTTGCGAGATAGCCATGTTGTGATCATGTCTATCTTTAGCTCTCCCGGTCACGGTGTCAAGAGGGTTCAAATTCTTATAGATATGAGTAAAATTGTCCTTTTCATTGTCATTCTCTTCATCAAATTTTCTTTTCCCTCTCTGCTTTCCATACGTTGAAGGTCCTTCTTGTTTGCTTCATCTCCTTCTCAAGGGCTTCCATTAATCGAGTGTACATTTTTGATAAGTTATAAATTCCTTTTTTCTAGAGTATAAACCAAAATTTGAAATAAATTCCCCTATGATTAGGAGTGTTGTATGTGATCATTGATTTGAAAATGGTATGTAATATTATCCCTATTTTGGGGTGGTGTAATACGTCATACTTATTTTACCCACCTCAAGAAAATAATGGGTATATGTGTCGTGTTCTACAACCGAAGATTCCTAAGATTTGTGTGATTGAAAGTAATAGATGCATGTATATTATGCCAATGATATAGAAAGTTTTGATTATATTTCATAGTTTATTTGAATGATAATAATATGATTATAATAATTAGTGCTCATAGTTGTCAATATTTTCCAAAAGATAACCAATGTATATAATCATGGTGAAATATTACATAATATAATATCTATAATCGTGTTGTAAGTGTATGAACCAATGTGTGAATAAGCTCATATTGTAAGAGAAAATTATTTCTCCTATCTTGGGATAATGTCTACCAAAGTAAATTTTAGTGGCAAATCTTTGTTAATTCATGAATATTTCATTTTTGAAATTTGCATTTGGCAAAATTTTAGGTGTAGGGATAGGATTGGGTCACCTAAATTTTTTGGGTTCAAGTTACTTTTAGGGGTTGGTTTACCTAGAATTTACACCAATAGATGAATTTATTAATTCAAATCACCACTAGCACAAAATTGAAATTTGTAAAATTCACCATATATATAGTGATTACAAATTTACAATTTCAAATATCAAGTACACATCAAATTTTCTTCACAATTCCTTTACTTGTGCTCGTGGTCCTATGGGCATTGACAATTGAGATCGATTGCATATCACAACCCTCCAACATTAAAGGTATTTTAATAGTTAATATGTTATTCTGTTGAAGTTATATATAATGTAAAATGTTAGAAATTGTCGGTAGTATAAAAATATTCTATCAACGGGTAGTATATATCGATGTTATAGGTCAGTAACATATATCTATGCTACTAACAGACGGGAGGTATATATTTATGTTACCATTCGGTATCATAAATATATGCTACCATTTGTTTGTATAAATATAAGCTATTGACCGATGGCATTTTTAGTGATTTTGTACAAGGAGGAAAAAAAGTATCAATTTTTTTTTCACTTACACAATATTTTGTGAGGATAGATTTCTCATTGAGATGATAATTTTAATGACTAACATCCAAAACTTCAAATAATATTATTTTTTCCAATACAAAACTAGGGTCCATTGTAAGAAGTAGGTGGTAAAATTGAGATGGAAAATCCCGATGAATCTAGGTGGATCCACTTTCGCATAAAGGTGAATTTTCCTTTTTTTGAGAAGCGGAATTTCACCTACGAGACGATGACGCCTTCCAGGACATGACGGAAGGATTTATATCACATGTCAAGAAAGTATGCTTGATGTGTGAAAACAAGCCTTCTATCACATGTCAAGACAATATGCTTGACACACTACAACAATCCTTTTGTCATGTGTCCGTGAAGTGGAAGCTTGACGCGTGACAACAAGCCTTCTATCACACATCAATAAAGTATGCTTGACGCGTGAAAAAGGATTATTGTCACGTGTCAAGCATACTTTCTTGATGTACAAAATAAGACTTGCTATCACATGTTAAGCATAATTTCTTGACTCGCATGACAAGAAGCCTACATCGCACGTCAAGCATACATACTTGATGCGTGACAAAAGGCTTGTTGTGCGTGCATAATGCATACTTTATTGACACACAAAAAGAAGGCTCACTATCACGCGTCAAGCATAATTTCTTGATGTGTGACAATAAGCCTCTGTCACATGTCAAGAAATTATGCTTGATGCATGACAACAAGCCTTCTATTGTGTGTCAAGAAATTATGCTTGACGCATGTGACGAGAAGGCTTACTATCGCACGTTAAGAAAGTATGCTTGACCACGATAAAAAGCCTTGTCACATGTTAGGAACCCTTATGACACACATTAGGAAGGGTTCAAAACCCTATTTTGTCCTATAAATACCCTCTCGCGGTCATTTTCTCATTTTCACTCTCTAAATCTTGAAATTTCTCATTTACAGGAATCAATTTTAGGTACAATCAAGCTCAAGGACAAGTATAATGGCAACTACAAGTGCGACCCAAGGCCAAGCTCAAGATCAAAATGAATCACAGAATCCAATTAATCGAAATATACTCTATAAGAATTTGTTATGCCCCCACATTCAGACAGTTTTGCAAATGAATTCAGAATACAAGGATTTGATCGATGCATGTGATTTTGATGGGATCGTTAAAATGCCCCAGTTTGAAATAGATCAAGATATTCTAAATTACCTACTCTCCTCTTACAATATAGAGGACAATCTATTTATTGTTACTGTGGATGACGGCTGTATGTTTCAATTTGGTGTCGATCTAGCTAATATTCATCACTTAACATGCCTTCCATATAAAAATTTACCCGTTGTCACAATGAAAGAAACCATGGTTGAAACCGATAAAAAGTACCTTGAATTGAATTTTGGTTTTCATGTTGATTGTACATATAAACTATTTTCAATTTTTATTTTTTATTCTAATTTTTCGATATTAACCTCTAATCTGTAATCTCTAACATGTCTTTTTGGATTTTTGCAGCTCATGTCAACAAATCAAGATGTGTGTGTGGATCATGAGGAATTGCACACCATTTTCTTACTCTGCTTATGATATATTTCTTTCAAGTTAGAATTGTTTTACAAGGATGGTAAACTGATATACCAAACTGGGCTCTTGCATATATTATTGCAACTATCAGAAAGCAAAAATTTGATTAGTACACGTTTTTATTGAATAAAATAAAAAATGATATTACAAATGCATTGCTTTCGACATATCATTCATTCACTCCAAAACTATCTCCTTGGCCTTTATTACGAGGCTATTTTTAATTTAAAAAAAACCAATTCCTACTTGCCTGCAGATGAGACAATGTAGAATTTTTGATTCCATTTCAAGAACAACGGTATACGTTTGTATTTCGACATAAGATTAACATCATGTTCATCCGGAAACGATTAATTATTGAGTGCTTGTAGAAAATATTTTTGGAGGCCCTTCTGTGAAAAAAATTTGCATCAAGAGGAAGAGGCCAACAACACGCTGAAGCGTCGCTGATTCACAATTTGAAGTGGAATTTCACTCATCTCCAAACCACCAAGCGTTTAAATTTGTTAAACACTAGAGACGTAATACCCTAACGTTAACTATTTAAAAATTCCCATTTTGTATTTTCAATTTACCATTTACCATATTGAATTCACATATACAATCGATTATTGCTGACATTGCAGGAACTTTGGACAATACCAAGGCTTCTCAAAGTCAACCATCTTCACCAACTCACTCAGTTCAGTCGCATGCAATTGTCTCTTCTCAAACACCCGCACATCAATCCCAACAACACACAGCTCAAACAAAACCAACTACTACTCCAACACGGCCACCTCAAGCTCGTGAAACGTTACCCCTCAAAAAGGTATGATATAATTGCTTAAATACAAGACTCAAGTTTTCAATAGTTTAATAGTTTTTCATATGATTTTTCTTGCACTTTTCAGCACATTGCAGTCCTTCACATTCTTTACAAATAGCGGCACTACCCCCTCCACCACTACGATTCAAAATTCCAACCAGAGGATCAAGGAAAAAGAACATTGGTAAATGCATGCCAATTCCTTGACTCCTAGTGGGACACTAAAAATGACCTCCTTGTTTTGAATTCCAAACCTCTCTCTTGGTGGCTTGCCCAACACAACAGGCATATTAATTTTAAATAATATAAATTTAGATGAAGATTACTTGGGAATTGATAGCAATGAACCATATGATTTTTAATACATGTGAGATGATTCAAGGCTAGTAGGTATACTTGAGTTTCAACTTTCATTAATTTTCATTTTATATTTATTTATTTGAATATTGATTTATTTTATCACAAATAGGATCATGCCACTCAAAGGCAAAAACATGTAGGATTGATGATCAACCGAAAGCCCCATACCTCTCTAGCTACATCATCATCTTTGATACGAGATGATGGAAAATTGCTACAATTTCCTTCTAGAACTTAATTGGTAATGATTGTCAATCCCATGTCATGAAGTTTATTGTACCTCATATCACTCGGCTTATAGAATGGGAGAGAGGCTAAATTACTAATCAATAAAATAATAAGTCGTTATGAAAATTATTGGCAAAGATAAATTTTATACGCTCTGTCCGATATCTGACCTACAAAGATCGATTCCTTACTTACCCAATTAAGAGGTGGGACAATCACATATAACAACAACTATAAAGAATTTTTTTGGATAAAGCATTAAACAAACTAGAAAATATTAGTGTTGAATCCCAAGAATATTTTAACAAAAGGTCTAAGGACAAGGATCTGGTAGTAATTGTAGATCTTAGAAAGAGATAGAGCAGCTGTAAGTATTATCACTCCGAAACAATATTTTTTTTGTTAATTTGACATTTTCTTATTTTAGTAATATGTTTAATTGAGATCACTTTTTTTGTGTAGTTGAAATATGAAAATTTGAAGAGTCAAGCAAATGTGTTCCAAGTTCACTTGGAAAGCGCTAAGAACAATTTATCCACAACAAAGAATTTGAAAGAATTTTTTTTTTTAGTTAATAACAATAATAATACACTAAAGCGAGATAATTAAAGAGAATGGCTTCAACCCAAAATTTTTATTCAAAGCCAAGGAAGCTGCAGATCCCAGTTTTCTATCCCATGGAGATGCGACAAGGGAAGAACAAAGGATCGTAAAGAGTCTAGATAGTACTATGGAAGATCTGATTAGTTCTAGGATTATTCAAGCCATTGGGGAGAGGGTGAAGGAGGATAAGCCATTGAGGAAAGGAGTAAAAATATAGGAGTGGAAGCCATTGAAGAAAGGTACAAAAATTGAGGGTTGGAAAATTTCATGATTGAGGGTTAGAACTTGAAAAATTGAAACTTGAATTTGAAAGTTTGAAATACTTTATTATCTATATTTTAAAATTTGAAACTTGAGTTTGATGGTCATGATGTTTGAAAATTTGAAATAATTTATTATCTGAATTTGAAATTTGAGACTTGAAAGTGATGGCATTTCAAAATTTGAAATACTTTAAAATCTGGAATTTTATATCTTCTTATATATTATGTATAGAATTTATAGATACATTCATTTGAATGTGATGGCGTTATGATAATGGTTAATTATTTGTTTTAAGAAAATATGGAATGTGGTATGACAAAGGCATATTATTACTTGTAATGATGATTGCATAAATGTTGATGATGACATTAGATTTTAGAATAGAATCATAGATATGGATTATCATTACTTGTATGTGGATGATGATAATGGATAATTGTTTTAAGAAAATTTGGTATGTGGTAGGATAGAGACATTTAAACCTTCTCAAAATATTCTAATGGATATGATATGATGACATTAGAATGGATATAGATGATGATGAATGATGATAATGGATAATTGTTTTAAGAAAAATTGGAATGTTAAAATAGATATGGATGATGATAAATTGTGATGATAATGGATAAATAATTGATTTAAGAATAATTGGAGTGTGTCAGAAATTTAGTACTTACATCTTCTTATTAAAAATTTAGGACTTACATCTTCTATGATGACATTAGATGTGGATGGAGACATTAAAACAGATGGATTATGATGAATTGAGTGGACATAGATTTTTAGCTTCAAGCACAATCATGGAATGTGGTAGGACAGAGACATTTAAACCTTCTCAAAATCTTCTTCTCTCTATTTTTAATGAATCAATTATATGATGACATTAGATGTGGATGATGACATTAGTTTCAAGTACAATAGTGGATGATGAATTGTATAATGGATAATTGTTTTAAGAAAAATTGGAATGTGTTATGATAGAAACATCTTAATATGGAAAAATTGGAATGTGTTATGATAGAAACATCTTAATATGGAAAAAAATTATCCAACAAAGTTTAAACACTTTATCAAATAATTTTAAAAATGTAAAAATAAATCAAACATAATTGTAAAAACTCAAGCAATGTCATATGATAGGGTTTAAGTTACCTCTTGTCTTTTAGATGGTTGTGAAAAAGCACATGGAAGGAAAATGAGAAATCATCCTTCGTAGTGTGCTGCATGCTAGAAGACCTTTGATTCAAGAAAAATCAACACGAGAAATAGATTAGTATATATATCAATGAGTTTTCTAACATTGTCGAGTCCAGAAGTGAGAGCTTCCTAGGATGGATGTCAACCCACGTTTTCAAAAAAATAAATGAAACAATGATTGATCAGATTAACGAAGATACGAAAGATTAAAGAAAAATAGAAATGAAAACCTGGACATGTCGGATAGTAGAAGTCTGGAAGAGTATAACGGTGGAAAAATATGCAGATATGAACTCTGAATGTCTTGTAAATTATTATGCGACAAATTCGTGTAATAAACAGATCCAAATTAGTATTAAAAAAATCCAAAATAGTAATTATATAAAACAAATTTTTATAAATAATTGTATTTGAAAATATGTAAATATATATAAACATAACATCTTTAATAATAACAAGAGCTATTTTTTTTGTAAAAAGCCTCCTAGTCAATATTTACATTTGTAGAGTTAATATGAAATTGAATAAATAACCACAATCAATATTTGCATCTGTAGAGTTAATAATTGAATAAATAACCACAGTCAAACAATAAAAGTAAGGTCAAGGAGATACCTATTTAAAGATGAAACAATCCATTATCAATATCTGATTCAAATTTGATGTTCTCTTCGTAGAGTGTGATGACACACCAATTCTAGTCTCATCGTTGGGAACAATTGTAATTGCAACAGTATTATTTACACCTCTTCTTTCAGAAAGGGAATTCCAATGCACAATTTCTCTGTCGAAAGGAAATGTTTCCATGGAGTAGCAAGAAACATAACACCTCATGCAACTTTCCATATTTTTATCCAACCTGTTTCTTAGTTTTGATTTTATAAATGATAAAGCACTTGAAAACCCTTTCGTCCTCCATAGACCCCAAAATCATTGTTTGGCATAACTCATATAATCTGAAATATTCACTGATGTCTTCTTGTAAGACAATACTTTGATATATTCCTCGCTAGAGCCTTGTAATAACACCACTCTTAGAAGGTTCATCTAAATTTTTATATTGGTTCCTCATTATTGTTGCAAAATTTGTTGATTGAGACTTTAATAAATGAACATTCAATATACCTTTGATTTCCATACCCTTGACCTCTGAAGTCTTTGTGAAATGTTCCATTATTGTACCCATGGATTTATGGAAATGCTTTCTTACAAAGTCTGCACGAGCACCTTCAATATTCATAAAATTAGGATTCATCACACCCATTGCTTCAAGAATTTTATCTTTGGAGAAATGTTCTCTAATTTCAGATGATAAGGATTATGAATTTTTTTAAGATTTATTATTGTTTCAACTATAACAAACTCAAATATATTACGTGTCACGAGAACATCTTCTTGTTCGATCCCTGTAATATCTTGGCGTTTTCAAAAATGTGCGAGTGGTATGTCCCTCCCATTAACATTGATGCAGAGGTGATCATGGATATTAAATCTCAAATAGTTACTAGGGTTTTAAAGATCTAATAAAGCTTTCCAATTCTTGAAAACAAGTGTATCAAAACTATCTTGGGAACAGTACAAGACATCAAGACTTTGACATACCATTTTTATCATCCGTATAAAATCCACAATATAGATTAATCTCCCTTGTGCATGCTTCATGAGTGTATTGATCTCCTGCAACATTGGAAGAATACCAACCAATGTAAGCAATGTCTCAAAATCAGTTAAATGGAACAACAAGTCCCTCACCCTGTCAACTTCATGACGATATTTGTGCATGAAACCAACCAATAAAGGATACTCCTCACGAAATCTGCATGCAAGTTCATACAAAGAAATCCATCTCATCTCAACATCCTTCAATTTTTTTTTCCATTTGTATTTCCAATTGTGAATTTATAGAACTCACGAAATTGCTTTGGGCTACTTTCCATATAGGCATGAAGTTCTCTTATAAGGTCTTATACTTTACCAACATTTTCGTAGTTGCTTACCATTTTATACGCTAAATTCATTCTGTGAGCCATACAATGAATTTCTAACATATAAGGGGCCACTGTTGTTTGCAATCTAACACACAACCATGTGATCCTACATAAATGATGCACCATCTGCTCCGATGCATACCAACTTCATAGCAATTTCATAATCAATCATTCCAACAATATCTTTCAAATGAGAAACAACTATTTTATGTAGGTTTTCGGCATTATAGTTTTCAATCATTTTCATAACACCCAATAGATGAGGTGTCCTTATATGATTTTCTAATGTATATATGTGGATACATACCCATGTAGTATTGTCAATGTTGTCACTTCATTAATTGAAAGAGAGATAAACTTAGCTTTTTTACATTCTCTTTCAAATCTTCCTTCTCTATCATCAAAAAACATTTTTCCATTTCCCATGCACTACTGTCAGACCAATGAGCCTGAGGTACATTGGGCATTCCATTATATTGATACAAAACTTTGAAATCGAGGAAATCTAAAATTGGTCTTCCTTTCTTTAGTATGTGAAATAAAGTAGAGAACTGTATGAGTTTTGCATGCAGATTTTTTTGATTCATCTTACCAATTTGTGATGTGATCGTTTCTTCCCTTTCTATAAGATGTCTCGCATTGTTTCGTACTACTTCGCACTGCTGCGTATTTAACATGCATGCATTCTTTTCATTTTCCACACTGTGTGTTTTGATTTTATAGCCATCCTCCCCATTATAGTTGCAGTGTTTTTTTTTTCTTCTTTCCCAATTTCCACGTACATATTCTACATGTACATTCAGATGGGATCTCTTATGGATTAGATGACTGTACAAGTTCGATAAATAGAAATTTGGAAGCCCAATCGAACTTGTAAGTCCTCCCAATTGTCCATATATTCTTGTTCGTTTTCAATGTTTTACTTTTTTGAGTAGAATTCTAAGCAATATCACAATCACCTGGTTTCCTCTTTCATGAACCATAATTTGAATTTGATTTTTGTGTTCTACTTTGTTGAGTATTGTATTTGTGATATCTTGATGCACCCCAACAGGAATAATATCTTCTGGATATGGCATCTCAACAAGTATATCTTCAAGATCTAGCATGGTATCATCATAGGTTTCATTTGGTTGATACTATGCAGAATGTATGTCCACATCGATATTACCTTCCAAACAATCGATTTCAATTCTTTCTAGTGACACTATATGGGTGCTAGTGGTTTCGATAAGATTGTAGTAGCAGAGTTTCCAAAATATCGAGATTTCTTACATAATTTTTGGGTTTTCTCATTTTGAGCACTAGCACCTTCCATTATTATGACACGTAAGAGAAAATTGATTGTGCATCATAGTATATCTTGAGTCACATGTTAGCATACGCAGTGAGTCATGCATCAAAAAAATTATCCTGTTGCGCGTCGAGAAAATGTAATGAGTCACAGGTCAACAAATATCCATGTTGCACATCAACAATAAACCCTTTGTTGCCTGCAGAAAATACAGTGAGTCGCACGTCAGATAAACTTAGTCTGTCGTGCGTCGCCAAAAAAAAGTGAGTTGCGTGTCGATAAACTTAGTCTTGTTACGTGTCAAAGCAAACTTAGTCCTATCACGCGTTAACAAAATTAACGTATTATGCGTTAGAAAATGCAATGAGTCGCGCATCAATGAATATCTTTGTCATGCGTCAACAACAAAAACTCAGTAATCAAATGATAAATCTGTAATGTGCTTTGGTGCTTAGAGTATGCAAGTTCATAACTTCACGGTAATGGTAAGGTATTGGTAGTCTTGTGGTAGTATACTACCCAACAAATCACCTAGGATTTTATAGGAGATGTTTTCAAATGTAGCTGAAGTTGACCCCCAAAATATATATATATATATATATATATTGTAAATTTTAGGTGAAAAGGACACTGACCTGCTCCGAAAAAATCACCTTTTCAAATTTTCCTAAAATGAAATTTTATTACGAATATTCGCCACTAAAATTATCCTTGTACAAATCAAGCTAAATATATATTTTCACAAAAATAGAAAATGAACTAGTTTTGCACATAGATAACACACTAAATAAAATATATTATTATTATAACTTCAACTTACATGAATCATGGCTATTATATAGCCACTTACATAACAAAACAACCTCGAAATAATAGGGATGTGTTACAACTAATATCCCAGTAATAATATTCATGGGTACAACATACTGACCACTAACTAAGTACGTACTAATTTACCAAATGGTAAATCACCCACAACCATGTAAATATTAATTTTCCTAACATTCCCCCCTTAATGTTTACATGGTAGTAAATAACTATTACACTTCTTTTGCAGCTTGCATGCCTCTACTCGCTCATGATCTTGGTACAACACTCTAACTAAAGGTATAAGAAGGAACACAAACTTATTATCAACCATACACTTCCTAGGAACACATCTAACTAAAAAGGATGAGAACATGCTCAATAATCATCTGTTTATCAACTAGTCACTATAGGGGACACATCTGACCTAGATAGTGTGGTAACTCAAGGAGGAACACATCTGAACAACCTTCAATAGTTTTCCGGTGGCTAACCACAAACCTAGGAATGAACAGAACACATTTTACCATTCAACCTCTTCAAGAATCACGATGTTGCATTTCTCTGTGTTTTCATCTCTCCACTATATGTTTACATTAGGGGACTAAATTAGGAATACTCACATACACAAGTGAACAAGAACATACCACATTTGTTCTTATTTTTCACACCACACCGAAATGCTGAAAAAGTGAAAATAAACATAGTGCACACTAAAATAATCACACATGTGCCACCAAATCTTTTTCGCATGCCCCCATCATTGCAAATCTATTTGGTGAGAGGTCGTTGATTGTCCTCCGGCCTCCACCGCCTCCTTCCTCAATTATCATGCTGCTTAGCTCAACTTGATTTGGATATAAAGCTCATTTTTTTCCACATTGTTTATTTGTTAGGTTAATTTATGCACCATATTACCTTAAATTATTTAATAAGGTAATTAGTTGATATATTGTTATATAGTTTTATAACAATATTTGTTTTATTATTGCATAGGTTATATTGTTACAACAATTATTATTTGTTTTTATTTAATTATTGTTGCTTCCTAGATGTATTTTGGAAGTTGTGATTATGGTTGTACCTGTGCAACCCATTTATTTGTCTGCACATGGTTGTTTAATTCCTATAAGAATTATAACACTTCATTGTAATTTTTGTTGATTTCACATTAATAAAATTCATAGGCTACCATCCCTGTTTTGTGAAATTACATTTGGTACTAGAGTGAATTGAAGCTCCGACAAGGTTGGAGAAGGTTACAGAGGAAGAAGAATTTGTGGAGAAGAATATATGTTTGTGTCGAGAGCCATTACCGCCTCTAAGAACTTCCCACATCTCCCTGTAATCCCACAACCCCCCTGTGTGAATTATAGTACGCTAAATTTTTAGAAGACGGGTTACATTATATTGCATCACCAAGTTCAAATTGAGCTCACATAACATTGACCAGTTGTGTTTTTGCATTGTCTGAGTTATATTTCTTCTGCTTGGGCATTTTTATTGTTACCGAGCCACATAACCAGGTGTGGTCATGTCACTTTGGATTGGGGCGAGTTCGCTATAACCTCCATGTGGGGATCGATTCTTTGCAACACAAGAGGATGGGTAGACCACGAGTTGGACATCGCTTTGTTTCTACCCCGATTGGATTGACACGAAGCCTTCACGTGTACTCCTCCCATAAGCGATAACCTACACAAAAGCTGATCTCTCCAAATCAATCCAAAGGTGTCTCTGAGGCACTTGCACAACCAAGAAAGCAAAATCCGTGAGAATTTAACATGACATCACCAAAAATAATAGCAGCCTCCTCTCCATTGTGTCTCATGCTTCATGTGATTCCTACACAAGAAAATAAAAAGGTGGATCAAGCAAATATAAATGGTGAAAGCAAATAAAAAACCGAGGGCATCAATTTCAATGCTCCAACCTACGTAAAGAACAGCCAGAGGAGATTAGTAAAAAGGAAATTAATAAATAGTGGCTGCGAAGAGATTAAAAAAGAGATCTCGCTTCATGTAGAAAACCTAAAACTTGCTCCAACTCTGCCACGCATGCAGTCCACATGGTCTCCTCCAAAGGTGCCACACATTCTTTTAAAAGGTTAGTCAGATTTGGTTTTGTTTAAATATAATTTTCTTCACTTCAATACATAAGCGCTATAGAGCCTAAGTGGATAAGTGGAAAGGCTTAGAGATGTGAAGTTTGGGTTTAAAACCCACAATATACATTGTTTTTTAAAACATAGTGAAGTTTAGTGGTGAAATTGGCGAGACCACCAAAATTAGAGGTAACTAAACCTCTAGTTATCACTAAAGCCCCCTCTAAATATTTTAGCGAGAAAAACCCTAATTTAGGGTAAACTTTTTTTCTCCTATTAGACCTATTTTTCATTCCGGCCATTTTTTGCAAAAGGAGGCCTATCTAGAAATTGTATTTTCAACTATTTTTTGCAATTGTTTGGTGTAGTGGGTCATTTTGGGCTCCGAGAGGTCACCAGGGCCCGTAAAACAAAAATATTTTACCTGTCATTCAATTTTTTCTAAATTTTTGAATGTAATTGCATGCTTCAATATATTGTACTAATTTGTAGGTTGCCATAGTCAATTGCAAATATTGTAACTACTAAGAAACTAGCTTGTAATAAAAAATAGTAAATAATTAGTTCTGAAACACTCACGAGATCCTATCATTCGCAAAGCATTCGGTATATACAGTACTCTCAGGAAGTGCTTACGGGTAAATTTGTAATGACTACTACTATACTTAATGCCTAATATAGCTACAACAACTTCGTCTGGGCATCGACCCTTTAAATCGATGGGGAGTAATAAGGTCATAGTGCACACACTATGAGCCATCCCATTCTTGTGAATGATTGCATGACATAAATCTAGACTAAGAAATTATCCAAGTATATAGCAAAGTTACACATGTGTATAAGGATATTTATTTGAGCCAGTGTCAATAATCACACAGACCCCTTTCAGTACTATCTTGGTATCACGTATTGAATTCTTTCACGTACGTTAATGCCTCTTTCACGTCATCACTTTGGGTATTTAGAAAGGGAGAGATTCTTCCATGTACTTTCAAGTATATCAGAAGGGCACATATATAGAAAGGTTTAGTATATCGGACGGAAGGTATATAGATTGGGCGACCTTATACCTAGAGTGATAAGAGCCAAACCATGTCAGGTGTTTTTTCGCAAAATGGGCACCAATTCCCCCAATTTTTTCTTTCGAATTCAAAATTACAGAGGAAACAACTATGTTGCATGGAAGACAAAAATCAAGACATAGCTTGAGTTTGAAGAGATATGGCCATTGTGATTGATAATATGACCAGATCAGCTACTAATACAACACAACAATGGCAGTTTGATAGAGTAGATTAGAAAGCCAAACTCATCATCTTGTTTAGAGTGTTTGACGATGTGAAACCCCACATTCGTGATGCCACAATAGGCAAATAAGCATGGGATAAGTTGAGCACAGTATACGAGGCCAAAAATAAGAATGTTATACTAAATTTATAGAGTCAGTTACACACATTGAAGTTCAAATAGAATGAGAAAATCAAAGCTTTCTTAAGAAGAGTTGTATAATTGAGGGCTTCACTTCTAGCCCTAGGAGAAGTGGTCAAAGATGATGCTCTTATTCCCATTGTTTTGAGAGAACTCCCTTCTTCATACCGTATTTTTGTAACAACACTAAACTTGTTTTGACAAATTGGTAAACCTACTGCAACAAGAGGAAGTAATGCACAATAAGGATGATGAAGAGGAGCAGGCACTTTCTTCACATCAAAAATGGAAAGGAAAAGGTAAAGGAAAACCTAATTCCTATCAAAATTCCCAACATCAAAATCAGTATCACGGGGACAAACAACAGAAGAAGCAATGTCCAATTTGTAAAAGAGGACATGACCTAAAAGATTGTTGGTATAATACTTACAAGAAAGGTTCATCTAGTAAATTTGGACCTCCACAACAATCTCACAAGGGAAATTCTAACTACAACCAAGTGTAGAAAAAGGGGAATTGGAAAAGAAGACCCCATAAGAAAGGAAATATTGCTAAACAAGAAGAATATTTAGATAATGAAGACTTCTTGTATATTTCTCGATCAAGTGAACCATCCATGTAATCTAGTGGTGTCGGTATGTTGATTCAGGATCCACTCGACACATGACCAGCCACAAAGACCTGGTTTACTTCAATGAGGGACACACCATCGAAAAATCATGTTTCGTTGGGAGAAGATTCTTCATATATAGTTAAGGGGATTGGGAACATTTCTCTACCCCTTGGTTTGAGCTATTACAGGACTATCAAATGTCTTATATGTCCCTAGGTTGACAAAGAATCTGCTTTCAGTCAGTCAAATCCAAGATCATAACTTAAAAATTTACTTTGATAGTCATTCGACAAGAAAACATTTTTAATTCGAGACAAATCACAAGGCTCGAAAATATTTGCAAAAGCTTGCAATGTGGGACTCATGTTCCAACTTGATTTTGTTGCAGAGAAGATCAAGCACTTATGGTGAGAACTCTACCTCGGCTCGGTTGTTACATCGGAGACTTGGTCATGTAAGTTTCAAGTATCTCGAGACACTTTTTGGCATAATATGGTACATGGGCTACCATCTCTTTAGAAGGATACAAACAAGTGTCCTCACTTCCTAATAGGAAAAAGCATAGAGATTCATTCCAGAAGAGTACATTTCAAGCTCATGGAAAACTTGACCTGGTTCATACCGATCTTTTTGCAATCTGATGCATGCAAATGTGAGTCATTCTAGATTTCAGTACTTCATGCTTTGTGTCAATGAATATTCAAGAAAAATGTGGATTTTTTTTCTTCGCAAGAAAAGTGAAGCTTTTGAAACTTTCAAAAATTTCAAAGTAGCATCGAGAATGAAACCGGTGGTCACATCGAGAACTTTCCACTCGGATCAAGTGGGGAATTCACCAGTGACGAGTTTAAAGACTACTTACAAACTCATGGGATTCATCGAAAAATGCCTCCTCCACTCACACCACAAAGATAATGGTATTGTTGAGAGAAGAAATCATACTATCATGGAAATGGTGTGATGTATGATCAATGACTCTAGACTTGTAAAGACATTCTGGGTATAAGCAACAAAGACAACAATGTATTTTTTGAACAGAGTGCCCACAGTTTCTCTTGAAGGAGTAACGCCATAAGAAGCATGGTCAAAGCGGAAACCATATATTGCACACATTAGAGTATTCGAGTGTAAAGCAAGTATGCACATACCCAAGAAGAACAGAAAGAAATTGGACAAAAGTCACATAAAATCATCTTCATTGAGTACGGTGAAGAGAATATTGGGTACTGATTGATGGATCCAAAGACCGAGAAAATTCTACACCAATAGAGATGTTGAGGTTTTTAGAAGAAGGAAGCATAGACTACTCCTCCGAGACTCACCAAATGTAGTTTTTCACCAATTGTAAAAATTGAAGCTCATGTTCCCTTAGATGATGAGATTAAGGATGGGGATGATGGTGTTGATATGATAGAAGAACGACCAACAAGAACAGTTCAACATATTCTCAAGTGGTGTACTAGCACATTACGAGATGCAAGAATGGATGCTCCACCGATACATCCCCTTGGACCACGAACTCAGTAAAGCAAGAGAAGAAGTTAACTTTTATTTAATGAGTAGAGTAATTAAATCTAATAAGCCCTCTATAGTCCAGGAATCCCTATAGTCAAAATCTTGGAAAGATGCCATGGATTTTGAATATCAATCAGTGATGAAAAATAACACTTGGTAGCTTGTCGATCTTCCACCAGGAAGAAACCCATTAGACATAGATGGATATTCAAAATGAAGTATAAAGTAGATGGGACGGTGGAAAAGTATAAAGCAAGACTAGTAGCAAAAGGGATATACACAAAAAGAAGGAATTGAATGGAGACATTTTCTACCATAACTAAGATCAAAACAATCAGGATGATCTTTTCTCTAGCTACACAGTTTGGTTGGAAAGTCCATCAGATGGACATAAAAAGTGCCTTCCTAAATGGATATTTACAAGAAGTCTACATCAGTCAACCCGAGGGGTATGTTGTGCACTGGTCAAGAAGAAAAGGTATGTAGACTCAAGAAATCGTGTATGGCCTCAAACAAGTACCAGGGCATGGTACATCGAGATTGATGAGCATATCGTATAACATGGATTTGTTAGAAATCCATATGATCCCAATATCTACCGAAAAATAAAGGAGGGGATATTGTGATTGCGTTATCCCGTAAAATTGACAAGGGAAATTATACCGATAACCATACCAAAAATTTTGTTCTGATCCCTCGTCAGGGATCCCTTACGTTTGGAACGTTGCAAAATCCCTCTCCGGGAAATCTGGTTTTCCGAACTTAGTCTTTTTTGGTCTTTTGGTTGGGCACATAGAATGACTATGCAACATCAAATTTTGATGCGCCCCCTTTAAACCTTTGGCGCATGCTTTCTTGTGTCAACAGGCATTTTGGTGCGCCTTTCTATGTTGAGGCTTCCCTGCGTGCGCCAAGGCGCATGTGCCTTCCTGTCGACAGAACATTTGTTGCGCCTCTTTTTGGTGCGCCTCGGGCGCACATTTTCCTATGTCAACACCACTTTCGGTGCGCCAAGGGTGCACCTAACTTTGTGTTGTCAAATGCTTTGGTGTGCTAAAGGCACATGCTCTCCTATGTTGATAATTCTTTCCATGCGCCACTTGAAAAGTTGGTGGCGCATTTATTACTTCCTCGCTTTACCTATATATAGGCGCGTCTGCATTGTCATTATCACCAATGCAAAACACGTGATATTTTCTCTGAACCTGTCAGTATCTACCCTGTCGCTTTCAACACGTTGTGGACCCATTCTCACGCTTTTTCATCGTTTATATCCGGGTAAGTGGCCTTCTGTCTTTCGTGCTTTTTGTTTTTGTGGATTTTGGTTGCTAGGATGGTTCAGTAGGATGAAGAGAATAGATTATGAACTTGCTTCCCCCCCCCTGCTTTGTCTTTCCACATTTCCTCCTCTTTCCAGATCTGCTGGAAGAGGAAGCTCTGTCCTAAAAATGGTGATGGCTTGAAAATCCTTCTTGGTATTGCACTCCTTCATATGAACCTTGAGAAAGCTAAACCATATGTGGAAACCCCTCTGAGAGAAAGAACAGACCTAAAAACCATTTTCACCTTTGGCGCATAAACTTGCTATGCAACATCAAAAACAGTTGCGCCTTTGGCGCATCTGTCGCCTCTGTTACATCATAAAAAGATGCGCCCTCATGGCGCATTTCTCTCGCATGTCTGCAACTTTCCCGTGCGCCCCTTAAGCGCATCAAATTTGGATGCAACATAAAATATTCTTGCACCCTTTGGTGCACCCAGCATCCATGTAACACCCCTTTCATACGCGCTAAGTACAAAGCTATATAGGCGCAGGCGCATTCCTCATTACAGCAACATCATGTTGTGTAGACCCTCTGTGCGCCGCGCCAAGTTACCTTTGGTGCACGAAAATTTCATGTTACACAAACCATATATGTGCCTTTGGCACACCAAATCTTCATGCAACATGAAAAATACATGTGCCTTTGGCGCATCCTGTCCCTATGTAACATAAAGTATCCATGCGCCCTTTACAAAATGCACCCTGCAGTGTCTATGCGCCATGTGCCTTTGGCACTGATTTAACCCTTGCAACACCTTTTTCCTATGCGCCTTACCTATTTAGCCCTGTAAGCTGCAGCTTTCATGTGCCCTGTGCCCTGAGCCTCAAAATCACTAACTCTTTCTTCTGTTAACACTTCAATGGAAGATCAAATGACTAATACAACCTTTTTGCGTTGGGTCTCGCTTCTTCTTCGTGCAGATCAGCAACTAAGCTCAGAAGAACATATGTCAACATCAAGCAAGAGACCTACCAAATCCAAAGGCAAGGCCAAACTTACAGAAGAAGAAATGAAATATAAGTATCAGAGGGTCAGAATGCCTGACTCCCAGGCCGAATGCGACCTGGACATCAGAGACTCAGAGTTGGGTCACATTGATATGGAGGAATTCTGGGTCAGGACTCAGAAGGTAACAAGAAGTCCATGGATGGACAAACTGATAGGCAGTGCCCTACACTTCGCTGGAGGAATCCCAGTCAGCACCGTTAACAATGAATTCATGATGGTGGTTGCCGGTGCTACAAGGACACAAGGTGTGTCATAAATGATAAGTGTGAGGTCGTCATTAACTTCACTGCCTGCCATTTTGAGATAATACTCGGCATTCCTCATCACCGACACTTTGTGGCCGTCAGCCGAGAGGATTGTATTAAAGCCTGGGACGACAACGAAGATCAATGCATGCAGCTGATGAATGAGGTCTATTTGAAAAACAAAAAGGTAGTGACCCGATGGCCACAAATCATTCACCGCAGTGATTTTTCGGAGGAGCTCAGTGACACCATCACTTTCTGAGCAGGGTCTTTGGGCTTCCTGACGCCCACTTTTTCCATAAATGGATGTTGCGGTACTTAGAGACCATGAATAAGAATATGCCCGATCAGCGCTTCGAATGGGCAGAGATTATAAGCAGCACAATCTCTGAACAACTTCAACAATTTATTACAACGGGAAGATTCTACATGAATTCCTATGTTGTTTATGCTGCAGCATCAGAGAGAGACTACCCAGGCCTGATGCGGAGTGGGGTTTGGCCTCAGGTCAAAATATATGAGTACTACCCAGAATTGAGGCTGGAGAATAGCATCCCTCAATTCACAAAGATCAACGATGTGTTTTTCTACCACATCATCTACCTGTTGAGGCCAAATATGACTTACGGTCGCACGACCAAGAGCATAGTGGCGGCCACTGAGAAATGGGGGGCCCTGTTCACCCAATTTCCCACGTTCACCTATCTGAGGGCAGCCAACTTCTTGGGAGAGCCAACTAGACTGCCGAGGTATGCTGGACCCAAGCTGATTCTGCTAGAGCTGTCAAGGCAGCTGATCACCTATCATGAGAAGTGCCTCAAAAGAAAGAAGGGTGGAACTCCTTTCCCCCTCACAGTGGGCAGATATACATGTCTTACCCATCACAAGGCAAAGGACATGTTTGCAGAGCTGGAGCTGCTTAATTTGAAACATGATTTCCCGGCCAGGCCTACCTTTGACCCAAGAAGTTGTCTGCCAAGGGCTAAGCTAGATCCAATCCACATCCCTCAGATCGAAGACATCTACATCGACGTCATTCATGAGGTTGAGCTCAGGAGAAAGGACCATTCTCGCTTAGCCTTGGCAGAAATCATCCAATACGGGGTAGCAATTGTCCCCAAAGGCTTCCAAACTACGGAGGATGAAGTAGACCAAGTATATACTAACACAGATGGGGACAATTGGCCTTTTCCAGCCATTGATAGAACTAAGGCACCTCAGACAATTGAGGAAAGGGTCAAGGAGACTCTGCGCAGAATAGAGCAATGGTGCCGGATGAATGGATTAATCTACCTCGGGGTTGATTTCACAACCTCCCCATTGGGTAACGCACCTCCGCGATCTAAACAACAGCCTAAAGGCAAGGGAAAAGGCATAGAGGGTGAATCCAGCACCACTCAAGAAGAATCCCCGAGAGTCCTCCTTCCGCGGCACCCGAACAGGTCATAACTCTGGTTTCTCCAGAGAAAGAAGTAGAAGAGGATGTTCCAATAGGCCCATCCACTCAGGATGTCGGCATTGCTACAACAACCGAGGTCCCTTCTGTCCCTTCTTCTTCTCTTCCTTCCCCTCCTCGAGTGACTCAAGCGACCATCCCTTTGGTCGTATCCTCTCCCCCTTCTTCTACTGTTCCCCCCGCTTCTTCGTCTATCTTCTCTTCCCTCGCGGATCTTTCCCCCTCCATTTCTTCCCTCATCTCTGAGCTCCCTTCCCTTCCTATGTCTTCCTCAGCTGCAGTATCCCTTCCTCCCGTGGGCACTTCTTCTATTCTCTCCATGCCGCCGCCACGTGTCTCCACGTTTTTCCCTTCTTCTACTGCAGCTGCCCCCTTCTCTGTTTCCGGCCCTTCTCCCATAAGTCCAGCCTGGATCTCCCAGCAGTTAAGTCAGCAAAAAAGGAAAGTTCCCATCGCTCCGATGGACTTTTCTGTAATCCCATCTAAGGGGGAAAAGAAGCAGAAGCCCGTCACATGCTTCTCTCAAAGTGCTTCGGGAGAGAGGGTAATGGAGATCGCGTACCCCAATCCTCTCAAGGATAAAAAGGATCTGTCTCCGACAGATTATACTGTGACCCAAGTCACAATGGGGACGTCTTCTGAAAGCCTTCAGGGGGAGGCCCTTTCTGCAGTTGACGCCCTCTGCAAGAAGCTTCAGGAAACAAAGGAAGAGAAAAGGCAATTAAAAGAGCAAAATAAATATCTGCTCCAAGCCTTACAGAAGATGGGCAGTGCGCCTCCCACAACTGCCGCCGAGACTTCTGAGCTTCTGAGCCAGGAGAAAATTAATGAATATGTAAAGATCGGCGAGCAGGGTATGGCCGTTTCCGCTTGGAGGAGCCAGATCCTCAAAGACAGTGAAAAAGTAATCGCCAAGTTCTCTGACTTGTATTTGAACATCAACAAGGCAAATAAAGAGCTCCAAGCATTAGCGGGACCCATATCGGAAGAGCTGGAACATGCTAGACTGCAGCACGAGACCTTTCAACAAATGTTCGACTGTTCAGTCGAAGATCTGGTCAAGTTCGGCGTCTTCGGCCATCCCAGGGCCCTCAACAAAATCATGTCCACTCTGGATTACCGGGTGGATCAGCTGGAATTTGTCCTAGAAAAGATCGACAAGGTGAAGGAAGAAGCCCTGGACGCGATGCACCAAATGGAACGGATCGTTCTCAACATGTCGCCAGGGTTGCTTACTCCTTCCTTCACTTTAAGAAAAGCTGATGAAACCATCCAGATCTTCAAGGAGATCGTTTCTCGAGGGATGGGGCCAGAGGTCACTTTTGACGCAGAGTCTATCAACAACCTGCTGGCCTGTCGGGACTTCATTGGGTTACTCATTGAAGCGGAAAAAGACTATTCCAAACTCCCCGAGAAGCTCATAGATGAGTGGGAGACTTGTGAGGCGATCAGGGAGCGGCACAAGGATCCTTCCTAGGATCAACTAGGGCCCATGATCAACAAGTTTATGGAATACCGCTCTCAATTCCATATCTCGTCACCTGAGCAACAACAAAAGCAGTCCACCCCCTTTCGGCCGCAGGATGACGATGACGAGTAGCTTCTCCTCCTTCTTCTTCTCTCTCTCTCTCTCTTCTTCAACTTTATTTTTGGGAATATCTAGAGTATGTTGACACAAATGATGACATCATCCATGTTGCACCATGGGATGATGTCATCCATCAAGTTGTCAAAAGTCAACATGACTTTTAGATATTTTGTAAATATCTTTGTAAATAAGTTGTTGGATCCTTTTGCCTTGTTTTCTCCTTCTTCTATAAATACCCCAATACTTGTTGTATTGGGGATGGATGAGTGAATATCTTTCAGATGAAAAATAGAAGCAAGGAGAAAAGACTTTGAACTTTTTGTAACAGAAAGAATTATTAATACAATATTTAGACTTTGTGCTGAATACATGTGTTATATGCATCAGATCTTTCTTACGTTAGATCAGTGTGTTTATTTTGTTAGATCTACTTTTGTTTTATTGTCATTTATTCATCAGTATTGCTTTGCTCGTTTATGCAAGTAGGTTTGGCTCTGCTTACTACCAATCCCAAAACATAAACCTTCTGACCTTTCTGCTTTGGAATTCATTTCTTTTCTCCCTTCGGACCTGCTCTTTCTTCATCCTCTCTTTCATTCTTTTCTTTTCACGCTTGGAAATAACCCTACCGGGATGAGATCCCAAACCCCAAAGGTAGAATATTGTGAGACTTACATGATTCCGCTTTGGTAGAATAGCAATAAACCAGTTTCGCTTTCTTGACTCAAAGAGGGCTATGCCCCCTCGCACACTATTGGCTCGTTTATCCATAGATCTGCCCAAGCGATGATTTTAGGACCAACAGATTGTATTTTTCTATGTCGATGATCTAGTCATCACTGACATTTCAATGAAGATGATTGATGCAACGAAGAAAGATTTTAATCGATCATTCAACATGACCGATCTCGAGCTGATGCATTATTGTCTTGGATTGGAAGTATGACAAAAAGAGAATCAAATATTTGTTTCTTAGATGAAATATACCAAGAAAACGCTCGATAAATTTAGGATGACGGATTACACACCAATTTCTACACCTATGGAGAACAAATTATAATTATCTCATTCAAATCCATCTCTTGAGGTAAGTGCCACTCTTTATTGACAGTTGATCAGGAGTCTCATTTACCTGACCTACAATAGACCAGATATCAAATTTTTAGTAAGCTATCTATCCAGGTTGATGCAAGAACCCAAAGTTTGTCATTAGAAAGTAGAAAGGCACATCTTGAGATATCTCAAAGGATCAGTGGATCTTGGTCTAGAATACAAGAAGAACGACAACTTCTTCTTGACTGGATATTCATATTCGATCATGCAGCAATATTGATTGACAAGTTACTCAAATAATTCCAACAAACAAAACAAAGTAACCAACTTAAGACTTACAAATATGACATTCGATCTAGAGGAAAATTTTATCTCAAGGAAATAGGCATGACAACTATGAATTGGGGATAACTCGAGCTCGCTAGTAGGTGAGAATTTTAATGCCAAACCCAAAAGTCCAATGCCAGTTTTGAAGCCTTACAAAATATCAATCAGACACATGAATGATCACAACCAGTCTGTTAAGTACATGTGTATATGTCATCATGAAATGAAGGTGTCCGTGATGACAATCAATGTAGTGGAGTGCCTTTGGAGACCGAGTGTTTCTGAGTGGATGGAATGAGCTTAGATTGGGATAGAGAGTGGTGGGTGAGATTATTCAAAGCAATTTCTCAATGCACATAAGGGTCTCAACAAATCACCAACACTCTGAATGTGAGTAGTTGAGAAACCGTTTCCTTAAGTGTAAGCCACCCGATATAAAACTATCTTAAAATATAACACCTTAACGAATCTTCCAATTTTAATGCAAAATGCGTGGAGAATTGAGATGATGGTACCCACGGTTTTGGATGAAAATGTGTCTTTTTACCGTCAATAATCTGCTATAACTATATGAAGATCAGGGTGTATAAAGGCCGCACGGTGGAAAAACTACATGCTCAACGAATCAACATGATCTTGGAAAACAATCCCAGAATTGGTATGTGCTGATGGCATGTGTACACAAGGCATTAGAAAAAAATAAGTTTATTTCCATTCCACATGATTGACAAGTGTGATTCAGAGTGCCGATCAGACCAAGATTCAATCCAAAACAAAGATTGGTCAATGCAATTAATCAATGACATCATGAAAGATCAGATCTTGAATTCAAAGACTCTCATCTTAAATTACAGTACTGCTCTGATACCAAATCTAGAAAATAAACTAGTTTTGCACACAAATAACACATTGAATATAATATGTTATTATTTTCTCTTCAACTTACACGAATCATGGCTATTATATAACCACTTACATAGCAAAACAACCTTTGAAATAATAGGGAGGTGTTACAACTAATATCCTGGAATAATATTCATGGGTACAACATACTAACCACTAACTATGTACTAATTTATCGAACGGTAAATCACCCACAACCATGTAAATATTAATTTTCCTAACAAAAAAATCACTTCTTTTTTAATTTTTTGTTTTCACTAAATTTTGCGAGGACATATTTCTCATTGAGATAATCGCTTTATCTCATTATTGTCAAACAATTACTTAAAAAAATTATATATACGGTCATAACAAAATATATTGTCACCGATAATACATACTGTCACCGACAATTGCAAATGTCGGTGGCATTTTTAGTGATGTCGTAATAATAGGAAAAAAGTATTGGAATTTTTTTCTTACATCATATTTTGTCAGACAGATTTCTCATTAAGACAATCATTTTAACTCGCTAAGATAAAAATTCAAATAATATTATTTTCCCCATACAAAACTTGTAAAATATACATTTTTTCATAAAAATCACTTTTTAATTTTTTGTTTATGCCATATTTTGCAAGGATAGATTTCTCACCGAGACAAACATTTTAGTTGTTATCATTAAAAAATGGTTTTGAAAAATTACATATGCGGTTGGACAACATATATTGTTAAAATAATATATACTATCAGTTGAAAATTGCTACCAACCAACACCATTATCAAATGATTAGCCACACCATTCAAAATCTTTTCCCCTAAGATTCACCATAATTTTGAAATTCATTTTCATAGATTCTCCAAGTAATATCTATGATTTGTTTTAGGGGGTATTCAAATTTACCCGATGTTTACTATAACTAAATATAGTGTGATTGTGCATTCATAAATCATATAGGAAAAAATAGTATATTCTCCCCATGTGTGTGATTATTAGATATAATATGTGAAAGAATTTTTAAGTGAGAAGATGCATGTATTATATGAATATACACAATGTGTCCTCTAACCAAGGGTGATGATATTTATAGTAGTGAAATTGATATATCTGTTAGTGTGAGTTATCCTATGTGTCCTCTTCTCATATTGGAGGGTCATCTCACATGGGTTAGGTTTAGGGTTTCATGTGTGTCATTCACTAGGGTTACTCAACACCCTATATGTACCCCTTTACTATTCATTCATGAGCATGCCAAGAAACTCCGCTGTCTTTCCTCTATGCAAGCTTTGTTTCCGTTGAGCAAGTTCTTCCATTACTGATCATTTTTTCCTTGCTATCACTAGAGCTATCATGATTCCGTTGGAGTGCAACTACTTCATGGTGCCTTGTTTCCGATTCGATTCTCGCAAACTCTTTTCATGGTATCAGAGTTGAGATCGGGTAAACGTGCGCTCGTTATTTTTTAGTCGCGATTACTCTTTCTTGGTTTCATTTTTTTCTCTGCATGCAAGTTTTTGATCACTATTTTCTGGAATTATTTTGCTAATCTCTCTAACAAGCTTTCTCGGAAAGTTGTGTTGGTTTTTGTGCCTTTTTGTGCATGTGCAGGTTTTCATCATACCTTGAGCAATATGTGGATAATTTAGCAGATCAGCCAAATAGAGTATTTTCTAGTCTTTTAATTTTTATTAAAACTGGAATTTTTTTAGATCTCTATTTCTGGTTTCTCTGTGTCATTTTTTTTGCATGGTTTTACAGAGATTCAGGTCAAAAATTCTTCTTCTCTGGCCGTGTATTCCTTTTGCATGGGATTTTTGCGTGGGAGGTCATTTTTGCCATAGTGTTTGCTTTGTGGAAGGCAGTCTTTGCTGTGTTTTGCATGGAAGGAGCTCGTTTTCCTGTTGTGTTGTGCCATGGCTGCCCCTCCCATGTCCTGCGCACTGCCCTTCCTGGATTTTTCACCCTTCACAACCTGCCTTTACTTCCTCACAACCCGCCTTTACTTCCTCACGACCGCACTTTTCTGGTAAGTGTTTATTTGGTACGTTTTGTGTTTTGTAAAGTTTTTGGTACGTGTTTTTCGATAAAGCATTGTCACTACCTTTTAAATTTTGTTAAAGTTTTTAGTTGTTTTTCCAAAAAAAAACAAATCAAAACACATCCCGCCATGTCTCCTGTACTCTCCTCGCTACTCGGACCCCGTCCTGCTACGCCCCCACTTCACAAACACAACAACCAAAAAGATTTCAAATAGATTCTTTTAAAAAAAAAATCAACCAAAAAGATTTTACAATTCGGGCTTCCTTTGGTAAGTATTATGTTTTAAAAATGTGGTAAGTTTCACATACTTTCCAATTTTTAAGTTCTTTTTTCCAAACTCATGCCTTTTAAAAACAATGTGGTAAGTTTCAATTCTTTACTAAGGTTTTTACTTTCTAACTTTTTCCACACTCATGTTTTTTAAATTGATTTCTTTCTAATCTAAACTCTTTCTAATCTAAACTCAAAAGTTTTAAAATTAGAATAGTTTGTTTTTTTAGATTTCTTTCTTTTAATTTAAAAATTGTTTTTTAAACCAAAAGAAGGAAAGTACCTTTTTTATTTTAATTAGGATTTACATCTTAATTAGTTTTTGTAATTAATTAGATTTAATTTGCTTAAATCTATTTTTTTATTAATTACAAAATAACCTATCTCTTTTTCGATTTATATTAACAATCGTCTTTCAAATAACCTCTTTATCGATTTTTATTAAAAACTCCAATAGCTCTCAAAATAGCAAAATTGGGCATTTTCAAATGGTAAAATTTAGGTGTTATTGGCATTTTTTCTCTAATCATGCGCTCAAGTGTGCAGTGACACTTCGTGCACCTCTTTGCCTTCCAAGCTCCTTTCTGGCGTTTTGAAGACTATCTAAACTCCTTGAGTTCCCAAACCTTGTATTTCACCCTTATTATTGCTTGCGACTAGTGAGCGCGTCCGCCACAGTCTGCAGCAAGGGGGTTTCCTTTTATGATGTGAGACGATTTTTTCTCACCACCAGGGTTGGCTTTCACCTCCTTTCTATTTTTTTCTTGTGCTTGTTTACGGTGTCCTTTTTGTTACACTCCATGAAACACTGTTGTGGTCTCCTCTCTTGCGCATTATTATGCTAATTTCAAGACAAGTTACCAAGTGTTTCAAACCACACGCACGGACTCGATTGTAATCAATGCACTAAACTATAAAGTGCCGAAAGCAGGGGGTTGTTATTGTCCTTGGTGGTTGTGTTTCTTTTTTGCATTTCTTTCTCTCTCTCTCTCACTATGGATGCACTTTCAATTCCCTTGCTTATGCCGTTCAAATTTTTCGAATGGATATCAAAAATAATAATAAAAATAAGGGGTAAAGGGTTATTCGTATCACCATGGGAACTGAGACTGAACTAGATGACAACCTGAAAAATCTAAGTGGTTAAACCATAGTGATGAAGCCTTAGGTCTTCTTTGCATGTCCGTTTGCTCCTGACTTGCTCTTCCACATTAAGGCGTTCAAAACACCTAAATCTTCTTGGAAAATGTTGGATGTGATGTTTGGACAACTAGATGACATGAGAGTGCATGAGTTGGAAAACGAACTACTAGGGTTAAATCCTAGTGACTTTAAAAACCTACAAGCGTTCTTCTCAAAAATTTTCCACATTAGATTGTTGTTAAAAGGATATCAAGTAGAAAAGAAAGATTCTCAACTGATCTTGTCAATTCTCTCTAAGCTAGGTCCCGAATATTCTGTCTTCGTGTCAAATTTATATGCTACAAAAGCTACTCTAAGCGATACTTGGACTATGCCCTCCTTTGACTATTTTTCATCCCAACTCATTCAAGAATATGAAAACTCATTCAAATGGGGTCTCTCAAGTCCAAGTCACATGCCCTTGTAGCAAGTACTAGCAAGGGAAAGAAGATTGAAAAGAAGAAAGAAACAAAGGATCAACCTAAGAAAGAAACCAAGACCAAACCTAAAAATGACACAAACACTTCGACTTCTGAGCCTAAGGCACAGAAAAGCAAGTATTTGTGTTCCTATTGCAAGAAGTCTAGTCATGATGAGCAACACTATTTTCAAAAATAGATTGATCACTTATCTCATTTACTTGAGAAGAATAAAATAAGTGTTCCTGAATCCATAAAACAAAGTGCTCGAAGGCCGAGTCTTCTACTGCAAAAGGTGCTAAAAATGATAAGAAGAAAGGAAAGGCCCTTGTAGCCAGAGTTTCTCCTTCATCAACATGGATTATAGATTCGGTGCTTCACACCACATGGGTTTCGCATGTTGAGTTTTCCAACATGAACCTTGTGGAATGTCCCAAATCACGATGGGTAATGACACGACAGTGTCGATTTCTAGTAGTGGATCGGTAGAGATGGATGGGGGACATTTAACCAATTGTTGAGTGTTCCTGATCTCTCTACCAATCTCCTATCATTTTACCAAATTACTCACCTTGGTGAAGGAATGTGAGAGGAATTTGGTCCTAACTCGGTGATTATTCATGAGCTTAACAATGGCACTACATTGGATCGAGGGAAAGGTAGATCATCGTGCACGATTGTACACCTTCTCCCACTCTACTTCGATTCTATGCCCATTGCCTTGCTCACTCATGCAAATGAGGTTAGTAAGATATGACATGAGCATTTTAGACATCTAAATTATCACTACCTTGAACAATTGAGCCAAAACGAAATGGTCAACGGGTTGCCTCACGTCAAGTTTTCTAAGGGTCTTTGTGAGGTTGTACACTTGAAAGCATCCTGAAAATAACTTTAACAAAGGAAAATCCTGGAGAGCCACTTGTCCTTTGGATCTTGTTCATAGCAATGTTTCTGGTCCATTTCCTTCTCCTTCATTTACTAGAGCTCTTTATGTGCTAACCTTCATTGATGACTATTCACGATATACTTGGGTATATTTTCTTAAGCTTAAGTCTGAAGTATTTGAACATTTTCAAGACTTTAAGGATCTTGCTGAGAAATAGGCGGAATGGTCTATCAAGGTTCTTCGAACCAACAATGGAGGTGAATATGTAAACAATAGGTTCATGGATTTTTGTACTTCTGAAGGGATCTCTTTGCAGTATACAATTGCTTATAACCCTTCGCAGAATGGAGTCGTAGAAAGAAAGAACTGTACTCTTAAGGAGATGGCCACTTGTATGATTCACTCGAAGTCTCTTCCTCCGTAGTATTGGGCTGAAGCAATGAATTGTGCAAATTACATTTAGAACCGTGTTCCACACAAGGTAGTAAGAGGGATGACACCCTTTGAAGCCTAGTTTGGACGTAATCCTGATGTTGAGCACTTTCAAGTCTTCAAATCCAAGGCTATGGCTTGGATTCCCAAGAAGAAATGCAAGGCCTTGGAACCACAATCCAAACCTTGTATCTTTGTAGGGTATCCTGATGGCATGAAGGGATATAGATTGATGAATCCTACTTCTCATGAGCTGTATATTGAGAAAAGTGTTGAGTTCGATGAGTCTTTTTCGACTTCTACTTCTTCATCTATTAAGGTTCTTCAGCTCACTGACTTGGATTATGACTCATTAGATGATGATACTGTTGAGTGTGCTCCTCTTCTGGATCCTCCCAACCATCAGACCTTTGAGTCTTCTATTTCTAATAGTAGTAATGACAAGGAATATGTCCCTCCTCACTCAAGTGAAGAATCTTCCGACTCTGAGCCTGATCCTCCTGGTCCCCTTTGGGATAGGAAAACTTTGCAAAGTGCTAGAGATTTAGTTGGAGATACTTCGGATATGATATGTACTCACTCATATTTCATTAGACCCCACTCTTTCTTCACCTCTGCTTCTGATCCACAATATTTTCAGGAGGCTTCTGGTATTCCTGAGTGGGATTTTTCCATGGATGAGGAGTGTTCCTCTCTCATGAATAATGATACTTGGGATCTCACCACTCTTCCGAAAGGAAGAAAAATTGTTCGGTGTAAGTGGGTGTTCCGAACAAAGTATGGAGTATATGGAGATGTCAAAAAGTTTAAAGCGTGATTAGTAGCTAAGGTTTTCTCCCAGATAGCTGGGGTTTATTATACATAAACCTTTTCTCCGGTTGCGAAGATGACTTCTATTCGAAGGACGCTAGCCATTGCCGCAATGAACAAATGGAAAGTCCATCAAATGGACGTTAAGAGTGCCTTCCTTCATGGTGACCTAGAGGAAGAGATCTATATGGAACAACCTCCGGGTTATGTCCAAGATCCCTCCCTTGTTTGTAAGTTAAAGAAGTCTCTTTATGGCCTTAAACAAGCCCCTCCGGCTTGGTATGCCAAGATGGACTCCTTTTTACTTACATCAGGGTTTACCAAGTGTCACTCTGATCCAAATGTTTATATTTTATGGCAAGATGACTCCATACTCATTCTTTTTCTATATGTTGATGACTTGTTGATCACAGGAAGCTCTTCCTCTATTATTGATTCTGTGAAGATTGCCTTAGCCAACAAGTTTTCCATGGCTAACTTAGGTCTGCGTCATTACTTCCTTGGGATCCAAATTTCACAATCTGACTCGAGAATCTTGATTTCATAACCTAAGTATGATCTTGATTTGCTAGCTTGTTTTCAAATGTCCGATTGCAAGTCTTCTCCTACTCCTTTTATTTCCGGGGTGAAGTTGGTTTCAGATTGCTCTACTCCCTTGGTTGATGGTACTCTTTATCGATAGTTGGTGGGGAGCTTGATTTACTTGACTCACACTCGACCAGATTTATTGTATGTTGTTGGGATCATGTCCAGATTCATGCAGGAGCCACATGAGCTACATTGGAAAGTAGCTAAATAGATCCTTCATTATGTTCGTGGAACTTATGCTGATGGCATTCACTATCATGGAGGAGTTGATATTGACTTGATTGGATTCACAGATTTTGATTGGGTCGGTGACTTAGATCATCAGAAATCTACTTCTGGCTACAATTTCTCTCTTGGTTCGGGTCCTATTAGTTGGTCTAGCAAGAAGTAGAATGCAATTGTGATATCATCTACAGAGGTAGAATACAGAGGAGTAGTTAATGCTACCAAAAGCTATTTGGCTACAGGGTATTCTGACAGAGTTTGGCATCCACTTTTGGCGGCCTACCATTATCTACTGTGATAACACGAGCACTATCTCCATTTGTAGAAATCCAGTTCAGCATCAGTAGATGAAGCACATTGAGATCCATATGCACTTCATATGGGAGCTTATTCATGATGGTATCATCGACATTTAGTACATTCAAACAGCTGATCAGATTGCAGATTTATTCACCAAGCCCTTCACTGAGATGAAGTTTCTTCACTTACGATCTCTTCTTAGGGTGAGGTCTTCTACAGCTACTCATCTCCTTCGGGATATGTAGTCCTTCTTTTCTTTTTCTTCTTCTAGGAAGATTTTGTTTGTATATGGGCACCTTATTAGGCCTTTAGTTACCGGGCCCCATTGACACATCTTTCTTAGTTGTTCAGGAGTGTCTTCCTCTTCCGTCTGACTCATCATAGCCGCTACCCCAACTTTGATGAAGGGGGGTGTTAGTGTGAGTTATCCTATGTGTCCTCTTCTAATATTGGAGTGTCATCTCACATGGGTTAGGTTTAGGGTTTCATGTGTGTCATGCACTAGGTTACTCAACACCCTATATCTACCCCTTTACTATTCATTTATGAGCATGCCAAGATACTCTCTTTGTCTTTCCTCTATGCAAGATTATTTTCTATTGAGCAAGTTCTTCCATTACTCGATCATTTTTTCCTTGCTATCGTTGGAGATATCATGATTTTGTTGGAGTGCAACTACTTTGTGGTGCCTCGTTTCGATTCAATTCTCGCAACCTCTTTTCAATATCTAGTATATATGTGTTTATATACTCATGTGTTATAGATAATAATCACTTACATGTTATTAATTTTATACCTTTAGGGCCTTAAAGTGTGAACTTGGTCTTGTGATGTAATGTTGCTTTTATGGAAGATTATATGATTAATATTGAGGTCATACTATGTGTTTTGGATAATTATATATTAGCTGAAATAACATCAAGTACATGGTCATAAATAATAACGTATGAATCCAAGCGCTTGAGTAAATGTGTGATGATAATATAAGCATGAATCCAAATGAATAGTGCAAAAAAATAGAAATAAGAGGCATAAGGCCATATAAAATGAACTATATAGGAAAGGGATAGTAGATAATACCACAATGGTGTAGAATGAATTTTGATAAGCATTTAGAAAAACACACAACTTTTTATGTATCACATAGTTACTAGGTGAGATAAATATTGAATTTGATAATGATTATATGCAAAGTAATATAACTAAGAAATAAGGGCCAATGTTACGGCTTTTCAAGTGTGAGGAAAATGAGTTATAGTGAGTGATTCAAATGACATGTATCATTACATTGAATTACGGCCTAAGGCCAATAAGAGAATATCGTAATGTACAATCTGGAGACTAATTGGTTACTATGTGTTGATCAATTGTAGAACCAAAAGCACAAGGCCAAATAAGTTTTAAAATCATTTAATATCATGGTTGATTACGTTTAGAACCTATTGGAATACATATCATAATAGTTGGAGATTATTATAAATTTAATTAACAAAAGAATTGTAATTAATATGTGTGTAACACTTATTTCACTAAATTGGGACATATTCCAGTGAATTGAGACTCCAGTATTTCAAGTATTGGAAGAAATCCATCTCCGTTTTTGCATATATTGGATTCCATTTTTGGCTATACTAGATTCCATTATTAGTAATATTGGATTCCATTAGTAGTAATATCGATTCTAATCATTCCAATTATTTTCAGACTTATTCAAGTTCTAATTTCTCTATTATTGGATTCCAATTTCGCTAATATTGGATTCCAATTTCCCTATTATTGGACTCCAATTTCACTATTATTGGATTCTAATAACACTATTATTGGATTCCACTTTCGCCACATAAGCCTGATGGCCACCCACTTACATAAACCTAGTGGTTTCTATCTTATATAACTCAAATGGTCACTAACTTACATAACCCATGCAATTGAAAAATTACATAAGCCAAGCGGCTGCTAACTTACATATTGCAAGCGATAACTAACTTACATATGCCAAGCGATTGCTAACTTACATATGCCAAGCGGTCACTAACTTCAAGATAGTGCGTAAGTGATTGTTGTCATTTATTCCACATATCAATCTTAATATATTCATACACATATGACTATTCATGCATACCTTATTTAAATCAATAAACGTTGACGTTGAAAATATCTTCCCTGAACTTCCTTGAATGGTGTTAAATTTAACGGCTATTTAGACATTTTTCATGATTTTAGATGTAATATATTTGCAAATATTTTATAGAATTGGCATGTGTGACTCACATGTTTAAAAGGTGATCGTCAATATTTATATACATTTATATAAATAATTTATTCGTATATATTAAGCATAGTTAAAAAATCTGGAATTGTCATTTATAAATTTTGTAAGTAGTGTGTAAGTGCAAGTGATTGCACTTATAAGTGCGATTGGTCGCATGTCTAAGTGCGAGCCTCGATTCGCACATCTCTCGAATCACACTTTAAGTGTGAGTATTGACTGACACTACTAAGTACGAGTATTGACTTGCACTTCTAAGTGCCAGTCTCGACTCACACTTCTAGGTGTGAGTCTTGATTTACACCACTAAGTGCGAGTCTTGATTCACACAGCTAAGTGCGATAACTCACATGTCAATTTTTGGGTAACGGTAATTTTTCAACACTTCCCTTTAAAAATACAAAACAATGTTTATTTATACCAATTATTCTATATAAATTTCATTATTTTTAATATATATTGATGTAAATTTTGATAATTTTTGTAATTTATATATAAATATATATTAATAATTTATGGTTAAATATTAAATATGCAATTCACATGTGACATTTATTACAAATATTTGCAAGTATTTTATTACAAAGATTTACAAGTATTTGCAGTATTAATGATGACCATTTTGTAAGGCAAAATGCTAATTAATGTTGTCGTTTGCCTCAACATTAATTAGAAATTAATTTGAGCTATGTAAAATTCGCCATTCAAAATATGTGTGCCTTTTGGAGCATGTAAATGCATCAACCATTAATCAACCATTTAATGAAAAATAATGTAAAATCATATGCGTGCCCTCTTAAATTTGCGTACAACGAAATTGGTGGTTGGATTTGTTTACATATCACTATAAGTAGACAATTTTTGAGTTTATATTTTTAACATTTTCCTTTCTATTCTCTTTGTCATTATGTAAGCTTATTCATCAATAGAAAAATCTCATCATCGCAAGCGTTGAAAATTATGTGCTCGAGTTTTGGAAACGTTTTGATTTCCTCTCCATGTCAAAAATTGGTATGCATTCTCACCTTCAGCCCTCAAAATTACAAAATTATGTTAATGTAAAATTTTCCATAGCTGATTAGGGATTATATCCATGTAAAATTTTCCATAGCTGATTAGGGATTATTAAATGGAAGCAAGTTTGTTATTCAATATTTTATAGAAGGTAGTTTTGCTTATCAAATAAATAATTTCGTAATATAGTAAAAATTTGTTAGAAAAGTGAAAGAGGACGGAATGGAGCACATATTGACAGAGAAACGATGTAGTGTTAGACATAATAATAGGAGAGGAAGATTTCTAGAATTTTTAAAAACCAAAAACACTTGCCAAGAACTTGTTTTGTTGAGTCTTGAAAAAGAAGCCTATTAGTATGGATGGTGGATCAATTTGCACAATATAAAAGTGAATATCATGATCAATTTATGGGCATGGCGGTGCACAAGAATAGAAGATCAAATGTATTTTATAAAATTGATATTATTTTGTTGGCCTTATTGTTGTCTGAAAATAGTCCTCCGCTACACATACTCAACAAAATTCAATGGTTATGACATCGTTGACATTTTCAATGACAATATTTTATAAGATATTCATGTTAAGAATGAGTTTCCATTGAATTTTTGGAGTTGGATTACAGTTGAACTATTTGTGAAAAATATGGTAATGTAAGAGTAGGAGAACCAAATAGATTTTGGAGAACAAAAGAAAAATATAGTTTTGTGAAGGGAGATTTCGAGGAACAAGGAAAATCTAAGATACCGCAATATGGAAGCAAAAACTATCCTCTAGATTTTTCACAAAATGTAAATTTGCTTTGTTTGCGTCGTGGCTATGTGGCTTTTTGTCTTTTTCTACCTACAGGATTTCTCTCTTCTATGCTTCAATGTCATATTCTGCCTTAAGGAAATTTTTGTAAAAGGATGCAGGTCCTTTCAAAACCTCCATATCAACCCTTATACAAAAAAATGGACATAGTTTTTGTACATCGGAATATGTTGTTCGCATAAAACTAGTAGACTATATGATGACAATATCTTACTTTATTTTGTTAATTCCTATCGATCGATAATATCCAATTAATATGGTGTCGCATAAGCTAGCAAACACTAAGATAAAAATAATATTCTTTGACTTGTTAAATGCTAGCGATCCATAAGCTCAAAATTTTATATTGTGGAAGTATTAGGTTACCTTAGTGGCGTTAAGCTCAAAACATCTTACTTAAAATTTCTCCTCAATCCACCAACCAAAATAAAAATTTCTATATACTTTTAAACTTTCTAATGTTTGTAATTTATTTAAATAATTTTTAAACTACGAAACTTATTTATATTTTTCTTTATTTGCTAGTTAGTATTGATTTGAAAAATATGAGGCCTTATTGCAACATTGATTTATTTTATTTAATAAAAATCATAATTATAAGAAAACAATCACACAACTAACACATCTCCCATCCGTGAGGCATGAACTTAATGCTTTGTCTTGTTTAATTTAAAATTTCATTAAAAAATTACTATTAACAAGGTTTATTAAATATACATGAACATAATGATTGGCTACTTTATACATGGATTAAGGCACCCATAAACCTTACAATAGAATGCATTGTGAGCATCACCAAGAGTGAACAAAAAGAAACATGACAAAAATGGATAAAACAACTTATCCCAAACTACAATCCAATAGATCAATACAAGGAAAATCGCAAAACATGGAGGGGAAAACATCCCAAATGATACAGTCCACAAACAAAAAAAAAATCTCCAAGAGCCAACAAACTAGTTAGTCTTCAAACATTTGTACTCCTTCGGTTGACGCTCCTCCTATCCTTTCATATTATCATCTTGCTTGCTGTAACATCCCAAAAATTTCTTGTAAGTTAAATTAACTACAGATAATTCTGATCAGGATTAGACGAGATCATTAGTGTGTGTAAAATTCATTTGGTTCATTGTGTGATGACCCACAGTTTCTGCTGCGAGACATGACACTGCGGAATGAATAACCCCGCACCCACCTTGATGATCCTTCCTAAAACGTGATTAGCCTTAATCATAGGTAAAATGGTTCATAAATGATTGTGGATCTTTTGGTTATTTGTATTTCGGTTACTTTATTTTATTCGGTTTGGTCATCTTTTGTTTTGTTTGACATTTTGCATGACCGCGATGATAATTGCCTCTGTTTTATTTGACTAAGCTATATTAAGCCAACTTTATGAGAATATTTAAATTATGATTTATGGACTTGGTGATTTTCGTTATTGGAATGTTTTATATAAACCTAGAAATTCAACTAATTATTATGGTAATATATTGTGGGAGATATGTGGACTTGTATTATGAAGGTTAATTTTTACTTAACCATTAAGTTGGGTAACAACTAAAGTAAAAAAATGTGTATGAAATATTAATTAGTATATATATTTTAGAGGGATTTGGCATGTAAGCCAAAAGTTTTTTATTTAGACATTGAAATTTATGGGTTTCATAAAAGTGAAACACCTTCACATGGCACAAGTGTGTGGCATGCACTAGTACACGTACCAACATTGGGAAGCCCAAAATTCTTCAATATGCCACCCAACTATAGTCTCTTTCATTATATTTTTTTTGTTATTTCTCCTTGGTCTATTTTTCATTCTCCCCTTCTGGAATACCTGCGTGAGTTTTGGAGGAAAGAAGGATTCAACTTGTTGGAGCTGGAAGAGTAGAAAGTTGCCGATTCTGGGTTTACTTCAGGCATGAATATCTTCTCCTTTTCTCTGCATTATTGGTAAAAAATGAGGAAATACACATTCTATTTTTAATGGCAATCAAGGAATTTGTGGACAACTTTTGATTTAATCATTTGGAGATGCAGTTTGAAAAGGAAATTGATGGATTTTGTATTCTTTTTAGTTTCTTTGTGTGATTTTAACTAAACCAGAAAAAAATGCAGATGGGGTTTTGGGTTTTGATCTACAAAAATAAAGTAGAAGAAAGGTTAAAAATTCCTTCGTTGCATTATGATAAATTGTACCTGAAAGGAAAAGAGTTGGGTTTTTCTTGTACAAGAAGAAGGAAAAATGTTTTGTGAATTTGTGTGTTTAAAATTGATTTGTGCTTGTGGGTTTTCATTTTGGTTTACTGGAATTTAGTTGTGTGTTTTCTGTAAACAAATCGATTTGGGTATACAAATCGATTTGCATAAATGAATCGATTTGGGTATACAAATCGATTTGCATAAATGAATCGATTTGGGTAACTCCATCGATATGGGTATGTAACCGGTTGGGGTTTTGTATTTTTTTTTTTTTTGTTGTTATATATGCGTTTGATTGTTAACTTATTGTGATCTCTTGAATGATAATTGTGGATGTCAAAGCTCTTGCATGGGGTTGTTTTTCCAGAAATTTTATCTTTATGGACATCTAAATTAGATCATGTATAAATGAGGGTGTGTTGTTATGTGTAAAAAAAAAGGCATTTAACCTGTAACTTCCATCCTAGCAATATGACTTGGATTTTTGTAAAACTGTGAAAAAGAAATTGCTTGTCTTGGTAAGGGCATGAAAGCCAGGACAACTTGACCCAGATGCACCAAGGAGTAATTGGTGGCATGATTGGGATTTATATAATGATATCTTATGAAAGAAATAATTAGTTGTTCTTTTACTAAACAAAGTATGTTTACATGATGTAATCAAGGTGCTTCTATATTGTTTTGTTGGGGTTGTTCATTTACCAGATAGAACATGTTAAAGTGATGTAAATTTGGTGATATTTGTGCTAATTTGTAGAGCTTCTCATTGACTGAAAAGAAGTAAGTTTTATTTCCTTGGTAATGATGTTCTTGGACAATATGATGAGCTTGCTCATTAACTAGAAAGAATATGTTTGATTAGTTTTTGGTAATGATGATTTTTGGACAGTTTTGTTAAGTTGCTCATTGATTTGAAAGATAAGAGAAATAGTATTAAAAATATATACCAAATAAAGTATGATTTTCTTGTGGTCATAATTTGAATTCGGAGGTTGAGTGATTATGGTTTGATTATGTTGAAATAGAGATTGGTTGTTCTATTTGTATGCATCCATAGTTGTATCTTTATAGAAACCAGGGGTAAATCATTTTCAGTTGTATTACCATATGCTTGTTGATAAAACAACATGTATATCCTTTCTTATTTTACTAATTAATTGCATCAGAAAATGGAGTTAATATTCATGCCAGTTCATTTTGAATTGACATCATACCACTACTCTAGTCTTGCAGGACCATTAGCCGTTACTTTCGGATGTGCGGAAACTCATGTTTTGTGAAGTTTTATCGTAGCATGGATCAAAATGAGATACTTGGATTTCAATTTGTAGAAGGATGAAATCCTAGAATTTTGACTGAATTTATTGGGATCTTGGACCCATTGTAAATATTTAAACCTCACTATGTGAGAGTTATTATACCGGTTATATAATTTCGCCTTAACGACATATGTAATTTATGATTTTAATAAAGAGATAATTACTTTGTGTGTAATAATGTCTCAAAATGAGTAAATGATGAATACTTGAGTTGAGAAATCTTACTTTTCACAAATTGTTAAATATATTTATTTGATAGTAATCAATGTATGAAGCCGATAATTGGACAATTATTGTAACAATCATTTGTCTTTTAATTTCTAAATTTAATAGCTATTTAGTGGCGTAGCTAATCAAGGGAATAATATATATATATTTATATATATATTTAATTCAACCTTTCGGTAAACTTGGTATTATTATGTTAAGATTGTAAATCTTGTTGTATAGAGAATGGAAGAGTATCATTATAAAAAGGTAATTTAAAGTTAAAGAATCAAACATCAGGAAATGAGAAACTAAATGGGATGGTAAATAGATGGAAAGATCCATTAGGCATATTAAGGGATAAGTACATGCAGAATGTTGATATAGTTACATTTCAGCATAACGAATGTACTTATCTCATAATGATCCTAGTTGGCCTTTGGCATCTATCACAATATAAACTCTTGCAAGATAGGTTAAATTGGAAATAAAATAAAAAAAACTATAAAGATCTAGATAACTATGAAAGGGATAGTTGTGAGGTGGTGGAAGACTTAAAACTCATAAGACTAGTGTGTTGTCTTGAGTTTAGCCGTAACCTGCACGGCGGATAACTTTGGCCAAAGTAATGCATTGATGGTTGTGCATTGTCTGATCACCTAAGTCCTCCAATTAAAATAAAAATTGTCTGTAACCTGATCATGGGAAGTTGAACACTGAACATGAGGTAGAAAATGGTCGGATACTAGAATATGAAGTCGGAAATTAGCTTCGTGGTAGACCCAAGGACTTTCACATAGTTCCCATGACCTTTAAAAGGTTGAGCTGAAATGCTAGTAAGCATTGTCACTCAAAGTAGTGACGAAGGGAGATCGTGGAGATCTGGATACACCCTTCTCAGCCACACATGGCTTACATGGATGTTATCAGATAGATCAAAAGAACCAATTTGATTTAATGAATTTGATTAAATAAATTTGTACGATTGCAGCTGTGTAATTTGTTTTTATGTTTAAAAAAACAATCCTCATTTTCCAGCTCTTGTAATTTTGAGTGTTACATTTTGGTATCAGAGCCAGAGGCTCAGACACTTGGACATTAATGGGACACACGTTCTAATAAAAGTATCTTTTTTATAAAATAAGAAACTATGGCTAGGCCGGCAACAAGAGCTAGTATGGCAAGTGACAAAGTGGGGTAAATATTGATGACGTGCCGGATAATATGGCTGCTAAGTTAGAAGAAATCCTCAACCTTTTGAATGACACCCAAAACCGAGTTGTTGCCTTAGAACAACAAGGTCAGGGTGGTGAAGAAAATGAGGATCGTAGGGATGAGAATCAGGGTGATGAGCAATATGATGATCAACCCGAGCACCTGAATGAAAGGGAAAATAAGAAAGCAAGGCTGGCTGTTGAGTTAGCAAGGGACATTAAAAGAATATCCCCACCTAAATTTGATGGTACAACTCTTGGGGATGGTGCTGAAACTTGGCTCTCGAAATGGAAAAGTATTTTGAGATTAGGGACTTTTTAGAGGAGACAAAAGCAGTATGGGGAGCCTACCAATTGTCCCGTGAAGCATCTTCCTGGTGGGATAACTAGAAAATGGAACTAGGAATTGATTCTGGTATGATCACATGGGAGAAGTTCAAGGCCTACTTCCATCAAAGATGGCTACCTCAGCTATACTTTGACCAAAAGATGGTAGAATTCCAAAATCTGACTCAAGGAAAGTACTCAGTTATAGAATATTGGGAACGTTTCACTCGATTGCTGAAATATGTTCCTTTGTATCAAAAGGATGAGAATTTTAGAGTGAGAAAATTTATAATGGGATTGAATCCTAGTATTGGTGGTGAGGTAGATGTTCATGGACCTACCTCGATGGAAACAATGTTTGAAAAAGCTATCAAACAAGAACAAAAGCTGCGAAGTATTTATGCCTCTAAAGAGGAAAGCAGAAGGAAAAATAGCAAGTTTCAAGCACCAACCGCAAGTAAACCAACATGGAAAAAGGGAAACAACAAGTTCAGGCCTGTCAACAAAAGAGGAATAATGGGTAGAACTATTGTGAATAATAATAAAAATGGGCAAGGAACAAGTTTCAGCCAGAATAAGATTGAGAGAAAAGGACCACTGGGTGGATGTTTTAAATGCGGTGGTGATCATTTTGCTAACAATTGTCCACAAAGAGGACAATGGAATAACCAGTAGAAGGGGTTTACTAGTAAATAAAGAGGGGCAACAACATAAGATTTATGCTACAGTCCATAATAAGAAAGCGGAAAAGCAAGTGACTCCAATAGAAACTTCAGGTAAGCTTTTTAGAGAACCTGTTTCTATTTTATTTGATTCCGGTTCAACAATAATGTTTTGTTTCATCTAAAGTAGTTGATAAACTCAAGATAAGAGCTGGGTACATGGAACACACTTGGATTTTATAAGTATGGAAATAATGCTATACATAGAGTGAATCAAGTGTTTGTTTGAGGCACCACTAGAATTACCTGAGTTCATGACAAGATTAAACTTGTATGTGGCACCTCTTGGATCCTATGATATTGTCATAGGTATAAATTGGTTAAGTCAGCATAATGCAACTTTGGATTGCTTAGGAAAATGTGTAACCTGCTGCGATGATCTACAGAAAACAACAAGTGTTCAGGGTGTTAAAAGAGAGTTTGTCACTAGGTAGATTTCTGCCATGTAGCTAAAAAAGGCAAAGTGGAAGGGCTGCCATCTATATGCTATAAAAATAACAAATTCAGATAGGAAATTGAGCCTGAAATTGAAGCATTTCCCATCTTAAGGGAATTTAGAGATGTGTTTCCAAATGAGTTTCCGGACTTCCACCTAAGCGTGAATTTGACTTCACCATAGAGGTCAAACCAGCAATGGAACCAATCTCCAAGGCACCGTATAAAATGACAACAACCAAATTAGTTGAGTTGAAAGCTCAATTACATGAATTGTTGTCCTTGGGTCTGATTAGACCAAGTATATCACCATGGGGTGCACCGGTTATCTTGTGAAAAAGAAGGATGGGACCCTCAGACTTTGTATTGATTATCGAATGCTCAACAAGGTAACAGTGAAGAATCGGTACCCGTTACCTCGAATCGATGATCTTTTTGATCAAATGGGGGCGTAAAAGTGTTTTCCAAGATTGATCTTAGATCCGGTTATCATCAACTATGCGAATCAAGGATGAAGATATCCATAAAACCACTTTTAGAACAAGGTATGGGCATTACGAGTTTACAATTTTTCCCTTTGGTCTAACAAATGCACCTGTTGCTTTCATGAACTTAATGAACAACGTGTTTAGGGAATACTTAGACCAATTTGTACTTATCTTTCTTGATGATATATTAATATACTCCAAGAATGAGGAAGAACATGATGAACATTTAAGGATTGTGCTGGGAATTCTTAGAAAACATAAATTATATGGAAAATTATCTAAGTGTGCTTTCTATCAATATGAAGTACAATATTTAGGCCACTTAATAAATAAAGAAGGAATCTCAGTGGACCCCTCGAAGATCAGTGCCATCATGGAATGGCCAACACCAAAGGATGTGCATGAAGTGAGAAGTTTTATGGGTCTAGCAGGCTACTATCGAAAGTTCGTAAAGGACTTCTCTAGGTTAGCAGGACCTATCACTTCTTTGCAAAAGAAGGGTAAGAAATTTGTTTGGGACAATAAGTGTGAAGAAGCCTTTAATGAGTTAAAAGGTAGACTCACAAGTGCTCTGGTGTTGAAGATTCTCGGATCAAATGGGAACTTCATGGTGGTAATTGATGCTTCAGGGGAAGGTTTGGGTGGAGTACTACTACAAGATGGGCATGTGGTAGCTTTTGAAAGTAGAAAATTGAGGGTGCATGAAGTAAATTACGCACCACATGATCTTGAGCTTGTTGTGATTGTTCATGCACTACAGGTATGGAGGCACTATTTGCTAGGAAAACCATTTGAACTCAAAACAGATCATCTTGGGCTCAAGTACATTTTTACGTAGCTGAATCTAAATGCAAGGCAGCGAAGATGGTTGGAGTTCCTAGCAAATTATGAATTTGATATAAATTACATTAAGGGAAAAGAGAATAGAGTGGTTGATGCTTTAAGTCACGTAGAAAACATATTGCTGCTATAATTACATTAAGAACTCAGTTTAAAGATGAGGTTAAAAATGAGTTAACCAATGACCCCTACTACAATCATGTTAAAACAACTCTAGAAAAAGATCCAAGGGACAAAAGGTATGATGGTTTCAAGGTGGAAATAGATGGGATTTTGTGTTATAATAGCAGAATATATGTGCTAGAAGGTAAAGAACTCAGAAATAAAGTCATGAGAGAATTTCATGATGCTCCCTACTCGGGACACCTAGGAGTAACAAAGATGATGGCGGACATCAAAAATCAATACTTCTGGAAAAAGATGAAAAATGATGTGATTCTTTATGTCTCACAATGCCTGGAATGTCAGCAAGTAAAGGTTGAACATTTACATCCAGCAGGATTATTATATCCTCACAATGTGCCAGAATATAAGTGGCAAGTTATAAGTATGGATTTTATCCAAGGTCTACCTATGTCCCAAAATAAACATGATGTTATACTTGTAGTTGTAGACAAGTTAACTAAAGTGGCACATTTTATAGCAGGTAATTTAATGGATAATTCACCCATACTGGCAAAAATATTTGTGCAAGAAGTTTCCGATTACATGGAGTTCCAAAAGTAATAATTTCAGACAAGGACTCAAGGATAACTTCAGATTTTGGTAGACTTTGTACGTTGCCTTAGGGACAAAACTAAACATAAGTTCTACCTACCATCCTGAAACTGATGGTCAAACTGAAAGAGTAAATCAAGTGTTAGAAGATTTACTAAGAATGTATTACATGGATCAACAATACAAATGGGAAGAGTATCTTCCCTTGGTTGAATTTTGCCTATAATAATACTTACCATTCTTCCATTCAGATGGCTCCTTTTGAGGCCTTATATGGTCGTAGGTGTAGAACACCTATAAGTTGGGATAATCTTGAAGATAGAGTACTGATTGGACCAGAAATGCTTTTGGAAATGGAAAAATAGGTTAAATTAATCCAAGAAAGATTGAAAGAAGCAACAAATAGACAGAAAAGCTATGCAGATTTAAAAAGAATTGACAGAAATTTTAACATGGGAGATAAATTTTTCTTAGGGTCAAACCTAAAAAGAGTTCTATTTCATTTGGCAAGTCAGCCAAACTATCTCCTAGGTTTGTAGGACCATTTGAAGTCCTAGAGGTCATTGGACCAGTAGCTTACAAGCTAGCACTACCTCCCACTCTATCCAGGCTACACAATGTATTTCATGTATCCTTGCTCAAGAAATATGTACCTGATTTAACACATGTACTTAATTGGGATTCATTGCAGGTTCTGGATCCAGGGGTAATCGCGGTTGATCCTATAAGGATACTAGAAACCTAGAAGTTGCACTTGAGGAACCGTGAGGTTTTACAATGTAGGGTCCAGTGGGACCAATATTCTGAAGAAAGTGCCACTTGGGAGAATCTGGAAGATATCCAGACTACTTTTTCACATCTGTTTGACTGATTTTTATGAACATGCTTTGTTAAAGTACTAAATTTAGTTTTTCTGTAAAGTGGTAGATAAGAAAATCCTATAGATAAGCCTACAACTAAATATTGGGACTAAGATACTTTTTGATTAATAGTTATTGTTGAAGTTTTTGTTAATAAACCTAGAAAATTTGTCGTTTAGGCAAGTAATGTGTTATGTCTGCAGATTATATGACTGATTTTCTATATGAACAAGGGTTGTTGTGACCTTTATGATTCAAGCTAAAATAATATTGCTACAAATTCTAAGATGATTTGAAATATATTTATGTAGCAAATGAATAATGGGTTAGTTTATCTATTTATCCTGAAATCATCGAGACGATGATTATTCTAAGGGGTGGAGTATGTAACATCCCAAAAATTTCTTGTAAGTTAAATTAACTACGGATAAGTCTAATCAGGATTAGACGAGATCATCATTGTGTGTAAAATTCATTTGGTTCGTCGTGTCATGACCCATAGCTTCATGGCATGCATGACACTGCAGAACGAATAACCCCGCACCCACCTTGATGATCCTTCCTAAAACGTGATTAGGCCTTAATCGTAGGTAAAATGGTTCATAAATGATTGTGGATCTTTCGGTTATTTGTATTTTGGTTACTTTATTTTATTCGGTTTGGTCGTCTTTTGTTTTGTTCGACTTTTGCATGACCGCGATGATAATTGCCTCTATTTTATTTGACTAAGCTATATTAAGCCAACTTTATGAGAATATTTAAATTATGATTTACGGACTTGGTGATTTTCGTTATTGGAATGTTTTATATAAACTTGGAAATTCAACTAATTATTATGGTAATATATTGTGGGAGATATGTGGACTTGTATTATGAAGGTTAATTTTTACTTAACCATTAAGTTGGGTAACAACTAAAGTAAAAAAATGTGTATGAAATATTAATTAGTATATATATTTTAGAGGGATTTGGCATGTAAGCCAAAAGTTTTTATTTAGACATTGAAATTTATGGGTTTCATAAAAGTGAAACACCTTCACATGGCACAAGTGTGTGGCATGCACTAGTACACGTACCAGCATTGGGAAGCCCGAAATTCTTCAATATGCCACCCAACTATAGTCTCTTTCATTATATTTTTTTATTATTTCTCCTTGGTCTATTTTTCATTCTCCCCTTTTGGAATACTTGTGAGTTTTGGAGGAAAGAAGGATTCAACTTGTTAGAGCTGGAAGAGTAGAAAGTTTCGATTCTAGGTTTACTTCAGGCATGAATATCTTCTCCTTTCTCTGTTGCATTATTGGTAAAAAATGAGGAAATACACATTCTATTTTTAATGGAAATCAAGGAATTTGTGGAAATTTTGATTTAATCATTTGGAGATGTAGTTTGAAAAGGAAATTGATGGATTTTGTATTCTTTTTAGTTTCTTTGTGTGATTTTAACTAAACCTAGAAAAAATGCAGATGGGGTTTTGGGTTTTGATCTACAAAAATAAAGTAGAAGAAAGGTTAAAAATTCCTTCGTTGCATTATGATAAATTGTACCTGAAAGGAAAAGAGTTGGGTTTTTCCTGTACAAGAAGAAGGAAAATGCATTTTGTGAATTTGTGTGTTTAAAATCGATTTGTGCTTGTGGGTTTTCATTTTGGTTTACTGGAATTTAGTTGTGTGTTTTCTATAAACAAATTGATTTGGGTATACAAATCGATTTGTATAAATGAATCGATTTGGGTATACAAATCGATTTGCATAAATGAATCGATTTGGGTAACTCCATCGATATGGGTATGTAACCGGTTGGGGTTTTGTATTTTTCTTTTTTTGTTGTTATATGTAGGTCTGATTGTTAACTTATTGTGATCTCTTGAATGATAATTGTGGATGTCAAAGCTCTTGCATGGGGCTGTTTTTCCAGAAATTTTATCTTTATGGACATCTAAATCAGATCATGTATAAATGAGGGTGTGTTGTTATGTGTAAAAAAAAGGCATTTAACCTGTAACTTCCAGCCTGGCAATATGACTTGGATTTTTGTAAAACTGTGAAAAAGAAATTGCTTGTCTTGGTAAGGGCATGAAAGCTAGGACAACTTGACCTAGATGCACCAAGGAGTAATTGGTGGCATGATTGGGATTTATATAATGATATCTTATGAAAGAAATAATTAGTTGTTCTTTTACTAAATAGAGTATGTTTACATGATGTAATCAGGGTGCTTCTATATTGTTTTGTTGGGGTTGTTCATTTACCAGATAGAACATGTTAAAGTGATGTAAATTTGGTGATATTTGTGCTAATTTGTAGAGCTGCTCATTGACTGAAAAGAAGTAAGTTTTATTTCCTTGGTAATGATGTTCTTGGACAATATGATGAGTTGCTCATTAACTAGAAAGAATATGTTTGATTAGTTTTTGGTAATGATGATTTTTGGACAGTTTTGTTAAGTTGCTCATTGATTTGGAAGATAAGAGAAATAGTATTAAAATCTATACCAAATAAAGTATGATTTTCTTGTGGTCATAATTTGAATTCGGAGGTTGAGTGATTACGGTTTGATTATGCTGAAATAGAGATTGGTTGTTCTATTTGTATGCATCCATAGTTGTATCTTTATAGAAACCAGGGGTAAATCATTTTCAGTTGTATTACCATATGCTTGTTGATAAAACAACATGTATATCCTTTCTTATTTTACTAATTAATTGCATCAGAAAATGGAGTTAATATTCATGCCAGTTCATTTTGAATTGACATCATACCACTACTCCAGTCTTGCAGGACCATTAGCCGTTACTTTCGGATGTGCGGAAACTCATGTTTTGTGAAGTTTTATCGTAGCATGGATCAAAATGAGATACTTGGATTTAAATTTGTAGAAGGATGAAATCCTAGAATTTTGACTGAATTTATTGGGATCTTGGACCCATTGTAAATATTTAAACCTCACTATGTGAGAGTTATTATACCGGTTATATAATTTGCCTTAACGACATATGTAATTTATGATTTTAATAAAGAGATAATTACTTTGTGTGTAATAATGTCTCAAAATGAGTAAATGATGAATACTTGAGTTGAGAAATCTTACTTTTCACAAATTGTTAAATATATTTATTTGATAGTAATCAATGTATGAAGCCGATAATTGGACAATTATTGTAACAATCATTTGTCTTTTAATTTCTAAATTTAATAGCTATTTAGTGGCGTAGCTAATCAAGGGAATAATATATATATATATATATATATATATATATTTAATTCAGCCTTTTGGTAAACTTGGTATTATTATGTTAAGATTGTAAATCATGTTGTATAGAGAATGGAAGAGTATCATTATAAAAAGGTAATTTAAAGTTAAAGAATCAAACATCAGGAAATGAGAAACTAAATGGGATGGTAAATAGATGGAAAGATCCATTAGGCATATTAAGGGATAAGTACATGTAGAATGCTGATATAGTTACATTTCAGCATAACGAATGTACTTATCTCATAATGATCCTAGTTGGCCTTTGGCATCTATCACAATATAAACTCTTGCAAGATAGGTTAAATTGGAAATAAAATAAAAACAAACTATAAAGATCTAGATAACTATGAAAGGGATAGTTGTGAGGTGGTGGAAGACTTAAAACTCATAAGACTAGTGTTGCTATCTTGAGTTTTTAGCCATGTAACCCTGCACGATGGAAAAATAACTTTGGCCAAAGTAATGCATTGATGGTTGTGCATTGTCTGATCACCTAAGTCCTCCAATTAAAATAAAAATTGTCTATAACCTGATCATGGGAAGTTGAACACTGAACATGAGGTAGAAAATGGTCGGATACCAGAATACAAAGTCGGGAAATTAGCTTCATGGTAGACCCAAGGACTTTCACATAGTTCCCATGACCTTTAAAAGGTTGAGCCAAAATGCTAGTAAGCATTGTCACTTGAAGTAGTGATGAAGGGAGATCGTGGAGATCTGGATACACCCTTCTCAGCCGCACATGGCTTACATGGATGTTATCAGATAGATCAAAAGAACCAATTTGATTTAATGAATTTGATTACACATGATTTTGAGATGAAATTCGTAAACCCCCAATTTTCAGAATTCACCTCAAGGAGGGGTTGTTCATTAAGGCACCATAGCTCATGGGATCAGTTCTCAAACGACCACCTCCCATGCTTTTAGTTGATTGAGATTGAAAATGGAAGAAACAATGGGAAAAATTAATTGTAAGAGAAACATTTATTCAAATCCCACTATATATCATGAACTTGGGAAGGGTCCTATTAACCATAAGTACAAGGATGACATCCCAATGAGGGAAAAAAATCATCGACACATCAATACTTAATGTTCTTAATGATATTAATAACATTGGTGATATCATCTCCCCTCTCACACACTTTAAAATTACTACCTTTAGCCCCCAATTTGGTAAGATAATATGCACATTTATTACCCTTTCTCGGGGTGTGAATAATTAATTACATTTATCAAACTCTTTCAAAAAAATTTCTTTAGTATCTTTAAGGATATTCTTATGGTCCAATTATTAATTGTATCCTTTCTCACATTGTCTAGTGTTAAAATCTTGTTTTGAATAGCTAACCAAAAAAACATGTTGACATTGGTGAGTAAATCCTTAATCAAAAATTTCCTCTACAAATCCTTTACAAGAAAACATATGTTCAGACAATGAATATGTTTGGTCCAAGAACGTATATGTTAGGTGTTATACTTAAGCATTATAGTCATTGATCTCCATAAACATATGTAGGAAAAGCATTTATGTGAAAACAATTGATCTAGGACGTTTAAAAGACATCAAATTATTTTAGAAACACGTTCAATATTTTTCATTCAAACAACATATTATAAGTACAACATAAAAGGTATTTTTAGTAAGTAAAAATATTTCAAATAAATACAATTTTTGTCCTCCAATCTTTACAATTCAATTCTAGTTAAGGTGCAGTCTTCATGTTGTTGACCTTGGGGAGTAAATCCTTAGTCCAAATTTTCCTCTAGAAATCCTTTGCAAGACAACATATGTTTTGACAATGAATATGTTTGGTCTAATAACTAATATGTCATGTGTTATACTTAAGCATTATAGTCATTGATCTCCATCAATGCATGTAAGCAAAGCATTTTTGTGAAAGCAATTGATCTAGGATGTTTAAAACACACTAGACTATTTTAGAAACATGTTCAATATTTTTTCATTCAAACAACAACATATTATAAGTACAACATAAAAGGAATTTTGTAGTAATTAAAAAATATTTCAATCCTTTCAATAATAAGAAATTCTAACATCCATGATGCTAGTCGCACTTCTGTTTGAGCAGTAACAAATTTAAAAAATAGGTTACAAATTTCACTTCAATCCCAAACTACTATACCTTTTTTTTGTTATATCAATTCAATCCTCCAACTAGGAGGAAGTTCATTACGAGATTAACACTAGAGATACTAGGGAAACTAAAATCAATATGTCTTTCTTTAGCTTGTTAAATGATAGTGACTCTTTAGCTTGAAATATTATATTCTTCAAATACATTTGCCTGTTAAGCTCAAACTAGGTTGATTTAATTTGTTAAATCCCAGTGACCACTAAAATCATAATAATATATCACTTTCTTTTGTCGAAACCCTGATACCATGAAGATCCAAATATTATGTTGTGTCATAAGCTAGTGGACACTAAGTTCAAAATATCATTTAGTAACTTGTTAAATGAAAGCGACCACTACGCTTGAAGTAATATAAACAACCAAATACCGACTATACCTGCAACAAAACAATATTGATTCAAGTTAATATATATACCCACACTAGTCTGAAGTCATGTAAGGTTTCAATATAAGAAGAAATGTTAACATCCTCGAGGGTAATTAAGAGATGAAAAAGTATATTATTCTTGTCATGTACCTGCAATTATACCTGTAATTGTGAATGCAATTGTACCTGTAAGAGAACAAAACCCAATAAGGATATTATTCTTTCCAGTACATGTAATTGTTTCTACATTTAATTTTATCTTGGTTTGAACTAAACACGATGCCATCCGTTGAAAAAATTAGACCCCGGGATGGGGAGGACTCACGGGGATGCATTTTTTCGAGACAACACCGTCCCTGTCTTATTCCAATCAAACAATGTTTTTTGAAATCACCTTACCAAATATACAAATTCCCATCACAAGTGTTACTTGTGCTCCCTGTAACATCTATGTGCTTACCCACTTCATTTCCATGTGTAGAATGAACAACCTTGGAGAACCTAAATGTAACAAATAAAAGTGTCAATAAAGAAATTCTAATAAGATATTGCTTTATGATTTGTTGTCTGATAATCTATATCATGTCTAACAATGTTAGTTATTTCACCTTGCTTCATTTTTTTGCAGATTCTTCCTTTATAATATATATTAACTAAATACATCTAATATCACTAACATTCAAACCTTCAACCTCCACTAAATGTAGTAATTACAAGAACATTAAATAATTAATGTTGGGGTTGGCTGAACATTAACTAAGATTAAAATTTGTTAGGTTATGTTGAGGCATAACCTCTTTTGGTGGTGGCAAGAGGATAAGGCATTTGTGGATTTTTGGGAATTTATGACATTCATAGATTGCGTTTGTGTGATGGATGAGATCAATTAATGACTATTACTAATTAGGACATAATTCAATTAGAAATCTTGGAGACATGAGTTGAATATTGGAATGAAGGTGCTCGACATCTCTATTTAAGCATCGTCTATATCGGGCCTTTGGAAATCACTATTGTTGGTGAGAAAATTTTTTGGGGAAAAATTGATGGACTTATTGCCAACGCTCTAGGAGTCTAAGTCCCTCTACTTAACCTGTGTAGCTATAGTGTGTGTGCATGAGTAAAAAGTGAGTTTTTATTTTGGTGGCCTTTCAACTAGGGATCCAACGGGGGCACTCCACTCGACCATGTGGCAAAAACTTACAGATATATGCAAGGAGGAATTCGTTAGGAGAGAGGGAAAGGGAGTGAGAATACTAGACAAGGGAAATTAGTGTTGCAAGTAGAAAATCAAAGACTTGCATACAATAATTAGAAACCACATCACATGCACTAAAGCTAAGAAGAAAACATATTTGCATTACAAAAACAAGACCAAATAACATTTAGTGAGCACAAAGTATCACTAAAATCCTCAGTCAAATAAGGCTAAAATTCCTTCTTCTTGCATTAAAGCTCAAGAAAAAATTGTACATAGCATAATAATGGAAGACATTTTAGAGTAGGGAAAATGGAATAAATTTGTTATCTTTTTATTCTCTTCACAAGGATGTCTTTCTCATGAATTCACAAAAATAACCGCAAAATATAATAAGTTTAAGAAGACCCTCAAATGAGGTGCTTGCTACAATTTATAGAAGAGAAAGCAACTCTTCATCTTCTCGATGACTTTTCAAATACCCTTTTTTTACTTTAGGTTCATATTCCTATCAAATATTTAAGTCCCTTTTATAAAAAAATGTGACTTAAAGGTTACATTATGTTTCTAAAGTCACTTAATATATATATATAAAAGTGCAAACCCCAACGCAAAATTATAACATTGAAGAGAGAGAGAGATATAGTATTGGGGGAATAGAAGAGAGAAAGAAGAGAAGGAAGAAGAAGAAGGAAGAAAGAAGGATTATGCATAAAAATTAGCCAATTGCGGTGTATTTTATCTTGCTCCCTAAGTAGTCTCCACCTTGTGCTACTGAGAAGATCTCTATCCCTCCAAATTATTTACTAAAAGGAGCTGCTACTAGTTCCACTTTGTCAACGTGAGGAATGCGAATGCAGCTTAAGGTCTCTATCTAACCATCAGACACACTGTTGATATCTTTGCACATCCCGAACCATGATGAATGTTTTTCTACGATAAGAGAAATGGAGGCTCGAATCTCTAAGAGGAAGTATAGTGTACTCTTAGTGAAGGAAAATGGATTTTCTGCCTCTTTCTTGACATATTATTGAAATGGTCCAATCAAATCATTGACATCCCATTGCAGGTACTCCAAGTTTCTGAGTTTTCTTATTTATACTATCCTGTAAGTTGTATACTTGTTCCTCTTTTTCCTCTAGCTCTGTGATGGCCCAATTGATTTCCTCAAACATGATTTCCATGGCCCTCACCCATATAAATGATAAGTCTTTTGAAGGAGTTCTAAAAATATTCTTTTCGATCAACTCCTAGCGATGAGTGTTGCTCATTTCATCCACTATTGAGCCTAGAGGATCCTAGTAGTCTCTTTCTTTCTCCAAGTCCTCTTTGAGTGCTCATGTTTTGTTTTCCATTGCATACATGTATGTGAAGAGCTTGAATGCCTCTTGGAGACCTGAATTCCACTTTTTATAAATTGAATTGATCTATTCTATATTAGTTTTCCCTACACACTATGAACTTATGTGTCCTCTGATAGAATCTAATTGAAGCTACTAATAGGCGTAACGAATTCCTCAATGGTAATGGTCATGGCATTTGTGTCAACTAGATGTTGTACATAGGACGACAGAGTTCACACCTAATATTTTAGCTCATCAATCTTCTTCTTGTATTCCTATTCCTTGCCACCATGTGAGAAGAATATTGTTGATACATGTGTAAATCCCCTTCATGAGTTTTCGGCCCTAGTTGGATTGTGCTCATCTCATAGTCGGTTGGTGTCATCTCATCCATTGGATTGATTACCTTTGGCCGAGCTACTTCAATGTATTGATTACCTATTTCCCCATTGTAGAACCATGAGGCCGTGTGGGCAAACTTCCTTTTCTTTTCTTTAGCTAGTGAGACAATTGTTGATAGGTTAGGGGCTTCCACTTGTTCAACAATGCGAGTGTAAGGGAAATTGTTTCCCATATCTAAGGGAACATCTCATCGGATTCAGGTTCTATTACAAGTGCATCAACCATTCCCTATTATGGAGGAGGAGGAAAATATTGAATGAGAGAGGTATGAGTGTAAATGAGAGGTGATACCTCTGTGATAGTTTGAAGACTAGGTTTTGAACCATGTGTTATTATTCCATTTGTTCTTTTGCTACTAGATTTTCTTCTTACATTTCTGTGATCAAGTCTTCCTCTTGTAGTGATACAAATGAGTCTTCTTCTATCCTAGCCTTCTTTAGTGAATTTTTTTGAAGGGAGGTTTCCATTTATGTGGCCTTTCTTTTCAAACTTTCTCCAGAGTGTTTAGAACTTGAATTCACCTCTACAACTTTTGAAGATGACTGATGGGAGGCTTGCTTCTGACTTGGAGGAATTCCTCATGACTGGATGATCATGGTTCTCTTCTTTTGAAACCAATTTCTCATTCTCCTCACCACCTTCTTAGTCCACTCCTTTATATCCCTTGATTCATGAATGTACTAGTTGACTTGAGGCAATGGGGAAATTTTGACTACCATGTATTCAGGGTCATACATCTCTATCCCATTATCATGAAAAATGTCTTCATACCAAGATAACTTGAATTTCTTCATCTCATTGATTGTCATCCTCATATGGTCATTTTCACATACTTCAAATTCATTGGCACAATTGGCCTAGTAGTCCTTGACTTGTGGCTCATGTTGTAATTTTGGGACATAGAAAGAGTCGGGATCATCTTAGATGTCGAAATTAGGCCTGGAAATGTAGGAATGCAAATTCAAATGAGTGAAAGAAGCCTCAGATGAGATGCATAATTTGAGCTCTTGCACATGAATACATTGAGAGAGACATGAAATGAAATCAACTTCTTCTTCTGCTCCTAAGCCTCTGCTATTCACTTGAATGATCTTCTGCAGAGCTCAAATAGTAAAATTTGGTTGCTAAGGTACTTGGGAAACCTTAGTGGAGCTTGGTCAAAGCCAAGTAACTCACAGGTAGGAGAAGGTTGAGAATTATATGAAATAAGAGCCATAATTGTTAATCAGGGATGCTACTTATGGTGAAATCTTGGCCTCCAAATCACCTTCTAAGATTCAAACCACATACATTGTGAATGAATCATTCACACGGGTAAAATACGAATGGATTCCCTCCATTACCAATTGTGGAAGCTTCTCGAACGTAGGTACCTTGACAACAATGTTATACGTGAGAGCTAATCCTTTAAAATATCTTGAGCTAACGAGTAGATAGACCAAGTAAGAATTCATGTGAAACTTCTTCATCATGGGTACCTAGAGAAGTTGCAGATGGAGATTGTCACTGATGATCTGTCCCCAGTCAATTCTCGATTTTCTTATATCACCATCAAGATGAAAAGGCCCATCCAGTCTTGGAAGTCTCTTGTACTTTACTTGCCCATAAGTCTACTAAGGAGAGTGATGACATATAAATATCCTTCTTGAAAATCACACCTTGGAAGGTTCTTAGGAATCCTTGAGGGCTTTTTATTGTGTTCAACTACAAACCAAGTGCCACCCCTTTCACATATGCATCCATCATTTCCCTTAGTTGTGCAAGGCCTTGTCCTTTGAGATGATGACCATACTAGGTGATGTCAGGATTTACAGAGAGAGTGATATGGTTATAGGATTGAGGACCACCATCATTGTACCATTGTTAGCTAGTATCATTTGTGTTTCGGGCTCATAGTGGTGAGAGCAAGCCAGGACCAACTCAAGGCTTTGCGCAGAAACAAGGTGTCCTCCAGCTGCAAACAAGCCACTTGTGAATACTTGATCTTCAATCTTCCCTCATTCCTTGGTTGTCATATGAGCCCTTATGTCATCTAGGTCCATGTATGAAACATCACTGTCTTCTATCTCTCATACTCACAGGTGAAGGGTTGTGTTGGCTTTATCCGTTCATTATGCTTCATGATTTCTAGAAAAAATCAACTTACTATTTTTAGTAAGTATGAAAAATCATCTCCCTCAAACCTCAACTAGATGTTGTGACTTTGAATTCCTTTTCTCCCTGCGTTCCTCTCACCTTCTAGATCAAATTTCTATTTTTGGCAGGTGCTTGTGGGACCACTTACTATTTTTAGTAAGTGTCAAATTTGGACTGAGATTGCCCGTTTTGATGAATTTTCAACTATAGTGCATCCTCTGTGTTCAACGTCTCCTTCACAGGTTCTTTTGTTGATGACTTTCCCAAAATAGCAGTCCTCTATGCAAAAGACCTACTATTTTTAGAAAGTGGGATTCTGGAGGTTGGATTGATGTGGAACAAATTTTTGATATGGGGTTTTTCCAAATATATTACCCTTTGAAATTTTGTGCTTACCCGATCAATAGTTTAGGAGATTTTAAACTTTTAAATTTTTGACCTAGTAGTGCTTCTGGACACGACAACCATTGATGGACCTCAAAAATTGCAGGTTTGGTTTTATCCTCCATTCATGATGAAAATTATGTTTTTGATATGGGTTTTCTCTTCTTATCTCATTGGTGAAATTTCTCCTCGATCTAGTTGCCGGTTTGACGAGAAATTGAGATTTTTCCCCCATTGTGCAAAGAAATGGATTTCTTTGTTGTGAAAATTTATGTGCTATGGAAGGAGGATTTGAAGGTGTGTTTCTGATGGTTTTTGATAGAGGAATGAAATTTTTAATTTATTTTTCAATATGTGCATCCATTTATAAGATCTCTTCAAATTTCTATTTCGTTGCCATGAAGGATTTCTCTGTTTCTTCTTCTTCATTCTTCGTTCTTCATTGATCAATATTCCTTATGAGACATATGTATTACCATGGGGTAGAGGATTTAATTTCTGTAGTGAATCTATTTTGGAGTTTCAGTAATGGTGGGAGGTGATGGGAAGTTGTAGAGGAAGTTATAAAGCAGGCTATGCACGGAAAGGTTAGATGTTAGAAGTAGGAAGCAGGAGGGGTTTTAAATATTCAATTTTGTTCAAAGCATGGAGTGAGGTACAATTTCATGTCCTTGATTTACCTTAAGCATTAAGGTATGTGAGGGACATCAAATTTCACGTGGCACCTAGTTGTGACACGCATGTGGCGGAGATCCGACGACGGTGGGGATTTGAGCAAAAAACAACTTTAAAGCACTGAGGGGCTGGAAGCTGGTCACATGAGGAACCATGAGGATTCTTGGAGGGGCTATGTGAATTTTTCAGACCTTGATATCCATCAGAAAAAAGGGATGAGAGGGACATCAAATTACACAGCTGGGTGAATTTTTAGCTGCCCCTCAAAAGAAGATGACATGTGGTGCTTGATCGATGGTTGAGAATGAAGGCCCACTAGCTCCCGGGAGTTGAACTGGTGGTCCGAGAGGTCGTATGAGGATCCAGAGGGATTATAGGGGCTGAGAGAATTTTTTTACCTTGATGTCCCTTTTCTTAAGGGACATAAGGGACATGAAATTATGCCAGGATCTTGGAGCTGACACGTGTCTGTTAAAAATTGGCTAACTCTCGAACTCACTCCTAGAGGGAAACTTGAAATGATGATATCTCGAGCTCTGATGGAATTTTTTTATGAAAATTTATATGATATTGACTGAAAATGTCCTTATAAATATAATGATGGGGGTATAATTTCTTGATTCCTTCATTTTATCCATTAAAAAGTGTAATTTTGATCTGATACTCCATTTGTGCATGAGAAAAACTGCTTGCAGACCCATTGCGCCAAAGTGTTGTGAAAAATATAATTTCACCATATTATAGGGATTGGAATTTAATTTTGAAAATGTATTTTTTTCTCCTAACTCAATTTGGAGCTCCCAAAATCACCTTCCAAGCTCAACAACCTTTTTTGGCCTATGTGCATTGCCTAGGCCTGTGAACCCTAATTTTGGTGAAACTACCCCAACTTCTCTATGAATCCTTCTGAATATTCCTAAATCACTTCCATGATGTTCCAAGGCCTTTGATTCACTTATGTGTTCATTTTTATTCTCTTTCCACTCCATGGGGTTGCTCTAGTCTAGGAAGGCTAGTGATAGCCCTTCCCATAACTACCCGAAGTTTGCTTTTTTCAATGAACTCCTAAAATCACCTAGGGGTTTTGAATTGACTTTCCTAAATCACCTAGGGGAATGAGTTAACATCAATTGAGAGGTCACTGGACTGACTGGGTAGACTTAGGGTGTCTCAAAAGGGTAAAACTTGTAATTTTTGACACATGGGTATAGTTGTCATGCTTGGAAATTGACAATTTCCTTGTTGCACATTTGCATGAAAAAACTGGCTCTAGCTTGGGGACATGACATGGAATGAGCACAACAAAGACATGACATGGAGAATCTAGAATCTCAACTTTAGACCATATGATCCATTGAACAATGCCTTATCCATTGGGCCTGCGGAGTCATGTACAATTTTCAAGAGAGAGAGAAATGAAGAAGGAAACAAACACACACCGAGAATGATGAAAAGAAACACAAAAAATACAATAGGAAGGGAAACACAACTAATAATCACCTATGGTACAAGGTAGGGGAAAAACCACTTTCAATGATGATATAATTTTAGGTATTTCCCACTGTGAGGTAATTCCAATGTAGCGTTCCATCCAGATATGAGAGTAGAAAAATGTTCTCACCGCAAGCTTCACGAACCTAGAATGGGCCGAGCCATAATGAATCAAAATTTCCATGACTACCTTTTGGTTCCCTCCTTTTGTCCCATAGCAGGACAAGGTCTCCAACTTTGAATTCTCTCACTTTGGCCTTCTTGTCAAAGATATCTTCTTCACTTTCAGTTGGTGTTCTTTGATACGGTCCACCACTCGGAGTCTATTTTCTTCTAGCTTCTCAAGAAAGAGGATCCTCTTGTCAATGGAATCCTTGTACTATCTATCTTCTATTCCTGGAGTAACTTGAGAGCTAACATCTCAACCATGATGGGAATTTCTTCTTTGACTCCATACAATAGTTGGAATGGTGACATACCTATTTCCTTTTTGGGAGTGATCATGTCCACCCACAATGCATCATACAACTTCTTGTGCCAATTCCTTTGATTTTCATCCATGAGCTTATGGAAAATGGTCATGATGTTCTTGTTGCTTGATTCAGCCTATCCATTTCCTTGTGGATAGTAGTTTATGATGAATGAGACAAAGAGATTCCATATCCGTAGAAAAACTCAAGTCAACTCCCTCAAAGAGAAATAGGTAGCATTGTCCACTACGATATTTTGGCACTATGAAATGTACTATGATGTTCTCTTTGATGAAATTACATACCATTTCGGTATTAGCTTGCTTGGTTGGGATGAATTATACCCACTTTGTGAAGTAATCTATTGTTGTGAGCACATGTAGGTATGCCCCATGCTTGAATGAGGATTCAGAACACCAATAAAATCTAGCCCCACTTACTGAAATGGTTCTTCAATGACAACTGGCCTGAGTGGTAGTGCTGCAAGTTGTGGTCTCCCAATGAATTGTTGACATGCTTCACATTTGGAAACCCATTCTTGAGTGCATCTACGAAGAGGGTGGGCCAATAGTACCTACCTCGGAGGATCTTATGTGTAGTGACCATTGCTAAAAATGTCCACCACATGTTTGGTCATGGTATGCTTTAAGTAACTTCTCTTTTTGTTCTTTTTCTACACATTTAAGAAAGCATCCATCTAGACCTCTTTTATAAAGCATGGTTCTAGATTAAAAATTTTTTCCTTCAACTTGAGTGTTCTCCTTTTCTTGTAATCGAGATGAGGAGGAATTCTCCATAGGTTAGGTAATAGGAAATGTCGCATACCATTCATCATTAGTGGTTACAAAAAGAACATGTGGATTATCTTCAAAGTAAAGTTGAGAAAGCACATTATCTTCACCATGTTGGATTTGAGGGCTTCATCTTTAGAAATTAATCTACACAGACCATTTCCCACACCAAATTGGAGGGATGGATTTCCAAATCATACTCTTGAGTCTTTGCAACCTAATTTCCTCTTTTAGCTCTAGGATCTTGTTGTGTCAAGATGGACTTGATTGCAGTGTCTAGGGACCATCACCATAGTATGAGAGTTGAGTATGTAGAATCTGAAATTTTTCATAGCCTTGACTACCTGCATAGGCATGTTTCTCTAATTGGTTGTAGTTTAGTTCATGTTTCTTCAATGGGTAGAAGCTCATGAAAGAAATGTGCTTCCACACCTTCATCATTATTTTGGACTAGAACATAGAGAGAGTGTGTGTTCGATGCATAGTAATACATGATGAATTATTTTTTGAAATCTGGAGACATGAGAGTTGGAGCTTTTGTGATGGATTTCTTGATTTCCTTAAAAAGATTTTTCCTTCATTATTCCATTTGAAGCTTAATTGAGGTTTCATCATGGTGGTGATGTGCTTTGTCAATTTAGAAAACTCAGGACAAAGTGATGAAGGAAGTTTACTTTTGCCAAAGAAGGAGTGAACTCCTTCTTGCTTGTGGGAAGAGATAATGCTTGAATAGCCTTCACTCTTTTGGGTCAATGTGTGCTCCATGCTTGTTCACGATATGCCCCAACAACTTGCCTTCCATAACTCCAAAAATGCACTTTTTGGGTTTAAGGATATACCATGCTTTCTACATTTTACAAGTACCTGTTCCAGATGGTGAATATGGTCTCCCCTCTTTTTAGAGAAGACTTGTGAGATCATCTAGGTATATGAAAATACAATGCTTCAAATATTTGAATGCCAAGTCCATCACCCTTTGGAATGTGGCTCCTGCATTGATCACCAAAAGGAATTTTTTTGTATGAAAAAGTGCCCCAAGGTGTTGTGAAGGTATGTCTTGGTATGATCTTCCTCCACCACCTTGATTTGGTTGTACCTTGAGAATCCATCGAGAAGTGAGAGAATTTCTGATCTAGTGACCATTTGCAAAATGTGATCCATAACTAGGAGGGGGTAATTATCTTTTAATGATGCTTAGTTCAAGTTGCATGGAAATCTACACATATTCTTATTTTTCCATTCTTCTTCCACACCGACACAATATTGGCCACCCATGTGAGTGGTGGATGGGAAAGATGATCCTTGCATTGAGCATCTTCATTACTTCCTCCTTGATGGTATCAACAATTTTAGGATTATACAACCTTTTTTTTCTGAATGGCTTGGCATCTCAGCTTCAAGGGGATCGAGTGATGCATTTCCTTTGGTTGGAAGGATTTGAGCTCATCATAGGAATAGGCCAAGACATCGAATATCTCTTGAGTAGTGAGAAAAACCTTCTCTTCTCCTTAGAGTGAAAACAAATTTTTTTGATATTGACCATCCTTGGCTGCTCTGGAGTGCCAATATTATCCTTCTCAAAATCAGTTGGGCACCAAGAAGATTGTCTTGCTTTCTCTTGAATGAATATGTCATGTTTTTCAAAGAGGTCCTCAGAGAAACTAGGCCTTTGGGAATCTTGTTTCCTTTCAATTTGATCACTCCTTCTTCATCAACTCCTTCAATTCCTTCTTTCTCCTCTTTGGCTACTACTTCTCGGTGTGGATTCTCACTTCCTTCAAAGAAGAGGTTATTGAAATTGTCTCTTTGCTCCAAGAATGCCAGAAGTTGATTATCATCATTAAAGACTTGCCAATGATTTACATTATCTGGTACACTAGGCCTGAACACCATCTCAATGGTCACTTTATCTTTTCCAAAAGAAGGATGAGGTGTCACTAGAGAAGATGATAATATACAAGGGAATCAACCTTTTCATTCTTTTCTCATGGGATAGACTCGATGGAAAATGCATCAAAGGATTCAATGTAGTCCCACACCTTGTTTTTGTAATGATGGAGTCTTGGATTTTTCACTGGTATTGTTGTTGGACTTGCTTTACTATCACTTCCACATCACCTTGGAATTTCAAGCTTCTTGATTCCCATATCTTCTACTATGCCCATGCCCAAGAGGAGAGCTTCATATTCATCATTGTGTTATTTGTATTATCAAATTGTAGCTTGTAGGAAAATGGGTACAATTTACTAGAAGGAGAGTACAACACCATGCCCACTCCTAAACCTACACTAGAGTGACTGCCATCAAATTCCATTGTCTAGACTTGGTCTTCTTCCTCCTCCATAAGAAGTGGCAAGTTCTCATATTTTTTCAATGTGAGGAAGTAGTTTCCTAGCCTAGTTATCCTAAAATAGAATGTTTTCCTTTGGATCATCATACTTTCATACCGTGTACTTCATCTTCCTCATTGAAACAATTTCTTCATTTTCCCTTCACTGGAATAGTTGCAGATGACCAATCCATTTTGATGTCTCCACCCAAGTCTCTATAGAAGCTTTGGCTCAGTAGCATGCCAAAGGATGTTGGGATGTCTACCACAGGATGGTGAGGAGACACCTTCTTCTCTAGAAAATCAGCTAGTGCTACATGTGCATCTTTGATTCTTCCCACCAATGGTACTTGTTTGGATTCCATTGAATAGTAGGTGCCATTTTCTTAGGTCAAGGTGAGGCCTAGAGCATTTGCAACTTTGATGGGCATCACATTATCTGAGGCTCCAAAATCTATGATGTAATTATTTAGTTGGAAGCCTTTAATGAGAAGTGATAGGTAGAAAGGTTCAACCTTGTTAGTTTTGGATGCATTGAGGGCTAACATGTTTTGAGAAGGTGGTGTGGATGGTGTGGGGAGTAAGCCTTTGGAATTTGGACTTAAGGCTATAGGATTACCACCACGGACTACATCAATGAACCTATCAAATTGGGCATAGGATGCATTTGTAGGTATTCTATTTTTGTGAGATGGACTTTAGTTTTGCTTGCATGTTCCACAAAGTCAAATGGGGTTATGGTGGGAAAGGAAGAGGTTTTGGGAATGAAAGAATATTTACATGGTGAAGGTTTTGCTACTTTGGGGATTGGATTTTCTTTCATAGGGCGTAGTATTTGGCTTGGAAGGAGATGGGAATGTAGGTTTTGGTGGGACCTTAGATGTTTTTTTCTGGAACAAAATTTGAAGGAGAATTATTTTTAGAAATTTTTGAGCTGGGAGAAGGACTAGATGACTTACTTGGTATGGAAGCATGATCCTTGCTAACTAGTGGGTCTAGTTTTTCTTTAGCGACTCCATCGAAGGTGGTAGTGGTGATCCTCTGTTGATGATTTTATTTTGTGGAACCTCCGTAGAAGAATCCTCCTTCTTCTTTTCCTTCACTACATCCATTGAGGATGAAGCACCTTTCTTGGACTATGTGTGAGTGAAAACTATGCATGAGAAGCTTGGAGCTTCTTCATCATCATCATCATATTCATCATCAATGTACTCAATTAGGCCATTATGCATATCACCATCAACTTCCTCGACCTCAAGATAGTTTTTGTCATCACCCACATCTTCTTCTAGGTTCTTCAATTTCCACTTCCTCCTCTGGTTCTTCGGTGTCACAAGAAGCATTGATTGGTGGTGCTTGAGAGAAATATAGAGAGGAGGTGGAGAAATCCTTGGTCTATTGGGAGGATTTGGCTTCCTTGGAGTGTTTACATTGTGATATGGGACAGTTGTTTCTTCAAGGAAACCAAGTCATTCACCATTTTTGGAACATTGGGTCCATGGTGATTGAGCCTGAATTCTATTTTTTTCTTTCCATTTGGGCCTTTCACTTTACTTGGACAAGATTAGATCATCATCGGTTTCTATCACAAAGTCCTAAGCTTCCCTCAATGTTCTTGGTTGGGATCTTCTGAGGAAGAAACCTACTTTGTAAAGGTAAGGCATTGATGAAGAATCTCTTCAAATTATTTTAAAAGGCACCACATCTTCAGGAATTCTTCTTATCACCTTGTCGTATCTTGCTATGAAGTCTCTCATTGATTTGGAGGTTTCCTTCTTCATTTGCACCAATTGGACCAAGAGATCCTAATAGTCTTCCATGGTCTTGAACATGTGTTTGAATGCACTTCTTATATCTTCCCTAGTAGGTGATAGACCTCGGGGCAGCATGTAGAACCATTCAAAAATTTTTTTCTTGAAGTGACTCCATAAAGAGCCAGACTGACACATCTTCATGCTCAACACCCAATACACCACAAGTGGTGATAAAACATTTTTACATGTTCTTTGGGAAGTTGAGAACCATCCCCTCTGAATTTTGGAAATTTTTTTCTTGAGCCTTTTGGTAGCTCGTGAAGTGGTTGAGCAAGGGAAAGTGGGTTGGTGTTTTTGCACCCCATGGTACATTAGGCTGTGGTCCTCATGATCACGATCCGCCATTCCATTTCGGATTCTAGCTTCAACCTCTCTAAGGTGCCATGAATTTTATTGCTTCTCTTGCATCTACTTTGGCTTGAGCTCTTTCAATTTCTTCAATTTGAGCTCTTATTTTGGCTTCATCTCTTGCTTCTCTTTCTTCTTCTTTTGGTCTCTACATTAGTGAAATCTTCAAGATTCTCATTGATGTATGGGAACTCAACATCCAATGGATTGAAATTCTTGGACTCCCAATGTGACCATTGTGTGATGAAAATGAGACCTCTGAATTTAGAGAAGCTCTTGTCTTCTTTGAAGCTCTTCAAAAGTGGGATCGGTTTTTCCTCCTTGTCTTTGTTTTAGGTGTATCTTCTATCTGTCATCTTGGAGATTTATGCTCTTCTCTGTGGTGCTTGAATTTTTCTTTGTCTTTCAAATTCAGCATCATGTTCTTCTTCAAGGTTGAGTATTCTCGTAGTGATGAAGTAATGGTTGACACTTTTCTGTTATACCAAATAGCCTCTCATAAATCTAAAGCAATATCCTCTTGAATGTGGAAGAGTAGCTCAGGTATTTCAATAAGAGGATTTCCTAGAATAGCCATGGTTTGTAGACATGAGGCTTGGATAGCTATTCAAATTTCAGAAATTTTTTTTTTTTGAATTTTTTTTTTTTGTATTTTCAAGGTCATTTTTGGGTGCAGATGCTGCAAAATCTGCCCCATGGTGGGTGCCAAAAACTATTGGCAAAGAAAATTTTTCGGGGAAAATTGATGGACTTCTTGCCAACACTCTGGGAGTCTAAGTCCCTCTACTTAATCGGTGCGGTGTATACTGCCATATATGCATGCGTGAGTAAAAAGTGAGTTTTATCTGGTGGCCTTTTGGTCGGGGATCTAACAAGGGGCACTCCACTGACCTTGTGGAAAATCTTACAACTATCTGTAAGAGAAGAATTTTCTAGGAGAGTGGGAAAGGGAGTGAGAATATTAGACGAGGGAAACTAGTGCTGCAAGTAGAAAATCAGAGACTTGCATACAATAGTTAGAAATCACATCACATGCACTAAAACTTAGAAGAAAACAAATATTCATTACAACAACAAGACCAAATAGCATTTAGTGAGCACAAAGTATCACTAAACTCCTAGTCAAACAAGGATAAAATTCCTTCTTCTTGCATTGATGCTCAAGAAGAAATTGTACATAGCATAAGAATGGAAGACATTTTAGAGTAGGGAAAATGGAAGAAATTTTCTATCTTTTTGTTCTCTTCACAAGGATGTCTCTCTCATGAATTCACAAAAAACAGCTCCAAAATCTAAGAAGTCTAAGAAGACCCTCAAATGAGGTGTTTGCTACAATTTATAGAAGAGAAAGCAACTCTTCATCTTCTTGGTGACTTTTCAAATACCCTTTTTTGACTTTAGACTATTCATATTCCTATCAAATATTTAAGTCCCTTTTATAAAAACAAGGTGACTTAAATGTTACATTATGTTTCTAAAGTCACTTAAGATATATCAAAAAGTGCAAACCCCAACGCAAAATTATAACATTGAAGAGAGAGAGTGTTGGGAAAAAAGAGAGAGAGAGAAAGAAGAAGAAGAAGAAGAAGAAGAAGGATTATGTAGAAGAATGAGCCACTGTAGTGGATTTGATCTCTGCTCCCTAGCTGGTCTCCACCTCATGCTTACCAAGAAGATCTTTGTCCCTCAAATTCCTTACTAAAATGAGTTGTTGTAGGTTCCACTTTGTCAGCATGAGGAATGTGAATGCAGCTTAAGGTCTTTGTCCACCCATCAGACACATTGTTGATATCTTTGCACTTCTCGAACCATGATGAATGTTTTTCTGTGATAAGAGCAATGGAGGCCCGAATCTCGAGAGGAAGTCTAGTGTACCCTTAGTGAAGGAAATGGATTTCCTACCTCTTTCTTGACATATTATTCAAATGGACCAATCAACTCATCGGAAGTGTGTCCTCGCCCATTGTAGGTACTCCAAGTTTTTGAGTTTTCTGATTTATACTATCCTACAACTTGTACACTTGTTCTTCTTTTTCCTCAATCTCTATGTGATGGCCCGATTGATTTCTTCAAACCTGATTGCCAAGGCCCTCACCCATACATGAAAAGTCTTCTGAAGGATTTTCAAAAATATTCCTGTTGATCAACTCTTGGTGTGAGTGTTGCTCATTTCATCCACTATTGGACCTAGAGGATCCCAGTAGTCTCTTTCTTTCTCCAAGTCCTCTCTGAGTGCTCACATCCTGTTTTTTTTGCACACATGTATGTGAAAAGAGCTTGACTACCTCTTGGAGCATTGACTTCCTTTTTAGAAATTGAATTGATCCATTCATTATTAGCTCACCCCTACATTGTGAACTTGTGCATCCTCTTGATAGACTCTGGATTGAAGTTGTTGATGGGCACGACTTCCTCAATGGGAATGTTCATGGCATTCGGGTCAACTAGATGTTGTACATATAGGATGAAAAGAGTTGCACCTTCCTTTAGTTCATCAATCTTCTTCTTATATTCCTTATTCCTTGCCACCATGCGAGAAGAAGATTGTTGATACATGTGCAAATCCCTTCATGAGTTTTTGGCCCTAGTTGGATTGTACTCATCTCATAGTCATTCAGTGTCATCTCATCCACTAGCTTGATTACCTTTGATGAGCTACTTCAATGTATTGATTACCTATTTCCCCCCATTATAGAACCAGAGGCCATATGGGTGAACTTCCTTTTCTTTTCTTTAGCTAGTGAGATAATTGTTGATAGGTTAGGGGGGTTGCCACTTGTTCAACAAGTGTGAGTGTCGGGGAAATTATTTCCACATCTAAGGGAACATCTCATCAGATTTAGGTTCTATGACAGGTGCATCAACCGTTCCCTATTCTGGAGGAGGAGGAAAATCCTAATGAGAGAGGTATGAGTGTCAACAAGAGGTGAGACCTCTGTGGTGGTTTGAATATTGGGTCTTGAACCATGTGTTCTTCTTCCATTTGTGCTTTTTCCACTAGATTTTCTTCCTACATTTCTATGATCAAGTCTTCCTCTTGTAGTGACGCAAATGAGTCTTCTTTTGTCTAGCCTTCTTTGGTGACTTTTTGTGAGGGGAGGTTTCCATTTTTATGTGGCCTTTCTTTTCAAACTTCTCTCAGAGTGTTTAGAACTGGAAGTCACCTCTACAACTTTTGAAGATGACTGATGGGAGGCTTGCTTCTGACTTGGAGGAATTCCTTGTGACTAGATGATCATGGTTCTCTTCTTCTTCTAAAACCAATTTCTATTCTCCTTACCACCTTCTCAGTCACTCCTTTTATATCCTGATTCATGAATGTACCAGTTGACTTGAGGAAATGGGGACATTTTGACTATCGTGTATTTAGGGTCATACATCTTTGTCCCATCATCATGCAAAATATCTTCATACCAAGAGAACTTGAATTTCTTCATCTCATTGATTGTCATCCTCATATGGTCCTTTTCACGTACTTCAAATTCATCGGCACAATTGGCCCAGTAGTCCTTGACTTGTGGCTCATGTTGTAATTTGGGATGTAGAAAGAGTGGGATCATCTCGGATGTCAAAATTAGGCCTGAAATGTAGGAATACAAATTCAAATGAGTGAAAGTGGCCTCTAGATGAGATGCATCATTTGAGCTCTTACACGTGAATACCCTTGAGAGAGATAGGAAATGAAATCAACTTCTTCTTCCTGCTCCTAAGCCTATTATTCACTTGGATGATCTTCTGTAGAGCTCGAATAGTACAATTTGGTCACTAAGGTACTTGGGAAACCTTTGTGGAGCTTGGTCGAAGCCAACAACTTGCGTAGGTAGGAGAAGGTCAAGAATTGTATGAAGTAAGAGTCATACTTTTTAATCAGGGATGCCACTTGTGGTAACATCCTGGCCTCAAATCACCTTCCAAGCTTGAACCACATACATTGTGAATGCATCATTCATTCATGTGGTGAAATTCTATGGCTTTCCTCCATTACTAATTGTAGAAGCTTCTCAAGTGTAGGTACCTTGGGCAAAATAATTTTATGTGAGAGCCAATCCTTTGAAAGATCTTGAGCTAGTGAGCAAATAGACCAAGTAAGAATTCATGTGAAACTTCTTCATCATGGGTACTTGGAGTAGTTGCAGATGGATATTGTCACTGATGATCTACCCCTAGTCAATTCTTTTCTTTCCTTCTATCACCGTGAAGATGAAAAGGCCCATCCTAGTCTTGGAAGTCTCTTGTGTTTTGCCTCACCCATAACTCTGCTGAGGAGAGTGATGGCATCTGAATATCCTTCATGAAACTCACACCTTGGAAGGTTCTTGGGCATCCTTGAGGGATTTCTCCATGTCTTCAACCATGAACCAAGTGCTAACCCCTTACACATATGCATCCATTGTTTCCCAAGTCATGCAAGGCCCTGTCCTTTGAGATGATGACCATATTAGGTGATGTTGGGATTTGTAGAGAGAGTGAGATGGTTCTAGGACTAATGACCACCATCATTGTACCATTTCAGCTTAGATCATTCTTGTTTTGGGCTCATAGTGGTGAGAGAAATCAAGACCAACTCAAGGCTTTGCACAGACATGGGGTGTCTTATAGCTGTGAACAATCCACTGGTGAATACTTGATCCTTGATCTTCCCTCATTCCTTGGCTATCATGTGAGCCCTTAGGTCATTTAGGTCCATGTATGAGACATCATTGTCTTCTATCTCATACTCACAAGTGAAGGGTTGTGTTGGATTTTATCCCATCCACTTATGCTTCATGATTTCCTTAGAAAAAATAACTTACTATTTTTAGTAAGTATGAAAAAAAACTCCCTCAAACCTCAACTAGATGTTGTGACTCTGAATTCCTTTTCTCCTGCATTCCTCTCACCTTCTAGATCAAATTTCTATTTTTAAGAGTTCTCATGGGACCACTTACTATTTTTAGTAAGTGTCAAATTTGGACCGAGATGCCCATTCGATGAAATTTTCAACTACAGTGCATCCTTTGTTCAACGTCTCCTTTCATGTTCTTTTGTTGATGACTTTCCCAAAATAGTAACTCCTCTATGTAGAAGACCTACTATTTTTAGAAAGTTACTTTTGGAGGTTGGATTGATGTGGAATAAGTTTTTTGATATGGGTTTTCCCAATATCACCCCTTTGAAATTTTGTGCTTACCCGATCAATAGTTTAGGAGATTTTAAACTTTTAAATTTTGACCTGATAGTGCTTCTAGACATGGCAGGCCATTGATGGACCTCAAAAATTGCAGGTCTAGTTTTATCCTCCATTCATGATGAAATTACATTTTTGATATGGGTTTTCTCTTCTTATCTCACTAGTGAAATTTCTCCTCGATCTGGTTGCCGGTTTGATGAGAAACTGAGCTTTTTCCCCGTTGTGCAAAGAAATGGATTTATTTTCTATGAACATTCTTTTGCCATGGAAGGAGGGTTTGAAGGTGTTTTTATGATGGTTTTTATATAGAGGAATGAAAAAAAATTATTTTTCAATCCATGCATCCATTTGCAAGATCTCTTCAAATTTCTATTTTGCTTCCATGAAGGATTTCTTTTTTCTTCTTCTTCGTTCTTCATTTGATCAATATTCCTTTTGAGACCTACATATTACCATGGGTAGAGGATTTAATTTTTGTAGAGAAGATATTTTGGAGTTTCAGTAATGGTGGGAGGTGATGGGAAGTTGCAGAGGAAGTTACAGAAGTAGGTTGTGCATGGAAAGGTTAGATGTTAGAAGCGGGAAACAAGAGGGGTTTTTAAATATTCAAAAAAATTCAAAGCATGGAGTGAGGTGAAATTTCATGTCCTGATGTCCCTTAATCATTAAGGGATGTTAGGGACATCAAATTACATGTGGCACCTAGTTGTAACACGTGGTGGAGATTGACGAGCGGGGATTTGAGCAAAAAGGAGCTTTAAAGCACTCAGGGGTTGGAAGTGGTCACATGAGGAACCATGAGGATTCTTAGAGGGGATAGGAAAATTTTTCAGACCTTTATGTACCTTAGTCACATGGGGACAATAGGGACATCAAATTACAGCATGCCAGAAAATGACATGTGGCACAATGATCTGGTGATGACACATGGCGGTTGAGAATGAAGGCTTCACTAGCTCTGTGGAGTGAAGCTGCGGTGGTCGAGAGGTCTTATGAGGATCTAGAGGTCTTATAGGGTATGGGAACATTTTTTTGACCTTGATTTCCCATTTCTTGAGGGACTTAAGGGATATGAAATTGTGCAGGCTCTGGAGATGACACGTGTCATGTTAAAAATTTGGCTAACTCCCAAATTCGCTCCTAGAGGGAAACTTGAAATGATAATATATCGGAGCTCTTGATGGATTTTTTGATGAAAAATTTATATTATATTGACTTAAAATTTCCTTCTGAATCCAATGGTGGGGGTCTCATGTCTTGATTCCTTCATTTGATCCCTTAAAAAGATGATTTTTGATCTGGTACTCCCACTATGCATGAGAAAAACTACTTGCAGAACCATTGCGCCAAAGTGTTGTGAAAAAATAATTTCACCATATTGTAGGTCTTGGAATTTAATTTATAACGATGTCTTATTTTTCTCCTAACTCAATTTGGAGCTCCCAGAATCACCTTCGAAGCTAAGCAACCTTTTTTGGCCTGTGCACTACGTAGGTTCGTGAACCCTGATTTTGGTGAAAATGCCCCAACTTCTCGAATCCTTCTTGAATCTTCCTAAATCAATTCCATGATGTTCCAAGGCCTTTGATTCACTTCCGTGTCTAGTTTGGATTCTCTTTTTGCTCCATGGGGTTGCTCCAGTCCTAGGAAGGCTAGTGATAGCCCTTCCCACAATTGCCTAAAGTTTGTTTTTTCAATGAACTCCTAAATCACCTAGGGAATGAGTTAACATCAATTGAGAGGTCACTATGATTGGGTAGACTTGGGGTGTCTCGGAAGGGTAAAACTTGTAATTTTTGACACAAGGGTATAGTTGTCATGCTTGGAAATTGACAATTTCCTTGTTGCACATTTACATGACAAAAACTATCAAAAAAATCCTTGTTCACTATGGGTAGCACCAGAAAATGCATTGAGCCTTTTTCTGTGAAGAGGTCAAGGCCGACCCAGTAGTATGGAATATTTTTCATGATGGTGGTGTTACATCGTTTATGGAAAGATTGTCTGGTCACTCTGTCTGAGTAATGTGTAGTGTGTTGGTAACCTGGAAGAAAGGAAGAGTTAAAGTGGGAAAGATTAAATTTTTATTTTGACATATTCCATTACAAACTATGATGGGACTCCCCATAGAGGGAGAAATTTATTTTAAATGCTCACTTTAGGAGGATATGGATGATTTCCTATATCCTGGTGAAAATATGACAATGTATCACTCGGGCTATGAATGGGACTCACTTCCACAACCTTGGGATAGGGTTGAGAAATTGAGGAGGTACTTCATGCTTGAGTGATGCTACAAAGTGATCTATTGAACTCATAGTTTTTCTTCTTGCACATATTTGACATGATTGGAAGGTAAAATTTGTGGATTTTTTGTTTCAATCACTTGAGAGGTCCCTTAAAATGGCTAGAGAAGATGAAGGTCCTTTCCTACACCAAGGCCTTTTGTATTTGCTCTTTAAAATGGAAGATTCCCAAAAATAAATCTCACACTTCCCCTCTAATCTAGGTGAGTAACTTTGTGTAGCCCCTCCTCTTCTGCAACCAACTCCCTATTTTCATTTCCCTCGCTGCAACCTTTGTCTCCCTTCCAACTCCGATTTGAACATCATGATCATTAGCCCTTGTTATTTCACTCTTGGGTCTCCCTCATCTTCTTTGGTGGCTTGTAACCCTTTAGACACCTTAGAGCACTCTCTTAAGGTATTTGAACTAATTTTGGACCCAACATCTACTTCCTCTCCACCTCTTGTCAATGCTTCTCTGGCTTCTCCTCTCATCTCCACTAACATTGTAATGGCTACAACCGTCTCAACTCACCTGATCACGGAAGCATGTGCAATTTCCTCCCACCTTTTTCATGGAAGTTAACATGGAATCAGAAATTCTAGATGTGTTGTGGGATCTCTCCTTGGTTTACCCGATTCTCCTTTGTCATAGAAAATGGGCTCCCCCACTATAGCTTCAAAACACAAGGAGCATTTAGAGAAAATATATCCTTATTTACATGAGGCCATCAAATATTATGTTAGACTCAATATCTTCTATCAAGGAATGGAAAAGTCACATGGACATGACCTGGATGAAAATCAATGAATACTTCTTGGAACACATTAATTTAGTAGATGTGTTGGTTCAAGGAAGGCCTACTTCAATGCTAAAGATGAAGCAACTACTCTCATGAATATCCATAAAATTTAATTTGGCTTTGTCTAGTTTGGGACTTTTTTTTGTTTTTTATTGCATACGAGATTGTTCTCTTCTTGTTTTTTACTGCAATACCCACCATGAGGGATTTTTTGTGCAAGTATGCGGGTCATTTGGGAAAAACACACCCTTTTACTCTAATTCCAAATAGTTTTATGTTTTGGCATATCATAGTCATGGCTAAGCTCCTAATATCTTAATGAGTTTTCTTACATCCTTAAGATCACTATGCTCCAAATTTTATGTCTTGGTATAACCTAGCGGCTTCTTAGATGACAATATCCTACTTTATTTTGATAAAACCTAGTAACCACCAAGCTCTAAAAATTTATGGTGTGGCATAACGTACCATTGTCTAATATCAAAATATAATTTTCTTACTAGTTAGGTGGTAGCGAAAACTAAACTCAAAATATTATATTGTGGGTTTAGCACCAGAAAAGTTATTAATATCTACATGTAATTTACTAGATGCTGTAAAATACCTTAATTATGAATTATTAAACCCTAGTGATGAAATAACCAGATAACATGTTGTGAAAAAACCTAACGGCCACGAAGATCAAAATAATATATTGTTTAAGTACCTAATGACCGCTAAGATAAAAGTATGTTGATTCAAATTTGCTAAACCCCAGTAACCATTAAGATCCAAATATTATGTTTTGGTGTAAACCATTGGTAGATAATCTAGTAATATCTTATTTCTTTTGTTTAAACCTAGTGAGCGCTAAGCACCAAATATTATGTTGTGTCATAATATAGACACGCTAAGCTCAAAATATCATTCAATAACATGTTAAATGATAGCAACCACTATGCTCGAAATAATATATTGTGGAAGTACCTAGTCTCCGCTTAGTTCAAAATATGTTAATTTAATTTGTTTAATCCTATTGACCGTAACCTCCATATATTATGTTGTTGTTTAAAATAGCATTAGCTAAGTTATAAATATCTTCTTGTAATTTGTTAACTATTGTAAAATATCATAACTATGAATTATTGAACCCTAACGAGTTCAATATCCAAATAATATGTTGTGGAAAAGGCTACCGGATGCTAAGCTCAAAGTATCTAAAACCACCGGTAGTATCCAAATATTATGTGGTAGCATAACCTAGCGGGCGCTAAGCTCAAAATATCTTAATTCCAAATCTTAAATGCATACAAATTTTTTAACTAATTTATATTGGTCTTGATTGCTATAAGGATCTCCAAAGTCAATGTCTTTATTTTTTTTGTTAAATACTATTTATTTTTTAGCTCAAAATATTTATATTTTTAAGTTACTTTATTTTGTTGAAACCTAGAGACTACTAATATCCTAATATTATGTTGTGGCATAACCTAGTGGCCGCTATGTTGAAAATATCTTACTTTAATTTATCAAATCCTAACCACTGATAGGTTGTAAAGATTGTGTGGTGGCATAAACTAGCGGGTGCTATGCTCAAAATATCTTAATTTGAAATCTTAAAATCATACAATAAAGTCGACTAATTTATATAGATCTTGATTCTTTATACATTTATCTAAATTTAATGTGGTTGATTAACTTATAGGTCAATAATCTCAAAAAAACTTACTTTAATTTTTCAAAATGTAGTGACTTACAAGAGGATATGGCATTTGCGGCTTTAATGGTCATTTATGACATCGATAGTTTACATTCATGTGATAGATGAAATCGATTAAGGGTTATACACACACGACATGTAAGATGGTGTTGGAAATTTAAGAGTTTTAATGGGAAGCATGATATTTATGATAAGGATATATAATCAATGATCTTCGGTACTATCACACTTACCTCCTTTTGTGTGTTGTGTCATTGGTGGCTTTATATCTCTGGGCCAACTGGACATTTCACTACCCCTTTCCACTTTTTGTCTTTGGTCATTGTGCTTCTTGTCTCTCTACGATGGTGATAGGGGTGTTGGTGGTTTCTTGGGTAGCATGGAGTGTGGTCCTAGCAGAAGAGGAGAGCTATGATAGGAAAGGATTGGGAATCATTTACTTCTTAGATGGATGGGAAAATTTAGAACGTAACTATGTGGAATTGGCTCGAGAAGGTCTAGTCGATCATAGAGTGATTCAAAGAAGAAGATGATGGTGATATTTTTGAGAGCATGTGTAAGCTAATGCTTGACCCAAACCATTCTAAATGGCGAAGGAACATTTTTGACATGGCTAAAGGGTTAAGCTTGGAAAACATACTATCCAACTCTTTGGGGCAATTTATCTTGAATAAGGAGAATTAGAAGTTGGAAGAGCTTTATTCACACTTCAAGATCATGTCCATGCTTCTTGCCATGGGGATGTAGGTCGTTGTGACGTGGTGCGGAGGTAGTTAAGGAAAATCAGGGTATAGAACTCCCTGCTTGCGCTAAAGTGAAAATAACGGAATATTGTGTCAATTCATCCTCCTCCTCTAATCATAGTAAAGGGAGGTGGATGTTGAGATCATCGATGAGGTGGAGCCAAGAGGCCGAATGACCTAATCTTTCCTGGATGAATTTATCTCTATTTTTTTGCTAAGGTAGGAATGCCCATGCAGTATAGTGAAGTGTATAGATATAGGAAGTATTTGTGGGTGAAGTGAAGCTGATTACAACTCTTCCCCATATTTTGGCATATATTTAGTAAGATAAATTGTTTTTGTAATCATCATGGGAGTCCACTGTTGGAAGACTTATCATGGAATGGTTCCTCATGTACTTTTTTCAAGACTTATCATCGAAATATCCTAGTTTAAAATCTTAAAATCATAGAATGAATTCATCTAATTTATATATATCTTCTTTGTGATACATAAGCTAGCGAATTGAGTACCCAAATACTATATTGTGGCATAACCTAGCGGCCACTAAGCTCTTAATACCTCAATTTAGTTTTTAAATCCTAACTATCACTAGGTTCCAATGATTATGTGGTAGCATAACCTAGCGGGTGCTAAGCTTGAAATATCTTAATTTAAAATAACATATCATGTTTGCAATACATAACCTAGAGAATTGAATACCCAAATAATATGTTGTGGAATAACCTAGTGGCCACTAATCTCTTAATACTAGTATTCACTAAGATCGTATTATTATGTTACATTACCTACCCATCACTATGCTTATAATATCTTACTTTATTTTACTGAAACCTATAGAATTTGAAGATCCAAATATTATTTTTTGTCATAAGCTATCGGATGCTAAACTCTTAATACCTAAATTTAGTATTTAAATCCCTACTACTTGCTAGGTTCCAACGATTATACAATATTATAACCTAGAAGCGCTAAGCTCGAAATATATTAATTTAAAATAACATATCATGGTTCATAATACATAACCTAGTAAATTGAATACCCAAATAATATGTTGTGGAATAACCTAGTGGCCACTAAGCTCTTAATACTAGTATTCACTAAGATTGTATTATTATGTTGCATAACCTACCCGCCACTATGCTTATAATATATTACTTTCTTTTATTGAAACCTAGAGACTTCTAAGATCCAAATATTATGTTGTGTCATAAGCTAGTGGATGCTAAGCTCAAAATATAATTGGGTAATTGGATAGATTATAGCACCCACTAAGCTCAAAATATTATATTGTGGAAGTACCTAGCGCCCACTTAGCTGAAACTATTTTAATTTAATTTGTTTAATCCAACCCACCGTAAGGTCTTAATGTTATACAATGTGATATACTTGATGAATCCTAGTGGTTGCTAAGCTATTCTTATTCATAAAGAAAGTGATTACTTGACCCAAAAAAGTGTGTTGCCTAAAATAACAAAGTGTATTTAACACGAGAGAAATAACAAATTGATCGCTTGACCCAAAAAAGTGTGTTGCCTATAACAAAATCCACATATCCTTGAGTTTGCAAAGGTAAACGAAGACTTAATCCAAGTAAGAATTATATCTTAGATGTCATTAGAGTAGGAATTTTTTTCATTTAGATCGTATTCAAAAATGAGTTTATATAAATGGTAAAAAATAAAACGGAATCTATATAATAGTATACGTATAGACTTGGACTCGTTGTACCTAAGCGGTTGCTAAGCTATACTTAAAGGAAAAACATTATGAAATTTAAGACAAGAAAATAAATCGGGATTAATGACTAAGAAGTTATACTACAAGTTTTTAAATACAACGTGATCTACTCGCTTTTTTAATTATTGGCAAATAGTTTTTCGAAAGGGACTATACCCTTGAGAAAGAGGTCCTAGAAGCGAGAATAGGAATGAAAACCTAGAATAAAAAGGATCAGAATCCAAGTGTGACAATGAAGTCCAAAGTAGCCAAAAAGTAGCTACCCCATCGAACAAAACAATACAAACTCTGCGCAGTAAAGCAACAAAAAGACAACAAAAAAACAACAATAGATACATAGAAGTGCAGCAAAAGCTCCCACAATTACTTCTTGGCAGCTTTTTCGATACTGGATTTGATATTCTGCCAAGATTTGAACATTGCCAAAGTTGTCATGTGGGTAGAGTCAATTAATATCCAGCTGATCAATGGTCCTTTTGCTTTCCTTTTCGGTGCCCCAAAGCGTTTCTTAACCCCCGCCGAGATTGGAAACACTACGGACATGCTACTCAATGAACTCTTCAATCGCACTAAAAGTGGCCATATTATAATCATGGTGATTCTTGGCCTTCCCTAAACAGAGTCTAAGTAGTTCAGCTTCTTGTATATATCTTCAATCTGGCTATTATCCATAGCCACCTCCTCCTCCTTCTTCCTCTTGCCTTTCTGTTTTGCCAAGTTTTTGACCTCATCCTTCAACAACTTCATGTCAGATTCTAAGGCTTCTAGCCTTTTTGTAGAGCTCTCCATATGTGCATCCTGGGGACTAGCACTACTAATATGCAAGAGGTTATGTGCAATTTCAATTTCTTGAGGACCCTTCCCCACATCAGGGGTATCAAGGTTAAGCCTTCTAGAGGACACAGTAAGCGGTCCAGTGCAGCTACGGTGAAAGCAAAGGGGCGGGAGTAGAGGTAGGGGGAATAGAAGATGGAGCACGGAAGGTTGGCAAAGGGGTGACAACGGCGGTGGCGGGGAAAAAATGTGGAGAGACGGGGCTAGCGCCGCAAAACCGGGAAGAGTGGGAAGCAGAGCTCGGGGAGGAAGGGAGACTAGGATACCGAAGAAGACATAATTTATGCAGCAAGAAAATAAGCCCCTGGTGTAAAGGAATGGCCCGGGTATGCTTTTAAAACTCCAAAATGGAGCACTCAAGAGAGTTAAGAAAATAATGGGGGAAACATACCGTGTGATTCCTGTGAAAGTGGTTAAGGAAGACAAGATGCTTATCAGGCATGGTAACAAACCTCCCTTCCAAATAAATGAAGCGTATCATCATGCGTGTAACCTCATCATAAGGCAAAGGGATCGAGCTAACAAGCAGGCCCGTAGAAACAAAGATCAGCTTCTCAGTTCCCTCCACAAATCTCCTCTCTTCCGCTTCTCTGTCAACCCTTTTGTTGAAAAAATGGTAGCTCTCCATGTTAAGGCGATCGCTTCAGCGAGTAAACTCCGCGTTGATCAAGATATTCGCCCCCATAATCCACAGTTCGATCCTTCCAATCCTTTGCAAAACACACAGAGATGCTTTGATCGTGGCCCTGAACCTTCTCCATAAAGTTGGTGATGCCTCCCTGGCTGAGTATATTCCAGAGCTCAACATTATCCTTCCAATCCGGATCCGCGCTGGGCTCAACCTAGAAAGGGGGGCCCCCCATCGTCACCGTGCTTAACTGCTTGCAACAAATTCTAAAATCCTTGAGAGCAACGATCGATGCGGTCTACCTTTTACTATTGTAATCGGTGCCGTGAAATTACTGAATATAGGAGCTGTTGCTTTTCCCACGAATATCCGCGTGACTGCTGATCAAAGCTTGTGGAAGTTCGCATGTGGGAATTACTACCTTTTTGCAAGCCCACTCCCTATCATCAATAACATTACTAATATCTTCGAGATCCGTGGAGTCTTGTACCCATATTGTAGAAAGCACAGTGTTGCCCGCATGCGCGACTTTCATATCTATATAACTCTACTTGAACTTTCCCATATACTTCACACTATCTTGATTGTTCGACAAGATTTGCATAATATTATTTTTAAAGTCAGCACGTGTGGGAGTTTTATTCATACTGATCCACACCCAATAATCATAACCCAAATCAAGAATTTTCATGCGTATAGAAATCCGCTTGAATGTTGCTTTGAAGCTGCTAAGGAATGCTATTTTTATCCCAAACAATGTGGTTAACATTAATGCCATAATTAGCCAATGCATCTGCCAACTTATTACCCTCTCGGTAAGTATGCATGATCCGAATGTTATTGAATGTTTGACATGATACTTATGGACTCTAAGATAAAATCCTTGATGTTCCAACTTGGAGGTGAGCACTGTTTAAGGTGATTAATGATATTCAGGAGTCCCCTTCAAGGATGAGGTTCCGGATATTATGAGTCTGGGAAATTCTCAGGCCCCATAAAGCAGATAATGCTTCGGCAAAATGATTGGTTTGAATTCCCATTTTCCCAGCATACGCAACAATCAGACTACCTTTATGATCCCATATCACTCCTCCCCCTGCCGCAATCCCAGGGTTCCCCTTAGAGGCCCCATCAAAGTTCAACTTAAACCAATTAAAATCAGGAGGATGCCATTTAATCAAAGATCTATCAATACTACTCCTGGATTGCTACGGCTATTGACGGTTCCAATCTGCCAGTTGGATAAGATATATTCTTCATTTTCTGGATATCTCTTATTCTTGGGGGGTTTAAATCTAGCAATATTCTCTTTGATATCATTAGAAATTTTACCAATACTGATTTTATAGTTTTGATTCTTATTTCTAAAGATAATATCATTTCTATCTTTCCATATCCTCCAAATTATATGAGGGATAACCAACTTCCAGATCCTTCGACAACACAATGCCTATAGGGTGGGTTCCATTGAGTCCATAGCTGATTTAAATCCTTTTGCACCACCCAGAGAGCTTCAAATTTAGAGAGGTAAAAACACCATATTATGGTAGCATACTCACAATGAATGAACAGATGACTGATATCCTCAGAGTCTTTTTTACAAAGATGACACCTATCAGGAATTATAAAACCTCTTCTCATCAGGTTGTCAGTGGTAAGAATCCTACCTCTGATAGCCAGCCAAAGGAAGAAATTTATTTTAGGAGTTAATTCAGCCATCCAAATCCTATTCCAATTGAACTCTGTTTGATTCTTTGTGGAAGAAAGTATTATATCCGGTTTGACATAATAGTCCCCATCATTGGAATTATTCCAGATCAGCTCATCCTTGGTATCCAGTTGACTTAAGGGAATAAGATCTAACTGATCTTGAAGGGAGGAAGTAATTTGTATCAGATCATCTCTCTCCACAGAAAGTTTTTTCCATTTCTTGTTGGTGCCATTTCCCTCAATATAATCCTTGATTTTAATGCCATACTTGCTTACAAGACTGTCCTTAACTATCCCAAATCTATCCATGAGATTTCCATTAAACCAATTATCATCCCAAAAGTTTATGTCCCAACCATCACCCACTTTCCATTTACTGCCCTGCTTAATGAAATTTTTGCTCTTAACCAGATTGTTCCAAAAGATGGAACCATAGGGGAGGTGTTCATCTTGCAGGAAAGAGTAAACAGTTTGTTGATTTAGGTATTTTCTTTGATTAAATCTATCCAGGGTTGTTTCTCTGATAGCATTCTCCAGCCCATTTTTTCAATGAGAGCCTCATTCATTTTCTCAATGTATTTTATACCCAATCCTCCCATGGACTTCAAGGTACAAACCTTATCCCAAGCAACTAAGTGAAATTTAAACTTCTCTTCCATGCCCTACCATAAGAATTTTTCCGGATCCTCTCAATCTTTCTCTCGAAGGAAGAGGGGATCTTGTAGAGTAACATGACATAAATGGGTAGATTTTGAAGAGTACTTTTGATGAGTAGGAACTTAACAACACTAGATAAAATGGCTCCTTTCCAACCAGCCATTTTTTTAAATCTCTCAATAAATCATCCCACACCTTGCTAGAGACTTTTTTAGTGCCGAGAGGAAGGCCCAAGTAAGTGGCTGGAAGCGCACTTATTTTACAACCCAGAATTTTAGCAATTTTAAGTTGTCTTTCTTAGGAGTGTTGAAAAAGAAGATGGAGCTTTTATCATAATTGATCTCTTTCCCAGAAGCAGATTCGTAGAGCTGCAATATAGCCTTGGTAGCCTTGGCTTCAATGACGGACGCCAAAAGAAGGAGGATAGTATCATCCGCAAATTGCTGATGGGAGACAACTTGGTGATGGAAGTGGGCTTTGAGCCTTTTAAAATACCGTCATTAACTACTTTACCAATTGTTCTACTAAGGCTATCAGCCATAAGAATGAAGAGCGGGGGAGATAGGGTCCCCTTGCCTTAGCCCTCTGCTGCTAGTGAAAAAACCCACAGGCTCACCATTAACCACCACTGAAAATATGGCCATAGAGATACAAGCCTTAATAATTTTTCTAAATTTGTCCGGAAAACCAAATTTAGTTAAGACTTTGTCAAGGAAAACCCAAGAAACCTTGTCAAAGGCTTTATTCATATCAAGCTTAAGGGCCATATTTGCTTTTTTATTATTCTCCATAGAATGTATGGTCTCATGAACCATAATCACTCCATCTTGTATAATCCTGCCTTTGATAAAGCCACTCTGCTACCTTGAGATTAAATCATTCATAATGAGTTGAAGCCTAGTAGCAATAATTTTGGTAAAAATTCTATAGATGGCGTTCACAAGGCTGATAGGTCTGAAGTCTTTGAAGTCTCGTTACACCCTAGTGATTTGTTATGTTATTCCCAAAGGTAAATGTCTCATGTTCATAAATGTTATACATCTAAATTCTTAATGTTTGCTAGAAATCATATTGAAAAAGCTATAAAAGATAACAAATAAATATGGCATTTATATAATGGATACATAAATATACGTGTAAAATCGTATCTTTAATATGTTATACAGGTAAACATATAGTTTTATCTAGTTCTTACAAGATTCTGGCAGAATTATTTTACAGTTATGAAATAATATGGAAACTCAAAATTACATCTGAGAATCTATAAAACAAGTTTTTACATACGACACCATCTACTCATTGCATCCTAGTGGCCACTAATCTATTCTTAAAGGTAAATATATCATGTTCATAATGAAGTTATTTTATAAATCTAAATTGTTAATCTTTGTGAATATAATAGTTGACGAAGAACAAAAGTGATCGCTAGGACCAAAAAATGTTGTGTTGCCTATATAAAAACAACTAATCTGTAAGGGGCCAAGGAATACAAATGCTTTTTCCAAATTAGAATTATAGCCTAGCGGATGCTAGGGTAGACAACTTTTCCTATGGTAGAGTTTATTCATAGAAAAAAATCATATTGAAAAGATACAAATGATAACAAATAAATCCAAAATTTATATAATGTATATATAAATATACATGTAGAATCTTGTATGTAATTCAAAATAGAATTGGGGTTTCGTAAATAGGTTTTGAAACAACCAATTATATCATGGAAGCCTCAAAGCTATGTTAATTTTTGGCATAGATTAATGGGCTCAAAAGGAATAATATATTAATTATAAAATGCATATTGATTAAAATTATATTTAATAATATTATTGCATATATAATGTGTTTAACTTCTAATGTACATACCATAAAAATTACAACTTACATTACATTTGGTTAATTCTACATGGAAACACGTATATAATTAGAAATAATTATCATATAATTGAATTCTTAATATAGTTTTATAGTTTTGAATTAATTTTTTAACCTCATATATTTTCCTAAAATATCTAAGCGAAAACCATGTAAAAAATGTAATATGCATTAATTAGCGAGGTTTCTTTGCATCATCTTGATGAACAACATTAAACTATTTTTGGTTCTCCCGACCAAAATAAAATTAAAAATAAGGTGACTGTGTGAAGCTATCATTATCCTTAAAAATAATCGTAGGAACGAGAACGAAAAATTCAAAATGAAAATAGCCAAAGAGAGACATAGAATGGAAAAAATGGGAAAGCGTTAAACAAAGATAAATACTAGAGTAGAAAAGCGATTAAAATTTCTTTCGTTAACGCACAAAAAAGTGAGTTTTCATGAAGAACAAGGCAGTTTGGCACGGAGATCAAAAGAAACTAGAAAGCAAGGCTTGACTACGAGCACGATTCAGTAGGACAAAGCAAGGCTTGTGTGGATCACGATTGGACTACCGTGTAAAACACAAGAACCAATCGACTACAAAGCAACTAATAGATCCCACAATAAAAAGGTACACCTTTACTATAAATACCTAGTTTAGTAATATCTAGGATTATTTCATGCTTTATGTTGTCTGTGAAACCTCCATCTGCTATCTCATTCAAACAATCATCGCGATTATTTTTGCAACCTCTATTGCTATCCTCCTTCGTGTGCATCCTTTGTGTTCATCCTTTTTGTGCTTATTTTTTGTGCCTTTCTCTGTAAACAAGATTATAATTGCATGCAAAAATGGGATTCGAACACTCAACCCTGCAATCTATGGTCCACACATATTTTTAATTTTGAAGACATGCTTTTTTGATTGACTGAAAAAATATGAAACCCTACTCAATATTTCTCCGAGGTATTTAATAATTTGTTTAGCACATTCCATGAAAGAAATTTCAAAAATAGAAAAAGAGTGGGATACGAAAATTTAAAATTTTCACTTTTCCCCTCTAAAAGCAAAAGGGCGGGCTATTGAAATTTCAAATATCCAAAACTTACCCCATCTAAAAGAAAAAGGGCGGGCTATTGAAATTTCAAATATCTGAAAAATTTCCCCCTCTAAAAGTAAAAAGGGGCTATTGAAATTTCAAATATCCAAAACTTTCCCCCTCTAAAAGCAAAAGAGTGGGCTATTGAAATTTCAAATATCCGAAAATGCGGGGAATTTGAATTTCCCTATTTTTATTTTCCATGGTTTAAAAATTAAAAACTAAACATTTTTCATTGTCTATAGCCTATAATAATATAAACATAATAACAAATATATTATACAACATATAATTGAACCAAGCATAGAAAAAATATATATTAAAAAAACATAGAAGAAATAAATCCTAAACATAGTTTTAAAGATTATTAGAATAATATACAGACATTTATGTTCCATTCTTTATCAAAATTGATTTCTACATTATTAGATATAGTGTGCACTAATGTAAATTAATTATCTAATGAAAATGTGCCATGTGGCAAGTTCGAACAAGCTATTTCGAGATACATAATAAGGCTAGCAATCCAAGACTTACAATTAGTGTTACTGTACGACTATTTTCAAAATAAGAAACGTTTGAGCCTAGGGTTTGATATGCCATTTTGTCAATAAGTAAAGGAGCTTAGTAGGCGCTAAGAATTTTCTTTGTTAAGAAATGATGTGAAATATGTCTTGAAAACCATGTATCTTATGGAAACTACATACTAAGCCTAGCGATCCACAACTTTACAGAGAGTGTTTAAAATGAGAAGAGGTAAAGGTAGGAGCCTAGCGGCCACTAAGCTAAACCATGATTTATTATTTTATGTCTACTTTCAAAATAAGAAACTTTTGAGCTTAGGGTTTGAAATGTCATTTATGTCAATAAGTAAAGGAGCTTAGCGGGTGCTAAGCATTTTCTTTGATAGGAAATGATGTGATGTATGAGTTGAAAACCATGTATCTCATTAGAACTACATACCAAGGATAGGGATCCAAAACTGTAAAAATAGTTTTTAAAATGAGAAGAGGTAAAGTTAGGAGCCTACCAGCCACTAAGCTATACCATAATTTGTTGCTTTATTTTATGGCTATTTTCAAAATAATAAACTTCTAAGACTAGGGTCGGATATGTTTTTTTTTTAATAAGTAAAGGATCTTAGTGGTCGCTAAACATTTTTTTAATTGTAAACGATATAAAATATGAGTTGAAAACAATGTATCTTATGGGAACTACATATTAAGGCTAGCGATCCAAAACTGTAAAGATAATGTTTATATTGATAAGAGGTAAAGGTAGGAGCATAGCAGTTGTTGAACTATACCATTCAATTCAATACATTATGGTTTTCCATTCAATAAGTACAAAAGCTTAGTGATTGTTGAGAATTTTCTCTCGTAAAAATAGATGTGAATTATATGTTACAAACAATAAGTCTTGTGAGTACTACATAATAGATGAAAACATAGATGGAGCATCTAAGGGAAATCTGGGTATATCGGGAGTGGGGTGCTTGATTAGAGATGTTGAAGATAAGTTGGTAATAACAAGGTCTTTCCCTCTCGAAGTTGGTTCATGTAATGTTGTGGAGGCACAAGCCCTTCTCGAGGGACTTAAGTTGGCAGTCCAAACTGGTTGCGAAGCATTAGAAATTGAAGGGGACTCCCAAGTGGTGATCAATTCTGTGAGAAAAGGAAAGGCTATGTCTTGGCATTTGGATTATTTCATTAGAAATATTTTTTTTTTATTAAATAAAATCCCAATTTGGAACATTAAGCATGTTTATAGGGAGATGAATGGTGTCACCAATCTTCTGGCTAATCGGGGCATTATTAATAGAGATGGCTCAATAATTTCCAAGTGTGTGAGTGATTGGGAGGATTTGGAAGAAATTATTACTCGGGAAGGAGCCTTAAGGATTTTTACTTTGAGGCGGTGCATGTTGTTTCCATCTCATATATTATTGGTGGCCTGTGACAATGGACGTTTCATTCCAGTTTGTCATGGCAGTTCAGCCTCTGTCACTATTGTTCTTGCATGGAGAGAAGAGGGAGATGGCCTTTCATGGGGAGGTTTTGCAGCTTCTCATGGATTATTTTTAAGGCTGAAAATGATTTTGTTAGGGAAGCCATTGCTTGCATTATGGGGGAGGAATATCTAGCAGATTCGGATCGTTCTCATGTTAACTTTGAGGTGGCTTCTGGTTCGTGTTGTGGTTGTTGTTAGTGAGGTAGAATATTGAGGAGGTCAGGGTGATAGTGATGTAATTCATCAAACCCATGCATTGAGCTAACTTGGTGGAAGTGCTAGAGGAATGTGGTAGAGCTCAACCTTTTCTGACTTGGTTCAAGATGGACAAGCTTTAGAGGAGACATGAAAAGTGATAGCGAGTTTTCGGCTAGGATTGTGGTCTTGATGAAATTTGTTGAATTGGTACATGTTTCCTATGTAGAAGGGATATTTGAAGGGAAACATATTGAGAAATTGGATCTCCCAGTCTCACGAGTCTCAAGGGCATCGCATAACTTCATCACAAGCTCGATGTTTCTTACAACTTCCTCCTTTGGATGGCTCATGAAGGGGTACTTAGGTATCCAGGAAGGTGGTTGGTCCTCACCGACCTGCTTCTTTGGTTTAATTTTTCTGCTATGTCCAGTTTTGGTCTTAGGTTTTTGTCTAGTGGTCTCTGGTGTGGCATTTGGGATTCTAGTCTCCTTGCATGCTTGCAAATGTTTTTTCTTTTGGTTTGGGTTGGCTAGTTTACGTATGGTCTATGTTGTACTTGGGTGGGATCCCTCTAATCCCGGTTTTGAGCTCCTATAAAAAGCATTTAAATATCTAAAACAAAATAGATGAAAATACAGTAGCAACCCAAAGCTATATACATATGGTATTTATAATGACTGGTAGTAATGGTGGGAGCCTAGTGACCGCTAAACTAGAGCATGATATTTTATTTTAACATTATTTTCAAATTATTAAACTATTGAGCCCAACATGCACTATGCCCTTACTTTTGATAAGGAAAATATGGTTAGCATTCGCTAAGCATTTTATCCCAAAAGATCAGATGTGAATTATGTATTTCAAACAATATACCTTATGGGAACTACGTAAGGCTTGATCCCTCATGTACCTTAATCACTTTAAGAAATAACAAATTAAAAAAATAGGAAAAAAATTTACCTAACTTTAATATTGTAGGACCTATTACAAATATATCATGAAATTATTAATAAATTGTAATATTATTAATAACGAGTTTATAGAAATCATATTAATAATATAGTTGTAATGATTAGTATTAGTATTTGGGTGAGTTGTGAGAACAACTCACGTAGTTATTTTGGTGTGTGAGATAATAAAGGGATGAGAGAGATATCCTAGGGATAAATTTGAGAGATTCATGGAGAGATATTGTAGGGTTTGAAGATGAGTGTTGACTCCACCTTTGTAGGAGATCAAACACTATAAATTATATGCTCCATCTATGTAAAGATATCCCGAATAATTTAGTTTCTAAATTATAATTATATTCAATGTTTTTATGATATTATTATGTTAGATTATTTGTAATAATCTAGACCAAATTTATTATTTGGTATCAGAGCGATGGATTCCTAACTATTTAGTGGGGCAGTGTTAAGATTGATCTAGTTGCCCATATATGTAATTCTCGGATATAAGAGAGTGTAGTTTAGTTTTATGGTGAACAAAAATTCTTGTTTTGTGTTCAGTTTAGAGTTGTTATGAGTCTAAGCTAATGAGAGTATGAATAAGTGCAGAGAGGTGTCCAAGATTTGGGAAATCTATGGCGAATGAAGTTTTGTATTTTTCAATTCCCTTATAGCTGAAGTTTCATGGTTCGGCCGTATTGGTGAAGTGGGAAACATTTTTGACCGTGTCATATATTTGAATTGGAATTCAAATGAGGGCTTGAAATTGCATCATTTCTAGTGTTTTTTGACTCACCATTAGAGTGTACACAGAGCATGCCTCATTGGATCTGACCTGAATCCAATCTCCTAATACTCGATAGTGTATTAGACTGCAAGCCTTCATCATTAAACACGGTCTCCCTTGTGAACCAAATATTCATCACTGTGTGTTCATTGATTTCATAGTAATTTTATTTTTCCAATGCTTTATCTTGTGGATTCTCATCTTTGATGGTGAATGATTCTGCCAAATCAGTTGCATTGAACCTTCCCTAAGCTCTTTGCCAGAGTTTACGTCAAGAAATTTTAAAATTTAAGTTGGAAACATCCTCAAAGTTTGTAGAAGCCAAGTTAGATCAGAAATGTGTTCTTGCATTCTAAATGTTACATGTAGATTGAGCAGAAGTGCAGTCGTGGCAGATACAGGATTTGACAAATGTCTACCACTTTCCTCATGCACCAGTTTTCTTTGGATCTGAATGTCATCCTATATGTAATTGGAGCACCTTCCTGTTAGGGTGGTCACATCATATTGTCGATTAAGGTATTTAGAATGTTGTAAAAGCTGTATATTTAGTGTCTTTAATCTAGTTTGGTGATTATTAAGATCTTTATTTGTAAGATCTTTATGTTTTATTTTAATCAAAGTATGTCAATCATGTGCAATAGTTTTTTAATATAAGAGTCATTTATTTATATTTAAGTCTTTATTGTGAAGTATTAAGTTTAAATTGTCATTACATCATAATGTCCTTCACGGTCAAAGTTGTTATGTCATAGTGACATTTGTAGTATTATGTCCTAGAGTCAAATTTCATAAAGTCATTTGTTTGCAAAAGAGTTAAATAGGTGATCTTAGGATTATTCGTATTGTCATTTTGAGTCCAAAGTTTCGATATTAAAAAATTCCTTACGGACACATTTTAGGTGTAACCCAACGTCCGATTTGTAAATGAGCTTAAAAACTACATCTTCTTTGAGTTAAGCGGTGACATGCTTTAGAGGAAGGAGGTAATAAAGGAAGGAGGTCATCGGTGACCTCTCACCAACTACAAACAATGGAGCCACACAATGAAGTTGTGGCATTTTTTCAGTTGTGTGTTTATTTTCCACTGTGTGAAAATAAGAACAAATGTCACATTCTTGTTCAATTATAATGTGTGAGAAATTCCTATATGTAACCTCCTAAAAGAAAAAATTATAGAGTATGTCTTTAAGTTTATTATAACAATCAAAGATATGGAAAGGGTTGGTGTTAGATCTAGAAAACCATAGATGTAAAAAAGTAGATAAACTTTTACTGATGTAGCGGTCCTCTGATTTCCTTCCTTATTTATGAAGATGATCCACTAGTGGAATGCCGAGTGCGTTATTTTCATGGATTAAATGCAGGATGTGTTCCTTTGTACGGATTGTGGTCATGTGCAACATGACAGTTGACCAATTTGAAGTTTACACACCTTTTATTTGATCCATATTATGAGGCAAAGACGTACAACACGTCCAGAAAAAGGAGTTATGTTGTACCATGTCAACATTAGGGGAGTGTATATTGGGAATTAATAATGTTAACAATAGGGGAGTGAATGTTACAAATATATTGTGACATTATTAATAAATTGTAATATTATTAATAATGAGTTTATAGAACTCATATTAATAATATAGTTGTAATAGTTAGTATTAGTATTTGGGTGAGTTGTGTGAACAACTCATGTAGTTATTTTGGTGTGTGAGATAATAAAGGGATGAGAGAGATATCCTAGGGATAAATATGAGAGATTCATGGAGAGATATTTTAGGGTTTTAAGATGAGTGTTGACTCCACCTTTGTAGAAGATCAAACATTATAAATTGTATGCTCTATCTATGTAAAGATATCCTAAATAATTGAATTTCTAAATTATAATTATATTCAGTGTTTTTATGATATTATTATGTTAGATTATTTGTAATAATTTGGACCAAATTTATTAGGACCTAAAAAATAGGAAATGTTTTTACCTACCTTTCATATTATACCTTAATCACTCTAAGAAATATCTTACTTACGTAAAGAAAGAAAATAAAAGAGAACAACCCTAGGTCCAAGTACAAATAAAGATCTAGGGTTTTGAGGATTCACAGAAGAGGCATGGTTTGAAGGGTTAAGGAAAAATGCCACCAAAGTTGGACCCATATCAGGTTGTGGAGGTGTTCATCCATGTGATAGGAGGATAAGTTGGAGCGACCTCTTCATTGGCCCCTAAAATTGGTCCTTTGGGTCTTTCACCAAAAAAATTAGAGAAGACATTGTAAAGGAGACTGTAAGAGATTGGAAGGATTTTTAGGATTAACATGAATCTCTTGTATAAAATCATTAGGCCAAAGTTACATTTGTTCCCAACACAACTACCTTGGTGATTAAAGCCCTAAAGGAACTTGAACATGACAGGAAAAAGATGAAAAACATTAAACATATCGGGAACATCTCGTTGGATGATGTTATTGAAATTGTGAAGGTCATGAAGCCCCAATCCATGGAAAAACATCTTGCGGGAACTATGAAGGAGATTTTGGGTACACGTGTTTCTGTCAAGGGCACTGTTGATGGCAAGGATCCTAAGGATTTACAATTAGAGATTGATGAAGGAGAGGTCGAGATTCTAGAGGATTGATCGGAAGGAAGTGATTTTATTTTGGGTATGTTTTATTGAGTTTTAGTGTATTGGGTATTTGTTTGTTTTTAAGGTTGATTGGGAACAATGAATTAAATATTTATGGGTCTTTCATTGAATAAAAAGGAGCACACCAAATTTGGTTATAGTGGGTTTTGTTGCATATTTAATGTTTGTGTATTTGTAGGCATAATTTCCTTAATAAAACTGAGTTATTTTTGTAATGTTAGACTGTAAATATTAGTTGGAAGCATTAAACCAAAATAAGAAGTAACGTCTAGTAATATATTTATTGGCTAAGGTTTGTAATAATTTATTTTCTCTTTACAAGAAAAATCTTGTTTCCTATGAATTTAGGGTATGAGGATTAACTCATTGACAAACATTCTCATAAGTGGTGGTGCAAAGGCTACAACAAGGTTGGGGTTTGGCAATTTAGAAAATGTCCCTGAATCTGTGATGGATATCTTGAGGAAAAGGGGCTTCTACTAGAGGTTGATGCGCAGAGGAGTCAAATTGTATTACGTATTTTTGAGGTTTAAAGATGAGGTAAGACCATCTACAATTCCATTCCAGTGATATTTCACTACAATAAGATGAACTATAAAAACAATATCGATGATGGGTTTTCAGTACTAGAGCAAGTATGATGGGAGCCTAACACCGCTAAACTAGAGCATGATCTTTTATTTTATCATTTTTTTCAAATTATTAAACTATTGAACCTAGCATCCACTATGCCCTTACTTTGATAAGGAAAAAATGCTTAGCGTTTGCTAAGCATTTTCTCCCATAAGATCGATGTGAATTATGTGTTTCAAACAATATACCTTATGGGAAATATGTAAGGCTTGATCCCTCATGTACCTTAATCAATCTAAGAAATAACAACATAGGAAAAAAATTACCTACCTTTAATATTGTAGGACCCAAAAAGGATTTTTCTTAAACCTTCCTTTAATATTGTACCTTAATCACTCTAAGAAATAACAACATATATTACTTTAAAAATAGAACAACCCTAAGTCCAAGTACAAATAAAGACGTAGGGTTTTTCCTAGTCTTCCCTTTTAGTAAGAGGCCGTAGAGTTGTAGAGGATTTGTGGAAGAGGAACGATTCGAAGGGTTGAAGCAAGAAAAATTCCACTAAATTTGGACCCATCTTTGGGTGTGGAGGTGTTCATCCGTGTGACAAGAGGAGAAGTTGGAGAGACCTCTTCATTGGCCCCTAAAATTGTATAAGATATTACAAAGGAGATTGAAAGGGTTTGAGGGTTACCATAAAGCTCATTGTACAAAATCAACAGGCCAAATTTATATTTATTCCCAATGTAGTTGCCTTTGTGATTAAAGCCTTGAAGAAACCTGAACATGACAGGAAAAAGATGAAAAAAATTAAACATACTAGGAACATCTCATTAGACAATGTTATTGAAATTGTGAAGGTCATGAAACCCGATCCATGGAAAAACATCCATCGAGAAGCTGAAGGAGATTTTGGGTACATGTGTTTCACAAACGCACATTGCCGATGGCAAGGTTCCCAAGGATTTAGAATTAGAGATCGATGAAGGAGAGTTCGAGATTCTAGAGGATTGATTAGAAGGAAGTGATTTTATTTTGGGTATATTTTATTGAGATTTAGTGTATTGGGTGTTTTTTTGTTTTTAACGTTTGATTGGGGAATAGTGGCTTAAAGATTTATAGGTCTTTCATTGAATAAAAAAGAGCATGCTGAATTTGGTTATAGTGGGTTTTGTTTCTTATTCAATGTTTGTGTATTTGTTTGTTTAATGTACTTTATATTTATATGCCTAAATTCCTTAATCAAAATTAGTTATTTTGGTAATATTAGACTATAAATATCATCTGGAAACATTAAACCAAAATAAGAAGTAGCATCTAGTAAGATATTTATTGGCTATGGGTTGTAATAATTTATTTTCACTTTACAAGACAAAGCTCGTTTCCTATGAATTTAGGGCATGGGGCTTAACTCATTGAAAAACATTCTCATAAGTGTTGGTGTAAAATCTGTAACAAGGTTGGGGTTTTTCAAGTTGGAAAATGGCCCGAATCTGTGATTCCTATGTTGAGAGAAAGTGGGTTCTGCTGGAAGTTGATGCAGATGAGTCAACTTGGATTACATACTTTTGAGGTTTAAGGCTAATGTAAGACCATCTACAATTCCATTCCAGTGAGATTTCACTATAATCAGATGAACTATAAACACAATATCAATGATGGGTTTTCAGTACTGGAGCAAGTATGATGGGAGCCTAGCGACTACTAAACTAGAGCATGATCTTTTATTTTATTACTATTTTAAAATTATTAAACTATTGAACCTAGCATCAACTATGCCCTTACTTTGATAAGGAAAAAATGCTTAGCATTTGCTAAGCATTTTCTCCCATAAGATCTAATGTGAATTATGCTTTTCAAAAAATATACCTTATGGGAACTACATAAGGATTGATCCCTTTATACCAAAATCATGAAACATGTGAAGGATGTTTATGTGGTAAGAAATCAGATAATCCCTTTCACATTCATCATGATGATAATTCTTATGAACACGGTATGCGGTCAAAATTATTGTCTCCGTCGGGTACATTCCAGCCAACATGATATAAATATAATCAATGAAAAACACTAGCGATTCATAGTTATACAAATAATTTTTACAATGACCATAATGGTAGGAGTCTTGTGGTCTCTCAGCTAGGTCACAATTTATTATTTTATCATAATTTTAAATAAAATAAATTGTTGAAAGTAGTGTCTGATGTGTCCGTTACTTTCGACAAGTAATGAAACTAAGCGTTAGGTAAACAATTTTTTGATACGCAACGTTGTAAAGAGGACCATACTTATAATTAGGAAAAGTGTAATCCTTCCGGTTTTTTTTTGATAGCTTGTTGTGGAATTTCCCACCTAGCGCTATGCTTAAAATATCATACTTATAGTAGCTATAGACATTTAGACATAATGAATAAAGTATGTATGATATACATATATTTCACATTGTTTTATATAATGAAAAATTATGAGCTATCACTAACTCCATTAATGTGATTTGTTGCTCAAATACTCTCCTCGAAATGCCAAACATTAGATCTTTCGATTGTTATACTTTAAACATGTTCATTAGTCTTTTTATAGGCATCTAATCCTCATTACTACAATATGACCAATATACACATAAATCACATAGTTTTGTAAAAAAAAATCCCAAGCTACCGCAAACTCTCTTTGAAATACCAAATATTACATCTTAATGTCCTCTATGGGTTATCATTAAAAAGGTGTAAATGGCTTAAAAATTGTTGTAGGTTGTTCTTTTATATGTTGACTAGAAGTCTATTTGTCAATAAAGTGTGTATTTTTTAACGTTCCTATCATGTCATCTATATAATGTTATGGCTTGTTAGACTTAGATGTTATAATTTCAAAAGGTGCACATGCTTTTGTATCTTTCAATGCATCATAATTCAATTTCAGACTTTTAGAAAAAAATTGTTATTATTGATTTGATCCACAAAATATGAATTACTATAACCAGTTGAATGATACATAAGATGTCCTATCGAAGCCTAGCAATCGCTAACCATTAAGTTAATTACTTTTTTATGATACATAGTAAATAACTCTAGAAGTTGGTGTCCACTAGGGTACTATTTACATTCCTTAATAGAAAATGTGAGAAAAACACTTTAAAGTTCAGAAATGACCTAATTATTAATGTATTTTACTCTAAATATAGGTAAAATGTATTCCATTATTTGCGCTCCATTCAGAACAATTCCATTCATCATAGGCGATATTTTTGGAAGAAAAGAGACGAGGAATGGTTTTGGAACTTAATTCCCTTGAAAAATACCACGTTGACCTATGGTTGTTTTTGTTATAGATGACAATCACGAGGAAGTTGGTATTGTTCTATCATCAGAAGTTATTGATTTAGGGACATTGCGTGTCTAGGTGGAATGCTTTGAATTTGAAAACAATAAGTGTCTTATTATAGATATGGAGTTGGATGTTTATTTGTTTAGGAAATGGGAAATGCATGCCTTCATAAACAAGGACCATATTCTTGTTCAAAATATGGTTGAAATTTGGGGATTCTAATGTTTGACAAAACTGGTTGTTCAAATGTAGAAATCATTCAAAATAGTATAGTTATAGTATTTAGAAAATTTTATAGAAACAATAAAAAATCTTCTTTTTTCATTTTTTGCATATAAAAGGTTTTCTTTCACCTCTAAAACATGCTAAGTTCTTTCCTATGCTTGTCAAGACGAGGGGTGAAAAGGTATATTTACCAACTAAATTAAATGTTAGGTTAACATACATTAATAAGTGGAAATATAAATGTGCACACCATAATAAAAGTAAATAACAACATAAAACAAATTACACAGTGACACTGTATGTAACGTGGAAAACCCGTAAATGGGTAAAAAACCATGGAAGAATAATCCACTATAGAGAAACATTTTACAACCCAGTCCAGTAACTCCTCCCTCACTTCTACTCCATGTATTTACCTATAATCCAAATGATTCACGTGATACTAATGAATATGACCTATAGTCATATTTAAATAACTGAAGGGTTATGTCTATATTAAGTGATGAGGCACACCCGATTTAATAAATAGTTAGTTAATTAATAACTAACAAACCTAATCTAAAGTTTATATTTAAATAATAAGAATATAAACTATTCTATATTATTTAACTATAAACTAAACATTATGATGCACTTAATATTATAGTTCTAACACTCCCCCTTAATATTAAGTGGGGATCCATATGCCAACATTACCTATTTGTACAACAAGATTTACAAATCCATAAACCCTAAAGGTTTAGGCTAGCACATGTACTTTTGAAGGAATTATAACACCTTCATCATGCTCAACTTACCTTTTGGTACAAAAGGATTTGGAATCCATAAATCAGACATATGATTTAGGCTAAACATGATTTGTGAGACTACATCTCACCATTTCTCGTGGAAATATTCTTATACCACATCTCTAGGAGCCTTTTATAACACAAGGACCTCCTTTACAAACATATGCACACTGGACTGTATTTTTCCCGTAAACTCTATCAGTTTACATGTAAACTCTATCAATTTACTTTAGATCATACAAGATCTTTTACAATGCTTTTAAACCAGAGTAGAAGTATAGAGGAGAAGGAGTCAACAATTGACCGACCATTAGGAGGTGACATTGCATGCACACTCCCCCTCAATGGAAACTTTAAAAGGCCAAGCATTGCACACACTTGCAGTATTTTACAACACACAATGGCTCATAAACATAACTACAATCTTAATCTTCAATCCGGTAGAACTGGAGATCTCTATCACCGCAGAGAACCTTCTCTCGGATAACACATATATGAAATTCAATATGCTTCATTCTCTGATGTTGAACTGGATTCTTTATCAAGAGTAATACCACTCTAACTACCACATAGAATAGGAATACTTCCTTCAACTTCCATGTGTATCTCTTCCAACAACCACTTCAGCCATATGGCTTCTTCACTACTTCCATTATACTTCTCTACCTCAAGTATAATAAATGGAGACTGTTGGTTGCTTTTAGTTGTTCCAAGTAATGGTTCCTACACCAAAAAACTTGAACACATATCCAATATATTTTATATCTATCACAACATCAACATGGTTAGAGTCACAATATCCATATAAGCATATAAATCATTATTAATTTCACTTTTAACCAACTGTAAAAGTTAAACACAAGTTGTAAAACAACTAATATAACAATATGCTTAACAACTAACCATGCTAGAATATGTTGAAAAAATTCAACATATTACTCTTGAAAAAATATATATTAGATGCAATTAGTATTGGATGTCTCCAATACAAATGCAAGGGCGTCCCCAAGTGTTATTTGATATGCATATAATAATATTTTAGTTTTGTATACTAAGAAATATCTTCATTATCTTATTGTAAGCCTTTACAAATGAGATAAGAATTGATAACATATCAGATAATCAAGTTATACAAGAATAATCATAGTATTCACTGAAAACATAATCCACTAACTATGAATACTTCTCATAGAGTTTGCTTCAAAAGATGACATGTAAGCACCTTTCAATACATTCCATAAGCTTATATATGTCATAAATGATCAGTTTTTCATGCAAAAATATGAACACAATTCTATTTTTGAATAAACTATCAGAAAATGAAGCAAAATTTTAAAATACATATAATCTATTTTGTGTATGTTTTCAGTTGTAGCTATTTTATATTATTTTTACTAACTCATCTGAGTTAAATATGGAAAAAAAAAAACAAAAGAAAAACAACTCCTTTTTCCAACAGTTTAGAAAATATACTTTTATTAAAATAATTTATAAAGCTATTATATTAGCACTATGATTATTCTCATTATCATCATCATTATCTTGATTTTGATATGATTTATTCCATTTCTAATTTTTGAAATTTGACTTATTTTTAAATTTACAATCCTCTTTTTATGTCCAAATTTCCCACAATTATGACATTTACCATCAAAATTGACTTTTAAGTTTCTTGGTTTCTTGTTTTTATTAGGAGTTTTAAAAGTTGATTTTTGATTCTTGTTAAACCTAGAAGGTTTACCTTTTTATTTTTGAGCAAGAAGTGCATGTGTGACATTTTCTTTTGAATCAAAATTAGTCATAACCTGCTCTTCCTGAACAAGGAGATTACTAAGGGTTTGAAAATTTGGAATGTCTTGTTCGGATTGATACTTTGAATTCAAAATTGAAATGAAATTTCTAAATTTTTCATGAATATTTAATTGGATAATAAAATAGAGCAATTTATCATGAATCAAATTACTGCCAGATCCATCTAATTGTGACTTAATATTTTTATTTTTTCTAAATAATTAATCACTTTTTCATCTCCCTTCATGGGAGTTGTCATAAGCTCTAAAACTAATTTAATAATTTTTGATAAATGCGTACCTTCGTGCATCGACTCCAATTGTGTCCAAGCTTCACTAGGACTCTAGATTTCCGATATGAAGCAAAAATCATCATGTATGCTTCGCAAGATAATGGACATCGCCTCTTGTACTTTTGTTGATATGTGGTGACGTTATCAATAGTTGCATGTCTTCTGGTAGGAGCTCTCTCTGTTCCATTTACAACTGCCCATAGTTTCATGAGCCATGAATTTTGCTTTCAATCGAATTTTCCAAATGTTGTAGTTGTTTCCATTCAACATCTGAGATTTATCAATTAAAAATTGATTAGACCCCATTTGTGCGTAAGAAATGATTAACAAACAAGGATTAAAATAAGAGTTTGATAGAAAAAATCCCCCTTGTCGTATTGTAATCCTCTTAATCGATCCCGATTACTTTTATGTCACAAAAGAAGATCATGTATATAAAATAATCTATACACGAAAAATGTTAGAACGATATCAAAAAATTGAATTGAAATGTGAGTGTTTTTTTTTAGTTTTACAATAAAATGACGACAACGATCTAGACATTATGCCATACAAAATATATCATTTTAAAAAAAAATGATTATATTGTTTTTACAATTTTTCAAAATAAATAATTTTCACGATTAATAATTTTGAAAAATAATTTATATATTTTTCAAAAAAGAATAATGGTTTATGAAAAAATTGAGAGCTCTTACTCCTTATTGGTTTGAATCTCTATCAACTCGACCTTTAGAAATTATAATTCTCCTTTCATACACTAAAAAACAATCTTGTGTATACATTACATATATAAAATAAAGATTAAAAATGTCAGAAAGATATTCATTCCAAAATATATCTCCTTTTGCTTAAAAAATCTTCATTACTTCAAAAATATCCATGTTATTTAAAACTTCTAAACTTTTATGTCAATATATTTACCACACTCCAATTTTTTAATTTTTTAAAATAAAAAACTATATGAAAAAAACTATGTTAAATATATATCCCTCCACATATTAATGTTCAAACATTAATACAACCACCCATGTAAATCTGCACCCACGTGGAGAGGAGAAGGAGGAAGGGGCGGTTAAGCCTCAAGTGGTCCTTTGACCAAGATTTAGGACCTAGATTTAGTAAATAATAAAGTAAAATTATAAGGCTGCATATCATATAACTTAGGTTAGTCAAAAGTTTTAATGTTTAGGTTTTTTAAAAAACTTTATGTCTCACGTAGAAAAAAGGAGGGGGCCACTTTATAGTTTAAAATAGTTTGATAGGGTTAGCTTTTAGGTTTAAATATATAGGTTTATATAACCCATATATATAAGTATTTATATATTATTTTTGTATATATAGTTGTATGTATATAACAACTATATTATATATACATTTTCATAAAGTATGAAAATTATAAAATTATTTGTATAGATTATAGATACAAAAATATTTCAATTTTTTTCAAAAGTAAAATAGGGTTTTCCATTTCAAATTGTAAAAACAATATTACCAGGAGACAAAGGTTTTTACTCGACCAATGGAAAAATTCAAATGGCCTATTTTCCCTAATCTTGTCTCTTGTGCCCTTGTTTTTCACTTGTAATTTTTACTTGTTTTCTTGAATTCCTGCATACCATATAAACTATATACAAATTTTCCAAATATTTAAAAAACTTACCTTATTTTCAGGGTCTGGTAATTCTCGAAGTAGAATTCTTTCCACGTAGTTGAAAATCTACAATACCTTTTCACCTGTGTAATAATCATCCAACCAACTATACAGGAGGGGGATTAAATAATATTTTAAATATTTCAACTACCTTCCCAACTGTTATGTCTTAGGATTATATTTAATTTATTAAGCCTGCTCTGGTACCATGTCAGGACGAGGGGTGAAAAGGTATATTTACCAACTAAATTAAATGTTAGGTTAACATACATTAATAAGTGGAAATATAAATGTGCACACCGTAATAGAAGTAAATAACAACATCAAACAAATTAAAAAGTGACACTATATGTAACATGGAAAACATGTAAATAGGTAAAAAACCACGGAAGAATAATCCACTATAGAGAAACATTTTACAACCCAGTCCAGTAACTCCTCCCCCACTTCTACTCCATGTATTTACCCGTAATCCAAATAATTCATGTGATACTAATAAATATGACATGCAGTCATATTTAAATAACCCGAAGGGTTATGTCCATATTAAGTGATGGGCACACCCCGATTTAATAAATAGTTAGTTAATTAATAACTAACAAACCTAATCTAAAGTTTATATTTAAATAATAAGAATATAAATTATTCTATATTATTTAACTATAAACTAAACATTATGATGCACTTAATATTATAGTTCTAACAATGTTGAGGAAAACATATTTAACTAAATTGCAGATAGACCTAGCTAAATGAAAATTACATGGGTTGAAAAGGAATATTAAATCAATTGGGTCTTTTGAGGCTAGTGTAATAGCAGAGGCATTTGATTCTTACTGCCGGAGAATAAAAGGAGACAACAAAATGAGAGAAAATTTCTACATTATTTGAGAAATAAGCATCTAGATAATATTGTATTGACATCCTGTAGTGAATCCAATGTAATTAAAAAATTTAAATTGCATGAATCACACTACCACTAGTTTTCTATACTATTGGGTGAAGAGAGCAATGGAAAAGAAAATCGATTCCCATATTCGGGAAAAAAATATCATGAGGTGGAAGAAGTTCTTCCGTCGCAACTCAAAAAATATTAGACAACTATGTGATGTCACTGGAAGGAAATATACCAGCAAGGGTGAAAGTCACAGACAATTTTTCTTGTAAATGTACACATCCATTCCACTTCAATCAAATTGGAAAAGTAGAAAAAATATCATGAGGTGGAAGAAGTTCTTCCGTCGCAACTTAGAAAATATTAGACAACTATGTGATGTCATTGGAAGGAAATATACTAGCAAGGGTGAAAGTCACAGACAATTTTTCTTGTAAATGTGCATATCCATTCTAGCTTCCATCAAATTTATCAGCTATTCCTTCGACTAATCCTTTCAATGTTGAATGTGTGATCGTTGATTTTTGTAATTTGGCTAGCGATATTTCTTCCAATGTCATAATGGAGCTTCTAACAGTTATCGAAACCAGTGTGTTGGATTTTATTATTATTGTTCTAATACCAACTAGTTATTCAAAAATGTTAAGTGACACAATACAAAGATACATGGAAAAGGTTAAAGACATTGGAGTATCAATTCTGGATAGATGCTACAGACTCTACGATAGCAACGGGATATTCAAAAGTTTGTGTCTTATGTACACAATATCTTGTGTGCACAACCGTGATAATAATGATGATTATAGAGAAGATGTCACTATGAATTGGATGGAGAAACTGCCACAAAAATTGGTAACTATAAGCAAAATTGGCCTACAAGGAAGCATCCATCCTTTTCTTTACGAAAGATCGTATGAGTTCTGAGATGAGATGTTCACTTGATGTTGTTTCGTAAATTCTCTAGTACTAGTGCTTTATCTTTGGTAGTTTCGCACTCGGTGAATTGGTGGATTCCAAACTATCTACCATTTTTATTGTTGAGATACATAGTCAAGTGATGATTCGAAACATTAATATCCTCATATGAAGAAAGGTTCGTCTCCGAAAACAACTTCAACAAGTTTTTTTGTGTAATGGATTTTAACCTAAATACATGCTACTTATAAAATTATTGTTTAAGAAGACAACCATAAAGCTATAAAATTTGATGTACAACCGCGATGCTACACAACCAATTCAACATGGTGATTTGCTTTCAATCATTTTATAGATATGTTTAATGAGATCTATCTTCAATTTCCATGGTTTTCAATTTTTGTTAACAAATTTATATTTTTTATAGTTCAGATGACAAATGTGGAGGATGCTAGTACATCGGCCACAAGTATGCCATCATACCCATGTATGTTAATCGTGTGAATTTATAATCAAAAACACTAACAAGCCCCACAAATTTATAAGACAATAAATGATTATGCAAATAACCAATAAGGACCACAAATTTATAGGAAACGATATGATATCCATGTGTATTTTACAACAAAATTATTTATAAGGCCCACAAATTTATAGGAAATGATAACTAACATAAATTAGTTTATATGCTTGGCTTAGGGTCAAAGAAAACATTTAAGGAAATCCATTTGTAAGCTATGATAACAATTTAAAATGAATTGCATAGAGATTAGCGAGAATCTATGCATCCACATTCAATACATAAATGGTTTGAATAAAAAACCTTACATTCATCAATATCTCATTGATTTACAATTGCATATTGTCTACAATGTTTCATTGATTCAATACTATATATTGACTACTTACATTGAATTAACATTGTTTTGGCTTTAACATCATCATAAAATAACTACATATGGCTTGATCCATGTCGTGTGTATCTAAAACAACACTTGGCTAGCCTTATTAAAGGTTTTCCAGCTAAATGTAGTTTGGCCAATGATGGCATATCCTAGCAGTCACAAATCCTCATCAATAGCTGAGAAATTTTCTCCGCGAAAGGGTGGTTCGACGAATATAATCATAGCTTAATGAACACTAAATTTAAATTATAATACGAGAGAATAATTGATATTGTACTTACCATATCACCACAATAACCACTATGTTTATCCATTTGAGTTTTCCACAACATGAAATCGATTATGAATTGATTAATGTTTATTTCAAATACATTATGCTCACATTTTTAATAAGAAGAAATAGATTATGAATTGATGATTGTTTATTTGAAATAGATCTTGCATCAACGAATCCATCAACGTGTACAAGTGGTGTAATCTAAGTCGTAATCTCAATTGGTTGTAATTGATATGCGACCAATGAAAATAAAATTTGTTTACTTCCTTGCAGGTAGTGATAAGATTTATTTACTCATTTTGGATATGGATGACTGTTATATGGGATTAAAAAAACATACAATATGAAGATGTCATTAAAGTTCAATATGAAATCTATCAACCTGTGAGGCGGCTGTTAGAATTTATAAAATTATTATCACCATATTGTGAACTAGGATTCTAGTCCGACACTCTCATTTTTATGATGTTAAAAATATATCAACGGGATTCAATAAAAAAATATCAACCGTATTGAATCCAAGACTCACTTGGGGAAAGGAACATTGCAATATAGTCGAGGGAATAACAATAAGAGACCTAGAAAAGGTTTGGAGTAGAAATGATTTTTCATACAGTTTGAAAAACACTTTGTGTATTACATTAGGTGCAAAGGGAAACCCTCCGAAAATTTTATGGTGGGTATGAAAAGAAGATGTAAATATTATATAAAAGATAAATGGTTGATGGCCGATTTGTACAAAAAAATATCACAAATAGTGTCTCAAGAATTGAATGTGGTAGAGGGAATCAAATACTTGGAATAAGAACATCTCAATACAAATTAGTTCTCTGGATTTTTCTTTCTTGATGAATTTGAATTTTACGTGACCTCTAATTCCTTCTCGGATGTCGACCCCTCCAGTCCGGACCTAGAGTCCCGACTTGCGACTCACGTTGACCTTTGTCTTAGCCTCTTAATGAGGCATGGAAAAAAGTGGTGGTTGGGTCCTCCTCTTCCCCCCATAAAGATAATTTTTCACATGTCCTTCTTGAAGGTAAATTTTATCTGTAAATTCCTTCTCACATCATTTTGAAGCTGCGCATCTAGAGAACTATCTCACGGTTGAAAAAATGATAGGATGGGACCTAGACCCCCTCTGGAGGACATTAAAAAATGGGCACGCATGAAATGGACCCCTTGTGGTTCCATGGAGATTACTTCCATGTTAAGTGGTTTAATCCTCTTTTCTTTCAGCTTCAAATAAGACTTCACACGGGCTCTTCTTGGTGGTCCGTGGTTTTTTGGTAGGAAGGGTTTTTACATTTGAAAATGGACTCTTGGCTTTAATCCACTAACTAAAACCATGATGCATGCTCCAATATGGGTGCGTCTACTAGGCCTTCCTTTGGAGTTCTAGGATTCAATGGTCATTGAAGGTATTGCTCTTTCCATGGGCTCTCTCATCACCATTGATCATGCCACTAAGGCCAAAACTAGATTTATTCACACTCGTTTTTGTGTTAATGTTGATGTTAGTGGCCCACTCCCAAAATCTATAGATCTTCTCTCAAATTTTGGAGTTTGGACACAACCCATTGAATATGAATATGTCCCACAAGTGTGCTCAATCTGCAAAAGCATTGGCCATAGAGCCCCTGCTTTCCCTTCTAAGCCACAAGCTAAACTTAAAAAATCCTGAAATTACCCCTAAGAAGAAAGGGAAATATATACCTAAAGTTCTCCCAGAGGTGGTGATAAATTTTCATACCTCTAACCCCTTCGCTCTTCTAGAAGATGGAGAAATCAATCTTGAGGAACCCACTGTTGCCACCCGGGCTTCCCCCTTCACTTCCTACTACTTGTTGAGGTACCCATAGTTGTCACCTAGACTTCCCCGCTTTCTTCCACTGTTGTTGAGTTTCTTACCCTTACATATGTTTTCCCCTCTTGATGCTGATCCCTTCTTCCATTTTTCCCTCGGTTGAGAACCCTTCTCCCTTTCCCCCTCTTTTATTCCCTCCTACGTTGGATCTGAGACACATATTTCCCCTTCTCATTCAACCTCCAATGAAAACAATAAAATCCGGGTGACGAGAAGCAATAACAAAAAAAAACTTGACATAGGTGTTGAAAAACTAGAGGGAGAATCCCTAAAAATATTAAGCTGCAACAAGAAGCAACACTTAATGTGGCGCAAGGAACACATAGTACCATCCCCATGGTTATGGGGAACAAAACCAAATCTAAAAGATGAAAATAATCTCATGGAATATTAGGGGTATAAATTATTTGCAAAAGAAAAGATTCCTAAAGGATATTAGATTTAACCACTCTCCTGATATCATTATGCTTCAGGAAACGAAACTTAAAAATGAAGATAATCTTCCAAAGCTTTGTCTGAATGATTCTTTTGTTGCCCAAAACTTGTCTGCAAACTCTGGAGGTTTTTGTACTCTTTGGAACCCTAAAGTTATGCATGGTGACTGCCTCATAAAAAATTCAAAATTCTTAAGCATGCTCTTAGAAAGTTGGCTTAGATACTTACTGGATTTCTATCAACATTTATGCTCCAAATCTGGAATCACAAAGGGAACAACTATGGCAGGACATTATGGAATTCAAAAGGAGTTGTATTCAATTTCCCTATCTAATCATGGGAGATTTCAATAGTACTCTTTAACCCTCTTAAAAATAGGGTGTGCCCCTGCTCATCCCACCAGTATGGAAGTCTTAGCTAAATTTATAAGACAAGGGGAACTTTTTGATATGGATATGCATGGGGCCTCCTTCACTTGATCAAACATCAGATTGGGTAGGAATCATATCCAAAGCAAGCTTGCAGCGGGGGCATGGGATCGTGGATTGGATCTTACTCTAACCTGACTTCTATCTTAGTGCTATATCTAGAGTGACTTCGGACCACAGTCCTCTTCTTATCTATGCCAACACCAATCACAAAACTAAAAATCCGTCGTTTATATTTGAGTTGGCTTGGTTGAAAAAAATAATAATCTTTTATAAAGAGATAGTAGGATATAAACATCCGTGAGAAACCTGCCATGTACAAATTTGCTAAAAAAATTAAAGAAATCAAAAAATAGCTCAAGATATGGAAGGTTAAAGTGTTTGGTAACATCAAGCTTCGCAAGAAAAAGCTAACTCAGAAAATTACGAGCATATCAAAGTGGAAATTGAGAAAGAAGGTAGAACGGACCAGCTCCATAAGAAAAATTATTACTCGGCTTAGTGAATACCACAATACCTTGATAGAGAAAGAATCCTACTGGAGACAAATATCGAGGGCCCTCTGGCTTGACCAGGGAGATAGAAACACAAAATTCTTCAATGTCATGACATCTAAGCACAAAAGTAGAGATAAAATCAAGGAGTTGTATTCTTCTAAAGGTAACCTTCTATCCTCTAAATTGGATATTTCTAATGAATTTGTTTATTTTTATTCTAAAATCCTATAGGAAGAGAACTCCTAATGAGAATGACATGCTCAAGATGCTACAACACATTCCTAAGCTTGTCACATAAATGAATGAAAATCTAATGAATCCCTTCTCTATGGAAGAAATTCATAAAGTTGTCTTCACAATGAAAGGAGATAAAGCTCCTAGTCCTGATGGTTTTCCTGCTGCCTTTTTCCAAATTTATTGGGAAATTATCAAGCTAGATATCTTTAGTGCAATGAATGAATTCCAAAATAGTAATTCCCTACTAAAAGAATGGAATACTACTTTCATTGCTCTGGCCCCCAAATCTCTAGGATCTAAGTTTGTTGCTAACTTTTGGCCCATAAGTCTCTACAACACTACCTACAAGATAATCACCAAAATGATGGAAGGAAGATTAAGGTTGTTGATGAAAAACCTAATCTCGAACAAAAAATGGCTTCATCAATGGTTGGCTTATACAGGGAGGTATTATTATGGTTCATTAAGTAATTCATTCAGTAGAACATGCTAAGTTAGCAAGTATGATTCTCAAATTAGATATGCAAAATGACTTTGATAGAGTTAACTAGATCTTTCTCTTGTGAGTTCTACGTAGCTTTGGATTTGATAACAAATGGTATAACTGGATTTTAAGCTGTATCTCTTCACCTTGTTTCTCTATCCTCATAAATGGTATTAAATTTGGATTATTTAAGAATAACAAATGAATTAGACAAGGAGACCCCCTATCACTTTTTATCTTTACATTAATGGTGGACATGCTAAGAAAAGTTTTAGAGGTGGCCAAAAAAGATACTACTATTTATAGTATTAATATCACCACTCGCTCCCATGCTACTACTTATAGCCAATTTATAGATGACACACTACTCTTGAGTGCAATGTCGGTGGTAGAGGAAAAAACTCTTAAAAAATTGGAATGTTATCAAATGAACTTTCAACGAGTTGATAAAATTATCTAAAAGTGGAATTTCCTTTATAAACACCCCACCAAATAGGAAAAGGAATATTGTTGACATATTTGGCTGCAACATTGTGGATCTATCATTTCTTATCTTGGTATACCTCTTTTCAAAGGAAAATAAATCAATAGCTTGTGGAATCCTATCATTGAGCACTACCAAAAGAAACTGGTAGGATGGAAAGGGGCCCTCCTAAGTTAGGCTAGTAAACTCCAACTGGTTAAAGCTACACTCCAAATTCTACCTATTTATTTTATGTCACTTCTCAAAATGCCTTCTACGATGGTCAATGTTATTGAACAAATTCAAAAATATTCCTCTGGTTGGGTTCGGAAGACAAGAAGAGAATCCATTTAGTCTCTTGGAATGATGTGTGCCAGCTGACCAACATGGGAGGTTTGGGGCTTAGGCACATTTTTGACATGAATGAAGTGTTACTTGCTAAGATTGGTTGGGAAGTGGCTTTTGAAATTTTAGCTAATTGGGTACATCTCCTCCGGTCCAAATATCTAACACACTTGGGAAATTTTCTACATTCCTCCCCCAAAATCTCATTGCCATATGGAACTCAGTGGTGAGTTCCCTCCCTCTTTTGTGTGTTGGCACTAAATGGCTTTTGGGAAATGGACGTCAAATTGAATTTTAGATGGGTTGTTGGATTGAAGATAAACCTCTCTGCCAAGACCCTTCTTGAGATTCAATCAAAAGATATCTAATCACTCACTGTGGTAGAATAGTTGATGGTTACTAGAAGATATTCAACTCAAAATATTCTTGGCTAATTCCTGATTGGCATATAATTAGTGATATCTAGAGTCAACATCTAAATTGTTTGAGGAATATTTTATCCTTTCAGTATGTTCCATTCTCTTTATTTGTGGATAAACACATTTGGCCTCTTTCTTCTTCTGGGAATTTCACTGTAAAAGTTGCTTATGCTTCTAAGCCTCACATTCCTTGTGGTCCTCCTCTTCACCACATTTGGCCTCCGGAAGTTATACCCAAAACTATTTTTTTTCTTGGATTTCCTTTAGGAATGCTTTCCTATCTGGTGAGAACCTTAAAAGGAGAGGCTTCTCTCTTCCTTCTAGATGTGTCTTCTATTGTGCAGCTCTGGAGTCCTCTTCTCACCTTCTTCTCCACTGTTCCTTTTCTCAAACCATCTAGAACTGGCTCTTAAGTCATTTTGGGGTATCATGGATCTTTCTGAGTCTCTGCATGCTAATTTTAACCAATGGTGCTCCCCTTTCTCGCATCAGATCCTTTATCTTTCTTGGAAGCTAATCCTCCCTCATGGCCTATGGGGTATTTGGAAGGAAAGGAATATGTGTATATTAAAAGAGAAAAGTATGGACCCTACATAGGTTGCCAAAAGCATTTCTATTCTCTTTTAAGAAAACCTTAATAGTTTCTCTAGAAAAAGTATCATCAAAGGTTAATTTTTTGTGGTAAAAAGAACTAGTGTCAACAACTAACGATACATATTATAGCTAAACCTTCTAGTTTTTGCATGTCTCTAAAGTGTTTTGGATTCCTACCCCTCATGGATGGCTCAAACTCAACACGATGGTGCATCTAAAGGGAATCTAGAAATTTTGGGGGTGCCATTCTTCGTAACAATAATGGTGCCCCTCTTGTTGCTCTCTTGAAGTTAATCTAAGGAAGGACAAAAATCACCATGCGGAGGCTATGGCTATTCTTAAAGGTATAGAGATTAATCTATAAATTGGGAGATGACATCTAATAATTGAAATTGATTCGCTAAATATCATCAAAATCCTTAATTCAGAAGACCCTAGAAAGTGGAATAACATGAACATCATAGGTGACATTCATATTCTATAAGACAAATTCCAGGAAATCAAGTTTCAACATGTTTATAGAGAAGGTAATAAGGTAGTTGACCACCTTGCTAATTTGGGAGTCCTACAGGAAAATCAACAAAATGTGGATTGGGAAATTCCCAAGTGATCTTCCCCAAATTATATACAATGATTGCTCTTTTAAGCGTTAACATTTTATGGATTATGTATGTTATATATGATGTTAGTAGGGATAACAATAAGGAAATATTCTTTAATGGTGATTACCATAATATCACCATTATGATGATGTGATATTTAATTGATCTGGGCATGTGTGGAAAAGGAAATAAAACTTGTGTGGATATTGGGGAAAGATGTGATTTTATGCCTCGTAATCATATCTATTCAAGGTGTATTCATGAGGAGATCTCCTCACAAAACGTAAGCATGAATTATAAATTTGGTGTCTGAGTTACATTTTTACATTTTATGTTTGGTTTGACACCATGGGAGGTTAATTGAAGTGAATTGAACCTATTTATTGTGATGATTACTAGGAGGATGAAGACATGTGGGACATTCTCAAGGAAAATGGAATTACAACCTTTTTGGAAAGAATTTCGGGTTATTCAGCCAAAGTCTCGTATGGTTTGTTTTCTACATGGTCAAGGGAAAGGTGCAAGTGGGAAATACCTACTTCACAATTTCAACCAATGCAATTTATGCGGTGATTGGTCTTCCATCCTCGGGAGCTTTATACTTCAAGTGTTTTCTAAAGGCGAGAAATGTAGGATTTTCTACTAAGTATCTTTTGGGTTATGTGAGGGAGTCTCTGTACCCTCCATGGAACAAAGTTGGAGGTTATCATGCACTATTTCACTATGGATCACTAAAAGTTGGTACACAAGCCTCATTTATTCATTATCTCGCACCTCTCTGCAGTAAGAAAATTAATCTCTCTACCTTTTTGTTTCAATCTATGGAACATTCTATCAATCTTCTTGCTAGGGAGGGTGAAGGCCTCATTTTACACTAGTGTCTCCTTTACCTTATTTTCCAATTTATAGCCACCCCTACTTGAGCTTCTCCACTTCCCCCAAATTAGGCTAGCGCCTTACAGTACACCTACCACATCCCCACTTTCTTCCCCTATTTCCTATCCTTCATCCAGTAGACAACACCATAGGTAAGTACTATTTGATTCATATTTTGCGATTGTCATTGTGGGTTCCTCATTTGCGGGTGCGATTTCCCCTATGGGTAGCTCTCCTAGTCATCCCCTGTTCTAGTTCCCCTATTGGTGGCACCTCCTCCTCTCTGTCTGGCCACTACACTTTAATTTCCTTCTCCCATTTCCCCATTTCGGAACAAATACTCTCTAAAGACCCTTCGGGTTTGGCCTCTGTGTATCTAGACTCTCCTAAAACCGAGCCAATTACTATGGAATAAGAATAACCGATTACTGATTGAAGAAATTCATCCTGAAAATCCTAATTCTCAAATGTTTGAAATTTATTAAGTTCAGCACGTGGCAATGAAATATGTCTAGTGAGTGCAAAATAAATTCAAAGCTGTGAAGGATTCAGTAAAAAAATTGAAGTGGAAACTGAAGAGAATCTGTCTGTTGAGAACAATCATGTGGAAATTGTTACTTCTATCCTAGTAAAACTTTGAAGGGATTTGATTGTACTAAAGGACTAGGAAGACTACACGGACAACACCAGAGCCACCATCAACAAAGAATGTGCTGAATTGAACCGGCTCAAAAAAGTGGCTCTGTTAATGCTAGGAATAATGTTACTTAGCTGAAAAAGCTCATATGATCTTATGATGTATATCGCTTTGTTCTTTTTTTTCTCGGTGCTCACCTTTTTGGGATTACTATGGGTATTTACAATGTAATTTTCACTACTCTATATTGCCATATGGGATTTTTGTAAAAGGTTGTGGGACCTCCTAAAACCCTCATTTTACCCTAATTCCAAAAAAATACTTGGAGCAAGAAAATGCTTGAATAACTATTTATATTTTCAGAATGTTGTTATAATTGTACTGATTAACATTACCAATAATATATACATTCATATGTTATTATGAAATGTACTACGTAACTATATTCTATTATGTTGATTGTCAAAATATAAGTTGGGAGGATTTATATTTTCACTAATTATAAGATGACAATATGATTGAATAACTTATGTGGTGAATTATTGGAAAAAATTGCCCTTGAAAATTTGTAAAATAATATTTTTTACACTGTTCATAAAATAAATATAAAATTATACTATATATACTTAATTGTTTTTAAATATTTTTTAATATAATTAATATATATATAATCTATAAAAATTGATGGTCATATCTAAAATATGCAAGTCATATGTGACGGTTATTTCAAAGATTTGTAACTATTTTACGGATAAAAAGGATAAAAACGTCAAAACAAAGCGCCAAATTTAACACCACGTTATGGCCTGTGTTGCAGCCATTGAAGGACAAGAGAATATGTTTAAGATGATATTTGATCAAAAACCAAATTTGAGGGAACTTATTTTTTGGAGCTTCACTAAGAAAAAGCATAAATAATGCTTATCAGTCACTAACCCGTTTAAAACATAGCCATTTTATATATATAACATAGCATAAATAATGGCCAACGACTGCTAGCCTTTATAAAATAGAAACGTGTTTTGTCCATAACATAACATAAATAATGGCCAACAGCCACTAGCTCTTATAAAACAGAAACATGTTCTGTACATAAAAAATCGTAAATAATGGCTAGCGGATGCTAGCCCGTATAAAGGATTCCAATAGTTGATTTTCAGGATTCCAATACATGGGACTTTGGAGTACATATAATTCCAATATAGGTGATTTTGGATTCCAATAAATGTAATTTTGGATTCCAATATATGCGATCTTGGAATCCAATATGTAATTTTGGAGTGTAGATAATTCCAATAGTTGACATTTTGAATCCAAAAATAGCTATATTGGATTATGATATTGGCTATATTTTTAGTCATTCGGAGTGGAATAAGTCCCAATTTAGTGGAATAATAATTCCATAATGATAAGAATAATGTTGTATGGCCCCAATGATTTGGGGTGAAGGAATGAGTTTATATTATATATTAATATATGAAATGAGTACCTTAAAGTAGGATGCAATTAAAAATGGATACAAAATCATATCAAGAAATAGTGAAACATAAGAGTGTATGAGCACAATCCTATGCCACTAATGGTGCGAGAAAATGGTATTTCTATTATTTGTCAAATAGTTTCAAGTGTAAACCTAAGTAAGGGTTATAATGTAACTATCATTATAAATAGGGTGAATTTCTTTTTAAAAAATTCATTTTCTTTATAATGAATTTTAATTTTGAGATTTGACAAGTGAAAAATCCCACATGACAAGGTGAATCTACTTCCCAATTGATCCATGTTCAAGAACATATATTTAGTCGGTTTGTAAATTGTCAATATTTTATAATTTTTATCAAAATTTTGGAATTTTAGGGTATATAGGACTTGTTTATGTATAGGGGGTGAATTTTTCTTTGAAATATTCATCGAAGTGTGATGACTTCATCCAAATTTTACCAAAGTGTCCTTCATACCGACTATTTCATCCTTGATCATGTCTATGATAACCATTGTTTTCCTTATGCCAAATTTTATTGACTTTTTTTTATGATTCTTTCTTATTAGTTGTGTTATATGATCTATAGGTGAATTTTTCTTCTATATCGAGATATAATCTATTTTTATTATGTGTTTTTATATTATAGATGAATATTCACTTTTTGAGTTTCATGATGGGAGATATATGTAAAATATTATCACCTTATGCCTTGATATCATTTAATAGGTAGTGATTAACATTGAAGGACTAATTATTGGAGAGATTTCAAAAAAAAATGGCTGGTTGGAAAGGGGCCACTTTATCTAGTGCAGGTAAGTGCCTACTCATTAAAAGTACTCTTCAAAATATGCCCATCTATATCATGTCACTCTTCAAGATCCCATCTTCCTTCAGAGATAAAATTGAGAGGATTCAGAAAAAAAATTTATGGCAAGGCATGGAAGAGAAGTTCAAATTTCACTTAGTGGCTTGGGATAAGGTCTGCACCCCGAAGTCTATGGGTGGGCTGGGCATAAAAGATATTGAGAAAATGAATGAGGCCCTCATTGCTAAAATGGGCTGGAGAATGCTGTCTGAGAAACAACCCTGGATTGATTTAATCAAAGCAAAATATTTAAATCATCAAGCTTTGTATTCCTATCTGCATGATGAGCACCTCCCTATGGTTCCATTTTTTGGAATAATCTGGTCAAGAGCAGAAATTTCATCAAGCAGGGCAGCAAATGGAAAGTGGGGGATGGCAGGGATATAAACTTCTGGGAGGATAATTGGTTCAGTGGCAATCTCTTAGATAGATTTGGGATGGCTAAGGACGGTCTCATAAACAAGTATGGTATTAAAATTAAGGACTACATTGAAGGAAATGGTACCAGCAAGAATTGGAAAAAACTTGCTGTGGAGAGAATTGATCTGAAACAAATTACTTCCTCCCTTCAAGATCATTTAGATCTTATTCATTAAGTCAGCTGGATTCCAAGGATGAGTTGGTTTGGAATAATTCCCATGATGGGAACTACTCTGACAAATCTGGGTATAACAATTTCTTCAATAGTAGTCAAACCGATTTTAATTGGAACAAGATTTGGATGTCCGAATTAACTCCCAAAATAAATTTTTCCTTTGGCTGGCTATCAGAGGCGAATTCTTACCACCGACAACTTTGATGAAAAGAGGATTTATAATTCCTAATAGGTGTGATCTTTGCAAAAATGACTCTGAAGATATCAGCCACCTGTTCATACACTGTGATTATGCCAACAAAATTTGGAATTTTTTCCTCTCTAAATTTGAAGCTCTCTGGGTGTTGCCGAAGGATCTTAATCAGCTATGGAATCAATGGAACCCACCCTTCAGGCATTGTGTTATCAAAAGGATCTGAAAGCTGGCTATCCCTCATTTAATCTGGAGGATTTGGAAGGATAGAAATGATATCATTTTCAGAAATAAGAAGCTAAATTATAAGCTCAGCATTGGAAAAATTTCTAATGGTATCAAAGAAAATATTTCCAGATTTAAACCCCCCAAGAACAAGAGATATCCTGAGAATGAAGAGTACATCTTATCCAATTGGCAGATCGGAGGTTGGAGCAATCCCGAGAATAGTATTGATAGATCTTCAATCAAATGGCATCCTCCTGATTCTAATTGGTATAAGTTAAACTTTGATGGGGCCTCTAAGGAAACCCTAGGACAACGGCAAGAGGGGAGAAATTCGGGATCATAAAGGTAATCGATTGCTGCGTATCTTTGGGAAATGGGAGTTCAAACTAATCATTTTGCCGAATCATTATCTACTCTCGGGGCTTGAGAATTGCCCAGACTCAAAATATTCAGAACCTCGTTGTTGAAGGGGACTCCCTGAATATCATTAAACTTCTTAAAAAGTCCTCATCTCCTAGTTGGAGCATTAAGGATTTTATCTCAGAGTCCATAAGTATTAGTCATACTTTCAAAAACATCAGGATTATGCATACTTACAGAGAGGGTAATAAATTGGCGGATGCACTGGCTAATTATGGTATTAATGTTAATTTCACCGTTTGGGATAATAACAGCATCCCTAAACAACTCCACAACAGCATTCATGCGGATTTCTATACGCAAGCAATCCCTAGAGATGAGTCATGATCTTTGGGTGAAGATCAGCATCAATAACACCCTCACACGTGTTGCTTTAATGAATATGATGATGCAAATAATTTCAAATATACATGTTAGTGAGAATTATATGGGGAACTCCAAGTGGAGTTATTTTGATTTGAAAATCACGCATGCGGGATGTACTACAACTGTTAAAAGCCGGATTCATAGCTCCTCGGAAACCGATGGCAGTAGTAATGTGATTGTTGATAGGGAGTGGGCTATTCCCACACGTGACTTTCTGCAGGCTCAGTTCAGCAGACACGCAGCCGTTCATGGGAATAACAACGGCTATCATTTTTAGTTTTGTGCGGTTTACAATAGCAACAAGCGGATGAGTCTCAAAGACCCACAAGAATTTGGGAAATTGTTGTAATCAGTCTATCACAGAGAAGATGGGAGGACCTCCCTGCCAAATTGAGCCAAGTGCGGACCCCGACTGGAAGGAAAATATCGAGCTTTGGAACATTCTCAGCAAAGGTGGCATCACCAACTTCATGGAGAAGGTTCAGGGACATGATCAAAGCATTTACGTGCTCTTTGCTAAGGAATGGAAGGAGCGGATTTGTTGACTACGGGGGCGAAGATATTGGTCAATGAAGATCTTATTGTTGAAGCGACCGGACTCTATTTGGAGGAATACCACTTCTTCAACAAAAGGGTTGACAAAGATGCTGAAGAGAGAAGATTTGTGGAAGGATCTGAGAAGCTCACATTTGGTACACATGGGCCTACTTGTCGGCTCGATTTCTCCACCCTATGATGAGGTTACTCACATGATTATTTGATTCATCTCCTTGGAAGGTAGGTTTGTCACTGTTCCTGCTAAACATCTTATCTTTCTAAACCACTTCCGTAGGAATCGTTTGGTTTGCTTTCCCCATTACTTGCTGAACTCTCTTGAACGCTCCATTTTGGAGTTTCAGAAGCACACCGGGCGGTTCCCTTGCACCAAGGGCTTATTTTGTTGCTTCATAAATGTTGTCTTCTTAAATACCCTAGGCTTCCTTCCTCTCCTAGCCCGGCCCCCTTTCTTTGGGCTCTGCTGCCGCCAGCCCTGTTTCTCCATCTACCCCCCCCGCTACCGCTGCTATCACCCCCCGTGGCTGTCCAAGCTTCTCCTTCCATTCCCCTACTCTTTGCTCCACTCCCGCCACCCACCTCGCATCCACCTCTAAAAGACCGGTCACCAGGGCCTCCAGGAAGCTTAACCTTGAGACTCTTGCTATGGAGAAGGAGCCTCGTGAAATTGAGATTGCACATGACCTTCTGAATATCAGCAGTGCCAGTCCCCAGGATGTGTAGTTGGAAAGTTCTTCAAAAAGGTTGGAGGCCTTAGAGGCTGATATGAAACTGCTGAAGGATGAGGTAAAGAACCTGGCTAAACAGAAAGGCAAGAAAAACATGGAGGAGGAGGGGGATATAGATAGCAGCCAGATTGATGATATCTATAAGAAGCTGACCTCCTTAGACTCCCACTTAGGGAAGGCCAAAACTCGACATGATTACAACATTTCCACCTTTAGGGCGATTGAGGAGTTCATTGAGGAACATGTCAAAAGTGTTTCTAACCTCAGCGGTGTTCCGGCTACACTTTGGGGTAACGAAAAGGAAAGCAAAAGGACCATTGAGCAGCTGGATAATATTAATGCTACCCACATGACAACTTTGGGTATGTTCCACTCCTGGAAGAAAATCAAGACCAGCATTGACAAAGCTGCCAAGAAGTAGTATTGGTTGCTTCTACTATTCTTGTTTGTTTTTATGTTGTTTTTTGCGGTCTCTTTACTACTTTTTTGCAGTAATTTTGCTGTTTTGTCTCGTTTGAGTAGCTGTTTTTGGGCTACTTCAAGCTTCATTGTAACACTTGGATTTTGATCCATTATCTCTGGTTTTATTTCCTATTCCGGATCTTAGGCCATCTTTTGTACTCAAGGGTATAGTCCCTTTCGGAAAAAAACATTGAAGGACTAAGGGTATTGAGCTACTTAATCCATATGCCCCATGATGTACATTTTTAAGCGCATCGTGTGTGAACAATGGGATCCAAATACTTATAATTTGTGGATACCCATATGGGAGATGATGATGACATTAGAAGATATGTGAAGGATTTTAGAAATAAAATTTGTTAGTAACCGTTTGAAAGTGCATAATGATATAGAATACTAAGAGGCACATAGGTATTTTACTACTATAGATAGTAAAAAAATTGTGTTCTTGGGTGATATTATTTTGTATGGTGTTCTATGCTTGTTGAAGTTTCTTTTTATATTGATGGATTCCTTTGTAGCTATAAATAAAAGTGGGGTAATATATTATAATATATTCCCATTCATTCATGAGATATAGATTGGTTGGAGGAAAAATATTTGTAGTCACATTATATTGTATGAAATTTATATGGATTTATATCATTTCTACGAGAGATGATTATGGAAAAGTTATTAGTGATGTGACATTGTTGTAGATTTGAACATTTGAGTACATTTCCATATTGAGGCCTATGATGCCTTGAGAAGATTAGTCCCATGATTTATTTATTTTCATATATATGGGTGGGTTCTCCATGGGCCATTAGCTAAAGCACTACTTATTTTCAATTTATATTAAATGAGGTAGTAGTGGGTGATTTATTGTATAGGCCATATAAAGGTCACCAAAGATAGATAGAGTACCATATATAGTCACAAAAGATATTTGGTATTTGATGGATCTAGGATACGATCTTAAAGGTGATGAATCTTTTTAGTATTATTGGTCCACATATTAGTTTTATTTTATTCAAGACATTCCCTAGCACTAGTCATATTGATAAAGATGGAGAGATGTTCCCATAGGCTAGAGACTACGTAACTCCTAGAGTTGAAGAGCTTATTGATACTAATGATGATGAAAGTGATGAGGATAAAAATATTCCTTATTTTTATGACATATTCATTGTAATGCATATAATGTTATGGGTAGTAATCCATTTGGATCCATTATTTATTGTTGATATAAGATCATAGGGCGATCCTCCGATGTAAAGGAACCAATGGGATTGGATGCTTAGATTGTTCTTGGACCTCCATAGAATAATCCAGTCTGGATATGTATTTTATTTTATTATTCATTAGATGTATTTATTTTATTGTTTGTAGTGATATAAAAATATATGGATTAGTAATGTTGTGATTTATTCATTTGTTTACACATACATTTTTTAAACCTCTAAAATTGAGGAGTCCTTGCATTGGATTACCCATTATGTTGATGAGATCAAGGAGGGAGGGTGGATGAAATGAGTGTACAAGGTATTTTCCCCTTTTTATCATGTCAATAGTTTCATAGATGCTTATGTTTAAGAGGTCGTTCATCATGATGACATGAATGAGGACCTAGTAGTGTTAATATGGTATCTTGTAGACATACAAAGGCCTCCATCTCCACCTCTTGATAATGCACTAGGTATGGAACTTTTGAATTATTTAGTATTAGGAGAACAATAGACTTTAGGGATGGTAGTGTACTATAATTGGGAGAGATATTGACAAGTGTTTTTGTATTCATGAGAAGAGTTAAGTCAATCGGGCTCTAGAGCATGTCCGATAGATAAAATGTGTATATCGAGTCATCGATGGGATACAACCCTAATGGATGTTTTAATTTCATTTTGATGCATAAAAATTGAGGTTCACATATGGATGTTTGATTCATGTTAATGTGTTAAGGATGTTCTAACTTTTCATATTTTATGATGTGATCGTTTAATTTCTTACTTGTGTTTGTGATGTTGTCAAATTTTTAATGATTATATTTTCTATAATCATGACCATGTCATAAATGTTTATTAATTACTTATATGTTCTATAATATTTTTATGACGGTTCTTACTTACATTTTTGATACCAAACGAAACCATCCAATTATATATGTAACCTCGGGATCATCACATATAACAACATAGCCTATATAGTTTTGATTAATAGTACTTTTATACTCATCCACCTAATTTTACTTGTGATACATGTAATCCCAACTTGAGGCGGTTTGAAATAATGTTTGATCATCACATAATTGATGTCATTTAATTATTTTATTATTTTGTGCCAAATTTTCTAATGTAGTTGTTGCTTCATATGGTGTAATTCTTAACTCTTGGTCAAGTGATGTATTACTTTATTGCTCTCCATGATGCATGTAATCAAACAAAATCAAATTTAGTGGGTAAAATTTGTAATCCATTTGTGTTGGTTCACTTAAATTTTCTATTTTCTCTTCATCCACTTACTGGTGTTCTACTTATTTTACTATAAGTGGATAAATCTTCTAAACCATGGGAGGTATTTTCTGGTCAATATGAGCTTTCATAATTTTAATAAGATTTGTTTGCGGTGATTTATATTTATGTATGAGTAATGATTTATCTTTGTCTATAGGTATTACTTTCTCTTGTATATTATTTGTTAATTTATCTTTTTAGGAATAGAATATGTGGTGACTGTTCTTGAAAAATATTCATATATGTTGTTTTCTTAGGTTTCTCCTTATTATGGGTGTTATATACTTTCACATATGTAACTACCTCAGTTGATGTGTGTTATTTTATGGAATTAATATTTCATGAAGAGTGATCATGTTTGCATACACCATGTGTTCTTCACATACAAAATTAATGTGTTAGTTTTGGATATCAATAATTTGCCATTTTTGTTAGTCACTATTGTCTAAAGATAGCATTAATGTCCTCAAACATTAACCTATACTTGAAATTATTTATATTTAACCTTGGGTCCTACTAGTACATGTTGTTTGAGATGGCCCGATGAGTAAGTATATCGTATATAATATTGAAACTTATGTTTTTTAATATTGGTAAATAGTTTTTTGAAAGGGACTATACCCTTGTGTACAAAAGGAGGCCTAAAAGCCTGAATAAGAGAGGAGCAGAGAAGGCAGATCGAGCACAAAAGTTACAGCAAAGAATACTGAAGCCTAGAAACAGCAACACAAACGAGACTTAACAGCAAAACAACCATATTGAAACTTATGTTGATCATAACCTAATTTCTCTATTATAACAAGGCTACATGTGTTGTGCATCTAGTTCCTATCAATTATAACCATATTATAGTTTTCAATTTTTATTTATGCTTTGACAAAAAAATGGGCCAAACCACTACTTCTTGTACAAGACATTGAAAAATGTATCCTCTTTAACTTGAGGTGTTTCCATGATTTTTTCTTTTACTTGTCTTCTGTGTGGTGATTTGAGATTTCTTATTCTCTTTATCCTTTTTCTCTTCCTTTTATATAGCACACTTTGATGAGTGAGATGTTGTATATGATCACTTAAATTCAAAACCTGTATAGTCATGTTCTTTAATATGATGATAGATAAAAAAATGCCCGTCATCTACCTCATATTAAATAGTTTTCTACGGTCTATAATGTATGATGTCTAGCCTAATAAAATTCCTCAAATTTTTCTTACATAAGGGACTCAATTATCTAAAGGTTTCCATATATTAAAACCTCTTCTAATTATCCATTGATACCAAAAATGGAGTTAATAAACCCTAGAACATCAAGTGATGTTTTTCTTTATAGTCTATTTTAATGTGGAATGGTACACTAAAGATGTGAATCATCCAAAATTTTCATGAATAAACTGATCGATATGTTGGAATGTTACTTCCAAATGCTCAAAAACATAATGGGTATTAGGAAGAGAGAGATTGTAGTATTGAATAAATATCAATGAAAGAGATAAGTGCACCATGAAACCACACTAATTCTTGACTAGTAATACTAAGTATGCATGCTTTAAGAAAAAACCTATCATTGTGAGAATATAACAAAAACATCTAGAAAATGATCAATGTGTTGGTTATGGTCCACTTATTAAGCTAATATGGTAAACTTGGTCATACAACATCCAAATGGGAATGTAGCATTTTAAATTTCATGCATTATTAGTTGATTAGAGATAGTTGTTATCAACCTAGCTTATGAAATATTTTAAGATAAGAGTGGTATTTGAATTTATTTTATAGCTCCCATATGGCTTGGATCATGTATTATAGTTACTTGGTTTGGATCCTAAAAATTGAGAGGATGGTGAGGTATGATTATGAGGATATATAAAAGCCTTACAAGAAAGAGATGAATTTCTAACACACAAATTAAAATAATTATAATTGTGATAAAAAAATCATATTTTGTTCTTAGAAGACATTATTTGGATATAATACATTATGATTTTTCAAATTATAAGAAATGTTATCATTCATAGGAAAAACATTCCTAGAAAGATAATTCTATCATTTACATTACTAGGAAATTTTCCATTATTTCCATATAAACCATTATGAATATGTATATTAATATCCACAACATGATGTGTTTTAGTAATACTTAGTATGATCATATTGGATTAAGATAGGGATTCATTTGTAGATTTTACATCCTAACCGAAAGAGTCAAGTATAGTCTTCAAGTTCTTTGAAATCTAATAGATGTGGAGGTAATTCTCATACTTATTGTTTTTGTTTAAGAGGGATGATTTGGCTTGTGTGTCCTTAAAAATTCTTGAATAGGGAACCCTCAAGATTGGTTTCGCAAGTAGGTATGAGATACATTATTAAATGATACTTGGGATACGAAATCCCTAATATAGGTAACGACACTATCATGGAATTAGAATTAAAATCAGAAACCACAAGGAAAATAAAATAAACCCTAATGGAAAGGAAAAATTCTAGATTAATGTGTTTGAGTAAGAAAGTGGGTTCACAAAATGTAAATGTTAAATTTTAGGTTTGATCTAATAGAAACATTAAATAATATGAGAAAATATTAAATAAGATCATATTGTAATGAATTACATTAATGTTACATATCCTAAATGATGTATAGATAATAACAACGAATTACAATATCATAGGCGAGCTAACTAAATAACGTAAAAATTAGGGTTAGAGAGGATTAAACCAAATTTATGTTGAAACATAGCAACATTGATCATCTAAAAGTGTGAAATATGGTTGTGTAGGGTTTCATCAAGTTATCCTTAAATTACATAGGTTTCAAACAATAGGAAAAATGAATTCATTTGTCTCAAACACATTTCTATGGATGAATTTATCTTCTAAGAATACAATCTATATTATGAATTTTGCACATCCATTTTTATTTTAGGGGTAGTCTCTTAAAATTAGTTGTCTGTGATCTCACTTTTGTAGTTAATTTATGGATTCTCCTTTATCAAAGCCACAAATTCCTCTTTTTCTTGAAAATTTAAAAAGGGGTAAGTCCACAATGGTCCACGTCCGTCAACCCCCTATTGAGTTAATATTTTCCTACATAGAACTATTTTGAAGAGGCCTCAAACCAACATACTTCTTCCTCATAGTAAGTGTGTTCAAGAACATGTGATAGCAAATTAAATTCGACATTTCATTCTCTAAAACTGAATACACAAGAGATAATAAATGCAATAGATATGATTCAGATTTGTAAAACAAGAGTAAAGACATTTGTATTTGTTATACGATAAATATTGGATGCTTGAGTAGTTAATTGATCTTGTAAACCTTGAATAGGCCATAACTTTTGATTAAGAAACCAAAACAACTCCCTTTTTGACAAAAAAATCTCAAAAATATGTACCCCATGTTAAGTTGTGCTAGCTACTTGTGGAACATTTAGATAATTATTTAGAGTTCAAAATCATCTGTCTAGATCATGAAAGTTGGGTTTGAAGTTTATTTAATTTGTTTTTAATTTCAAAATATTGTATCATTGAAACCATGAGTCGTCTTGAGTTGAAACTTATGTAATAAATTAATTTAGGTGTGTGAATAATGTATGCAAGTTCATACGATATAAAAATAAAATTTAAAATTACTAAAAATAGTTATGCTAAATATAATATTTTTTACTATAAATAATAACTTTAGTCATGATTGGAGTAAAAGTAAATTATAGTTATAAGGATATTATATTTTAAATAAAATAACCTCTTATGTAATGCAAAAATGGGGAGGAAATAAGGATAATTACAAGATTTTTATTTACATATTCACTTTTCCTATAACATATTTTTGTTATTATTTTGTTAAGCATCATCATTTGGTATAATACTGTAGGTTTGAGACACAATGGCAAGAGGTTGAGGGGGTTATGGATAGATGCACATAACTCTACAAAAATCTTAAAGCTAAGTAGAGTATTTATCGAAGTTATCATACATCTAAGGAGAGGGCATGGAGGGGATGATATAAAATAATATTATGAGAAAGAATAAGAAACACAAAATGAAGAAGGAGAAGAGAAAAAACACAACAATAATATAATATTTTGAATTTATATCAACCTTCCCTATTTTTTATGGGAAAGAGTAAAACTATGTAAAAGATTAATTCAATCTAATCAATATTTATTTCATTCGGTCAAGTGCCACTCATTCTTGTATAGTAGGCGGGTTGATTAATGAACTTGAAGGAAGTAATATTGGGATTACGGTATATATTTTGACTATAGAGGGATTTTAAAACCAAAGGTGTTGATATCTGGTAACATAACATGAAAATGTTCTTTGAATGGAATTCTATGACATAAGAGAATAATGTCACATTTGCATGCACAAATTTGAAGCTTACTTCAATGATATGGTGAGATCACCTACAAGAGGAGAGGAAGTGAAAAGAAGAAGATCAAAATTTTGGGAAATATGGAGAAGAATATAAGGAATATATTTCTAGCCATGGACTATGCTCAAACCCTATACATAAAATTTTAAAATTTGAAGTAGAAAGAATACATTGCCCAAGATTATATTGATGAATTTGACAAGTTGTCCATTCAAATAGAGCATAATGAGGCGAGTACATATATGTAAAGCATGCAACGTGGTTTAAAATTTTCTATTCAAGATAAACTAATCATGTATAGGAAGAATAACATGGAAGAATATTATCAAATAGATTTAAAGGTAGAAGAAAAACATACTAGCTTAGATTTGAGAATATTTTAAGGACCAGAGAGAGGAAATCATCTATAATAAGAGTATTATGTGGGTATAATTCCATAAGAGGAGAAACATATCATGAGTGGAAAGAGGATAACATGGAAGGATTACAAAATCATCAAAGAGGAAGAGGGATTAAGAGAGATAGATACTATGGAATCAATATTTATGATAGTGGTAGAGGATTTTATAGCCCACAAAGACCTTATATTTGTTATAAGTATAGTGAAGAAGGGAATAGAGAATTTAAATGTCCAAAATATCATGCATAAGAGAGGATATAAGAGGATAATACTATCATAAATTTGATGAAGGATGGGGCTAAAGAACAATACAAATAAGTTGTGCTAGACATGGGAGAGAATGTCATGATCGGAAGAATAATGATTTCCCAAGGAAATAACACTTTAAGGTGGTGCATCAAGGTTACAAACAATTTTTTTTAACAAGGTGTATATTTGGAGGAAATTCATGTAATATTTTCATTGATAGGGTAAGTTTTGAAAATATGGTTTCCAACGAAATGATAGATAGTTTAGAGATGTGATGTGAATATCATCCTTTTCTCTATCGAGATATCATGGGTTAAGAAAGGAATGAAGTTATAGTAGATAAGAGATGTCTGATTAAATTTTCTATAAGAAAGACATATAAGGATGAGATTTAGTGTGAAATTATTCTAAAGGATACATGTCATGTATTATTGGGGAGACCATGTAAATTTGATAGAAATTTAATTCAAGACGGAGAGAAAAATACCCACATCTTCTAGAAAGATGAAGTAAATGTGGTTTATTTTCCACTTGAGGAAGAAAAAATAGAGAACATGTTGTCCAAAAATAATTTCATCAAAGAAATGAAAATTAAAGTGGTTTTCTATGCATTAATGGTAAAGAATGAAAGTAAAAAGGTGGTACCCATATCAACATAAGTAGAAAAGGCACTAAAATAATTTTAGATGTGATATAAGAAGTGTTACCAAAGGAATTATCACCCAAGAGGGATATTCATCATCACATTTATTTTATTACTTGATCAATCCTACCAAATGAATTGGTGTATAGGATGAGTCTAACAACACATGATAAATCAAATAGCTAAGTATCATAATTGGAGAGAAAGGGATATATACGATAAAGTATGGTCCCATGTGCAAATTTATTAGTATTGAATCCGGAAAAGGATGAAATGTGGAGGATTTTTGTAGATAGAAATTTTATCAATAAAATTACCAAGTATAAGTTTCTATACCTTTCCTATATGACATGATGGATGTTCTTGTATGAGCTAAATTATTTACAAAAAATTTCTCTAAGTAATGGTTACTATCAAATCCGGATTCATAAAGGATACAAAGGGAGGATAACATTCAAAACTATGTATTGTTTATATGATTGGTTGTGAATGACATTTGGATCATCTTATGCACCTAGTACATTTATGAGGATGATGAATCAAGTGTTGTAAGATTTGATTAGTAAGTTTGTGATAGTCTCTTTTGATTATATCTTGATATTCAAGTAGAAGTAAAGAGGAACATTTATTTCATTTGAAATGGTATTGGAAGTGGTAAGGAAAGAGAAGTTATATGAAAATTTTAAGAAGTGCAAGTTTATGTAGAAAATATTGGTATTTTTAGTGTTTGTAGTTTCATAAAAGGTTTGAAGATGGATGAAGGAAATCTAAATGCAATTATTAAATTTCCCATCCCAAAAAGTGCAACATAGGTAAAGAATTTCTAAAAGGAAAAATAAGAATATTTTTCCAAGACGTGAATACCTCATATGATAATAGAACACCACATTTGATAAGATGGAAGGAATTCACCAGAATAACCAAGTTACAAAAGGATTTACAAACAAAGATCTGAAATATCATATATGGGAATCCATCATAATGTCATTATCTCATTGCATGAATTAGCTCAATAAGAAATATGTACATATAAGAGGATGGAAGTGTAATTACTACATAGATCAGTGGTGAATAACTCCCTCTAATTGATACTAGTAGTTAAGCTAACTACACAAGACTAGAAAGATAACTCCACACAACTAGTACACCTCAACACAAGCAAAGCTAACCCAATAAACAAGTGTAGGATAACCCAAGTGAAAGAATTATCCTAATAAATAAATAAAAGACTAAATAATAACCTACAATAACACCCCCTATAAGCATAGCTTATGTGGGTGGAAAAAAGGCATGCCTTGGCAATATGGCACGATGAGGTACTCATGTACAATAACTAGGAAAAAGGAACACCAAAAGGTACCAAAACTAGTAATAACAATATAGAGAGTAAAAACCCACTAAAATTCATCCCAAGAAGCTCGAGAAAAAAAGCATACAATACTAAGATGTATGGTGTGTACGGTGGTCTAATCCACCGCTCAATAAAAATTTCAAAAACAATTGACAGTGAGCTTTACCAAAATAGCTCCATACAAAGAGATTGTTAATGGAGTGATGTCAAAAGTGCAATAAAAATAGACATAATTTGATTATCTTCTACAAATGGGTGTGCCACGATCCAAGAAAAATAATAAAGGAAATAAAGTAAGGAAACAAAATCCAAAGAAATAGGAGTGCCATGATCCAAGAAAGCCAAGGCAACAAGGAAAGGAAAAAAAAAGAGAAGAAGCAAGATCAACACCACACCCTCCCATACTACTGAATGGGTGGAGTGACACTACAAATTTATATGATTTTTCAAAATAACTACTCGAACACTAACAATATAAAATGGCTTCACTGGAATAGCTCCCTTATAAGAGAGACTATCAACATGCCTAAAAGAATAAAAAATATAGATACAAAATGTCTCAACAAAAATAGATATTTTCTACACTTGCTAATGAAAATTTCTCAAAACAAGGAACATTACAAGGTAGGTGGTATAGAAAGTGGAGAAAGAAGTGAATGGTGGAGGAGACACACCTATAAATTCCTCTCAATGAATACCTATTTTCCTCCATGAGTGATCATAAATCTACCCCAAATCATCAAAAATGGATGAAGAAGATGTATGTATATTATTCAGTGCAAAAATTCACAATGGTTTCATGCAAAGGAACATCAAAATGTGTGTCAGGTTGATCATGTATGATAGAAGAAATATCAAGTTTCTCAAGTTGGAGTGAAGGTATATAACTCATGTGTAGCTCATGATCCTTAGAAAGAGTCTAGTGAACAAAAATAGGAGCTCTGTTAATGTGTGATCCTAATGAAGTACATGATTGAAAACCAATCTTGTGGAATGAATGCTACCTAATAGATAGAATAGGGAAACAATACCCTATGAATGTCTACCAAGTACCTCTTCAAGTGAAACCCATAGAATGTAACATGCAAGAACCGAATCCGATGGTATGCTTAAAAAATATCCATCCATGTGAGAGGAAGTGGGATACACATAATGTGTTAATTCAATAGGTATATGTGTGGAAGTATAACATATGAGCAAGGGAAATAGGCTCAACAATATGAGAAGTAGAAAGAGACTCAAAAATTGACAAAATAGGGTCAGTGGGCATAGGAGCAATATTTGCAAGTAGAACTGGGAACATGAGAAAGCATATGAAAGTCCACAATGTGAGGATGATATTATAAGTGAGAAAGTTTTTGCTTTAGAGAGTGAATGAGGTCATCTTTGTTATGAATGAGGGTATGTAGAAGTGATTTTTTCTTCTTAAGAGATTTTTTTCTTCTACAAACTTTATTATGTCCTCCTGAAGTCCACACACTTTGGAGAAAAGTATCTCATTCTAGAATCCATGATAGATGCAAGAATGCAATACCTAAAAATTTTAGGACATCGGCATAGCTGAAAATACATCCACGTGTGTACAACACCCTCCAAATGTTGGCACTTTATAAAATATTGTGTTTTACAAAATATATGGTACCAATGGAAAGATTAAAAATCACACACTTTTACAAAAAAATGGCACTCAATTCTGAGTTACCGGTCAAAAGTAATGATAGGTTTATTTTTCCATGAGTAAAATGTGTACCCTTCACCTACTTTGCAAAATCCAAACAACTTCAAAAATTATTTGTTGACCAATGTTCACTTTTATAGTCAATCTAGGGGTTTTTCACATTTTAAATCCAATGGCACACTCTATTTTTCATAAAAATGCACGCTTTATAAAAGTGCTAAAAATTCCAAATATATAATAACAAGTAAACCCTTGCTTACAACTAAAAATTACAAATGGATGTCTATGTCATCTACTACTCGATACCATGAATGGAATGATAATAAGATTTTCTAAGCCATAAAGATATCATATGATAATAATACACCACATTTGATAAGATGAAAGGAATTCGCTAGAATAACCTTACAAAAGGATTTACAAACAAAAATATGAAATATCATATATGGAAATCTATCATAATTTCATTATATCATTACATGAATTATATCTATAATTAGGATGTACATATAAGAGGAGGATAGTTTAACTGCTACCTAGATCAGTGGTGAAGAAATCCCACTAACTAACACTAATAGTTAAGCTAACTCCACAAGACTAGAAAACTAACTCCCAAAATAAGTAAACTAACTTAACACAACTGCTAAGCTAACCCACACAACTAGTACACCTAAGAAAGCTAACCCAACAAGTGTAGGGATAACCTAAGTGTAATAATTATCCTAATAAACAAATAAAAGGATAAATAATAACCTACACTAAAACTTTCCATGGGTTAGATACTTTTTACATAAACTTTATCAAAAAAATAGTAGTATTGTGGCACCAATAACAAAATGAATGGAAGGAAAATATTTTGTATGGGAAAGGAAAAGAAATGAGACTTGGAGTTATTAAATAATAAAGTGATAATGCAAATATTTTGGCCTTATCTAATTTTAGAAAAGTTTTTGAGGTTACAAGTGATTTTCTTCACATGTGTGAATTTGGTGTTTTTTTAAGTCAATAAGGAAGGCATATAACATATTACAATGAGAATTTGAATGAGATACAAAAATGTATTCTACTTATGATATTGAATTTTATGCCATTTTACAATCACTAAGGAATTATGAAAATTACTCTATGTCAAAGGATCTTATTTTTTTATGGATCAACATGCCTTAAAATTTGGGTATACAAAAAGAAGTTGGATATGAATCATGAAAAGTGAGCTTCATTCTTACAAGGGTATACATTTATCTTAAAGCATAAATCAAGAAAACAGAACCAGGTAGTTGATGCTTTGAGTAGATGTGTGGCCTTACTAACTATTATGGTAAGTGAAGTGGTTGGGTTTGAAGCTATTAAAGAATTGTATGATTTTGATCCTAAATTTGGGAGGATTTTTAAGCTAAAAAGGAGTACAAAAGTAAGTGATACGAGTAATATCCTAAATATTATTTTATTTTAAATGGTTATACACTTAAGGGAAAATAGTTGTGTATTTTATTTATATCTATGAGGGATAATATTTTAAGATAATTTCATAGTGGTGGTTTGGGTGGTCATTTTGGAAAGAATAAGACAATAGCATTAGTGGAGGAAAAGTATTTTTGGCCAAAGATGAAGAGATATGTGGTAAGGTATGTTTCAAGATGCAAGATATGTCAATTTTCTAAGGGACATGCACAAAACACTAGATTATACATGCCATTACTAAGTGTCAATAAAACCATGGACATATTTGAGCATGGATTTTGTATGGGGATACCCAACACACAAAGAGGTAATGATTCAATTTTTGTTGTTGTGGATATATTTTCTAATATGGTGCACTTTATTTATCTAAGTTGAAAAATGATTTTACAAGGGTAGTAGATTTTTTTTTAAGGAATTTGTTAGGTTGCATGGTATTCCAAATTCTATAACTTCATATAGAGATACCAAATGTTTTAGCTACTTTTGCAGGACCTTATGAAAAATGTTAGGAAATAAGCTACACTTCATGTAGTGCATATAATCCTCAAATGGATGGGAAAAAAATTGTGAATATGATCTTAGGAAATTTGTTGAGGTGTTTCATTAGTGAGAATCCCAAATAGTGGGACTTGGCATTACCAAAAGAAATTTAATCCTATAATAGTTCAGTGAATAGATCAATGGGTAAGTCACCATTTAAAATTATTTATGGAGGAATTCATAATGGTGTTATGGATCTAGTACAACTAACTATTTCAAAAAGGGTAAAGGATGATGTAGAATCTTTTCCATAGCGTATTCAAAAATTGTAGTAAATGGTAAGGAATAAATTACAAGAAAGTAATGAAAATATAAAATGGCAATAGATATCACTAGAAGATGGAAACTATTTAAATGAGGAGATTTGGTTATGGTTGAGGATGGAGATATTACTCAAAGGAATATGCAACAAACTTAAGAACGGGAAGATTGGCCCTTTTAAAATTGTATGGAAGATCAATGATAATACATATGAGGTAAGTGTACCACACAATTTTTATATTTATCCAAAATGGAATGTTTCATATTTGTATGAATTTCATTGGGAGAAGGATATATGTACGAGCATCAAAGGTTTAGAGAAACCTGATTTTTTTAGAATCATGTAATTTGTTGAGGGTTTTGAAAGGAACCACATCCTTGTACATTTGAGGATTTTTTGAGAGGATCCACAACATGGTTACAATGAAGGGGACCACCATTAGGAACCCGATTGAAGAAACCATGAAACCATAATGATGATGCAATGACCAAAAAAATGACTGCGGTGAGTGAAGCAACAACCAACGATAATAGCGAGTGAAGCAACAACTAACAACAACAGTGAGAGAAGCAGCGCCCAATGACAACAATGAGTGAAAAATCAACCAGAGTGAGTTATAACTGAAATTCTACGATAATAGTGAGTGAAGAAACCAACATGATGTGATAGCAGCAAGTAGAGATGCTACATCTAGTGGCAAAATCACCTCCGAGGAGGATTTAAAACCAGGTGGGAAGACACACAACCGTGTGACTTGACCGCACCACTCCCACCCTATCGGCACCCTATAAATTTATTACTAATTATCGATGTGCGAGAGAATTTTGAGAGCATATAAAAAGAAGAGGAAGTGTAATAAAATAAGTGCAATTTTTCATAGAAGTATGTGGACACTTTTCGTAAGATAAATCCATGAATGTGTAATGCACATGGAGTGCACAATAGAAGTGGGTGCATAACGAGTATTTAGTAGGATTTTACAAGGTTAGGAGGATTGGAGTAGGTGAAAATAATAATACGCAATAGTGTACATAGGATTTTTGGGAGCACATCAAAGGATTTTGGCTCATCTTAGAAGACTAGAGGCATTGGAAAATTTTGGGAAGAGTTGTGTTCAATGAATAACAATATACAAAGGGAATGTGAAGATAAAAAAGAGGATTTACAAAATAACCTAGATTTCAAAGGGCACATGAATGTTTCAAAGAAGGATTATAAAACTCAAGACCAATTCATCGAACAATTCAAAGGTGAATCCGAAGTATAGAGTGCAAAACATAATTGTGATGGTGATGGGAAATAAGAAAGAGTGTGCAGTAGAATTCATGGTTGGCATAAAATGATGAAGATGTCATAATTTTTCTGATTAAGGTGGTTAATAGTAACTAAACAGTCAGAGGATGTAAACAATTATGTAAACATGGCACAACAAGGATAACCAAATAGTAGAAAGGTGGTTAAGATAATTTATGATCTCAAACTCAACTTTGTATTTAAGTGGGAGATTTACAAGCATCTAGAAGCAACAAGAGAGGAGAAAGAATTTATAAATTTTGGCTATATACTAGGGATGAGTTCATCATTTTGAAGTGAATTAGAAAAAGTGAAGAAATCACTTAAGGATAAAGAAACAACTAAGTGAGATAGACCCAAAGAATAAAATTTGCATATATGCACAAGGAAAACCACCTTTGTAGGTTCAAGACTTAGAAAAAACACCAAGCTTATGTAAAGAATCCATTAAAAAGTGTGTAAGATCCAAAAATATAAGGTGGATGTAGATGTCCTAAAGGTGATACATAAATATAAGTTTGTAACTATTTTTAGCCCAATGTGTGACTCTATAATAGAGGAAGGAGTCCCATATCCCTATGCCAAGTTGTTTTAGAGTAGGCTACTTTTTTGTGAAAATGGAGAAGAGGAAATTCCCATAGAATTTTGAACATGAGGAAGCTATAAAAGTTCTTATGTTCTCCAATGTGAGAAATTTGGGTAGAGGATGCAAAGGAGATCCTAGAATGTAGTGGTCGTAGGAGATCAAGATCTTATGCATGAAGACAAGATGCCACCTGAGAATAAGGTATGTGTTAGATAAAATAGTCACAAAGATGTTGGAGGATCTAAACGGTGTAAGGACTATATTGGAGAATTTTGTTAGGTTATGGAGATAAATATCTTCACTAGAGCATGTGTTACAAAGTTGCTAGAATATACAACAACCGTCATCGATCAAAGGGGAGGCGGCATCGATTACTCGGGACCAACATCGATCGAGAAATTAGGAACCGACCACAATTAAGTCTAACCGGTGTCGGTTACCTGTGCAATGATGTTTTAATTAACTCTCGGGAATTAAATCTATCTTTAGCATTAAAGTAGATTTATTGGATGTAATTACATGGCTAAGTTCCCTAAGTTTATAAATGACTATATAAACATGAAAGATAGGGTTTAGAATATGTAGAGAAGGATTGAATTAGATCCTTGATTCTCCTAGATTGAGAGGATGAAGACAAAGAAGAAGAAGAAGAGAAAGAAAGAATAGGTTACATGAAGACAGAGTCTCCATGGAAAGGAGCTGGACAGAAGGAAATAGTAGGTACATCTGAATGGTGAGAAGAGGGTAACATCTTCTACTGTATTTCCTTTGTATAGTTATTGTCTCATTGTAATGGCTTGCATAGTATGCAAAGCACATAGAGTTTCTTCTTGTAGATCCACATGTTGGTGAGATCTTGTATTATAGATCCATGTAGATCTAGTCTTGTATTGTAGATCCATGAGATCATATTGTATTGTTGATCCATGTAGATCTAGATATTGTAGAGGAGGTTGTCTTCATGTTTGCACAAGTTATGCATGCAATGATGGAGAGACAAACTTACTTCTTGGTGCACAGTTATAGTTGCACATATGGTAGACCCATGTGAGAGGTCTTGTTTACAGATCCACAGAGAACTTGGTAGCAGTTCAGAGATGTAATAGTTCCTAGTTATGTGAGATCTACTGGTGGTGTTTGGAGGCACAATTGTAGTGCACTCATGGAGATCCATTTAGAGATATGGAGGAGAGGAGATACTCTTGGAGAGATGCATTGTACTCTTGTATTGAAGAGTTGGTTTGTACTCTTGTTGTATTATATATATGAGATCTCTATCTTTGGTGGACGTAGCCCACATTGGGTGAACCACAGTACATGTTGTGTTATATGTGTGTGTACTTTTGTTTTGATTTGGATTATTCTAGTTTATACTTCCACTACTGTAGATTATGGGGAATTGTTAAGATCCTGTGTGCATGATTTGGGTTTGTTATTTAATCATAGCACTATTCCGTAGTCTCGAATTCCCAACAAGTGTAAAATAAAACCACTAGAGAAGAAGAGGTATTATGGCTCAAGATTTCCAAAAAGGAGGAGAGATATTCAACGAGGAGTATGTATTACAAATAGGATTACGTAAAGAGAGTGTCAATTGAGCACCAAGGAGAAAAAAAAGGCATGTGTAAAAACACAACTGAATATTTCATGAGAAGAGTGCAAGAAAAAAGAGAAAGAATGCATAAGAGTACCACCAAGGAATGATAAAAGGATAGCGCATAGTGCAATATCACAAGATGAGAAAGGGGTGAAGAGATAAATCAATCGAAGACACACAATAGTATGCATGAGTATTGCACTAAAGAAGAAGATTTCTGGAAGGAGAATATGGTCACTAAAGACTATGAGTGTAAGGATTATTGCGTAAGCCTCTAGAAAGAGGTAGATAGATAGAAAGAAGAAAAGAGTGAAGATATTAAGCGAGATGAAGAGTGAAGATCACACAAAAGGAGTCCTAGAAAATGACCAGAGGACGCAATGGATTGTATAGGAGTAGATGTCCTAGAGAAATGAAAAATGGGGTGTGTAAGTGAGTGCATAGGAGAGGAGACCCTAGTGCAAAGGATTAGCATACAAGGTCGTAAAAAGGAGAAACTATGAGAACAAGAGTTGAGGAATACATAAATAAAAGTGGATGTGGCAATGGGAAAATTGTTGTAGACAAAATAGATAAGGAGAGAATTTTCCCTGAAGGAAACTAAAGTAGATCAATCCTTAAAGTATACTATGATATTCCATGTAAAATAGAGTGCACTAGAAGAATAACAGTCAATGAATATCTTGAGGAGTGTGTAGATAATTACAAAGGAGAATAAAATAAGAAGTAATTTTGCAAGGAATAAGAATTTTTTGTCTATGCGTGAATTTCCTCGTCATCACTTGTCCTAGTATCATCTACTATGACAACATGATCACCATCTTGGTTTGAAAAAATCCATTTCAACATCAAGGGATGAAGAACATTGAGTTACACATGGACTTCATTCAGATCGATACCGAAGATATCTTCAACGTGCATTATTGTCTAAATTTTGATCAGGTTACATATACTTTCACTAATCACTTAAGCGAGGAAAATTTTCTATACTTGCGGTCCCTTCTTTGGGTATGATATTTTGCATCCACCCATTTTCTTTGGGATTTCTAGTCCTGTCGACACTAAAATTTTCCTCCGTAATTTCTATTTCATTAATGTATGTATTAGGAATAGGATGTTGTTAAGTATAATTAGTAGTAGCGTCCAATAGAAGATAATGGTGCTGCTCAGTACGACGCCGCCAATAATGTATAGTACGGAAATAGTCAAAAGTACAATAGGAATGTTGTGGTAAAAAGTAAATAGTTGTCGTAAGTGGTCCAGTAATGTTAAAATGTCAAAGTTGGGGTAAGTAGAGAAGTAGGGTCTACATGATTAGGAATTAGAAATATTATATTGGTAATAAGGACAAGGAGTGAGGTCATAAATATTTTGTATATTTTATTTGTAAAAAGTCTAAAAATGTGGAACCCATGTGAAATGATAAGGTTTATCTTATCTTAAAAGATAAGCTTACATGTACAGATAAGAGTTAAGGTATGGAATATGATTCGTCAGAGTGGATTTCTTATCCTATCTTACGAGATAAGATGGATAAGCCTGGAAGTCTATAAATAAAGAGGCCACCCCCCTCATTTAGCATAGAAGGAAGTAGTGAGAAATATTGTATGAGTAAGTGTGTAAAGGAAGCCATCATTTTAAAGGTGTGTTGAAGAAGCCATTAAGAGGTGTAATTGTGAAGTTTCTCCCATAGTATTGGTGGAAGGCAAGTGAAGTCAATAACACTTGAAGTACCTCATGGGTGAGATTGTAACAATTTCATGCTAATATTATAATTTACTCTGATATTTCAGATTTATCATCATTCCTTTTTATCATAGTCTATGGTATTCTTGTGTTATGTTTGTTGTTGTGTTTCCATATTACATCCACCAAACTAAAGGTTGTGCATTAGTAAATAATCATAGCACGAGGAGTTCCCGGTGAAGAATTATCATAGTGCCGGATTGGTGATGACATTTTGGTTCCGTTGCTGGGACCATTCCTCATTGGTGGATTTTCTGGAGAGATATTCCCACTTAGTCAAAATTAATTGGAGGGTAACCTTGTTTTTACTGTGCATAGTAGTTACCATGGTAAAGTCATTTTTACCATGAATAGTATTTACCGCAGTAAAGTCAATTTTTACCGTGAATAGTATTAACCGCAGTAATTTCACTTTTTACCGTGAATAGTGTTTACCACAAGAAAGTCGGTTTTACCGCATGAAGAAGTCAAGTTTTACCATAGTTTACCGTGGTCATTTATATTTTACTGTAGAAAGGTGTAAAGTCACTTTCTATTATAGTGATTCCAATTATTGTGCACATAAGTCTTGTTGATTGTACTGGTGGGTTGGTATTTCACGGTGGTTACTTTTGAAAATGGGAAAGATTCCTATTTTTTCAGCCCAATCTAATGAAGATGCTTCCTCTTTCATTCAAGAGTTTAAACGATCTTGTATTTGTAATGGCCTTATAAGAAGGGAACAATGGACTGAATTTTTTCCTACCTTTTTGGATGGTTCAACACTTAGGTGGTTTGAAACACTAGGTGAAAATGTAAAAAACTCATGGGATTTATTAACTGAAAGTTTTCTTGAAGAATTTGGTGAGCAACAGAAATATGCAGATCTCATGATCGAGATCACAAAGCTAGCCCAAGGAGAGAAGGAGAAGATAAGAGATTATCATGCTCGTGTTCTAGAGCTAAGGAGGAAGCTCGATGCCCAGATCTAGAAGGAAGGATTAGCGGATGGGTTGATGAATGGCATGGATAATCTCCTATGTAAGCACTTCATTCTTGGGATGAAGCTAGAGATTAGACAACGAGTGAAGTATGACCACCCAGCTACCATTGAACAAGCAAAGGAGATTACAAGAAGGCAAGAAGAAAGCATGGAAGAGGAGCCCAAAGAAATTATTGCTAAAGTAGAGCCTACACCAAGACCTTTGGTCCGAGTAATCCACAACCACTTCCGGTGAGCACAAATATTTCTCCTAGTACATCTAATGAGTATGAAGATTTGCTCAAAAATATGGGCCAGTTAACTATTAATCTTCTTCAAGGAAAATAATTTAGTTCTCAGGGAGGAGATAGAGGTCCAAAAAGAAATATTTCGAAGTTGTTTGTTATGGTTGTTATAAAAGATTCATTATAAGTATAATTTTCCGAGATAGAGCTTCTACATCTGGTACAAAAGATAATGATAAAGGAAAAGCACCTATGAATTCTTTTGATGTAGTAGATAAGAGAAGAAATAATGAAGTAGATGTGTTTGTAACAAAAAGAAAGAAAGAAAAAGATAATCAAGATGGAAATGATCCTAAGAAGATGAAAGGAGAAACTAGTAAGAAACATAGGAGAAGAAAGTTGGGTGTGTAAGATTTTCGATTTCACGGGGCAAGGACCATACTCCATCTTGGAAGATCTGTCAAAAGGCCTGCAAATATTACATATGGTCAACTCTTGGCTATGTCTTTGGAGAAGAGGTGGGAGCTGCGAAGTGGACTCAATGCTCGAGGAAGAAAGGAGGTTGAGGTCCCCTGTTTTGGAGGCAGAGGCAGATCCTTATGCTCCACAAGCTGAGGTATTATGTAATGGTATTTCAATTCATGATGTCTTAGTTGATGGAGGTGCTGCAATTAATGTAATGACCGAGTCTCAGTAATGAATATGTTGGGTTTAAAATTTATCGCCCTCAACACTTATGTTAAGGTCATTAAATAAGGGAAAAACTAAACTAGAAGGTGTAGTTTCAAATGTGGTAATATCTGTTATGGGTGTTGTATGTGTGGTAGACTTTCAGGTGATGAAAAATGGTACTGTTGCGTACCCAATGTTCTTTGGGAAGACCATGGCTAAGGAGAGTTCATGCAAGAAACTACTATAATGAAGGTTTCATAAGACTTGGACGTGGTAGAGAGAGGGTGAAGATAAACGTGATCCCTCGACATCATAAGGCAGAACTCGGTGGATTCAAGTGATGAAATTGATGATTGGACATCCTCGATTACTCTAGTACCGGTGAAGTGGACATCGAAGATGAAGAAAGTGAGGTTGATGTTTGGTCATGGATATCCTTCTAGTCACACCAATTCATGACCCCATAAAATTATCCGAAGAAGAAGTTGATGATCGTCTCCGAGAAAATAAAGATTGGTGATCTTTGTGATGGAGAGTGAGAAGGAATCCTACCTCCAACTCTTTCGAAGGTACATACACATATTCACTTTTGATTACAAGGAACTTCATCAAGTAGGTTGGGTAGAACATTCTATATAGCTGGTAGATGGTGCTAAGCCTATAAATAAAATGCCATATAGAATGAATCCTAATTTTTCCAAGACTCGTAAAAGAAGAAATAGATAAGTTGCTTGATGCGGGATTCATATTTCTTTGTGGAGAATTCATAATGGGTTTCTCCCATTGTGATCTCAATAAAAAGAATGGGAATCTACGCATTCGTGTTGATTACAGGAAGCTCAATAAGGCAACAAAGAAGGATCATTACCCTCTTCCATTTTCATATCAGATCTTGGACAAAGTAGTGGCAGAGTGCTATAGTTTTGCTGATGGATATAGTGGCTACAACCAAGTTCGTATAGCAGAGAAAGATCAGCTGAAGACCATGTTCACCACTCCTTGGGGAACGTTTGCTTATAGAGTTATGCCTTTTGGGTTGTGTAATGCTCCGAAAACATTCCAGCGTTTGATGAATAGGGTGTTCAAACCCTATATTGGGACCTTCATCAGAGTATTTCTAGATGATTTTTGCATCTATGCGAGTAAGTTGGACCACCTGCACCAAATGGAGACAACATTTCAAAGGTTAGATGAAGCACAAGCCTCACTAAAACCTACAAAGTGTGTCTTTGGATGTTCTAAAAGGCGTTTTGTTAGGGCATGTTGTATCTAGAGATGGTATTGGTATCGATCCCGATAAAGTTTCAAAATCAAAGAGTTACCATTTCCTATGAATAGAAGTAAGTTGAGATCATTTTTAGGCCATGTGGGTTACTATAGAAGGTTCATCAAGAATTTCTCAAAGATTACTGACACCACTAACTTGATTCTTGAAGAAGGATGTTACTTATGAACCAGGAAATAAGGTGCATGAAGCTTTTGAACAACTGAAGGAAGCCCTGGTGTCTTCACCTGTTCTAAAGAGTCCAGATTGGAGCAAGCCATTCATTGTGTACACTGATGCCTCAGATGCAGCACTAGGAAGTACTCTGAGCCAAAAGGATGAAAATGGGAATGAACATCCAGTTTACTTTGGGAGCAGACAAATGAGTAGTGCTGAGGTAAATTATATCAGAATCGAAAAAGAGGCTCGGCTATCATTTTTTTGTGAAAGAAGTTTAGGAATTACTTGCAGGGCAAAAAAATTTAGTTTGTAATGATCATCGAGGCTCTAAAATATATTGTAAATAAGCCTAACCCATCGGGTAGGATAGCAAGATGGATAAGTTTGCTACAAGAATTTGAATTTGATATTATAGATAGGCCAGAAAGAAGCATGTCAATGCGGATGCACTCTCTCGAGCCTATGATGGTTTAGGATCATCTTGTGATGTGATGATTTCCCGATGTAGCATTGTTATCCCTTGACATAATCCCTAGTGAATACATAGATATTTGGAATTATCTGAATGAATTCAAGTTTCCTGATGGTGCCAATGCAAAGACTAAGAGAAAGATTACTCAAGACAGTCGTCCATATTCTATTTTGTATGGAGTATTATTTCAAATAGGACCTTATGGACGGTACAAGAGGGAAGTTGGACATGATCAAGGGATGGAGCTGCTAGAAGAATTCCACAATGGTACATGTGGAGGGCACTTCTCTGGACAACTTACAACAAGAAGGATCTTGGATGCACGAGTTATCACCGCCCACTCTTTTTAAAGATTGTTATAATTATTGTAAGAAGTGATATTTGTCAAACACATGGTAACCGTAAGACTTCATCAGCTCCATTATGCCCTATTCTTCCACTTGGTCCCTTTGAAAAGTGGTGAATAGATATCAGAGGTCCACTTCCAACTACCCCATGCCAAAATAAGTATATTGTAGTTACCACAGTTATTTAACCAAGTGGGTTGAATCTAGGCCATTGAAAACAACTTCCATGGATGAAGTGGCAAGGTTCATATATGAACGCATTGTCACCGTGATTTGGTTGTCCATTAGAAATGTAATGCAGATCAAGGAAGCCACTTCATTAATGAGGTGGTAGAAGCCCTAGTCAATAAGTTTTCTATTAAGAACATGGGAAGGCAACAACATACAAGCCAAGCACAAATGGACAGTGGAACGAACAAATTTTGTGTTGTGTCAAATTCTAGCAAAGATGCAGCTTTGCAGTACATAAATGGGATAAAAGGATTCATGCGGCATTGTGGGCATATAGGGCAACATCAAAGTCAGCACAGGATACTCCCCATTTTAGTTGGCTTATGGCATTGATCCAGTTCTTCCTATCGAGTTTGATATTCCCCTTTGTGAGAGTTATGAAAAATGAAAGGATGGATGAAAGTGATTCAAGTAAAAAGAAAGGTTGGTACATCTTCATTTGCTAGAGTAAATGAGGGAAATAGCGAAGGATACAAGCTATAAGAAGAAAATGAAGCGAGAAGGAATACTTTGATCAAAAGATTCATTGGTCTCCATTTCATGTAAATGACTTGGTCCTAGTATATGATTCAAGATACAAAAAAAAAAGAAGAGAAAATTTCTTCCAAAATGGATGGGGCCTTACAAAATAAAGCATTTGTACATAAAAATGGTACGTCTGATTTGGAGGAATTGGATGGCACTCCCATTATGAAATGGGTCAACCATGACGAGTTGAATATTTTTTCGAGCACTGAGAATAGTCTACTCAGGGACGGAGTAGAAGCTAGGAAGGGGAAGATGTCGACACTAAAATTTTCCTCCATAATTTCTATTTCATTAATGTATGTATTAGGAATAGGATGTTGTTAAGTATAATTAGTAGTAGCGTCCGATAGAAGATAACGGCTACTTGAGTACGATCTTACGGAAATAATGTATAGTACGGCAATAGTCAAAAGTACAATAGGAATGTTGTGGTAAAAAGTAAATAGTTGTCGTAAGTGGTCCAGTAATGTTAAAATGTCAAAGTTGGGGTAAGTAGAGAAGTAGGGTCTACATGATTAGGAATTAGAAATATTATATTGGTAATAAGGACAAGGAGTGAGGTCATAAATATTTTGTATATTTTATTTGTAAAAAGTCTAAAAATGTGGAACCCATGTGAAATGATAAGGTTTATCTTATCTTAAAAGATAAGCTTACATGTACATACGAGATAAGAGTTAAGGTATGGAATATGATTTGTCAGAGTGGATTTCTTATCCTATCTTACAGATAAGATGGATAAGCATGGAAGTTCTATAAATAAAGAGGCCACCCCCTCATTTAGCATAGAAGGAAGTAGTGAGAAATATTGTATGAGTAAGTGTGTAAAGGAAGCCATCATTTTAAAGGTGTGTTGAAGAAGCCATTAAGAGGTGTAATTGTGAAGTTTCTCCCATGGTATTGGTGGAAGGCAAGTGAAGTCAATAACACTTGAAGTACCTCATGGGTGAGATTGTAACAATTTCATACTAATATTATAATTTACTTTGATATTTCAGATTTATTATCATTCCTTTTTATCATAGTCTATGGTATTCTTGTGTTATGTTTGTTGTTGTGTTTCCAGATTACATCCACCAAACTAAGGGATGTGCATTAGTAAATAATCATAGCACGAGGAGTTACCGGTGAAGAATTATCATAGTGCCAGATTGGTGACGATAGTCCTCTTCTCCTTTTTTTAGGAAGATGTTGTTTATACATGGGTACCTTATCAGGCCTTTAGTTATTAGTGCCCATTGACACATATTTCTTAGTTTTTAGGGAGTTATCTTTTCATTTCTGACTTTTCATAACCTCTACCTAAGCTTTGATGAAGGGGGTGTTAGTGTGTGTGAATTTCCTCATCATCACTCGACATCTTGTCCACATCACATGGTGAGTCATCTCGCTTAGGAAATATCATAGGTCTTAGGAAATACATGACACATGGCAGATTCTGTCATAGAATCTATCATTTTCATATGTGTCAATGGCATCATAGGACTTACATTCCATTTCAGAATCTTATCTCATCTTTGCCTCATGGAGGAATTTTTTTCTAGGTATGGGAGTTACACAACACTCCCATGTGTACCCTCTTATTTCAATATATGAAAATGAGTAGACTTATTTATTCTATACATGATTTTTCTTGGTTGTTCGATTTCTTTCAGATTACTTAGATCATTCACGTCACCATTGGAGTGTAGCCTCTTTGATGTGCACATGGTTCTATATTGATCCTTATATAACAATCTCACATGCTATAATACTAGCTATTTGGTAAACATGCACTTTTTTATTCTGGGTTCTATTTTTTTCTAGTTTCCTTATATGTGCTTCTCGTGCAAGTTTTTTGATCATTTTTATAATTTTTCTAATTTTTTAATATATTTTTAGAGTTTGTGAATTTTCGGGTTTTACATGTGCGATCCATAGGGTTTCTCCGCTAGATTTAGATAGCTATAAATAACTTTGGAGGGAAGATTTAATTTGGACGTAGGTTCCTTTTTTTGGTCTTATCAAGTATTTTTCATTAAAATTTTAAATTATCCGTTGGCTTAGCCCTTACTTCTTATCTGTTGTTATACATTTTTGTTGTTGCTCTCTACTATTTCCTTCCCTCAACTTGGTCAAGCTCATTCCTAGCTTGGGGAACTTTGCAATGAGTTGTGAGGGCCAATTTCTCATCTCAATGACTTAAGTCTTTGAATTTTCATGTCATCTAGTCAAGTCAGTCCTTTTTATTGACAAGTTGGTTTTACCTGGCGAGTCGAGTTGTGTGCCGATTCCTTTGTTGTTAGCTTCTTAGTTGGCTTTTGACTTTGTCAAGTCTGGTTCCTTATTTTCTCTCCTTGGTCAAGTTTGTTCTTACCTCTGTTGGTTTCTTTGGTCATTTGGTTCTCTTTCGGCCCCATCTAGCTCCTTGTTGATCACTTGAGTTAGCATTTTCTATGGGCTTGCCTTGCATTATCTCACCTTTCGCCCATGCTCTCACATTATCCTCGACGAGTTATATGTTGGGTCATCGAGTTAACTGTCCATCCTTCTCCCGTTGTGTTGTTTCAACCCTACACATCTCATTCCATGCCTTGGTTTGACACTCTTCATTCTTCTCATTTTCCCATGGTTCACCCTTAGCACGTCCATCGATCTCGGCTCCCACCCCGAGTCGTTATGTAATCACATCCTCTCCTTTCGCTAGATTCTTGCACTTCTGTTTGGGGATTTTTTTTTCATGTCATCATTTTCCTTACTCAATGTTGGCTATTACACTCCCTATCTTAGGTGTCTTACATGCCAACCCTTCGTCGATTTGGTGAGCTCATCCCTTCGTCGGTCCTCTCGCCGAGTACACCCGACTTAGGCTCTTCCAGAGTTCCACCTACCCTCCCGGTTGACCAAGCCCAACCATCACCTTGATCATTTCCCTCCTTCATTTTTTTAAACCTAACATTATCTTATATTTGATGCCTTTGTTTTAAATATAAAGCATTTTTTACGTAAGGTATTAATTTAAAAGGGAAGTTAGTTTTAATATTGGGTCTTAGTTTTAAATTAGGATCTAGTATTTAATTAAAAGCTAGGTCTATTAGTTTAATTAGGTGGTGGTTAATTAATTTAGGGAGGTAATTTAATTTGAGGGATTTAATTAAGTAAATTAGTGGTATTTAATCATTTTTAACATTTTTTTTTTTTTTTGCATTTTTAACCTTTTAATTTATAATATTTAATTAATTGGAAAAATTAAAAGTGTGAAAACTACCATTATTAAAGATTTTTTCCCCACTAATCGTTTGTGGAATGTGTAACACCCTTCCAAGCCCTTTTCCACCTTCCGGGAGTTTTTTCTATGTCTTGGAGGTCATTTTGGCTCGCTTTAGAGCCCCTCTTGCATTGTATCACCCTTTCTATTACTTGTAGGGTAGTGAGTGCATCTTCCACATTCTTGCGTCAAGGGATTTTCTACTGTGACATGAGATGTTATTTCTCACACAAGACTTTTTATCCCCCTTCTCTTGTTTTTATCTCATTTTTTTCTTGCTTATGGTGCCAAACTATTGGGATCACAATAAATTTATTTTGGTCTCCACACTTAGGTGTTGTTATGTTGATTTCAAGGTGAGTGATTGATTGTTTCAAGATGCACATACTCATCTAATTGTAATCAATGCACTAAACTATAAAGTGTCAAATTCAAGAGGGTGATAATATTGTTTTGGGGTGGTTTTGTTTCTTTTTTTCTTTCTACATTCCTTCTTTGTCTCTCTTTACGATGGATGTTATTTCAATACCTTTTCTCACATCGTTTAAATTTTTTGAGTGGAGATAAAACATGGTAATGAAAATAAGGGGTAAAGGGTTATTTCACATCACCATGGGAGTAGAGAATAAATATGATGATGAGCCCGAAAAATCTAAGTGGTTGAACCGATGTGATGAAGACTTAGGTATTATTTTTATGTCTATTTCTCTTGAATTTATCTTCCACATTGAGGCTTCAAACACCTGATGAAGCATGGAAAATTTTAAATAGTATGTTTGGACAACAAAATGACATGAGAGTGCATGAGTTGGAAAATAAACTACTAGGATTAAATCCTAGTGACTTTGAAAACCTACATGCCTTCTTCTCAAATTTTATCCACACTAGATTGCTTTTAAAGGAATGTAAAGTGGAGAAGAAATATTCCCAGTTGATCTTGTCGATTCTTTATAAGTTAGGTCTTGAATACTCTGTCTTATTTCAAATTTTCATGCCACGAAAGCTCTTTGAGAAGTACTTGGAAAATTCACTCATTTGAATTTGTTTTGTCCCAAATCATTTGAGAACAGGAAAAAATCATTCAAATGGGGACTCTCAAATATAATTCTCATGCTCTTGTAGTAAGTAATGGTAAGGGCAACTAGAACAAGGAACCCAAAACCAACCGAGTCCAAACTAAACCTACCACAAAAAATTCTATTTTTGATCCCAAAATGAAGAAGGAAAAGTATAAGTGTTCCTATTTCAAGAAGAATGGCCATGAGGAGCATCAGTGTATGAGAAAAAAAATTGATCAATTAACTCATTTAATTAAGAAGAATAAAATAAGTGTTCCTGAGTCTATCAAACCAAATGCTTTGAAGGTCAAGTCTTCCAAAGTAAAGGATTCCAAATATGAGAAGAAGAAAGGAAAGGCCCTTGTAGCCAAATTTTATCCTTTATCGATGTGTATTATTGATTCTAATGCCTCACACCACATGGACTCTTCGCATGTTAAGTTTTCCAACATTGAACCATGTGGCATATCCCAAATCACATTGGGTGATGATTATACGGTGTCGGTTTACGGTAGTGGATTGGTAGAGATGGATGGTGCATCATTAAACCAAGTGTTGAGTGTTTCGATCCCTCTACCAATATCCTATCGGTTTACCAAATCACTCACCTTGGTGAAGGAATGCTATTGGAATTTATTCCTAACTTGGTGATTATACGTGAGTTTCACTCGACTCCATTATGGCCGAGGGAAAATCATATCACTATTTAGAATTGTATATCTTCTCCAACTTTACTTCTAATTATGTGCCCACTTCCTTTTTACTCATGAAAATGAGGTTAGAAAGCTATGAAATGATAATTTTAATAATCTTAACTATCATTATCTTGAATAATTGTTCCAAAACAAAATGGTCAATGGGTTACTAGGTGTCAAATTTTCTAAGGGTCTTTGTGAGGGTTGTGCCCTCGGGAAACACCCTAAAGAAAGTTTTGGCAAAGGAAAATCCTAGAGAGCTACTCATATTTTAGATCTTGTTCATAGTGATATTTTTGTCCCTTTTCATCTCCTTCATTTACTAGAGCTCTTTATATATTTACCTTCATTGATGAATTTTTTTGTTACACTTGGGTGTATATTCTTAAGAAAAATTTGAAGTTTTTGATTAGTTTCAAAATTAAGGATTTTTTTGAGAAAAAAATATGAAAGGTCTATTAAGGTTATTCAAACCAAAAATAGAGGTGAGTATGTGAGTATTAGGTTCACATATTTATGTACCTCTGAAGGGATTTCTTTATAGTGTATAGTTTCTTAAATCCCTTCACAAAATGGAGTTGCAAAAAGAAAGAACTAAACACTTAAGGAAATGACCACTTATATGGTTCACTCAAAATCCCTTCCTCCACAGTATTGGGGAAAAGTAGTGAGTTATACTTGTTGCATTCAAAACCATGTTCCACACAAGGAAGTTGGAGGGATGACACCCTTTGAAGCCTATATTGGATGTAATCCTCGATGTTGAGCACTATCGCATTTTCATATCCAATGTTATGGCATGGATTCCTAAAAATAAATGCAAGGCCTTCACACCACGTTCCATACCTTATATTTTAATAGGGTATCCTAATGATGTGAAGGGGTATATATTGTTGAACCCTACTACTCATTATCTCTAAATTGAGAGAAGTGTGAAATTTGATGAGTCATATTTGACTTAAACTTTTCCACCCTTTGTAGTCCTTCTCGCTCTATGATTTTGATTCGGACTCTTGATGATGATATTTTTTTAGTGTGTTTCTCCTCCTCTTATTGATCTTCCTAATCCTTTTACTCTTCCTGGCCCCCATGCTTTAAATTCTTATGATTTACGACAATAGTGATGATAAGCACTTTGTACCTTCTCACTCGAGTGAAGAATCTATAGATTTTGAGCCTAGCTCACCTCTCGGTCCTCACTAGGCTAGAAAGACTTTGCAGAGTGTCAAATAATGGATTAGGGATCCTTTAAATGAGAGACAAACTCACTCGAGTTCACTGGAATCAACTCCTTCACCTCCACTTCTAACCCTCAGTATTTTTGAGAGGATTTTGGGATTCCTGAATGGCATTCTTCCATAGATGGGGATTATTCCTCACTCATAAAGAATGATACTCAGGATCTCACCCCCTCTTCGAAAGGAATAAAAAGTGTTTGATGCAAGTGGGTGTACCAAAAATTATGATACTAATGGATAATTCAAGAAGTATAAAATGTGACTTGTAGCTAAGGGTTTCTCCCACAGCTTGATTATTCAAAACCTTTTCTCCGATTGTGAAGATGAATTCCATTCAATCGACCCTAACCATCATTTTCATGAAAAAATGGAAGTCTACTAGATGAATGTTAATACTTTCTTCATTCATAGGGAAATAGAGTAAGAGGTCTACATGGAACAACTTCCAAGTTATGTCCATTATCACTCCCTCATTTTCAAGTTTAAAAGTCTCTTTATGGCCTCAAACAAGCCCTTCGGGCTTGGTATGCCAAAAAGGACTCCTTTCTACTTGCATCAAAATTTAATCGGTGTCATCCCGACCTTAATTTTTACATTCTTTAATAGGGTGACTACATGTTCATCCTTGTTGTATGTGTTGATGACTTATTGATCATGAGAATATCTTCCTTTATCATTTTTATGAATATTTACTTGTCCAATAAGTTATCCATGTATGAATTGGGCCGCTTCATTACTTTCTTGGGATTCATTTTTCAAAATATGACTCGGGAATTGTAATTTCACATCCTAAGTAATCCCTTGATTTATTATCTTGGTTTCACATGTCTGATTTTAATCCCTCTCCTACTTATTTCCTTTTTGGAGTTAAATTGGTTTTTGATTTTTCTATTCCTACGGTTGAGTGTACTCTTGATCAAAATTTGGTGCGGAGCTTGATTTTACATGACTCAAACTCATTTGCAAATTTCATATGTCGTTGGGATCATGTCCATATTTTATGCAAGTGCCTAATGAGTTACATTGCAAAGCAACAAGCAGACTCTTCACTATGTTCATGGTAATCATGGCACTCATTATTTAGGAGAGACAAAGATTGAATTGGTTAGATATACAGAATCTAATTAGGTTGGTGATCTAGATCATCAAAATCCTACCTCGGGATATAATATCTCTCTTGTTTCAGTGTCTCCGTTAGTTGATCTAGCAAAAATTAGAATGCCCTATCATCTACAGAGGCATAGTACATAGGAGAAATTAATGTTTCCATAAAATCTATTTGGTTGTAGGCAATCTTGTGAGTTTGGTATTCACTTTTGGTGGCCTACTATCATCTACTATGACAATATGAGTACAATTTTGATTTGTAAAAATCGAAAGCATCGAGGATGAACCCCTTTGTTGAGGAAAATTTTACCTTTGTGTTTGATTTGATATTACAAAGGGGAAAAATTGATTCAACCTTAAGTATGGAGGCGTTTGAAAGATACTCATAGGATGTGATAGGTGTTTAATTTTTTTACGCTTCATGGTGAATGAATTGAGATACTTTCCCTATAGGTAAACCTACAAATCAAATACGGTGCACAAAATTAAATTACTAAAATAGGTAGGAAGGTTGCCTAGGAAGGGATAGATCCTGAAGCAAAAATATTTCCTTATGTGGATGTCAACCGATTATAAAACATTCAAGATTTATTTATGATAAAGGGATACAATACGTGATGTATAGAAATGTGGTCAATTTTTTGAAACTTATTTAGTTATTACATACATCATTTGATGATAAAGATGCATCTAAAAATCAAAGTCGAGTCTAGGTTAGAATCCAGATTCTCGGTGAAATTTGAGCCTAATGAACAGGATAAATCATCGTCATCTTTGGTGAAGTATGATTAGTCAAGTTCTTTGATGTAGTCATCCAAAAATAACTCAGATAGATCATCCTCAGTGTTATATTGACAATTGAATTATGAATCATAATCTTCATGGTTGATGTCACTCCCAATTTAGAACTCGATGCGCAGTGTTTGTGTCTTTAGGGATGTTGAACCCCGCCTTGTAGTTGTACTCAAACTTAGAAAGATCATATTTTTATCCTCTCGAACCTCATAATATGCCTCCAAAAATTCCTCTATGGCTTCATAGATTCTTTGGCTAGATGGAAAGATTGATTCTAACCTTTCAAGAGGCACTACGTGAAATAGCACAAAGTTCTAGCTCATGCAACATGTCATATTGCTCCTAGTGCAAGGGGTGCTAGATAATTGGTATTAGTTTTTGGGTGATTAGTCCCTATTATGGCCATCTACATGATCCATGCTTGGCACACAAATTACCAACAAAAACATACAATAATTGGTAACAACTCCTAAAGGAACCTAATTATTAAGTAAACAAAAAGCAAATGAATCCCTGTGATTAAATGAAATAATTAAAGACTGATAAAATAAATGATTTGAATGTTTAAAATTAAGTTATAATATATGGAACTTAACAGAGACGTTTATGATAATATAACAAGTCTATTTTAGAATAAAAATAGAATGGAAAATAAAGGGGATGAACCTTTGGATGATGAATGATGACAACAGATTAATTATGGATGTGCCTAGGTGGTGAGGATCCCTTTAACAACTCTAAAATCACTTGAAAAGGTGTGTTATATGTCGAATGATGTTAATGAGAACTTAGTAATGTTGTCTGGATGCTAAAATTTTTGATAGTGCCCCTGGTTTGTTAAGGAGGTTGTCAAAGGTCTCGAAGGGAGGCATAAAGCCACCTATTTATAGATCATCGGCATTTGAGGGAATCTCCAACATTTTTGGGTAGTTAGAATTCGGATGAGATATAAAATGATAAACCTTCCATTTAAACTTAGATGTGGGGGATTTAAGGAAGTCATGACAAGATAAACTCGGAGATGTTGAGTGTGAGAGTTAGATGTGGATAGGAATGGTTAGGATAGATTAGGGATAATTTAGCAAGTTACTTAATTTAAACTAGTCCTAAATAGTGAGGAGTGAATGGTGGTTATGGGGATAAGTTAGAGGTGGTTACGGTAATATTTATGGAAGGTCACTAATTCAACTAGTTACAACTAGTGAGTGTGGATGAAATTTCATGGTGATATGTGTGGGTGAGTGGATTTAATCATTTAGTTATTTAATTAAATAATTTCGAGATGGGTGGTGTGATTTTAGTGAATGTATGATCAATTAATTAGTTGATGGAGCATGGGGTTAAATTACTTAGGTTTAGGGATGTTGTAATGATGCTACGACAATCTTGACTTGATTCATATAGTGGTATGTTAATGAAATTAGGTATTTGATTATTCGTGTGAGAGCAGTGGTATACAATTTTTCGGTGTCTACATTTACCCCTTTTTGTCTAACATCTTAACAAGGTGTGAGACAAAAATGATTGAGAATGTTTTAATTGTATGGTTGATTCTCTTTGTCAAAGCGCAATGCAAGAAACACCAGTGTGTGTGTGTGTGTGCGCATGTTTTATTTTTCAAAGGTTTCCCTGGTTCAATGGGGTATCAAACAAGGTGTGCTGCACGAGGATCAACTTAGCAAGGAAACCAAGGGGTTTTCTCCTATAGACATGTGATCCGTGGAGGTAGGCTTAGTTTGATGGGAATGCCAAGTGATGGGGAAAATGGGCATGCGTCTCATAGACATATGATGAGTCCCAAAAGTTGGTGTTTTGCTTATGTTTTAAGTGTTTGGGTTCTTTTAAAGTGATAAACTTGTGAAAAGGGAATTTTTTTGTGTTCGGAGGGGAAAATGATGGTAGTCATTGCAAACAAGGTGAATCCTAGGCATTTAGGGTAATCGTTTATGATTGGGGAAGAAATGTCAACAATTATGTAGGAGTGAAAACAGGGTATTATAATTTTCTCGAGTTGTTTAGTTTTTTACTTGAAGCGTGAAAGAGACTTTTGCGAGTAAAATTTGTGTGTTTCGAGGTGATTTGAGGTGTTGATCGAGAGAACACTTGACAAAACTCGTAAAATAAGTCCACGTGGAAACGCATGATAGGTTTAGGGCGCAAATGGATAGGAAGAGCACCCGCCGCAGAGGGAAAGTTCAAAGATTCGGGACTTAGCCAATTTTGAGCACGAAGACCTATTTTTAGAAGATGGCGTGCAAAAACACCAACGATGTAGAGACGTGCGTGCCACACATTGTCTATCTTTGTAGGACTGGATCAAAGTGTTTTACATGGAGACGAGCTAGGAATACGATTGTAAGAAGTCTATAGATAACACACTTGCATGTGTGGGTATGCCTGTAAATGGTGCGTGGATATTGATATCATGCGTCCTATTTCTGGAATAGATAAGCGGTGAAGGGAAATTCCCCACCCTATATATATGATGTGAAGCACATAGTAGAAGATATATGGAGGGTGTGTGTGGTGGAGAGATGGATGTATGGAGGTATAAATATATATGCATATGACTAAACTACTATATCAGATCCATGCGCACATCGATATAGACTGTCGTTATTATAAGGAGCTTCTGTGTTTATTAATAGATGGAAGATATTGGCTGAATCTAAGTGTCATTTATGTGTGTAATTGAGTAGTGCATGTTATTGATTCAATCATGATTACTATTTAAATGTGTTCTTTCATAGACCTGAATGTAGCATGCATTGTAGAATGATGGATTAGTTATGGATCTATATGTTTATTCCTTCATCATGCTAACATCCTTCTTTAAAGCAACCCTAAAGAGGCACCTTGTACCTTTGCGTGCTTCAGGTGAGCACTCAGCCTAAGCCGAGTGATGTGTCAACGTGACTAGGTGTTATCCTGTAAATTCTAGGCTACATCATTGGTTCCAATCGGGACCTCTTTTTCAAATGTTTTCGTGGATGGTTTGCGATGAAGATGTACCGATTAAATCAAGCAAGTATTGAGGAGTGGATACGCGATCTAGAGGAAGAATATGTATGGCGGATCAGCAAAGTGGATCTGAATTTAATGCAAAACTTGGGTAGAACAGAATTTATATGATAGCCTATATGAGATATTTTTGCCATCTTCCCGGTAGAATTATACGAGTGGATTATTGCTTATGCATCTTAGCTGAATTGGAGGTATCACGCACTTGTCTAGACACATGAATAATTTCAAGCCCTTTATGATGTTCATCCGATCCGGACTCATATTTTGTGGATACGTCGTTTCATGGTGTTCTAAATAGTTATATTCTAGAATATTCAATTTTTACTATATCCTAGAGGAGCATATTTGCAAGGTATTCCACTAGCGATCAAGATCTTGATAGTAAATTTGAACCTAGAGAGTAAACTGATGGCTAACTAAACTTCACCACACGTGAGGGAAGGAACAGGTTTGGTGAAAGATGGTAGACCTAGTGGTAGAGAGGCAAGAGAGAGGGAGGCAGATTAAGTATAATGAGGCACATGAGAGAAATATAGAGAAGCAACGTTCCATTGTAGAAAGTATGGCATTGAGGAGAGAGATGGCTCGTGAAGGATTTACAGCTCACGTAGAAGACGTGGAGCGCAGAGAATAAGGAACTCTACCATATTAGAAAACATGATAGAGATCCCCCCTTGGCCTCACACGGAAGTGTGCCACAGAGACTACTCCGGGCTATAGGTGTGCATCTTAATCCACATGATGACCTAGCCCTTATGCATGGTTTTCCATTATCTAGTACGACAAGTAACCAAAGAAGCTAACTTGGGAAGTAGGATAGCAGGAGTAAGTTAGGGAGAAAGTATATCAATGGTAAGAAAGATGACTTCAATGATATTTGGAGGAACATTCTTAGGTGCGTCATCTGCACAGAACATGAGCACGTAGAATGTTAGATTCACCTCTAGAAATGAAACTACCTCAAAAACTATAGGGGTTCAATATAGTACTACTGTCGGAGCATAGGGGAGTACATTTACAGGTCCTATTCCAACTATAGGTGGAGGATCAGGAGGTATAGCTGTTTCTAATTCCGGTGGATCTGGTAATTCGGAGGCAAAGGAAAGACAGGAGGTTCTGGATCAGGTGGTCAAGGTACACAACAACCATAGAACATTTATATGGAGATGTCTCTTTATCTTCGGAAGTATAGAGGCATAGAGGATGTTCTAAGCATGTTCACATGTGTGAGATCTTGTGGCGCGCTAAAGGGATCACGAATTTTGAGTGAAAGGAAAGTCAATTTGCTACTACTTTACAGGACTTGCACACAGCTGGTATAGGAAGTTTAACCCTAATCAAACTTGCATGGATTATGCAGCATTAAAGGATGATTTATTGAAGGAGTTCCATAACCATGAGTTTGAGCATAAGAGTATTAGTGCACTCAAAGATATCAATCAGGGAACCACTAAGAGTGTACATGAGTATGATGCCCACTTTAAGACAATTCTATCTAATATTTCTTATGATATTCATGCCAGCCAACATGCACAATGGTTTTTTGGGGGATTGATTACACCATTCAGAAGAGAACTATCACATAAGACATACACTAATTTGTGCAAAGCACTAGAAGCAACTTTACATGTTGAGGTATTTTCTAGCATCGACACCGGGTGTTAGTCCATTCTTAGAGGCACATATTGTAGCTATGGCTAAATAGTTAGAGAAGCTATCAGCAGATTCAACCCATGAAATGTGCTCAGGAATTTGGTGTACAGATTGTGAAGTAGGTCACACCAAGGATAGTTGTCCTCATAGAATAGTACGCTCATTACTATTGGACTATGAGATCTTTCATTTGAATCATGATGTTATTCATTGTACTTTGCTACAGCGCACGATAAGGAAAAATGTATCAATCTTTTACAAAATTTGTCACTCCATGACCCATGATACTAAAGATTGTCAGTTGATTGGTCAGATATAGGATGCTATAGACATTAGGGTATGACAGACAAGTGCAACAGATAATTCTAATGGTAAGAAGGAGCACCAGGATCGGGATCATAATCAAATGTGCTATGATAGGAATGAGGGGCATTTTGAAGGAGATCATGGAAGGGGATGTGGATATCATGATGGATATGGAGGACGAGGCCATCGTGGAGGAAGAGGTTAGTTCCCTTATGTAACATGTTATACATGTGGATCTCTTGACCACTACAGTGCGAATTTCTCGAGAATATTGCATGTTCTTTTTGGAGAAAGAACCATAGCTATGAGGAGTGCCCAAAATTATATGAGCATCTAAGAAAGGAACATAAGCAAAAAAAAAAAAAGGCACCAGGATGGTTAGAATCCAAGGCATGATAGAAGATCAAGTGGATGCCCAATATAGCACTAGAACCTAAGCCCTTAACTTTAAAGATTACCACACGTGTGAAGCAAGCACACAAGAGAGGCATCATACTAGAAGCCTACGATCACTAATGAGGAGGTTTTTTGCACGCAAGGTACCCAGATCCTACTCAGTAGAAGGAATTTTACCAAGATACCATGGAAGTGCTAAGGAATCTTTAGGGTGAGATATAGTACCTCAAGGAGCAGAAGAAAGAATCAGAGACAGCTCAAACTGATATCGATGATCTAAGAGAAGTGTGCAAAATGTTACGCAAGGAGAACATTATTCCACTATTAGGAAGTTTGTTAAAAGGGAACACTCCATGTGAAAGCATTGAGATAGGACAATAAATCCTACATGAAAATATTCCCCCTAATACCATTGACTATGACAAAGAAATTACTATGAATGATGTTATAGATGGATGGTTGTTAAGCAACATATTGATTGATATAGGTGCGGAATTAAATGTGCTTACATTAGATGCATGGGTACAAATTGGGAGGCCTCCATTATAACCATCATCTAATTTGTTGTTTATGGAAAATTGAATAAGGCCACTCCCATAGGAGTTTTGAAGTATGCATCTATAACTATACAAGGGGCCAAGTTCACTAGGTATTTTGAGGTATTAGAACTTACAGAAGTAGATAGTTTTCCAGCCTTACTTGGATGCCCTTGGTGTTATTCGAATAATGTTGACTTAAGATTCAATAAGGGGTATATCAGCTTTGAGAACAAGGGGTTGTGATACCTTTGACAGATGGGAAGTCTACACCCTATGTTAAGCCTCTAAGCGAGGAGGACTTAAATAGAATTTATGTATGCACTATTCAGATCAAGAGGTCAATGAGCCATCAAAGGAAGGCATCCTACGGTGGGAGGATTCTCATTCTATTAGTGATACTACGAATATTACTTGTGACAATTTGCCTCATGCGATGTATGAACTAGTAGGGCGAGGTAAAGAGTCTGGTTGCATGCAAGAACGGACTTTGTTTGGTTCGACCGATAGGTAGCACAGTACCTTGGTATATAAGGGCAGAAGATCTTCCTATATTTTTGAAATCCATGGAAACATAGTGGACATATCAAATTAAGAGAAGAGATATGTTAGTATATACCTTACGCGGGACAACAACGTCATTGGTGGGTAGTCCACAGAGATAATCTTATAGAATGGGAAGAGATTGGAGTCACCTTATCTATTAGGTTTGTAAGGAACAATGCACCTATGCAGATCTACACTTATCATGGTGATCAACCTATTCAACATCACATTCAAGCAGTGTGAGAGACTTTGGACAATGGGGAGAAGCATTACCACCTTCACTTTGGGTGCATAAATTTTACTCTACTCTACAAGGATGTGCATGTGCCTAGTATGTATATGCAGAAATAAATTGAGAGACTAGGAACTAGAAAAATTTGAGTGCAGGAATGATCCAGACCTTTGACTACTTTTCTTCCCAACCTCCAATTGAATAGGCATTAAAATTTGTCAAGCGCATAACTATGGGAGATAGTGAAAAATCCAAAGAGCATATTCAATAATTATTTGGTGAGATAGAGTCTGGAGCGTGTTTTGAAAAGGAAGAAGAAATGGACTCCATACTAATTGAACACGCTTGCCTTGAGAAAGAGAAAGGAAAGATGGTTTACATCATGGATGATGAGAAAGTTAAGAACATGGATATTAAACATTCACAAGGGGGCACGAGGTCTTGAGGTCTTAGACAGTGTAGAGACAAGGATACACGTGCCTATCATGAACCCGTGAAGACAAAGAAGGTGAATATAGGTTTAGAGGTTGAGCCTAAGGAGGCCATAGTTAAAGACTACTGGTGTGACTCGGAGGTGGAAAAGATCATTGAGTTACTTAGGGATTATTAGGACTTATTCCCTCGAGGGTATCATGAACTTAAAGGCGTGCATGAATCACTTGGGGAAATGAAGATAAAGCTTAAGGAAGGTGCACGCCCCATGAGAAAGAGACCTTACAGAATGAATCCTAATTTATGCAAAAAGGTAAAAGAAGAAATTGATAAAATGTTGAAATATGGAATTATCAAACCCTTAATGAGTCAAAATGGGTTAGTCCAATGGTGATCAGTATCAAGAAGGATGGATGAATTAGAATATGTGTGGACTACAGGGAGCTGAATGTTGCATGCATCACAGATCCATTCCCTACGCCATTCACTGAGGAAATACTGGAAGGAGTGGTAGGGCGCAAAATATATTCTTTCACATATGGGTTTTCGGGTATCATCAAAGTTAGGATTGCTTATGAAGATCAAGAAAAGACAACATTTACTACTGAATGGGGTAGCTTTTCCTATACTGTGATGCCTTTTGGATTGAAAAATTTGCCTGTTGTATTCTCGCGTATAGTTGTTCAAGAATTCAAAGATTTTATTCACCACTTTTTGTAGGTTTATCTAGATGGTTGGGAAAGATATGGGCTTGTGAAAGATCATTGTGACAATCAAGCGCTTAATTTTGAACGGTGCAGCATAATTGAGTATCTCTTTGAACATCAAGAAGTGCATATTTTCTACACCATTTGGAATATTGTTAGGACATATAATCTGCAAGGAAGGTTTTTTAGTTGATCCAGCTAAGGTTGTAGTCATTCTAGGCCTAGAAGTTCCTACCAGTCAAAGTGAGGTGCACATATTTTTAGGTCATACATGATATGATAGAAAATTCATCAAATGGTATGCCAAATTTTCTGCACCCTTAGAAGAGTTACTGAAGGGGAAAGGTATATTTTATTGGGGAGAACCACAACAACACATGTTTGAGATATTAAAAGAGAGACTTACTACCGTGCCAATTCTATGTTTTACCTCAAGGGATAAACCATTTCACGTGCATGTGGATGCCTTTGGCATGGCCATTGGCTCTATGTTAGCTCAACCTAACAAAGGTATTGTAGATCATCCAATCTATTTTGCTAGTAGGAAGCTGACTCCTGCTGAACATAATTATACAACTACAGAACGTGAAGCTTTTTCAATGATCTATGCATTACACAAGTTTCGACAGTACTTGTTAGCAACACCATTTGTGTTTTATAAATATCACATGGCATTAAATTATTTGGTGAAAAACCGGTCTTGCAAGGGCACATATGCATATGGGTAATCCTATTTCAAGAGTTTTACTTCACATTGTGGTGAAGCGAGGGAAAAGTAATTCTAGACCGCACCACTTTTCTAGAATTCACTTAGAGAAGAAGCATAGAAAATTTAATAAACCATGCCGGATGCACATTTATATAGGTTAAAATGCGTGCCCAAGGAATTATAAGACATTGTTGTCTTTCTACAAACTAGTATGGCACCAAAATGAATGAAGGCATTAGAAAAGAAAAAGCTTTCTATACAAATGACATCATTTATGTTAATCAATGGTGACCTCTATAATTTAGGCATGGATGAAGTATTACGCCATTGAGTATTAGAGCATGAGCACTAGGATATTATGGAAGAAGCCCATGATGGTATTGCAGAGGCCATTATGTAGGTGATGCAACCTCCGAAAGATCTTACTCAATGGATTATGGTGGGAGACACTGTATAAAGATTGTAAGGCATATTACAAGGCGTGTGACCATTGTCAGCACCTAGGAAAACTAAGGAAAAGAGATGAGATGCCTTTGAGACCGATTACTAGTGCCAAACCATTTGATAAATGGGCCATTGACTTTGTAGGACCTATTTCACCAGCCACGCGTAGGACTGGATCACGTTATATCATTACTTGCACAAATTATCTCACATGGTGGGAAGAAGTAGCACCTACGAAGGACTGTACAATAGCTACAATTGCTAGGTTTCTCTGGGAGAATGTTCTTACAATATATGGATGTCCTTTAAGATTGACAAGTGATAGGGGTACACACTTTTTGAATGAGACAATCAAGATCCTATTAGATGAGTTTATGGTTGCACACCATAAAACTACACCCTATCATCCTCAAGAAAATGGAACTGCTGAGGCTTTCAACAAGATTCCGAGAAAAAAATTGACAAATTTTTTTATATTGGGAGAAAGGATTGGGATGAAAAGTGTTAGTTGTTCTTTTGGCATATAGAACAAATTACAAGAGATTGAAAAATCCACACCATTTTAGTTGGTGTTTAGCATGTAAGATGTTCTCCTATAGAATTTATGTTACCTTCCTTACGCATTGCACGTAATCGGAGGTCTAGCTGATGAGCAATATTTAGAAGAGTGTATTGAGAAGATGATTCAACTGGATGAGTGACGAGCCATATTACGATGGAGTTAGAAAGCATGGCATGATAGAAACATAAGGGATAAGAAGTTTGAGATTGGAAAAATGGTACTTCTTTATGACTCTAAGTTCTTGCGCCATCTAGGCAAGCTCAAAGTACATTGGTTGGGGTCGTATGTCATCACTTACATACTTGAATTAGGTGCTTTCCAGTTAGAAGCACTTGATGGAACATGGCTACCCGGTTACTTTAACGGGAGTAGGCTGAAGCCCTACTATAAATAAGTCTTCTTGGTGTTTTTAATAAGGCAATATTGCCATTTAGATTAGGGTTTCAATTATGTATTTCCTTAATGTATTTCCTTCATTATCACTATGCTTTTTCAATTTAGTTATTGTTCTTGTGTAATAAGCATGCTTGCGCACATGAAGCTAATTACTATGTGAAGAATGTTTATACGTAGAGGACTACACATACTTTTAGTGTGGGTGGTTGTAGTTATCCAAGTAAAAGGCTGTGGGTATTGAAAGGTGAAAGGAAAAGACTGCTATGGATGTGCTTTAATTCAAAAGAATATTGATTCTCAAAAGTGACCAAGGATGGAAATGAATGAAAGGATAGTATATGTGATGTAAGCGAAGGCCATGATAACTACCAAGAGAAGGTACATTAATGAGGTACTCTAGTGCAAGGGTGCATGTTGAAGAGAAGTCTATGACCAAAGGGTAGGAAGGCACGCTAGAAGGTTATAGCTAGGGCGTGAAGATGTACCACACGGAATGAACGAATTTGGTCAATGAATGAGAGGATATTTGGTAGGTGAAGGAGCAATAAATGCATCAAAATTTGAAAAATATATATAAGGATGGGATGCGAATACATTTTTACCATTGTGATTAAGATAAATTGAGAAAATAGCTAAGTGCGAAGAGCCAAGTGATCGGGTTAAGGTGTGAAGGGTGTGAAACCAAGCGTGACAAACAGATATGTGCAAAAAGAATCTTGGTCCCCTAGTGGTGAAGGGTTTGAGTGAAACAGGGAGACAAAGAGGAGTTAGGGCACAAAGTTTCCACCTAGGGCATGATTGAATCGAGCTATGGTTTGATTTGTAAATTACAACATTAAAAAGAGGAGACATTTGCAAGGTAAAAATCACACCTAAGAAGGTAGCTGCAGCAGGAGCAAAAGGAAAGAAGGTGGTCATCGAGGAAAGAGATGGCATGTAAAAATGATTTTTCAGTAAATGCAATATCTAGAAGGAGTCATAGTCACTAGGAATGGTATTCACCTATCGAAAGAGAAAATTGAGCGAATACAATCACGTAATGCATAGAATAAGAAGGAGCTTGATTCCCTACTCACTACGAGGACGAAAAATCATACAACGGATGACATGCTAGTTTATGATGATTTAGGTGAGACGCTTCTCAAGAGAATTGAGGTCTACCAATTACATGAGCTTCCATATTTCAGAAAATATGAGCCCTTGTATCAATAGTTCATGAGCAGAGTGCACGAGGACTTCTTCTACTTTGCAGGACACAGAGTTAGAATCTCATCTGCGCTTATCTCATCAGTTATAGGTTTGAAGGCCATAGGAGAGGACATAAAGAATGATCTCACAGATAAATCCATGATCTTAAAGACCAGACAGGAGTTGGGGTACCTGAAGGGTCCACACGGTATGGATATAGACAAATTGAAGAACTTTCTAGTTGTGCAAGTAGAAAGCACACCTTGTTACAAAGTTGAATGATTATGAGCAATGGTCACAGGTAAATACTATGTGGTTACACGTTACGCGTAAGATGTCAGAAGGGGAAATCTACAATATTGTAGGCTACATTGTAGAACAAATAGTCGAGGAAGTGCACATAGGAGGGAAGATCAGCTTTGGGGTTGTTCTACTATCACTAGTATTCATGGAAATTGGAGTACCAAACGGGCCGAAGGAAAAGGTATGGGAATACCCCATGGAGAATAAGTCACCAGTTGAAAGGTTCAAAGCAAGTACCTATGTAAAGGGGCCATGATAGATGATGTCAAGAAAAGGGTGGAGAAATGGTATGACAGGCTCCACACGGCATTTGGAGAAGAGTGGTACATCCCAAAGGACCTACCATCAGTAGTAGGGAAACAAGTCTAGTTTGTTGTATATCAACATTTCTACATCGCGCGCTTCCCAATGAGAGATGGAGTCTGGAGCCCTTGGTGTAAATTGCCTTATGCATTCATAGCAAGGTACTTTCGTGCATCAATCCATAGGTTTGTAGACATGGAGGCTGATGTTCAACGTGGATAAGGTAGATTGAGACTACCACACACTAAGAAAGAAATATGTGTATCCAGGGCGAGGTGCATATGTTAAGACTGATTTATGATGTTTTGAGAATCAAACCAATAAGTTTGGTGATGGGAGATATTGGAGTAGAACTGGTGTATCTCCAACTAAAGCCAAAGATGGAGAATAATAAGCATGTGGAAAGTGAGTTCACACTTCTAGCACCACCAAAGGGAAAGCATACAATGGAGAACATCCTAGCGCTTAAGCCCATAGAGCCAATTGAAGTGGAGGATGAGGAGGAGGAGTGCAAAGATAGTGGTGGTTTGGAGAATAGAGGTAGTATACATCCTATAAATAAGGGTGAAGTTGAGCGCACCACTACACCACCTCGGCCACAAGAGGGGGATGATGAGGACTTGAATGCAGTCCAAAGGGAGCACATATTTAAGAGGGTGTTTAGGAGAACAAGAACCCAAGTTTCTACTCCAACCATGATGCACAAATCACCTAGACTCTCTCCACATAAGGAGGAAACCATGAAAAGGAGGAAACTCGAAGTTAAGTGAGGAGGTGTAAGAGTTAGAGAGAAGTGTAGCTAATTTTCCTACACTTCCAGAGAACATAGGAGAACATGGTGAGGAATCAAAATAAAGAGGAGAAGAAGAGAAAGGACCCAAGGAGACAAACAGAGAGAATGTTTAGGACATGGAGACACAAGTCCTAAATTTGGAAGCTAAGGTCCCTAAGTAGCAATGGTCTAGAAGAAAAAGTGGAGAGAACATTCCACTAGTCATGGGGTATGTGGAGGACGTAGGTAAAATTTTCCACACTCGCTTCCAAAGAATGATAGCAGAGAAGGATTTATTTGGTTGGGAGTTAATGGATGAGGATATAACTATTGTGCACACTCAAAAGCAACTATCATGGTCAATGCAAACCCATAAGGATGAGCCTGAATTTGATGTATGCAAAGAGTCATGTGTTTTGAGATGGCTGAAGAAGGCACCCCAAGCTAGACACATGACAATAAATCCTATTGTCATGTCGGATGAGTAGGTCAGCAACACATTGGTGAAGGTTTCTGCTAAAGTTGCTAGAAGAAACATGGATAAAGCTACAACAATCAGAGCACTGCGCAAGGAGCTAAAGACAAAGGATGTTGAGATAGCGCACATAACACAAGAGAGGGACTTGGCATAGAAGAAGAATGAAGTATTTATCAGCTTCACAGAGGAGATTGGGGACAATGTCATAAGAGCTAGGCCACACTTGGAGACCAAGGTACCACAGACATTTCCCTCAGCGATACATTATGTAGGAAATTTGGTGGACCTGGTGCTTGAAGATGAACCTCTGTGCATACATGTCACGCCAAGGAAGTCAGAGAAAGAGGAAGAATGAGAGAAATCCTTTGTGATGTAAAATATTGCATCCTATGAATGGTTGTTGCAAGTGCTACAAGAAGTATTGAAGAAAGAAGACCAAGCTTTGAATATATGCACGAGATCTAGAGGTGATTATTCAAGCATAAAGACCCTAGAAGAAAACAATGAGGTCTAAAAATCAATAAAGGATGAGACATTGGGTCGCGCAGAAAGATTGTCAATAGTTAAGCAGAAGTGCGAGGCCCTAGCAGTAGCACAAGAGTTGCATAAGGGTCAACTGGAAGAGCTTGGGAAGCTCATTGCATAAAATATGAATCTTCTAGAAGAAAGAATGACATAAATGTCCAATATTGTGTTGGTTATGTAGAATGAAAAAGGAGAGATTGTGAGGGATGAATTGGAGTCCATTGTTGTGGACATTCCAGAAAAATTTGAATAGACACACGCTGAATGGCAGGCCTTGGAGGCCGAAATAAAGGAGGAGTATCCAGAGTTGATACTTCAAACTGATGTAGAGGAGGCTGCCTCATAGCCTCATAAAACATTCTTTATTCATCTACATTCTTTCTTATTCTTTCCATTCAATATTCTTTACTGCAATTTTTGAAGATACCCATTTTCGGGTGACAATGCGCTTAGTGTGGGGTAATGTTGATCGGAGAACACTTGAAAGAAATCACACAAGAAGTACGCATGAGAAAGAAGTCCAGGATTAAGGGCACGAATGGAAAGGAAGAGCACCCTGCGCAGCAGAGGGCAAGTTCAACATTTAGGACTTAGCCGATTTTGAGCATGAAGACCTATTTTTAGAAGATGGTATGTGGAACACACCAACGATGCAGAGACGTGCATTACACATTGTCTATCTTTGGAGGATTGGATTGAAGTGCTTTGTATGGATACGAGCTAGGAATAGGATTGACACTTTAGTTAACTATAATAAGTTTATAGATAGCACACTTGCATGTGTGGCTATGCTTGTAAATGGCATGTAGATATTAATAGCATGTGACCTATTTCTTGAGTAGATAAGTGGTGAAGGGAAAGTCCCCACCCTATATATATATGATGTGAAGCACATAGTATAAGATATATGGAGTGTGTGTGTGGTGGAGAGATGGATGTATGGAGGTATAGAGATATATGCATATAACTGAATTATCAGATCGATCCATACGCGTATCGGTATAGATTGTCGTTATCATAAGGAGATTTTTGTGTTTATTAATAGATGGAAGATATTGGTTGAATCTAAGTGTCATTTATGTGTGTAATAGAGTAGTGCATGTTATTGATTAAATCATGATTATTTTTTAAACATGTTATTTAATAAACTCCGAATGTAGCATGCATTGTAGAATGATGGATTAGTTATGGATCTATATGTTTATTCTTTCATCACACCAACATCCCGCTATAATAACTCGTTGGTTTGAAAATATGTCGATGGGCGGAGTTGTGAGGAAACAAGCCAATAGCAGTGTGCAGTGGCATAGCCCCTCTTTGAGATAGTAAAGTGAAATTGGTTTATTGCTAATCTATTAAATAGGAATCTATGTAAATATACACTATTCGACTTCGGGGGTTTGGGATCTCATCCCAATAGATGCATTTCTAATGGCGAATGGAAAGGTAGGAGGGAAGGAATGGAGGAAGGTAGATCTAAAGGAAGAAAAGAAATGAATTCCAAGATAGAAAGGTCCGAAAGTTTATGCTTTGGGCTGGTAGTAAACAGATCCAAAGTTACTTGCATAAACAAATAAAGCAATATTGATGAACATATGACGATAATAGGAATGAATCCAACAGAATAAAAACATAGATCTAACTTAAGAAATATCTTATGCAAATAACACATATATTGAGCACAAAGTTTGAGCATATGTATTAATATTTCTTCTATTACAGAAAGCATAAAGTATTTCTCTCCTCACTTCTCTTTTCATACAAAAATATCCACACCGAATACAACAAATTCAAGTATTTATAGAAGGAGAGGAGGAAAGAAGAAAAAATCCAACCAACAACTACAAAATATCTAAACAGTCAAAAGTTGACTTTGGGAAATTTTTTGGATGGCAACATCCCATGGTGCAACTTGGATGATGTCATCATAAATGCCAACATACTTTTTAAATATTTTTACAAAAATGATCAAAGTGTACACAAGAGGAGAAACTACTACTCATCATCTATTTGCTTAAATGGAGTGTCTTGCTTCGATCATGAGAGAGGCGATGTGACACCGAGCTCGGTATTCCATAAACTTTCTCGATCATGGCGTGAAGTTGATCGTGATCGGACCTTTGAAATGGTCTACGGTGACACTTCGCAAGTTTCTTTTTCATTCTTGAGCTTGTCAGGTAATTCAGCGTAAGTTTCACATGAATCAATCAAAAAGCCGATGAAGTCACGGCAAGCCAGGAGGTTATTGATTGAATCTCGATTGAAAGTGACCTCTGGTGCCAATCCTTGAGTGATTATAGCCTTGAAGCATCTGTAAAGTATCATATGCTTCCCTCAAGGTGAACGACTCACTGAGCATCTCTAGAGCCATTTTTGTAACTGTCTCGTCGCTCCATGTTATATCGGGCATCCAGGGATTCATCCTTGATTTTGTCTATCCTCTCTAGGATATACTCCATTTGATCAAACCGGTAATATAAATAGATGAGAGCTTTGTCATGTTCCTGTGGGTGATCGATGACACCGACCTTTAATAGTTCGTCACCGGTGAGTAGTTAGCCATTACTTTGAATTTTTCATGTTGGAACCTGGCATTGTCTAGCTCTCGAGGAGGATCCTGCTACTAATTGTAGCTCCTTATTTGCTTGATCTATATCCTGATATAGCATAGTGAATTTTTCAATTATTTCATGACCATCCCCGAGGATCCTCTCAATCCAGGAGGATATCGCTGCACCCTGTTCTCCAATTTTAGCATATTCATTTATCTTATCTTGACCGAGAACTTCAATAGGTTTGGCGGCATCATAAGAGGAGCGTTACCCATTTTCAATAATGCTTGGAGGAGATGTTTGTTTTGTTCCTTGAGTATTCTCTTCTCATCTTTTCTTCTTGAAGTTTCTTATAGAGGGGATCCACCGTAGACAAGACTTCTCCTGAAGGCTTTCAGATGAGGTTCTCATTGTGGACGTGAGTCATGCGAAGTTTGTAGGAGATAGATCCTTCTTTTCTTTGGTGGGATCCAGATATGCAATTTCCATGACTCTCTCCCCCAAAGTGCTCTTTGAAAAGCAAGTTATCACTTTCTACTTCTTGGGTCCCTTCTTTGGAATGACAAGAATTCCATGGGTGTGATGGGAACCTTTCTCTTATGTTGGCTCAGATGATCAAAAATCCAGCTTGGACTTATGGGAGTGGGAGTAGAGGGAATAGAATAAGAAACAAGGGTGAAAGGGGAAGCAACTGTAGAGGCCGTAGGGAAGAACGTTGAAACACTTGGTGGTGGCATCGACAAGGAGTCCAATGTGCTACTGCTTGTGGGGCCTGGAGTTACTATAGGAGAAGAAAAGGACATGGAGATGGAAGGGATCTGTAATTAGATGGAGGGAACACTGGGAAACAGATCCGCGAGAGAGAATAAGATGGAAGAGGTGGGAGATGGATGGGAGGAAGGGAGAGGAGAATAGACATCCATAGGAACAAATGTTTTAATGACAGGAGGAGGGGAAGAAATGGAAGAAGGCACACTGGATACCTCGGTATTTGTAGAATGCGACAACATCCCGGGTGGATGTAACCATTGGAAACTCTATTGTTTCATCTTTTCCGGAGACACCTGTGTCGACCACCCGCTTCTCGAAGTAGAAGGAAGGATTTCAAGAGTTTCTTCTGTTTACTTGGTTCTCCCTCCTTGTCCTTTCCTTTTCCTTTCGGCACTTTGGCCGGTCTTAGAGGTGCTCTACTACGAAGGGAAAGTAGTGAAATCTACCCCAGGTAGGTGAGACCATTCTGTTTGCACCAATTTTTGGTGTGTTGCAACATGGGCTTGACCCTTTCTTGAATGGTCTTGGCACCTTGGTCTATCGATCTCAAAGCAAATGTCCAATCATCCCCATCCATTTCAAGGTAAACTTGATCAGTTTCTTAAAATCCTTTCGGAATGATGGCTACGCCATAATGTTTGATTTCCTCCAGACCAATTGGGAGTGATCCTTTAACCTGATATCTATTTCATGTGTCAAAGTTGATATAGCTGTCCTCGATCTCAGGAACATGGATAGGATCAATTTTCACCCTTGGGAGGCAGCTTTGGCAAGTCAAAGCTCTTCCTTTCTAGGAAGTTGTGCTTTAGGTTTATCAATTCAAGCTCAACATACATCTCCCGAGCTTTAGCAAGTGTGGTGCAGGTGTATCGGCTAACTGTAAGGGGGAATGGAGTTCCTCCTTTCTTTCTCTTCATGCACCTCTCGTGGTAAGTGATCAGTTGTCTTGAAAACTCCAAGAGGATCAGTTTTGGCCCTGCATACCTTGGTAGCTTTGTCACTCACCTTCGAAATTCACCGCCTTGAGATATGTGAATGTGGGGAACTGCGTGAACAATGCTCTCCATTTCTTTGTGACGAAAATCATACTCAGGCTAGTCTGACCATGTCTCATATTCGGTCTCAGTAGGTAGATCACCTCATAGAAAAAGGCGTCATTGACTTTAGAGAAATGGGGGATGTTGTTCTCAAGCCTTAGCTCTGGGTAGAATTCATATATTTTGACTGGGGCCATACCCCGCTTCGAGCCAACCTTGAAAAATCTCTTGTTGATGCTGCAGCAGTGTATACAACATAGGAATTCATATAGAATCGCCGCCCATTGTGAGGACCTACCGAAGTGGGAGATGGTGTCGTTGATGATTTCATCCCATCCAAAATGTTGATCAGGCGTATTCTTGCTCATGGTATCTAGGTACCTCAACATACATTTATGGAAATAATGGGCATCGGGAGCCCAAATACTATGTTCAGAAGGTGATCAGTATCACTTAATTCCTCATTGAAGTCACCGCAGTGGATGGTTTGAGGCCATCTACTCACTTTGGATTCTTATTTTTAGATACAACTTGCTCATAATTTGCATGCACTTTTCCTCATTTTCATCCTAGTCCTTTTTGTAGTCTTCTAGGCCTATGGCGACATATTTCTGTGATGAGGAATGCCCAGTGGTTATCTCAAAATGATGAGTAGTGAGGTCAATGATTGTCTTTCCATATTTTTCTTCAACACATCTAGTGTCCTTGTTATAGCACCGAGCCACCAACATGATGAACTCATTGTTTACAACACTTACTTGGTAGCCCAACTGCAAAGTGCAATCCACTGCCCACCGCTTTTTCATCCACAAAGCCGCCGCTTGCTTAGTTGTTCCTTGCCCAAAATTCATCCATATCAATATGCCCAAGCTCAGCGTCTCTAATGTCGAGGTCACTCTCGCATATGAGTCAGGCATCCTAACTTTCTGATATTTGTACTTCATCTCTTGTTCTATCAGCTTTGCTTTTCCTTTAGACTTGGTTGGTTTCTTGCTTGATGAAGACATGTGTGAGCTCAAGGATGGCTGTTGTTGTTCTACAAGAAGGATCAAGGAGGTCCAACACAGAAGAGCCATGTCAACCATCATGTTATCCATAATGAAATCTTGCAGAAAGAAGAATGAGAAATTATAAGGCTTAGGGGTGCAAGGCGCAGTTCATAAAGATGTCAGTAAAGGCTTAAAAAGGTTGGGCACACTTTTGAGGATGTTGACATGGAAAAAGGTACACCCATGTTGATAGGAGAGAAGTTGCATGGTTTTTCGGATGTTGACATTCAATTTTGGGTGCCAAAGGATAAAGTGCAGTAAAGTGCGGGTTCACAACATGTAACATGTTATGTTGATGTCAAGGAATATGCACTGTGCCTTAGGAAATTTGCTTTAGTGGGGCGCAGGAAAAGTCTGTGTTGCATGGGTTTTAAGTGCACTCAAGGCACAATTTCAGAAGATGTTGGAAAGGAATTTAATGCACCAAAGAAAAATGCTTGGCACGGATTTGAAGCACACAACATCCTATGTTGATGTTGTGTAGGATGCACATGCACTGTAGGAAATATGCTAAGTGTTACTCGGGATGGCATGGAAAAAGGTTGTGTTGCTGGATTTACAGTGTACCAAAGCACGATTGTGGGAGGTGCAACATGGAAGGACAATGTACCAAGTTTTTATCAGTTTTTAATAACTTATATTATTTTCCTTTCTTTCTCTTTCTATCTTTTTTGGATAACTCTGATGGAAAAGAGTCTTGGTTTGGATTTAGCAAGGCAATAGGTAGGAAAAGGTGAGTTTTGGTTTCTTCAGAGGCTGGGGCCTTCCAGATTTGTAGATCTAGAAGGAGAGGTAAAAGGGGTTCCAGTTGGTTATAGATTGTTAAGTTCTTTTCTTTATATTTAATCCTTTTTAACAACCCCAATACCTAACACAACCAAAAACAAAAACCATAACAACAATATGGATGACAGAAACCACATACCCAGATTTATAAAGGATGAAGAATGATGTTAGGTCCATAAGCTTGAAAAATGACACGCAGGGGTGACAAGGATAGCTGATAGGCGCAGAGGAAATACTTTTTCAATTTTCAAATCATGAAAATGACAGGTGTCGGGTGCCTATTTATAGAAAAACTGGCATTTATTGTTTCACCAACTTTCTTTGGCGCACATTTTGGAGTGTCGACACGGGTTAGAATGCGCCTTGGCGCAACCTCAAGGATGTCAACACATTATAAACAATGCCTTAGCACACATTTTATGATGACAACATGAGAATTCCAGCGCAAAGGGGCACAACCTTTGTGATGTTAACACGAGTTTTCCAGTGCCTAAGAAAAAATACTTAGCGCATGTTTTGGTATGTCAACATACCAATTCCCGTGCCTTAGCGCACATATTTGGCACATGTTTTGGGATGTTAATAGGATAATTTCAGTGCCAAAGGGGTGCAACTTCATTGATGTCGACACAACAATGAGTGCGCCAAAGGTTTTTAAAGGTGCACACATTTTGGTATGTCGACATGACATTTCTTGCGCCTAGTTCAAAAAAGCCAAAAATGGCTAAGCTCTAAAAACTTGATTTTCAAAAGGGAGTTTTAAGCCATTTTGAACATTAATAGACCTCCTTCGGGGGACCAAAACTAAATTTTTGTATGGTTACCTGCAAATTGCCATTGTCAATTTTACAGATAACACAACCCTAAAGAGGGACCTAGTACCTTTGCGTGCTTTGGGTGAGCGCTCGATCTAGGATGAGTGATGTGCCATCACGACTAGGGTGTTATGTGGTAAATTCTAGGCTGCATTATGAGGTGATGATGTCTTCCAAGTAGGGATTGGAAACCACTAACACTGAGGTTAGTCTATTTTTAACCCGCTTTTTTGTGTTTTAAGGTAGTTTTAGGATCGCATGGCCGTGTTTGGGGTGTATGGGTGCCCCAACCAGTAAACGCTTGTGATTCTATGTAATCATTGGCATTTTGAGGTAGAATAATTGGTGATCGGTATGGATCGTTGGTGATTCATGTAGATTTTTTGTAGTTTTTGCAAAGCACAAATGTTTAGTTATTTTAAATGTTTTAGATGTTGCTAAAGCACAAAAATAGGGGTGTAAGTTTTTGTTGTTTGATGTATGTTGTTATATTTATTGATGATATTAACTCGATGTTGTTATTTATTTTTTTAGGTGGACACAAAGCTGAATATCCATGATTGTATTCCTTTGATTCTAGAGTAGGTGAGAGAGGATATGTCAGATGAGGATTGAGCACATGTGGATGTTGTGGGTTTTGGTTCCATGAGGTTTTATATATGGATTATAAGATTCCCTGGTTTGATCTTGGCATTTTTGTAGAGGTATAACTCTTCCACCAACACATTCTAGTTACCCACTAGAGAGCTTACTATTACTTTAGAGGATGTTCACTACATCGAGAGACCGCCGATCCATGGTTCAATGGTGTATACCATCACTGAGGCAGAGAGGGATGGTGTGATGGATAGATTATATGGAGAGGATGTGGTAGAAATTTGATATGAGTCAAAAGGTTTTTCCTATGGCCGTTTATATTTTCTAGATAAAGAGAGGCTTGCACTCGAGATGAACATGATGATGATGGCCATAATGTGTTATTCCTTGCTAGATTCAGGGAGTGGCCACTTCACATGGATGATGACAGGGGTTATAGATGACATGATGGAGCATCAAACTATTTTTGAGTGGGGCCCACTTTATTAGCATAAACTTTTAGATATTTTTGGGCCTGGATGACTTACAATCGATATGAAATAGACGTTGGTTTTTTGTTATAGGTTTATGCTATGGAGCACATAGTCATTGCTCGACCAATAGGGCTACCATGGGCCATTGGTGACAAATACCCATGTTTTATGAGGTGGATGTATTATAGGGGCCATGTAGGGAAGAGGAGGAGGGATGGATTTTATAAAAACTTGCTGACTAGAGTGCATGCAGGGATGTTGTGTGGATTCCGTACTTGGATCTACCAAGATGGCTTGAGTACCCAGAGGATTTTCTTTATTAACAAAATTCTATATGGCTATAGGAATGGAGTTTAGGTGAGCATGAGTTATTGTGTTTTGATCATGTTAGGATGTAGTTTGGATTATAGCAGGAGTGCTTAAGGAGCCCATTCATTATAGGTGGGAGAAGACGGACATAGATACTCCAAGGGTAGCGGTGGAGAGACCTACGCTTATTGTGGAGTTGCGAGGGGCCACAAGCCCTAATGCAGAGGGTGTGTGATTGTTCTTATTGAAAATGCAAGGGTTACCCCATAGTACATTGCATGGTGGGCTCCAGCCTTGAGAGGTTTTGATAGGGTCCGAATAACACAGAGGGATTCATAGCGAGTGAGATGAGTGCGTTCTCGGGTGGAGGGATGAGAAAAGGTAGAGGAAGAAGAGCCTGATTTTAATGAGGATGAAGAGGGAGATGATGATTTATCTATTGTTATTGTAGTGATGAAATTTGAGAAGGCCACAGAGAGGGAGAGAGAGATGTGGCTCGAGATATTGTGATGATTTGATTGGCATTCGAGATACTCTCATTAGAGAGTAGGACAGATTGATTGATCAGAGAGAGATACCGTGATAGGGGAGAGAGAGAGGATGAAGGGGAGTGAGATAGCCTCTAAGAAAAACTTGTAGAGTGTGTCTCGCTAATGTGAGGAAAGTACAAGTGACATAGGGATTAATGAAGAATGCCTTGAGATCACAGGCCTTCTATATCTAGTGCAGAGCTAATGACAATTTCGATATAGTAGGCAAGAGGGGAGCATCAACGACACTCCTCCGGGATGCTTTTGTTGAGTTGTGGAACTCAATTACATTAGATTATCATGCAATGTAAAACTTTCTGGAAAAAATAGTAACCATCATCAGTTAGGAGGGACCAGCATCAGTCACCTAGGACTAACATCGGTCAGGCAAGGAGGAACCAACATCGGTTAGGGCTAACGTGAGTGTTTTAATTAAAGCTCAGAATTAGATATATTTTTAGCATTAGAGTATATTTATTGGCTGTAATTTCATGGCTAAGTGCCCTAAGTTTATAATCACCTATATAAGAATGAAATATAGGGTTTAGAGGTAATAATTAACAAGAATTAAGAACTTGCAAAAGTTACTAAGAAAGAGAATTCTTGGAGGAGAAGAAAAATCTTAAGAGAAAGAAAGTATTGACATCTAAGAGGTGTGGAAGATTGTAAATCTTCAATCGTATATCTTGTCAAAGCCTTGGATAATGGATTGACTTGTTGCTTGGTGGACGTATCACACAATTGGGTGAACCACGTTAAAACTGATGTTAATTTATATATCTTGTTTTGTATATTTCTTCCGGTAGAATATCCACTTTTATTTGCATGTATGCTTAGATTTGATATATTATGTCTCGTATAATCGGTGTGCTAACCCCAAGAATCGGTATCGATCTTTGTTTGAGGGTTTTTTGTGTTGACATATTTACTCATAGAGGGTTTCTAATTGAGTGGTAGCTACAACAATGGCAAAAGAAAACAAATACAAGGTAGAGAAATTTGACAGCTGAAATTATCAATTATAGAAGATGTAGATAGAGGATTATCTCGTATCAAAGAGATTTATATTTACCGTTGGATGAGAAGTCTAGACCTATGAAGATGACTAGTGAAGGATGGAAGATTCTTGTGAAAGACTTTGGGATCTATAAGATTGAGCCCTGACAAAGATCCGTGGCTTCCAATATTACGAAGTGACTTCTACAATAGGGTTAATGAAATATTTTACTAATGTATATGAAAAACCTAGTGCTTGAAATAAATTTTATTTGATGAAGAAACCATTTAGTTATAAGATGCATGAAGGTAGATCTGGATCTAGTCATTTTAATGATTTCGGATCTATTGTAAATTAGTTAAAATTGGTTTATATATTGTTTAATGATGAAGTGAAAGAAATTTTATGCTTATGTTTTTTCTTGATAGTTGGGATAAGTTAGAAATGGTTGTTAGCAATACAACATCCGCTAATAATATTTTGAAGTTTTATGATGTGGTTATAATAATCTTGAATGAATAAATTCGTAAGAAGAGTACATAGGAATCATCATCCGGGGATGCTTTGAATGTAGAAAGCAGAGGGACATGTAAGGAGAGATCCAAGAATAAGAGTAATGGGAAATCAAAGTCAAGGGATAAAAGATCCCGTAAGTAAGGGAATTACTTGTTAGAAATGTGGAAAGAAAGGACATGTAAAAAAATATTGTTGGTCAAAGGATAAAGAGAACCAACAACTAGAAAAAGGTAAAGAAGAAAATCTTGCTACATCAAAGGTAATGCAAGATGATCTTATTCTTTCTTTAGATAATAGAATTGAATCATGGGTTTTAGATTCAGGAGCTTCTTTCCATGCAACCCCTAATAAGGGTTATTTTAGAAATTATGTCCAGGGTAATTTTGGGCATGTTTATTTGGGTGATGATGAACCTTGCAATATTATTGGTAAAGGGGAAGTTCATCTAAAATTGTAGAATGGAAATACATGGGTATTGAAATATGTGAGGCACGTCCAAGCCTCAGGAGGAATCTTATTTCTGTAGGGCAACTAGGTGAATCTAGTTACATGGTTACTTTTACAGGAGACTCTTGGAAAGTCACCAAGGGTGATTTTGTTATGGCAAGAGGTAAGAAGGTAGGAACGTTATATTTATCTACCTATGTTATTGATTCCTTTTCCGTAATATCTCGCTTGATTTAGATGCATACATGTGGCATAACCGATCGGGCCATATGAGTCAAAAAGGAATACATATCTTAAAGGCTAAGGGTAAGTTATCAAATTTGAAAGATTTAGATCTTGATTTTTGTGAGCATTATGTTTTTGGAAATTAAAAGAGAGTGAAATTTTTCAAAGTTGGGGCAACTAAGGAGTAAAAATTAGAGCTTGTACACTCAGATGTGTGGGGCCACTTAGGTAGATTCTCATGGAGGATCCTAGTATTATGTTACTTTCATTGATGATGCTACAAAAAGGTATGTGTTTATTGTATTAAACATAAATCGATGTTTTTGAGACTTTTAAAATATGGAAAATCCTTGTTGAGAATGAATCCAATTCAAAGTTAAATTGCCTTAGATCCGACAATGGTGGTGAATATTGTAGTAAGGCTTTCAATTATTATTGTTCAGTGAATGGGATACATAGAGAAAAAACAATTCCAAGAACACCACGGGAGAATGGTGTTGTAAAGAGAATAAAACAGACAATCATGGAACGTGCTAGAAGTATGAGGATACATTCTGGAATGCCCCTACAGCTTTTGGGTAGAATCAGTTGATACATCAATTTATTTGATTAATCGCGGGCCTTCAATTTCACTAGGAGGAATACCGGAGGAAGCTGGACTAGAAAAGAGGTAGATATATCTTTTCTTAAATTTTTGGTTCGAAGATTTTATACATGTTGATAAGGAAAATAGGAAAAAGTTGGATGCAAAATCCAAGAGATGCACTTTCATTGGTTATGGATCTGGTGATTTCAGATTCCATTTTTGGGATTTAGAGAATTCTAAAATTATTAGGAGTCATGATATTGAATGGAATGAAAAGAGAATATACAGGGATCAAATTTTGGTACCCAAGGATGAACTAATTGAGAAGTTTGTGAATGAAAATGAACTCTTGGATTTAAATTTATTACTTACATAGTTACACAAGAATCGAAAGTGTCAGGTTACCTCTAACCAACATCAATCAATAGAACCGGTATCGGTTACAGAAGATCCAAACCGCATCGGTTAATAGAACCGACGTTAGTTACAGGTGACCGGCATCGGTCACTGACAGATTTGGATACAAATGTCTAGGAGGTCCAGATTGAGCCTCCAATACCCCAAACTCCTGTGAGAAGGTCACAAAGGGTAAGTAAACCTCCATAAATATTTACACCTTCTCTATTTTATTTATTATTCACTGATAATGGTGAACCATAGAGCTTTGAAGAAGCAATGTAGGATAATACCTACATCCAGTGGGAGCATGACATGGATGAGGAGATGGACTCCTTGGAGCTAAACTAGACTTGGGATTTCGTTAAGTTGCCAAAGCATGTAGGAGGACATTACGAACAAGTGGGTTTACAGGATTAAGGAAGAAGAGGGTGGATGAAAAGGTACAAGGTAAGGCTTGTAGTAAAAGGATTTACATAGAAAATAGTTATTGAATTTGGTGAAATATTTTCTCCCGTTGTTAAGATGACTTCTATTCATACCGTATTGAGTTTGGTTCAGTAGAAGATTTACATTTAGAGAAACTATATGTTAAGATGGATTTCCTTCATGGTGAATTGGATGAAGATATTTATATGTAGCAGCCACTTGGGTATGAAGTCAAGGGTAAGGAGAAATTAGTGTGCAGTTGAAAAAGAGCTTATATGGGCTCAAGCAAGCTTTAAGGAAATGGTACATGAGGTTTGATAGTTTTATGCATGATCATGGTTACTTGAGATGTGAATATGACCATTGTGTTTATTTCAAGAGGCTTGAAAATGGGATCTATAATATTTTATTACCGTATGTGGATGATATGCTTATCAGTAGGATTTAGTATGCAAGAAATTGGTGAGCTTAAGAGAAAGCTAGCTCATACATCTGCTATAAAGGATTTAGGAGCCGTAAAAATAATCCTTAGTATGCAAATACACAGAGACAGAAAACAATAAATTGTATTTGTCTTAGGAGGATTATATATAAAGGGTGTTAGAAATGTTCAACATGTAGAATGTAAAACCCGTTAGTACACATATGGCTAGATAATACAAATTGAGAAAAGATCGGTGTCCATCATCACAAGAAGAGGTCAAATACATGACATGAGTGTCATATGCTTCAGATTGGGAGTCTCATGTATGCTATGGTTTGTACCAAACCATACGCTGCACATTGTGCAAAGGGGGAGTTATGAGTAAATATATGGCCAATCCGGGTAAAGAGCATTGGAAAGAAGTCTAGTGGATACTCGGGTATTTGAAAGGGATATATAGCATTTAGTTATACTATGGAGGTTTGTATATTTCATTATGTGCCTATGTTGATTCGGATATGGACGGAGATCTTGAAGGTAGAAGGATCGCCACTGGATATATTTTCATAGTAGATGGGACGACGCTTAATTGGATTTCAAGATTGCATAAAGTTGTGGCTTTTTCTACTACAGAGACATATTATGTCAGAAGTTCTGAGAGGGTAGCAAGGAGATGATATGGATGATTACGTTCATGAAAGAGTTGGGAAAGGAGAAATATGATTGTAAACTCTTCAAAGTGATAGTCAAAGTGCAATTAATTTGACAAAGAACTCAGCGTTTCATTCGAGAACAAAACACATTTAGTTGAGCTATCACTTCATACGGCAGTATTGGAGGATGGAAAATTGAATCTAAAAAATCTTCATACAAGTGAGAAACCTACTGAGATATGCTAATGAATCCATTAGTAAAGGAGAAGTTGGAGCTACACTCCACTTTTGTTGGTCTTCAAGTTTGAGACTTGAAGAGGAATAAACAAAGCTAAGGAAGGATCCAAGAATGATGTTCACGATGTGTATGGTGCAAGTAATTAATCTCCAAGTGGGAGATTATTGAGTTGTAGAGCTCAATTACTTCAGATTAACATGCAATGTAAAACTTGTTGGAAAACACAGTAACCATCATTGGTTAGGAGGGACCGGCATCGGTCACCTAGGACCAACATCAGATCCAGCAAGGAGAAATCGCATCGATTAGGGCTAACCGACATCGATTACTGTGTGTGAATGTTTTAATTAAATCTCTCAGAATTAGATCTATTTTTGGCTTTAAAGTATATATATTGATTTTAATTTCATGGCTAAGTGCCCTAATTTTATAAACACCTATATAAGCATGAAAGATAGGGTTTAGAAGTAATAATTAACAAGAATTAAGAAGAATTTGCAAAATTTGGTAAGAGAGATAATTCTTGGAGGAGAAGCAAAAGCTCAAGAGAAAGAAAGTATGTACATCTTCAAGAGGTGTGGAATATTGTAAATATTCAATCGTATATCTTGTCAAAGCTTTGGATAGTAGATTGTCTTGTTTCTTGGTGGACGTAGCCCATATTATGTGAACCACCTTGAATCTGGTGTTGATTTATATCTCTTGTTTTGTATATTTCTTCCGGTAGAATATTCGCTTTTATTTGCATGTATGCTTAGATCTAATATATTGTCTCCATACAACCGATGTGCTAATCCCAACAAATTTTAGTGACTCATTAGGACACTGTGAGGGAAGAGCGGGATTATTATGTTGATATGGTCATTAATAACTACCTTAATGCCATCTTTTATGTAGATTACCTATCTACCAAAGGGGCAACTACAAAGCAGTAGTGAGACCTAGTGTGAGTGTGGCGAGCATAGAGGCGCATCACCTAGGAGGCCGAGAGAGAAGAGGGTAGAGAGGGAGGAGCCAGTGGTGAGATGGTTATCACGAGTTTCCCTAGAGGTGGTGGAGACATAGGTGTCACTGGAGGAAAACTTTCCCCTAGAGGAGACGGTGGTAGTAGTGTGATGCCCGAGGATGTTGATTTTATCATTTTATCAGTATATGATTTTAAAGGCTCATAGAAATCCATTTTGTTTATGAGGATGTATATTAATTATTTTGGACATTGATGATGATGTATACCAGAATTTTATTTATACATACATACATACATACATACATACATATATATATATATATATATATATATATATATATATATATATATATATGATGTTGGTGGTTGATTATGGCATATATTGTACTTTAATTTGAATGTGGTATATATTTGTATGTTTGTATATGAAATGTATTAATTCTTTTGATGGATATTATATGTTAGAATTTTTGGTGAAATATGTTTTGGATATGGTTAAATGTTTGATCGATTTAAATGTATTAAAAATGTGCAACACCAAATATGTAACTTAAGTAGAATGAGGTAAAAATGGAGTGATTTCCCCACTATGAATCTAATATACACATAATGGGATCAATAACACTTGTACTTGTGGCATTTTCAAATATTAAATAAGATCATCAATGGTTAGTTACTTAGATTACGATAGGAATGTAGGTTTGAACAATTTTACTTTGGTCGGATGAAAAAATGGATTTTATGTGTATAAGTCGATGTGGGAGAAAGGGATCTCCTTTTCAAAGGTTCCAAAGGAATGATGCCCCAACCTTTTACATTATTTTGAAATTAAAATAATTGTGGCAGGAAGCTTGCTATGATGGGAGAGTTGATTGATGTGGGAAGTTCTCCTAGATGCTTTTGATTTTGATGTATTTTTTAAGGTTGATCAGAATGGGAAGCCTTTTATATGAGTAGCCATTCTCTGAGGGTATGGTCTACATTTTGACTTTTGATTGGATGATCATCCTTCAAGGGATCAGTCCACCATTTTGATTGGTATTTTTCCTTCAAGGGAATAGTCTACTTTTATTTTTGATAATAACTTATATTTATGAATAGTTTTCCTTCAAGGATCACTCTATTTTTATGTTTTGATTATTTTGATAAAAACGCATCCAAATGATATTTCATATTCTTAAGCTAGGGAAAAAAACCTAATAGACCCTTTTCAAGGAGGAGATAAAATGTGTATCCAACCTACACACACATGCCCCATGTTATGTTTTGATTTCTAAAGGATGGATGAATGTAGTGTTTTAAAAGGATTTCTTGCAAAGGAACTTATCCATATGAAAAATGTGATAAAAAGAGCCGTGGTGCTTATGATACAATGAAGTGATAAGATTGGTAGGTAACTACTTTTGTCATGGAAATCAATTATTTAATAGTAGAAAATCCACAAGTGCGAAGAATTTATAGGTTTCCTTTCAGGTTCCTCGTCAAGAGAAACAAGACAATACGCCCGACCCATACTTGTGAGTGATAACGTATGGACCAATCAAATTGGGGTCAAACTTTCTACGTTTACTCTATTCTAAAGTAGTAACATTTTTATTTTCTTTGAGTACAAGATCACTTATTTTAAAGTCATGTTCCTTGACATGTTTATTGTATACTCTTTTGATACATTGTTGATAAACTTGATAATGTTTGAGGGTATCTAGACGTTTTACATATAACAATTCGATTACGCTAACATGGGCCTCAAAGTGATATTCTTCATCCGGGATGAAATATTTGAGAGATACATAAAGTGATTGAATCATAATTTTAAGAGGTATAATGGCTTTAGAGCCATAGATAAGTGAATAGGGCGTAGCGCCTGTACATGTGTGGATGCTAGTATGATAAGCTCAAAGAGAAAATAGGATTTGGAGATGTCGGTTAATACTGCATCATCTACTAATTTCATAAGAATTTTGTTAATTGTTTATTAGAGGCCTCAACCCGACCATTTTCTTGGAGGTAATATGGTGATGAGAAACTAAGTTTGATGTTGAATGTATGATAGAGCTTTTTAAATTCCTTTTTTTAAGGATTTTCCATTATCTCGTGAAAAGATTATGTGGGATACCAAAACTATTGAACCTTTATCATTGTCGTATGTGTTGTCATTGAAGGCAACGCACCTAGAAACCTATAACTATTGATGGAAAAAACACTAGCTACAAGACTAAGAAAATTGGTGCAAAGCCGCAAGTGAAAACAAGACACTAAGTATAATGTGACAAACTCATCTCATCCATGAAGACATTAAAAAGATCTAGACTAGGGAAAGAAAGAAAATGTGAAGAAAAAAATGATGATTAAGATGCATGCTTGAAGCTTGAAACCGAACTGGAGAATATGAAGAAAAAAATGGAAAAAATGCAGACTAGCGTAATTAAGCATGAGAATCTCATAAAATAATTAGAACAAACAAGGAAAAGGGAGTTGAAAGTTGAATCAAGAAAAATATGTTGTCAAAAATGCTTAGAGAATAAGAAGGATGAGAAGGCTAGTTCTAGCATCCAATCAATCAAGAAGGAGACCAAGGTGACCAACACGGGATGATTTAAGTCAATCAAAAACCCCAATGCATCCAGGTATGAAATAAAATTTAATGGATATTGTTATTCATGTTATGGTTTTTGTCACAAGGCCGCGGAGTGTAAATGGGTCAAGGTAGACAAAGAACATCCATGGATGGATTCCAAATCGAGTCCGAGAACAATAGGATTTGTATTATTTTTCATGAAAAATGGCACACGCTGTGTATTGCTTAGAAAAATCTTCAAGACAGTTTAGCAATGATCATTCACATTTAGATAAAAGGATAAATCATGTAATGTGTTATACATGTCATGAAATTGGGCATTATTCAAAGCACTGCTATCAAAATGAACAACCTAAACACAACAGTAGGCTCCATACCTTCAGATGGAAAGAAAATAAGGCTTCTACCATGAAAATGATTCCTAAGAATCATACAAAAACTACCAAGACTCAAACAGCTCTTGAAGAGAAGAAGATGAGATGGGTATATAGGATCAAGGAAGAAAAACTAGAAGTCAAAGAAGAAAAGAAGGACAAGAAATTATCATGGGTAGATGAAGTGGAAAATCATAAATCCATCACAGTTCAGGAAGCAATGAATGATGAAAAAGGAAAGAAGAAGGAAGACATAATGAGTACAAGTAGTGAAGAGTTTCTTCCTCAAGTGGTGATAGAGAAAATGTAGTACATGTGTCTCATAGGAATACAATCAGGAGATGAGAACTCAAGTAATGAAACAGTGATACAAAAGAATACATCTAGAAATACTGACAAGAAAACAAGGACCAGAAAGATGAAACTAAGTCATCATGTTGTTTTGATGACTTTCGTTGTTTTGATAGGACCTAAGAAGAACATGATATACCTTCTCTAAGCTTCTAGAAGGTATACCAAATCTAAAGGAAGCATAGTACAGATTCCATCATGGTGAGATTGGATAAGAATGAAAAAATATGTTGGTTAGTGGCGACATTCACAGTTTAATTGAGCAAGATGTTAAGGTATGTCATATATGATTTGCTCCATGTTATATAGTGTTGTATATATTGAAGTCCTTGTGTATTTCCTTGAGCCAACATAGGAAGAGAAATTTGTAAATCATATCCTAATCATGCATGTGTCTCCTTAACCTTGTCATTGGTATAAGTCAATTGAGAAGTGTCTCCATGATAGAAATATTGAATCAATAAATAAGGCGTTTGTATGGTAAAATTTGAATAAGAAAAATTCTGATATTTGTTAATTATATATTCAATGAGAGTGTTCATTTCATATTTGATTCATCTATTGACTGGTTGAAAATTATTCATGTGGTCAAAAATCCTCGTGTTTTGAATCCTGAAAGAAAATTCTATTCAATGTCAAAATATGACTTTAAAATGTATTGGTAATAGGTGAATCTTAATGCCTGAAAATTCCACTCATAAGTGTCAAGTGTTAAGTATGCTATCATGATCCCTCAATGAAAAATGTGTAAAGGAAATGTGAGTATTCATGGTATAAGTGCATGTTCCTTAAGGTGGATCCGCCACACAACCTATTAAAATGAATAAAATAATGCAAGATCTTCATAGTCCACAAATTGAGAAAAGTTGACAAGATGTGTGTTAGTAACCAATAATGAGCAAGTAGTCATAGACTACAGGTATGGAAGAGGGTGTCATTTTCAAATGCATAGGTTAAGCTCAAAGATGTTGGTGAAAAATTCTTGGTGATCTAAGTGGTGAAAATTGGTATCTTTAAACTGAATTGGTTTTGTAAATTATTCAAAGTTGGGAGTATTTGCCTGAGCATGCTCAGAAATTTATTTTGAAGCAACTACATGTTGATTTAATGAGCATATATGAATAATTTAGAGAAATTAGATAGGTTATAGGATTGAGGAAATTGGTGCAAGACACAAGTGAAAACAATAAACTAAGTAGTGGATAAGTTTCAGGATGCCAATGACCAAGAAATTAGAAGAGGGCATTAATACCATGAGGAAAGTGTATGAGACAAAAATCTGCAATGTATAAGATGAAATACAGCCTCGGCTAGAGCATATGGATAAGGAGAGGTTAGTGTCAATCCAATAAAAATGGATTTAAGCACAACATGCAGCAAAGAGAGTGTTCCAATAGTTGAAAGAACAACATCATCCAAGGGAGAGCTACGATGATCAAATAGATCAATTTTGTTACTAATAGGAGACAAAATATTGAACACAATTCCAAAGGGATCATTCTCATGAAAATATCAGCTCCTAACTAGTATTTGTGTGAGGGGATATAGTTTACTAGCTTATTATAACACTTTCTATCATCAACTCAGGTGGAGCATTATCGGAGACACACAAAATGTGGATAAGAAGCATATGCCTAGGGGAGCTTCTTGAGGTAAGAATATATGTATCCAACTTACCAAGTATATTTAGCCTTATGTGGCCTAGTTGGCCCTTTTTCATTGCTGTAAAAGGGGAGATAAATTGAATTCGAGAAACCAACTAAGCATATGTCAAAGGAGGATAACAAAAACATGATTGCCAATGTTTTTACCATCAATTTATTATAGGTTTCTAGGTGTGTTGCCATCAATGAAAAAGGGGAGATTTTTGAACCTCTGTCATTGTTGTATGTATTTTAATTGATGTCAAAGCTATAGAATATGGAAGAAGTGAAATTGATGGTAAAAATGGTTAATTGGTATAGTGTGCAAGTAATGAAGATAAAGGTTGATTGGCGGTATCATCTCTCACAGAGAAAGCATTAGAGTCGGGAAGCATCCCAGAAAGCATGTGGAGAAGGTTGAAGATTGAACCAGGTGACTTCATGATAGTGGTGTTGAAGAATAAAAAAATTATCAGTAAGAAATAGCCTTAGGAAAGTGAATTGGACATCCAGAGGTCAAATAAGGACATTAAGGGTCCAGTTAGAAGTGAAACTTTCTTTAGATGATCAAGGATAAGTTCTAAGGGACTTAATCAGTTTTGTGAAACCCTCAAATATAAGGAGATAGTTGCCAAAGTATAAGGATATATACAAAGGTCTAGAAGAGGCCACAGAGAAATGTTGAAAGACGCAAGAGAATCCGCGTAAGACCGAGAGAATCCATGAGGGTAAAAGGTGAAGCCACTTGATTGAATGACTTAGCTACGAAGCTTGGAAGAAACCAAAGAAGTTTAGTGGAAACCACGGACTAAAGGTAAAGGTTAGAAAAATCCACAAGTAAAGGGATGAAGCTGCCAAAGAAAAATGGGAGCCAAAGGATGAGCCACGAAATGAGTATGGTGAAGCCGTGAGTATGGAGGAAGAACCATGAAGAATAAGGAAAAGCTACAAAAGTAAGGAAGTTAGAAGCAAAGTGCAGAGATAAAGAAAAAGCCACGAAGAACAAAAGAAGATGTTATGGACATAAGATAGCCATGGGAAAGCTACATATTCCAAAGACATAAGAAAAATACATGAAGAACTAGAAGCTTGAAAATTTTACAGAAGGAAGCGCAGGACCAGGAAGAAATCCGCAGAATGTAGAATACAAGAAGAAATCCACGGAACAATGTAGAAGTTGTATAGAGCATGAAAAAGCCACGAGAAAAATAAAAATCCACTAAGGAGAAAAGACAAAAATCAAAGAAAGGTTCTATGATACAAAGGACAAGGTCAAAGAAGCCAAGGAAGCTGCAGATTGATCAAATATGAACTAGAGATGGATCGAGGAAAATCGGATAGAGTTAAAATTGAAAGAGTGATAGTTTGCTTCTAAGATCGATGATGATTAGAATGACATAAGATTGCAGCTACGTATAAAACTAGAACTTTACATAGACCGATGAAATTCTCTATTCCAACTACTAACATTTAATGCATGTTGACCTCGAGGCAATTTGGTTATAATCTCTATGTAGATTCTCGATTCCAAGGAAAAATTAAATATTAAGGAAAGAGAAGGGTCACTATTTCAAATCACGATGGAAATCCTAAAAATACAAGAAATCTATTTTTAGGAGTTGAATCATTAATAATGTCTGGAAGATTCATAGAAGAAGGTGGAATTAATCGAATATAGTAAGCACAAAATATGGATTGAGCAACAAACATTTAATGATCCAAAATTTTAGGCGAGAAAATGGAAGAGTGCATGGCACAAAAAGGACCTAAGGGAGTATATGGTTCAAAGATATAACAAAACATCTATGCGAAGAGGTTGATGTTTCTCAAGTGAGAAAAATATGCACCCGAATTGAAGGATCGATAGGAGAGAATAGGCTCAAGAGAAAAATGATGCATTCAAGATGAAAGAGCGAGAGAGGAAAAGAAGCCAATGAAGTAATGTAGAGATGAGAACAGAATCTAAGAATTGATCAGATGCATTATAGATTGATGGAATAAACTAGGGAACTCTCATGAGCTGAAGAGATGAATAAGTGAAGATATGAAGAATAGAGAAAAGAGAGAGAAAGTGCAGTTGAGCAAAGGATCCTTTCGAGAAAAAGATATGATATAGAGTTGTTATTGAATATCTAATGCTAATGAAGGAGATATGAGAAGAGAGATGTACAAAGAAAATTACATGATGCATATCCCTTGAAGATAAGATTAAGGAGAAGCTAAGGATAGAGTCATTGCAGAGAGGAAGAAAGAAGACATGACAATATAATGAATATCTAGTGTAGAAAGAAAGAGAAGAGTTGTGTGTACAAGGTGACAAAATTATCAGATGATGAACTAATGCATAGAAAAAGTAGAAAGTGTGATAATTCGAATGTGAAGAGAGGAGAGACCAGAAAAGAGGTAAATAAAACATTGCATATCTAACTTTGAAGAGTGATTGTAAATGAATGAAACAACAAAGTGATCATAATCAGTTGTGTATGCAACACAAAGACTAAATGATAAAAAATTGTATGAACAATAAGTCTAAGTTGTAGTTTAGGCATATTCAAGGGATTGTAGCCTCCTTGCTATTTGGTTCATGTAGAAGATCAGTAGGAGTTGATTAAATTAGGGGTTGGTGCTCCTTGTGGGGTTGGTTCCTCACTAAAAAAATCTCTTGTGATGCATTATATTCACTTAATTTATTTTTGTGCGTAATATCAACAAAGGTGTAAGGGGTTGGTGCTCCTTTTGGGGTTGGTGCCTCACTAAAAAAATATTGTAGGATGTGTAATATTCTTGCAAGTCCTTGCTTTGAGTAATATAAGAAATGGTTTTAGTGGGTTTTTTTCCGAAAGGGTTTCCCACATTATATTTGGTCTCCTCATTTGAATGTGTGGATGCTTCTTATTTGTATAGTCTCATGATTAATATTGCATACTTATGACAATCAATCATATCTAATGATAAAAGTTAAAGAAGAGGAAATTGATTGCAAGTTTTTATCAACACTGATTCACCCCCTCTCGGCATGAAATCTCTATAAAAAAACGACATATGATATTTTGATATATGAAGTTGATGATAGGCATAGATTTTTTCGAGGTAAAATGGATAGCTTAAACCCATTTAGTGAAGTATTCAATAGTTGTGATAATAGAATGATGTTGCTGAGATGATTTTGGATTGACTGTTCTAATGAGGTCTAACACCCATTGAGAAAAAGTCCATAAGTTCTAAGTGGGTTGTAATGCTTGACTAGGGACGTGAATAAGGTCCGAGTGGAGTTAGAATTTGATGCACTTTTTTACGTATGCAAAAAAAAATTGGTGATGGTGGGCAAGTAATACCCTAGCCATATGATGTGTTTAATGATGGCATTACCCGAAGTGACCACCACAAATGTCATCATGGACTTATTCAATTGCTTTGGTTGATTCATGTGATTTGAGACATCGTAATAGTATACCGTTGAAACTACATTTATAAAGGATACCACCTATGGTGACAAAGTGGGTGGCATGTTGAAGAAATAATCTCTTAGCTTTTGTGTGATAAATCTTATGGCAATTTACATTTGGAAAGATAATCATATATCTACATGTAACATAGATCAGGTGGGTTGTTGTTGATGACTTCAATGGAAGGTATCTCATTTTGATGTGAAGGATGGTCCAAGAATTGAACGACTATGGACATTTTAGTGTTATCCCCTGATTTTTATATTTCAAAAGGGACAAGGGATCGAGGGATGCCATGGTGTCTAGAACATATTAGATGATCATGGAATAGATTGAATAATGTAATGATTAAATGCGTCAAGGATAAAATCAACAATGACCTTATATTTTTTATGGATCTCATTTTTACATTAATATTCTCCTTTGACTTGACTAACGACAAGTTGTGAATATCAATAGATTTCCATAATGTGGACACCTAGGAGAATGGCGGTGATCAGGCTCATGATTAAGGCTTCATATTCTTCCATATTGTTAATACGTTCGAAGTTAATTTTGAATGATAGAGGAAGTGGGATGTTCTAGGGAGGTATGATAATGGATTTGACACCTCCTCCTTCTTGGAATTTAGAATCGTTGAAGAAGAGAGTCATTTTAATGGGGATGAAATCAGATTCATCAATTTTGTTGATGGATTCTCCAGAAAATATTCATGGGGAGTTTAATTATCTTGAAGGGGGCATCAACAAGTTGATCCGCAATGGCTCGATCCTTAATAAATTTATGTGATATGATTTTGAGATCAAATTAAGTCATGAGCATAAGCCATCAAGTGATGCGATCATTATGATAAGGTTTAGTGTTCATGGTCTTAAGCAGATAAAACATGGCAATGAAATATGTATTTTGATTGAAAATATAATGTCGAAGTTTGAAGGTGGTGAAATATAATGCACAATACAATTCTTTAGTTTCATTGTAAGTCTGTCTCATTTTCATGGAGTGTGCGGTTAATGTAATATACAACCTGTTCATGAAATTGATTATCATGATGGGTAAGCATAGCTCCTAGAGCATGTTCTGAGGTGGATATGTATAGATAAAATGGTTCCCCTTCACAAGGTGGAGTAAGAACAGTGGTGATAATAGATATTGTTTGAGTTCGTCAAGGATTTCGGAAACCAGAATCCCAATGAAAATATAAATCCTTGTAGAGCGAGATAGTGAAACGGTTGAAAATGGTCAGAAAGATGTGATATGAAATGTTGAATGGACTGTAATTTACCTTAGAGGTTACACAGTTTCTTAAGATTGGATGGTGGAGGAATTTTAATGATTTCTCTAACCTTTTCTAGGTCAACTTCAATGCCTCAGATAGATATGATGAATCCTAAAAGTTTTTTGGTGAGAACACCAAAAACACACTTTACAGGATTAAGATGAAGATAAAACTAGATGAGACGAGTGAAGATTTATTCAAGGACATCAAGATGGTATTTTCATGATTTAGACTTTCCTAAAAGGTCATTCAACATATTATTTGACAATCTTGTGGATGAGGTCATGGAAAATGTATGTCATAACGCGTTGACTAGTAGCCCCTGCATTTTTAGGACCAAAGGGCATGACACAGTAGAAGAAGGTTCCCAAGGGTAATGAAAGATATTTTATGTTGATCATTTAAAGAAATGAGAATTTTGTTATAACTCAAAAAACCATCCATAAGGGAAAACATTTCATGGCCAGCTGTTAGGTCGAAAAGCTATTCTATGTTTGGAAGAGGGAAATCATATTTTGGACAAGCGAGATTGAGATCCCTAAAATCTGTGCAAATGTGTATTTTACTTGAGGCTTTGATTACGGGGACTACATTATAGACTCATTGTGGATAGTGAATGGGTATGATAAAGTTGGTAGATAAGACACATTGCAACTCTTCCTTAACAAGGAGAACTATATGTGGATGTATTTTATGGAGTTTCTGTTTAATTGGCTTAGCATCAGGATACATGACTATGTTTTCTATGACAATGTTTGGATCGATTCTGGGCATATCATTGTATGACCAAGAAAAGGCTTGGTGATAATTTGTTAATAATGAAGTGAAATCCCTTAATTCTTTTAGATTTAGAGATTGACCTACCTTAACTATGAGAGAATCTTGTGGAGTTCCTAAGTTAATGTCGAGTTTCAATTCGTTAAGAAGGGTGTGTGTATTAAATGGTAGGAATTTCGAAGGACACGATCCTTGGCTCTCATATGGGAAAGTATATCATGGTTGTCCTAACACTAGAGGATATCTATGGTAGATGAACATTCACAATGTTTCTAGCAAAATAAGGGTTAATGACTTGGTGGAGTGATTGGATTGATAAGTAAGTGGCCCTAAAGATACAACATTGATTAAAAAAATTAGGTGGGATGGATACAATGTCGTTTATGTCCATCGGATCTTTAGGGATTGTTGGAGGTGAAGATTCGGTTTGGAAATAGTTATGGATATGGCAGAGTTCGGATGTAGTGGCTTCATCTATTTTGGAGATGAATTTTTATAACCTAGGCAAATTTTATCATAAGCTTTAAGAGAATGTAGGATGGGTTAATTGTGGGTTCCTTATTCATAACACTTGAGGCTAAAACATCTCCATGTGCAATGATGGAGATACATATGAGAAAATTTTGGGTTGTCAAGAGATTTGAAATTCAATGTGAATGACATGGCGTGGTGTGGATTGATAGCATGGGATGGAGGATTATCAATCCCTCCATAGACACGATTTGTTTTAAGATAAGTGGGACCGTAAAAGATAATTTCTCCTACGTTTAGGTCATACATGGGTTGTTTGTCAGGGAGACCATATGTTTTCAGTGAAGGGATGGAGTTAAGCATAAGGAGACGGTATTCCCCAAGCATAAGACGTCTTACAACCTCACTAAAAGAGGAATCATCTAGTAATTGGTAGGAAGGAATAGATGTACTAGTAGATGCTTCATTAGATGACTCATGTGCAGATTTGGGTATGAGAACATTAGTTGGGAGGTATATCATGTGGCAATCATAAAATAGATTTAGATCAATGGCGACGTCTAAATTTTTACCTTCATTTTCATATTTGAGACATAGATGGAGGGTGGAAGGTACACAATGCATGGTGCATATATAAGGATGTCCTAACAACATATTATATTGAAACTTTCCTTCTAAAATGTAGAAGAGATGTGGTATGGGTTTGATGTCGACTTTAAGTGGTAGAATGAAGGTGCCTAATGTGGGTGTGATAGTGTCATTAAAGGATCGTAATAATCTTGGTGTTTGAGAAATAATGGTGTTGGGTAGCTTAAGCTAGTCAAAAGAAAGGGATGATATGATGTTGATGGCGGAACCACTATCAATCATGACCCTCTTAATGGAAATGTCATTAATTTGAGTAGTAATGAAGAGTGGTAGATCGTGGTCCTCTAGTCTGAGAGAGGGAATTTTAGATGGTTCAAATGATATAGCGGTGGATGCTTTGGGTACCTACAAAATTTATAAAAGGTACTTGATCATTAGTTTTTATGGTGATGGATTGAAGGGCTTCTGACATAGCTTATTTGTGAGCCGGTGATGTTTGAACTAGTTCATAAAGTGACATCCCGATAGGGGATTGGTGTAACTACTTGATAGCAACTTTCTATATTATAGTGAAAGGGGTTTTGCCACTTGTATTGAAATTTTGGCCTTTGATGAAAATGTTTGGTTAGATTCCTCAGGAGCTAAGGAAATAGACACCTTAGGTTTATTAGATGGAGTTGATAATCTAAGAGGCGAGTTATAGAAATGAAGTCTTCAATTTCCTTAGAATCGAGATGGCTCTTTCTCATAGTTTAACGAGCGCATAGTAATGTGCACAATGCCGACTTGATGATCGATACTTTAGGGATGGATTTTTCAAGTTTTGATGACAACGGTGTGGATGTTGGTGTTTGTGTTTGGTTGAAAATGAAGGAAGAGCAGATTTCCAAGTTCTTGAACTTTTAGACGAAAGGCTCTAAATTTTTCTATGGAGTGTCCTTGTGTTCTATGATAATCATAGAAGACATCGAATTCATACTGTAGGATTCCATATGCGATGATTAGACAACCTAAGAGGTGGTTGTGTAATAAGTGATCACCTGTAAGAGGTCATCTAAAATAGTGGCACAACCCCCTTAGGTGTAGAAGTAGATGGGGACAAGATCGCGTCTATAATTTTCTCGGGAGGAGCTAAGATGATTTTTAGTCACAAGTTACTTATTTTTGGTTGTAGAGGATTTTTGGCATCATGACAGATGATGGACAAGGATCCTATAGAGGGGATTATGGTGTGAATAGTTAGACTATGTGACAGTAAAGGACAAGGACCGTGTATGGATGTTCACTAGTGAGGAAGATTAGACTGTGTAAAAGGTACAGGATATGGACTTAATTTCAGGTTTTGGTAATGGGATTTAGATCTTGTAATAATAGGGTGATTAACTGGTATAAGGGATTGAGGTCCACGCAAAGGACTCTAATCTAGAAAAACATAGTGATAACTTTTAAAATCTGAACAACGTCCTATTTTTGAGGTTCCTTTGTGGTTTTGGATGAACTAGGTGTGGTTGATGAGGATGCAGCAGAAGGGTCTAATTTTCCTAAGGTAGTGGGTGTTTTGGGTTGTTTGTTAAATGTGGTTTTGGGTGTAGTAGAGGATGCAGGTATGGATTCAGTAATGGCATGTGATGAGGGCGTAGGAATAATTTTAGATACATTTTCAATAGGTGAAGGCTCAAAAATTTGGGCTAAATGGATTCGGGGTTGATTTTAATTTGGTATGTGACGAGTTGGATTGAGGAAGGTTTTATCTTTGTTATTGTATTGATAGTGTGGACGGTGTTTGTTTGTGGTTGATCCAAAGATGAAGGATGATTTGGAAAAGGTTGTTTAAATATGTCAAGATTTAGATGGGTGTATATTTGGACTGTCCAAGTGGAGCTCACCTTTGTCAATCAAATATTGAAGTACGTTGCGGAAATTGTAACACCTTTCGATGTCATGTCCATTGACCCTATGGTATTTACAATAGTCATTATCTTGGTACCAAATGGGTTTAGATATTGATATGTTGATGGGTCAAATAGGTGGGAGAGATATCATGTTGGTGGCAAGAAGTTTGTCAAAAATTGCACTATAGGTCTCTCCTATAGGTGTATAGCTACATTGTTGGTGGAAATGCTCGGTAGTGGGTTTTTCTTTAGGAACAAATTTAACCATAACAAAGTGTTGGCGAGATGTATTAGTCTTATCAAGACTAGATGTTGACTTAGATGGGAATTCAACTTTTGGTTTCTTAGGATGGAGTTTAACCTGACCATCTTCTAAGGCTCACAATTCCAATTTATAGGCCATGGTGAAAGACTCATCAAAAGTTTGAAATGATTGGATTTGTAATGTGGATGAGATGTGTTTTGCACATGCACCAAAAAAATATTCGATTCTATTTATGGTAAAGAAAAGGATAGTTGATTGACTACACCTCTCCGGTGGGTGACTAAACCAAAGAATGACTCGTCTTTGAATTGTTTGATGGAATTAAAGTCATTGATAGTGACTTTGTGTGCTATGTTTATGGAAAAGTGTTCTAAGAAGAGCTAGGAAAGTTGTGTAAAGGAGAATAGGAATATTGCAGAATGTTTTGTACTAATCTAGGTCGGGACCAGCAAGACACATAGGAAATTTCCGAACATCAGGTCTTGATCATGTACTATTAGATAGTAGACATGATGGAAGGCACGGATGTGCTACTTAGGGTCCTATTTGAGGTAAAACTTAATGAGTTTAGGAATCCAGTGAGGCGGATACATTTTATATGGTATCGAAGGATGAATGGGCTCATTGAAAATATTGTCATAAGAAAGCACATTCTTGTATGAGGATGAAGCCACTTGGAGACTGGATATGCGGTTAAAAGGAATTAGAGAGGATCAAATTGATTTTTTTGGTGTGAGGATGAACCAAAGATGGAATAAATATTGGATAGTGTTAGGTTGTGGAGATAAATAACTTCACTGGAGCATGCATTACAAAGTGAATAGAAAATATAGTAACCGACATCGGTTAGGGGAACCAAAGATCGGTCACCTATGACCAACATTGGTCAGAAAGGAGGAACCAAGATGGTTAAGGCTAACCGACATCGGTTACATGTGTATGAGTGTTTTATTTAACTCTCGGGAATTAGATCTATTTTTAGCATTAAAGTAGATGTATTGATTTTAATTGCATGACTAAGTGCCCTAAGTTTGTATATTCCTATATAAGCATGAAAGTTAGGGTTTAGAAAATGAATTCAGGTAAGGATTGAATTAGATCCTTGATTCTCCTAGATTGAGAGGATGAAGAAGAAGAGGAGAAAAAAGAATGTGCTACATGAAGAGAGTCTCCATGGAGAGGAGATGGATAAGGAAATAACACGCATATCCGAATGGTAAGAAGAAGGTAACGTCTTCTACTATATTTTCTTTATATAGTTATTGTCTCATTGTAATGGCTTGCATGGTATGCAAAGTACATATATTTTCTTCTTATAGATCCACATGTTGGTGAGATCTTATATTATAGATCTATGTAGATTTAGTCTTGTATTGTAGATCCGTGAGATCATATTGTGTTGTTGATCCATGTAGATCTAGATATTGTACAAGAGTTTATCTTCATGTTTGCGTAGGTTATGCATGCATTGATGGAGAGAAAGACTTACTTATTGGTGCATACTCATAGTTGCACATATGGTAGACCCATGTGAGAGGTCTTGTTTGTAGATCCATAGAGAACTTGGTAGCAGTTCAAAGATGCACTAGTTCCTAGTTATGTGAGATCTTATGGTGGTGTTTGAAGGCACGGTTGTAGTGCACTCATGGAGATCCATTTATAGATCGGGGAAGAGGAGATACTCTTGGAGAGATGCATTATACTCTTGCATGGAAGAGTTATTTTGGACTCTTATTGTATTATATATATGAGATCTCTATCTTTGGTGGACGTAGCCCACATTGGGTGAACTGCATGTACATGTTGTGTTATGTGTGTGTACTTTATTTTGATTTAGATTATTCTAGTTTATACTTCCAAAGTATTGTATATTTTGGGAATTTTTTAGATCATGTGTGCATGATTTTGTTTGTTATTAAATCATAGCACTATTCCATAGTCTCGAATTCCCAACAACTGTTATCAAAGCTTGGTTAGCTTGGTTATTTCTGAGCAAGGGTTTGCTTCATGGTTTTGTTAGTGGTTTTACTGACATGTATAAGAGCAAGGTTTGTTTTTCCTGATGTGAAGATCACAGGAAGAGATTCAATCTCAAGTGGGATCTGAAAGAGTAAGGTTGCTGGAAATTACAGTAATTGGCATCGGTTAAGTGGTAACCGGCGTTGGCAGGAGGACCGTGGTCAGTTACAGGGTAACCATGGTTGGTTATAGGTTGGTCATGGTTGGTTAATGGGAAACCTAGTTTTAAATAGAAAATCACATATCTAAAGAATTAAAAAGATGCATGGAATGTATCTAGTTGTTGAGGTGTCCCTGGTTCTTGGAGGCATACGCATGTTGGTCAAATTGTAGATCTAGTTATTGAGGTATGGTTTTATCTTGGTATTGCAGTGCTTATATTATTGTGGTTGCACATGCATGTTTAGGATTGTAGATCTAGATTTGAGAATGAGATAAAAGGAGAATTTATGCATCCTTTGGTGTAGTTAGATGCATGGGATTTATTAGAGAAGCTGAATATAGTAGCACATAACGAAGATGGGGTTTCCATCAAAGAAACATGTTCTTTAGTTGAAGATGCGGTTGAGTATCTTGGTACTGGTAAGGTGATGTATTTCATCTTGGTGTAATTTTTATTGCATGTATTATTGTTGTTAAGTTTTTGTGCAAGATTTGGGTGCTTCTTGAAATGACTGGCTCAACAAAACTATCGATTTGGTCAGAGTGGGCACTGGTTTGGTGACCTATGTCAATTTTGGTGTTGTGTTAGTTCCAGCAGCACCAATGTCGGTCAAGGAACCGACATCGGTCACATAGGGTAACTAGTACTAGTCAGGAATCGTATTCGTGTCTGTGACAACGCATTTACACATGGTTTCTTAAAGTAGAAGAGGGCATGGATGATTTAGTGTCTTGTTTTGGAGGATTGTGTTTCTTGCATAGTGTGTACAGAAGTAAAAATGTTGATCACTTCAATGTTTGGATCAGAAAGAGGATGGATTTGTCTTGGTTAGTCCAGTAAGACTTTGGGTCAGGTATCTCTATATGGTTCATGTTTTATTTCTTTCATTTGGAGAAACTGATATTATATTTGGATAGTGTGCAAATTTTTACACCATGTTTTTGGTGTTATTTGACTTTTGTTTCCTGGTTGTGTGGAATCTTAGGAAAAGGATATCAATTCTAAGGATGAGATCCTCAATAAAAATTCATGGTTAGACACGATTCACATGGAGTAACGAAAGATGTTGATCACACAGGATGAAAATAATTTGATTCACCTACTTCACAAGAAGTCCAAATGTCCGTGATGTAGAATTATTCTTTGATAAGAAGGGAATCATTTTGTATTTTCTTTCATCTGGTTTTATTTCTCACTGACATATTAGCTTTTGAGCTTGGTGTTAGAGGCAAGTGTAGGGAATCTTATGTTCAGTGGGAGAAAGCCATGGTTGTTGGCATTATAGGATTGGATACATGATGCACATGCAGAGTGAGAGGAGAGTGCTACTATTCGTGAGTGGCAGAGGCACTAGTTGGTTTTGGATGGCGGTCACATTTGCAGGTATATTGAGTTTATTGCTTTGTGATGTTACTTCGGTTTATTTTTGGTGCCTGGATATCCCTATGGGATTATAGTTGATGGTTAGATTCAGTTGGGTGAAGATGATAGAGCATTTTTTCAGAGTTTTAAGGGTTAAAGGAGAAAAATATGATTGTTACATAGTCCAGTGTCGGTTAGGATTAACCATGGTCGGTCATCTAGTAACCATGGCGGTCGAAGGAAGTGACCGGTGTTGATTAGGGGAAACCATGGTTGGTTTGGTCAAAGATTTGACAAAAATATTTATTTACCATTTTTAGATGGTGCCCTTTTTTGCTTTCATATTGGTTTTTTTGTGAAGTATATTGATGACATGTATGTTGGTATTTTCACTTGGTATTCGTTGCATGGTTTAGCATGGTTTTTTTATTGAAATTAATGAGCACATGACTCATATATTGCTTTGGATTTATTTGGTGAGAGACTTGGTGCTTCTAGAGAGACCGATGACATGGATGGATGTATAGGTGAGTTTATACATGTGGATAGATTCAATTTTGTGAGTCTATGATGATGTAGATGTTTGATTTGCACATGGATGCCTATGAAAAATTTATATGCCTTGAGCATGAGTAGGGGATGTTTGTATTTTCTCTTGATTACTATGTTACTCCTTGATAGGTATGTTATCTACAAATGAATGTCTTGGACATGCTAGTTGTTTATGTAGGGTTGGATTTGCAGATTGCAGTGTTTGGATTTCTTTGGGTTATGCAAGTGTTTGTGGATTCATCACCCACTATTGAATGTAGAACTCATTCGGGGTTGTTTTTACCGGGATCTTGTTTTTCTTTCGCATATTCCATTTTGACTTGTCTTTGGACAGTTGCATTGCTGTTTTCATGAAGACATGGATAGATGGATAGAGAACATGGTTGGTTTTACAAGTAAGGCTATGGTTGCGGTTGTTGAAGCTCAATACTTCATTTTGAGTGGGATATCTTACAGTGTTTTAGTCATGATGGCTTTGTTGCATAAGAGGATTTGTTTTTATGATTCAGTGGGAGCTTGATGTATGGATATCTTGGTTATCACGAATCATTACTAACTTCATGTAGGTCTATGGTAAGTCACAAGTTTGTTATCTTCTTGGTTTGATAAGATGGTTTGATCTTCCTAGTTTTATTTTTGAGAGAATTGTTGAAGGAAAGAATAGACAGTATTCATGGTGTGTAGAGGATGGTGATGTATAGGTACATGTATAGGTATAAAGGTTCAACAATTTATCTCCAAGTGGGAGATTATTAGGTTGTGGAGCTAAATAGCTTCACTTTGGAGCATGCATTACAAAGTGACTGAAAACAGAGTAAACGCTCATCGGCTAGGGGAACTAGCATTGGTCACCTATGATTGACATCAGTTAGGAAAGGAGGAACCAGAAGCGGTTAAGGCTAATCGACATCAGCTACCCGTGTGGGAGTGTTGTATTTAACTCTTAGGAATTAGATCTATTTTTATCATTAAATTAGATCTATTGGTTGTAATTGCATGGCTAAGTTCCCTAAGTTTGTATATGCCTATATAAGCATGAAATCTAGGGTTTAGAAGATGAATTAAGAGAAGAATTGAATTATATCCTTGATTCTGCTAGATTGGGAGGATGAAGAAGAAGAAGAGAAAGAAAGAATAGGTTACATGAAGACAGATTCTCCATGGAGAGGAGCTAGACAGAAGGAAATAATAGGTACATCTAAATGTTGAGAAGAGGATAACGTCTTCTACTATATTTTCTTTATATAGTTATTGTCTCATTATAATGGCTTGCATGGTATACAAAGCACATAGAGTTTATTCTTGTAGATCCACATGTTGATGATATCTTATATTATAGATCTATGCAGATTTATTCTTTTATTGTAGATCCATGAGATCATATTGTGTTGTAGATCTAGATATTGTAGAGGAGGTTAGCTTCATGTTTGCACACGGTGTTATGCATGCATTGATGGAGAGAAAGACTTACTTATTGGTGCATAGTCATAGTTACACATATGGTAGACCCATGTGAGAGGTCTTGTTTGTAGATCCACAAAGAACTTGGTAGCAGTTCAGAGATGCAGTAGTTCCTAGTTATGTGAGATCTTATGGTGGTGTTTGGAGGCACATTTGTAGTGCATTCATGGAGATCCATTTAGAGATCCGGGGAAGAGGAGTTAATCTTGGAGAGATGCATTATACTATTATATGGAAGAGTTAGTTTGTACTCTTGTTGTATTATATATATGAGATCTCTATCTTTGGTGGACGTACACCACATTGGGTGAACTGCGGTACATGATGTGTTATGTGTGTGTACTTTGTTTTGATTTAGATTATTCTAGTTTATAATTCCACTACTGTAGATTTTGGGGAATTTTTTAGATCATGTGTGCATGATTTTGTTTTTTATTAAATCATAGCACTATTCAACAATCCCAAATTCCCAATGAGATAGGTTGTGACTATGTCTAATACTCGCTAAAGAATGCTTTGTTGGTAACGGACATTCTTTTGGGGGATATGATATTATGTAATGTTCTGTTGAGGTATGTATTATTGAGGTGCATGGTATTGTGGGATGTTTTACCGTGGGATATTTTGTTGAGGGATACTTTGATGATAAGGGATGTTCTATTGTGGGATGTTTTGATGAGAAGGAAAACCTTGTTGGGAGGCTATAGGCTATGAGGTTTGTATGTACTAGTATTTTAATGGCATTGATGTATGAGTGAGTGGTTGTGAATATGTGAGTGATTACTAGAAGGATAGAGCAGAAGTGACAGAGGACAATACTTGGTGAAGAATGTTTTCCTACAGGATATTATGTCGTGGAATATTTTAAAAAGGTGTAGATTGTGGCATGGATATTAATGGTTGTGATGGTTGTGGTATGTCTTTGTGAAATAGGGTGAGTACTAGCGATGACACTAGTATTGACTAGTGGTGTGGTTGTAGGGATGGACATGGTGATGTTTTGAATGGGACTAGTAACATGTTGGGAGGATACAATAGTAGAAAAGGCCACAAAACTTAGTGGAGGTGTTTGTACCTATGAGGAGGCTGGAGGGGTAGACACATAAGTGGCGCATCGGCCATGGGAGGTGTGGAACTTGTAGAAGGATTTGGTGAGGATGTAGATTGTTAAACAAATGTGTTTTGTGATGAAATCATGTGAAGGTCATAAATAGGGACTAAAGAGACCTCATATGTCTTAGGTTGACTGATGGAAGATTGTTCATTTGATGTTTCAAAGGGGTTAGTAGAGTTGGAAAATATCTTAGGTTGACTATTTTTTGGTGTTTTAGATTGATTTGAAGTGTATGGGAATAATTGTTGGATGACGGGGTCTTGATTTTGATCAATGAGATGTGCAATGGTAGATGAAGGATTATAAGTATATGGAATGGGTTAAGGTGTGAATGGTTGCATTTGAACATTTCTAGCTGCTAGATAGGCATTGAGGGAAATAGGGTTTGAATCTAGCATTTCTTCAAAGACATGGTCTCCCCTATTGTAGAAAGGAGGTTGATTATTCGGTTGAGGAGTAAGAGAAATGGATTTTCCTATTTCCGTGTTTCAGTGTATGAAGGATTTGACCATGATATTGATGTGGGGAATGAAAGAGTTGTTGTCACATTTCTTCATTATAGTTGGCCCTTGATTCATTCCAAGTCTGTTGGGTGTCAAAAAAGGGATTGGATGTAATTATTTTATAATATGGGATTTGTTGTGTTGGTTTTGAAAGTACCGCAAGAAATGATATAGTGTAGAATGACACATGTTGAAATGTTAGCAATGGAGTGGACATGTCTCCAGTAGGAATTTGGTTACGAGTCCTGTTTTTCTAGTAAGTACCATGAAAAAAACACACAAAAACCTAGAAAAATGATGATCAACTTAATGGGGTTGATTTAAAAACAATAAGAAAATGCAAGAAAGATGTTGTTTTGTATTTATCTTGATTAATTATGAAAAAGTGAAATGTGTAAGATGGTTAACAAAGGTCCTAGGAAATGGTAGTCTATAGCTGGTTTCAGGAGTGTTTAAGGGCGAGATCACTTGATATACCTAAAGGTGCGTGAGGCCCAAATATTTACCGTTGTTGTCGATGCGGGTGTGTATATTGGGGCCTACCCCCTCACTTCATTGTCCGCCTGTAATAAGGGAGTCAGTCTTGAGCCAATAAATACCGAGCAGATGTGAGATTATACTTGGCCAAAACATTGAGTCGGTTTCCTGTAGGGTGATGAAATCCCAATCGAGTTTCACTTGGCTTGGATTTTTTTGAATGTGTTTTCAATTTTATAGTGATTTGGTTGTGTGGGGAAAGATAAGTGAATGCAATGAATTTTCCTCCTAGTTAAAGCTAGATGATCAAGAAGTATGAAATGGTTTGTTTTAAGACCCAAAATGAAGTGTTATTTTTGATGAGAGAAGAAAATCAAAATGCAGTGCGGAAAGAAAAAGAGGGATTAGGACTTACCGTGATAAATACTTCCTTTTTATTTTTTAGATTTTAGTAAATTTTTCAAAGTAAAAAGAGGAAAATCCAGCAAATGATGCTTTTATAAATAGTAACTTGTAACCATATTAGAATAAACAGAAAACCAAAAACAAGAAATAGAAAATAGATTATGAGGTTGTAAGAAAAACACAAATAGAAATGCGGTGATTGGCCCAAACACCGGTGATTAGGCTAATCACATGCAATTATAACAAAATGAAAACAATTAGTACTTTACTAATTGAAATGAAAAAAAATAACAAGGGACAAGGGTCCCACCAAGCATGCCAAAATGTTGAGGAAAATTTGACTTTCACAGCTTGATTTGATATTACAATGCGACAAACCGACTCAACCTAAAGTATGGTGGGGTTTGTAAAATACCGTGGGATGTGATAGGTGTTTGATCATTTTGCGCTCTGTGGTAAATGAATTAAGCTAATTTCCCTACATCTAAACAAACACTACATAAAATTGAATTAGTAAGATAGGTACGTGGGTTTCCCAGGAAGGGCCAATTCCTAGAAGCCAAAAAAACTTCCTTATGTGAATGTCAACCGCTTTTAAAACATTCAAGTTTTATTTATGATAAAGGGATACAATATGTGATATATAGAAATTTGATCAAATGTTTGACACTTATTTAGTTTATTACATACATTAGCTGATAATAAAGATGCATCTAAAAATCAAATTCGGACTCTAGGTTAGAATATGGATTCTCGGTGAAATTTGAGCCTACTGAATAGGCTAAATCATCGTCATCTTCGGTGAAGTATGAGTAGTTGGGTTCTTCAATGTATTCATCCAAAAATAATTAAGATAGATCGTCCTCAAAGTGTTATATTGACAATCGAAGTCTAAATTAGAATGTTCAAGGATGATGTCACTCCCAATTTCTAAATCAGATATAGTGTTTGTGTCTTCATGGATGTTGAAGCTTTGCCTCATAGTTGTACTTGAACTCAACAAGATTATCTTGTATCCTCTAGAACTCGTAATATGCCTCCCAAAATTCCTTATTGGCTTCATGTATTCTTTGGGTAGATGCAAAGATGACTTCTAACATGTCAAAAGGCATTGCATGAATAACACAAAGTTCTAGATCATGCAACATGTCATACCGCTCCCAAAGGCAAGGGATGTTGGAAAATTTTTATTGGTGATTGGATGATTACTCCTGGTATAGCCATCTATAAGATTCATTCTTGGCACACAAATAAGTAACACAAAAACATACAATAATTGGTAATAATTCCTAAGGAAACCTAATTATTAAGTAAACAAAAAGCACATGAATCATAGGTAATTATATGAAATAATAATGATTGATAAAATAAATGATTTGAATGTTTAAAATGAAGTTATAATCTATGGAGCTTAATAGAGACATATATGATAATATAACAAGTCTAATTCAAAATAAAAACAAAGGGGACGAACCTTGGATGATGAATTTGATGACAACAAGCTGGTTATGGATGTGCCTAGGTTGTAAAAGAGCCCTCTAAAAACTCCAAAAATTCTTGAAAGGGTGTGTTAGATATTGAATGATGTTTATGAGAGCCTAGTAACATTACTTGGATGTCGAGAAAAAATTGATAGTGCTCTAGTTCATCAAGGATGTAAATCAATGGTCCCAAATGGAGGTAGAAAGCTTGTTATTTATAGATCACCGACATTTGAGGGAATCACCGATGTTTTCAGGAAGTTAGATTTTGGGTGAGATACGAGATGATAAACCTTCCATTTCCAAGTTAGATGTAGGAGATTTAGGGGAATCATGACTAGATAACTTGGAGAGGTTAAGTGTGAGAGTTAGATATGGATAGGAATGGTCGGGATAGAGTATGGATAATTTAGAAAGTTACTTAATTTAAACTAGTCCTAACTAGTGAGGAGTGAGAGGTGGTTATGGGGATAAGTTAGAGGTTGTTAGGGAAATATTTATGGAAGGTTTCTAATTCAACTAGTTACAACTAGTGAGTGTGGATGAGATTTCATGGTGATGTGTGTGGGTGAGTTGATTTAATCATTTAGTTATTTAATTAATTAATTTCGAGACGGGTGGTGTGAATTTAGTGAATGTATGATCAATTTATTAATTGATGGGGCATGGGGATAAATGATTTAAGTTTAGGGATGTTGTAATAATGTGACGAAAATCTTGACTTGAGTCATAAAGTCGTATGTGAATGACATTAGTTATTTGATTATTCATGTGAGAGTGGGGTGTGTGATGTTTAATTTTCTACAAACACATTGAGATACACATGAACTTCATTTGGGAATTTATACATGAAGACATCATCGAATTGCAATATTTTCATACTTCTAATCAAGTTACAAACATTTTTACCAATCCCTTCACCGAGGTGAAGTTTCTAAAATTGTGGTCTCTTCTTGGGGTAAGGTATTATGTAGCCACCCATCTTCTTTGGGATTTCTAGTCCTCTTCTCCTCCTTTTATTTTCGGGGATATTTTATTTGTACACAAATACCTTATCAGAAATTTAGTTTTTGGGATCCATTGACACATATTTCTTAGTTAACTACGAGAGTTCTCTTTCTATTTCGACTTGTCATGACCTCTACCTCATCTTTGATAAAGGGGTATTCGTGTATTTGAATTTCCTCATCATCACTCAATTTTTTTCTACCTTATATGGTGATTCATATTGCTTAGGTGAGATCATAGGTATTATGAGTTATATGACACATGGAAAATTCCATCATAAAATCTATCATTGTTATATGCATCAGTGGTGTCATAGGAGTTACATTCCATTTACAATTGTAAATACTCTTTCCCTCATAGAGGTAATGATTGTTCAGAATGGGAGTTACACAACACTCCCATATTTACCCTCCTATTTTGATCTTTTATAATGAGTATAATTTTTATTCTATGCATGATTTTCCTTGTTTGATTTCTTGTTGATTACTTGGAGCGTTCATGTCACCATTGGAGTACAACCTCTTTGATGTGCACGTAGTTCCGTATTTATCCTTGTAGTTCATTCTCATATAAGTTTCCTTAAAGGAAACCAAGTTGGATTAGTATGAGGAGGAGATTGTAGGAGTACATAATATGAGAGGTGTACAGAATAAATAACGTGCAAACTAGGAAGAGAATGTCATCCATGTAGAGATATTATAATGGTACGCAAAGATTCCTGTTAGTGCAAATCAGCAACACCCCCTAAATGACCTTCAAATTTGTAAGTGAGAAATGGGTCATTTAGTGTGATTGCACAACATGGAATCTTTTTCCCAAGTGTGGGACTTGCAAAAATGGGAAAAACTCTCCAGATTGAAGGTTGGTTCCTCTACTCCTCTGATCAGATGTATGCATGAAATTTTCAGAGGTTTAACTCAAAATTCTACTCTAATTCTACCAAGGAGACAAGGATAGAAAGAAAAGAAGATAAAACTAAACTAACAAGGTGATACACCAAAGGAGTGGTGAACATCTATTTCTACAGATTGACACAAATTATAAAAATGCAACACAAATCATGCACAAATTGCTAAAATTGTAATGAAGGATCAGGATAGAGAAAACAACACAAGAAAGGATTGAAAATTCATTCACAGAGCTTGCATTGTCATTTCCATTTTTAAATACAGTGCATTACAACAAAAAGGAGGTAAAAAACATGTTGCAGTCCTAAAAAGGTCTGATATTCCACAAATTCACTTGCTAGGGTGAAGGAGGGATCTGCAGAACATAAAAATGTCCAACCCTTTACAAATGAGCCAAATCTAACTTTTAATAATGAAAACCCTAGTTCAGGAAGGAGAAACACGGGAAATTGAAATGAATGATTCAACCACCAACTAGATCCATAAAAAAGTATGGGTACTCTTAAAATTTCATTCCCCAATATTTTTTTACCATGCTAGATAAGAATGGAAGCCATACTACATTAAAAATGGTGGTTGAATGTCGGTTCTGCTCTTTTCCCCATGCCAAAGGAATTTTTATTTTTCTCTCACTAAACTCCATCAAAAACAAAATTGAAGATTCCATCGTGTAGAGGACTTCAATATATTTCCAATGACACCAAAATCGAGAAAACTGAGCTCTGGATCGAAAGATATGCCCCTTTGAAGATTTAGGGAAAAAAATCAGGTCGGCGGGCCGAAACCTAAAAATTTCCCCTTTTTTGAATTTGGGAATAATTCCCCAAAAATCTCGTGCCCCACCACTCCACTGCCATGTGGTGCTTCCTCATTCATCCGTGGGTTCAAATGGCCATTTTACCTTTTTTTGGATTTTGGAAAAATTCCAAAATTTCTCTATGCCCCGTTGTTCCGCCACGTGGCACACTCGATTTGCACGGGCATTAATCAAATTTCTTTCCTCCGCAGCCCATCGCTGGCAAAAATTTCCTTTGTGCCATTTTAAACACTTTGGAAAATTTCACCAAATCCTTCCGTGCCTCCGACCCCCACCACGACTGGACACGTGTCATCCTCCGGTTGGTCCGCGAGCCTTCGCAATTTTCTTTTCCTTCTCCTTGGCAGAGTCTGTGGGATGGTTTTTTCCTTTTTTCCCTTTGCTATTTTGGTAAAAATACAAAAATTACTCCGCCCCTCTAACTCCCACTGGTCTCATGGACACATGGCACACTTTGATTTGGTGTGGGCCTTAATCAAATTTCTTTCCTCTACGGGCCCACGGGCAAAAATTTTCCTTTGCGCCTTTTTGACCACTTTTTCAACTTACCCCGTCGGTCTGATCTCCACCACCATGTGGCGCTTCCTCATTCATCTACGGGTTCAAATCATTTCTTTTCCTTCTCCTTGGCGGGCTTGCAGCAAAAAAATTCTTTTGCGCCCCACCCACTCCTTGGTGAAAATTCCAACTTACCTCTACTGACCGCCATTCCACCACCACATGGCACATTCCTATTGGTTGTGGACCTTCCCAGGGAAAATTTCCCTCAAAAACTCCACCGAGCCATAACTTACAAAATACAAGGAGTTAGAAGGAAAATTTTACCTTTCTGGAAAGGTGAGAAAATCATCTATTTGATGAAACCATTTCCAGATAATTTTGAGTGCCTAAAAAGTGAAAAAAATCAACTGAGGCACAAGGAAGGAAGGAATGAAATAAAGTCAAAATAAGCAAGGGGCTTATTTTGGATAACAGTTACCCTACAGAAATAGAGGAATGAGGGGAGAATTTTGAATAATCTACATAATTTTTATGTAATGAAGAATGCATAAGATAAGAATAAGAGGAGAAGGGAAATGGATGGGAAAAGGTTTCCTAGAAAAGGAAAGAGTATGTGGTTCGTATCCACTAAAGTAGATTACAAGGTGAGGAAGCAAGACCACATCTAGAAGTGATGACACTAGGGATAGTGTGTAAATATGAGGGTGCACCAAAGAATAGGATAAGATGGAAGAGTAACTATGAGGAAGTAGATGAGATAAATTTGTGAGAATGAAAATAGAAACTTGGTAGTGTGCAAGCATGTGGATTACAACCAAGCTCATGTCAAGCAAAGAAGAAATGAAGGAAAATCCCAAGATAAGATATTAGACAATGAGATTAATATTGTGTGGAAGAATCGTGCAAAGAGGATAATCCTAGCTAGATAATGATTAAAGTAAAGAAGAATACTAAAATATGAATGGTTTATAGAGAGTTCAAACTCATGAGTGTGTGGAGAAATAGATGTAAAAGGGAGAAGAGATTAAGAGAAGGAAGTGTAGGAGATAACATAAAGAAGAGAAGGTGTGCGGAGAGTGGCATGACCAACAAATGCACAAAGAGAAAATGTGTAAGGAGACGATGTTGCGACAGGATAAAAACTAGATAAGGATAAATAAGGAATCATGCAAGGCTAATGTATGCATTAGAATCCCATGGAGAGAAGAATGACGTAGAAAATAATGGAGAAGATATGAAGTGTATGGAATATAATATCATAATAAACAGGAATCCTAAAGATGGAGAAGGCTAGAGAAAAGGAAATTCGTGAAGGATTTACGTGGAGTTTGATGGACATTAGCAAGTAAAAATCACACAGGGAGATAATTCAAGGTGAGTTTAGACTCACAAGGTAGAAGGATCAAATAATTATCTTGAAGAGGAGGATGACAGTTTGTTGAAAGAATAAGCTTCGTAAAGGAGGATGATTGTGAATATAAGATACTCTTAAGGGATTAATAAGAATGATCCATTTGGAAGATAATCTCAAGCTATGGTAGGTTTTAGCTGACCAATGTACATACGATAATGCAAGGGATTCACCAAGGAGTGATGAAGGAATGCAAGAGATTCCATAAGTAGCATAAAGGAAAGGATAAGGCTTAGAGGATGAAGGATCTAGAACTATCAGCCTCAATAGTTTGAAGGGTGGTTCTACCACTCACTAAGTCTACTTGAGGTGGACCTCAAGTTTAAGTACCTCGGGTGTTTGATGTAGGAGCATCCAAGGTTCAAGGAAATCCTACACAAATTTTGACTAAGTATGTGTGTGTGCATAAATTGGAGAGTGCATGGAAAGGAAGAGGAAGTGCATAAAAATAAGGGGAATTTTATGTGGATGTGTGCAAGAACTTTGCACAACATAAATAAGAAAGTGTGTATATTGTGTGGAGTACATAGTATAATTGGGTGCATAACTAATACATGGTATGCTTATATAAGGTTAGGAGGAGTAGGGTAGAATCATAGAATAATATGCAACAATACATGTAGGATCTAGGAGCACAAAAATAAGTTTGACTCATCTTAGAATACTAGAGGTATGGGAAGAACTTGTGAAGAGTTTTTCACAATCTAGAAGAATGTGTGGAGGGCACATCAAGATAAAAAAGGATGTGAACAATAACATGGATTGTTAAGGGCACACAAATATTTTTGAATAAGGCTAAAAAAATACCAATGCGTGGAAGTATTCGGATGTGAATCTTGAAAAATAGAGTAAGTGCAAAGACCGTGATGGGAAAAGGAAAGAAGGAAGAGTGTGTAAAAAAATTAGTACTTGGAAAAACATGACAAAGATGTTACAAATTATTTGATTAAGGAAAATGACATTGAATAAATGGTTAGAGGTTCCGAACAACCAAATCGACATGACACAAAAAGGATGAAAAAATGGTTAAAAGGTGGTTGAGATAATTTATGAGCTCATATTCAACTTTGGATTTGAATAGAAATATATAGAAGCATCTAGAAGGATATAAAGAGGAGAGAGAAGCAAGAAAATGGCTATATAACATGAACGAGTTCACCATTTCAGACCACTCAAGTATAAGGAATAAATTGATCAAGGTGAAATAAACCCTTATGCGAGCCAAATAACAATTATATAACATCCATATAAGCACAAGGAGAACCAATCTAGGTTAATTCCTTAGAGAGAGCACCAAGAACCTATCAAAACTCCATTAGAGAGTGTGTAAGCTCCATAAAGAGCAGTTACATATATATGCCATAAAGGCTTGACATCAATTTAAGTTTGCAATTTTTTGCAACCCATTGTGTGATTTTGTAGTGGAGGTGGGAGTCTTATACCCTTGTTCCAATTATATAGAGGAATAAAATAAAGAATTAGATTAGAAGGATCAAATTTCAAGGAAGAAAATGAAGAAGGTGACACATGTTCTTAATAAGAAAACAATCAACACAAGGCAAGGAAATTTCAAAAAATATTTCATATAATGGGAAGGTTTGTAGTAAGGGGACAACACATGGATTTTATAATGGGAGTTAGAATGTCACACGCATAATTTCACAACCCAAAATTAACCATTCAAATAACAAGTAAAAATTGGGACAATTTGTTTTTTAAAAATTAGATGAGTATTAAAGGATATTTAACCATTTTTAATTCCAAAACAATTATATTTCAAAGGATGTATTGAATTGACTAATGTGAAACTTTTGCATTCATACCATTGTTTGCAAGATTAATGCTAGTTAATTTTGTTATGGTACTTGTCACCAAGAGGTTAAACAAATCATCTTCAAGTTATATTACAAAATTAAGGTTAATCAAATTAGGGATGACTAGAGACAAACAAAATGTTACTTGTGTCATTAATAATTTCATTCGTTCCAAATTGATACATAAAATAATGGAATATGAGGTATAACCATGAGACTATTTATGCCATTAGCGACAACTAAGTTTTATCAAAAATAAATTTCACTAATCAATGTTGTTAATTAATTTTATGTCATATTATTACTCTAATAGGGTTTCTTAGGTTTATTGTGAACTGTCTAAGGAATTACAAAGTTATATTTATGTGTACCAAGTCAAAGAACTAAAATAACGAGTATAGAAAAATTATCATCGCGTTATAGAACTCTTATCATCACTTAAGTTTAATCTCATTTTTCCCACCAAGGAAAAGCTCTATAACAAGGTAGGAATTAGTTTAATAAATGATACATTATTTATAGGTCATGATATTCTAAGAAAATTAACTATCAATTTTGGTATATAAACAAAATTGAAGAATAATTTTCACACTTAGCGTAACTAGGTATACTCCATTATTCCCCACCATGGGAATTCAATTAACAAGGTATGATATTTATTTAACTAAAATCTTATAACATTAAAAGCTGGGCATGGGTCCCATTTGGTCTCATCCAAATAGACCCATACCCTTGCATTCATATATCACAAGTGATTTTAATATATTTTAATTCAACCAAATTCACAAGGGGAAGGTGAGCCCAATTTCTCACCTATCAAGCCCACCTGTCCTTCCCAATTGATCCTATAAGCCCTAAATGGGCAAGTGGAAAATTCTATATTTAAAGAGAGTCCTGGGATCTAATGGATCTTTGACCATCACTGTTAGGGATTCCTAAAAGCCCTAATTTCTCTTTAATTCACCTTTATATTCTCATTTCTCTTTTTCTCATCTCTTTCTATCAGGTTTTGTTTGTAGGTTGGGAAGAACTCCTCCATTGAGGCACAAGAAGTTTATTATTCATGTATCCTCTTTTATATATTGCATTTATTTTCTTTCATTTCTTCTTTGCTCTTGTTTTGCATAGAGGCACCAATGATAAAAAAAAAATTAATTTACTTAAATGCATAATCATTTTTATTTAATATTCTCATATTGTGGTTAAGAGTGGTGTAAATATGATCATATGTGTGTGTGTGTGTGTATTTATATAAGCATATATATTTCTACTATAGCAAAACCAAAAGCACATATATGTAGTCGCACCATTTTCTACATGGCTCTATTTATATGTATAGTTTTTATAGGGCCAAAGATAAATTGTTCACATAGGTATTAAGCATAAACATATGGTTGGATTCAACAAGGTCCTGTGTAGACTAAAAGGAACCGCGTTTGAATTGGCAAGGAGATGTCTTGGGGTTTTGGGGAGGGGTTGGCCAGGCAAAGTGACCCCTCCATCAAAGTCGCTTTCACTTAATTGAAACCATATTACAATATTTTATGGATAACCAAAACATACGAGCATTATTATATATATATATATATATATAGACACACACACACACATAAATATACGTATACATATACATATTCTTCGCACAACTCTAAAATAGAGAAACATATCCAGATGAGGTAGATTTACCCCTTTCTTTTTTGATCTAAAGAGAAAACTAGAACTAGTTGTATGAAATTATAAAACTTTGACTTCTCCATTTTTTTATAACAAAAATATTTTTCCTAATCCTAATATTGTTGAATACTAATAAACCTAATTATTTTTATATCCAAAATAAACCATCTAAAATTTCTTTGTTTTTAGTGAAATAATTTCATGCAATAAACCATCCACAATATATGTAATTAAAGTTCATTTGGAGAAAACTATGTGTTTGAAACAAGTTCTCAAACCCTACCATCACTATTACAGTAATAATTTCTTTAGAGCCAATAAAAGAGATGGAGAAATAAGGGTAAGTTAGGAACTATTTTAGTGAGAAAAAATATTTATTTGAAAGCAATAGAAAGACTAAGAAAACATGGAGGATATGTTAAGTCTCAAAACAAAAATCCTTTTGAAACCATTAAAATATCACAAATCATTCACATTCTTCCTTTATCTTTGCAAAAGTACAACCCCAATTAACTATTAGAAAACCTTGCATTGTTCATAATTTTTTCAACAAAAATTTCATCAACAAAAATGAATTGACAAACATAGTTGTAGAAGGCCTTTCAATAGAATCAAAGGACTCAATCAAATTTATTTTTTTGTTTTTACAATTAAACAATATTTCCTTTGGAAACAATAGTGAGAATGTATATTTCCCTATTGCAAGAGGAAAGCTTTATACAAAAGTTTCCTTCTTACCTTCCACCTAAGATATTACAAATCTAAGATAACTTTCATCATTTTCAAAACATGATTGAGATTAAGATAACAATAAAATTTTCAATTCTAATACAACACATAATTTCAATCTTACTCTCTTACATGTACTAATAAGAAACCACGTCCTATTTAAATGCAAATGGATAATCCTCCCACTAAGTGGGAGTAACATGTCAAAATTTTGAATAAATATTTTATTCACCCAAAGCAACGAGTAATCTCCGTGATAGCTGCAAAAATCAGCTCCAAATCCCTTAGTGAACCTCCAAAACCACAAGAATATTTGGCTTGGTTGTCTACCAAACCAAATGGCATCATCATGTGCCACTTCTAAAAATGAGGACATGTCATCCTCCCTCTAAACCCATGGGAGAGAGAAGATGCATGCCTCCAAGATGCACAATGAGGGATACATAAAGGAATACAAAACAAAAATACAAGAAACTCAACAAATTTAAAGATGAACATCATATACAATAATATCCATGCTTATACAAGAGGGAAAGAGAGGGTACTGTACCCATTTAATCCAAAATTTCCATACGACCAAAAAAATTTCAAAAATTTCCAAGTAACCACAAGCCACCAAAGTTCCTTATTCCTCTCATAGACTGTATCCCTCTTTGCCCATTAATTTCCAAGGTTTTTCAAACCTTTGAGGTTTCCTTAGCAAGGATGGGAGATGGTTTCCAAACCATATGGAATCCGATATCCCACTTCAACAAATTGAAAGGATAATAATAGAAATCCCAACAATATTTGTCCATAAATCCTTGTGGTAGCAAGAGGGATTATTCCCTCTTCCTCAACACTCCAAAATCCATTCCCCAAAGGGGGTGCATGGATAAAAACAATAAGGAATAAAAAGAAAAGTTCTAAAACAAATGAAACATAACATTCCAACACCCAAAAACAAGAAATATGGAAACAAAGATTTCATTATAAATAATAAGTAAATTAGGAGATGTGAGGCCTACGTAACAAGTAAGAGATGACCAACACCAAAATGCAATCCCAACCTCCAAAGGCTCCTTTCTCTTCTAATATCCAAAAATAACCAAGTAAAAATGAATCAAGAACTTCCAACCTTCTCCAAAAATGGAGGGTTAAATAATAAAAGGGTTCAAAAATAACCAATGGGATGGTGACATGTGTCACCCATCCCTTCTCAATTAGAATTCATATAAATGTTTCTTTCAATAATAGGATAAGGATCATAAATGGAGGATAATTTTTCAAAAAGACAAAACAAAATAATAATGCATTCCCTAATCCCAAGTGGAACCCAAAATTAAAAACATAAATGAAGATGGGGACAAGAGAGGGGTCAAAAGGGAGGTAAAAATCCTTTTAGCCTTGGGAAGAGTCCCTCTACCCATATGTATGGTCTATGGGGCTCATTTTAAGGTAAGAGTGACCCCCAACTTTCCAAACACCCTTCCAAATTTTCACCTTTTTTTCCAAATTAGAGATTTGGGAAAAGTGTCTCATTAATATGGGTGGTGGGGCTCACCTATTCCATTATTAGGTGGCCTAAAACCCTCTTAATCAAATATAAACTCAATTAACCCATCCCAAATCAAGTAGAACCAAATTAACCCATAAAAGTGACATAACCAAGAAATTAGGATAGATAACACTAAATTAATTAAATGGAAACAAACAAGCCAAAGTGACCAACCAAATGACTAATACACATGCCTAGAGGATGAATTTCCATAATTTAATCCTATTAAATAAAATAATAAACAAGTATGAACAATAAGGGGAAAATATTTTGCCCAAACAACCTATTTTGCAATGTTGGAGGTGCAATCCCTAAGTCCCACATTCTCCCGTGATGAAACTTGTAACCTACACAATCGATTCACACATCATACCTACTCAATGCCAAAAACCAAATGCAATGATACTACATATGTAAAAATTATCCAAACAATCATATGTTAACCCATCCAAATTAGTTATGCCAATAATCGTCCATTAATGAGAATCGTATAAAGATTACAAAAATATCCATGATATATATACCCTAATATAACCCATGTAAATTTGATATCAATATCATCATATCTAAATCAAACAATAATGAAAAAAAACGATTGAATGTTGCATTGTATGCCTCATACATAATCCTCGCTAAGAACAATTAACAACTAAGTGTTATCATGACGAAAAAATAATAATTACTCGAATCAAATAGCCACGATAATAATAATTCCAATTGCTTCAATCATGAATAATACACTAATTCAATGTCATCAACGAAGGGATCAAAATTGGTGGGCACTACATAAAAATATCAACGTACACAAGCTACAAAAATCAATGACATGAACTCGTAGGAGCTTTTTTTTTTTCAACCAAAGGAGAATGATGCAAATTTGGTGATCTGTCTTGTGGAGGCCATAAATTTTGATTTGGGAACTAAAACAACTCTATTTTTTATGAAAATATCTTAAAACTATCTAGCAATGGTAAGAAGTACTAACCACTTACAACACATTTTGACAATTTTGGATCTCGAAATCGTCCATCTAGGGCTTGAAAATTAGGTTTGAAGTTTTTTTATAAATTTAAAAATATTGTATCTTTGTAATAATGATTCAAATTGAGTTGAAACTCAATTAATATATTAATTTAAGTGTATGGATAATGTATGTAATTTTGTACCTGGTCTAGAAAGCTAAAATTTAAAACTTACTAAAATTAGCAATTTTTACTAAAAATAGTAAGTATAGTCATGTTTGGAGTGGAAGTCAAATTTAATTATAGCTCTATTGTAATTCAAATAAAATGACCTCTTATGTAATGTAAAATGGGAGAGGAAATAAGGATAATTATAGGAGTTTTATTTGGGAATTCACTTTCCCCATTATATATTTTTGTTATTGTTTTGTTTGGCCTTATAAAGTCATATCCTCACAATATTTTTAGTATTATATTTATATAGTGATCATACCTCATATTTGGATCCTTTTGGCATTCAACCAACTCAAATTTGAAATCAAGTGACTTGAAATACCGACATGAAGATATTTTTGTTGTAGAATTTTACGAAAAAATCAAGGGAGCTTGAAGTCGGTCATGTATCACAAAGTAATTGGGATGTCTTTCTCCAATAAGACCAACTATGTGTTAAACATAAAAGAATGGGCCCATATAAAATATACAATGTAATAATTCCCTGAAAACATAAGAAAATAGAAAAATGATGACCATAAATGTGTTTAGGAGATGTTAAGGAAGATTTTGACTCTAAAGGAAGTCTTGACACACAAATTATTCTCATTAATTTGATTTAACCAACGCACAAGATTATCTAAAAGGACATTATTAAAAGGTCTTGTGCCATTTTACACATTTAAATTTTACAAATTTATTAATTTATATCTCTTAGATTATACTAATTTGATACTTAAAGGGATTTAAAGTTTTAAAATATAAGGTACTCTTCGTTAACATAATAACTTCAATATTTTTATTTTTCCTTATGCGTGGAACATAGAGCGCCTCTCGAAGACCTTATCATGTATGATATTTAAATTTACTATTTTTTTATTTAAGACATTTTAATTTAGCAAGTAAATTTGTTTTGTATGAAAAATAACATCCACATGATGAGGATGATCAAAAAATGACAATGAGGAGGAAAAGGAGGAGAATACGGATGATTAGTATTATGAGACTAACGAGGTTTAATGAACTAGTAGTCATATTTTATACATTTCTCACAAGAACAGATATATTCCCTAAAAATAGTGTATAAAGTATTAATGCACTTAATAATTTATTTGTTAATTTCATTTTTATATTATAATGAGTACAATTATGAATTTTGAATTTATACAAGCATCGTAAATAAATATTGTATTTTATAATGCATTAGTTATAAAAAATTGTTTATGATTCAATTATAGTTGTTATTTGTTAGAAATAAAAATTGATTTATATATACATGTTGCATGTTATTGATATAATTAATACACACTATACATTAAATAAAAAAATATTAATGAAATAATTTACAATTTGTATCTTTTGATTTGAAAGTTTTTATTTTATTAAAATTATAACGCAAATGGAATGAAATTTTGGATTAAAAAGTCACATGAAAATTTGTTAAATAAAATTTTAAATATAAGAAAGAAATTCAAATTTACTATTTCTAATGCAAAAAAATTAGATAGAAATATCCGTAGGGACCTCTACCAAAATATCCCCAAAATCTTTTCTAAAAACTATCAATTAGCAAGTAGAGTCTCTAATGTTATTTGTGATGAAAACATGTTGTGATCAAATTGATTTCATGATGATGATGCAGAGCACCCGAGTTCGAAGTAATCTTTGATCATAATAAAGAAGTGAATAGTTAGATTTAATTGTTGGTTGCATTCTATTTTGCATTTTTGTGTGATTAGAAGGACACACAATGAATAGGTAGGTTTTTTTAGGTTGTGTACTATTGTGTTGTATTATGTGGAGTGAGAAAGTCCATTGTGTAATGTTTGCCAAAGTGTATAGTTTCATTGCACAATCTCAGTCTATGCACACACTGTGCAATCTTCAGGTGTCATTTTCTTAAGCTACATAAAAAAATTAGATTCATAAAGATAGATTGGTTTCTCAATAATATGCAAATAGTCATAAAATCCAACGGATGTTGTATATTATTAATAATCTTTAATGGAAGCCACAAAGTACTACTAAAGTCAATAAATATTAAGTGTATGATCTAGAGCCATGAATTACTATTTGGAGTTGTATAACACTTCAAGGAGGCTTGAAGATATGAATAATTGAGAATTTAATTTTTGACATTGCAAGTTTCAAAAAGGCTAGTTGTTTGTTCATTGCATCTAACGATAGGACCTTTAGAAATTCACATTTGAATTCCCTAATTTTACAAGTCTTAGTGTGTTGCATTGGGTGGCTTGTATACCTATATAAATGAATCCCGATTACCTTAGAATTTATAGTGGACATAGCACAAGGTATAAACTTAGTGCTATCTTATTATAAGAGTGTGAATGTGAGCTTAAGGCTTGAAGCTCAGTATGAGATTGCATTAAGTGATCTTACATGACACAAGAATGATTATGTGATGTATTGATTATATTGTTGGAGATCATTATTAGAATTTTATTCTTTTGATTATATGACTTGAAGTAATTTTTTGTGTTATATTTTTCAAATTTGTGTTCATTTGATATTCTCACTTGTTCATAATTTCTTTCTATTTGGTTTATTTTATGCATGTATTTTAAGGGTTACATGGTTGAAGGTTTTTTTTTTTATTGGGAACCCGAATCACATCTACATTATTTGGTATTATAGATAAATAGTATTGCCTTACATTTAGAGGTACAGAAGATCTTTGAATTTTTTCATATTTATCAGTGTGGGTGGAAAAGAATTGTAAAAATATTTCGATAGGGAACTATTGGAAAAGATTAAGAGAGTGGCACAAGTAAGTTTTTGGCTTTCCATTATGTAATTTTGGGTAGAATGTCATTTTATAAATATTATAATACGTGACTATTGGGTAAAATATGTTAAGAACAAAATAAACATTTATAGTTTTCCATTTTATGAAAGGTGGGCATCTTCTAAAGCAAGATAATTGTTGGGTGAAATATTCCAGAGGTTGTATAAAATTGAAAAGCTGAAGGAATGTTATTAGAGGGTGTTGGAATTAGGATTTGATAGTTGAGGATTTGGTTGAATTAATGTAGATGAAGCAACCTCTCTTAGAGGCCATGAAATACACACCATGCTTAGGTATAATTATGGAAGATCAAAATGATGATGAAGGATGACCAACACAATAAAAAAGCACATGGTGAAAACAAAAATTTTAATAAGGAAGAATAAGAAGTGTAAGAGGGTCTAGAAGACATATTGTTACACATAATTTTTAAAGTGGGGAGTCAGCCTAGATTAGCTACCCAAAATTATTTTAGTCATTTAGAACTAGAGAATCTCATAGATTGGATAAAAGAGATCAAGAAGTATTTTTGTATGAAAAAAGGAAGATACTAAGAAATTGAAGTTTACATGGACAAATTTTAAGGGACATGCATCTCTTTGTGGAAACATATCAATACAAACCAAGTCCAACATAGAAAGTAAAGAATTAAGACAGTGAAAATTTAAGGAACCCATGTTAAAAAACTATAGAAAGGGTAGTGAATCTTGTTGAAACAAGATTCATTGGGATGGAAAATTTTACAGAAATGATAATTGTGACTATGGTGAAAATGGGAAAAAATTATTACAAAAAATTTACATATGTAAAGGAAAATTTTGACTAATTTTTCTAATTTTACAAAATATTTTGGGAATTTCAATTGTCGTTATTCGATTATATGCTAATTTTTTATCCTATTAATGGTATGAAGTGCGTTATATGGATTACTTACTTAAACAAAAACATTATTGAGTTATAAAATATGGACCCATTTTCTCCAAGCATTCTCAAGATTAAACCTGACCGTTGATCAATTAGCCATTTTCACCATTGCATGTAATTTTGGGAAAACCCATGATGTCAAAATCCTTCCACACAAATCCAACTAGAATTATATCCCATCCATCGATCTCTTCCAATGATTCAACATCCTATGCTATTTTTTATTTAGAGTCTCCTTCATTAGTCTTTCTTTACTTTGAAGTTTTTCTATGATTTTTAAAAAGTGTCTTGCAAATATTTTCCTTCACTATACATTATTCATATTTTACCTCTTAAATGTTGGCACAAGTGATCCAAGGCCCCATATAATTTTTGGTGATACAAAAATGTATTAAAACCTTTGCCCATAATTTTAAAGGAGGTCTATTAAAAACAACACATTGATATTAGAAACCATTTGGCTATGCAAGCGGGAAATAGTAACATTTGTGATTATTTTTGGTGAATCTAGGGTGGGCATATAATTCCTAAATATCCAAATGGGACTTTCAAAATCTTAAGAAATAACCAAATTTTGAATATTAGCCACTAAAATTTTAACCGATTAATACATGAGATATACTTATGGTGAATCTCAAAGAAAATATAATTTCAATGGATTACACCTTCAATTTTTTCAAGAAATTTTAGAGGATTATAAAGAGAGAACTGAATGTGTAAGAATACACCCAAAAATTTTACTAACTCACCATTATACGGAATATGTGAAATATGACATGTCAAAGATATCCAAGTATATGAATAGATTGTAGATTGTGATTTAGGATGAGTTTAGCATGATACAAGTATATTGCATGGAAGAATCATATCAGATGTTGTGATGCCATAGGATAATTTGAAACACAAGTAAGCAAGTGTAGCCTGTGGAAAGGGAAGAGTTGTGAAAATCCATGGGCGGGGTGGTAGTAGAGATATTTCAATGTAACATAAAGGAAAGGTGAGTTTAAAACTTCACATATAAGGAAATGGTAGAAGAGGAGTAAACATTGGTAGGGGTATATAATCCTTTGTTCGTAAAATATGTCAAAGATTTAAGCGCACATGTGATAAGTGTGAAGAAAAGGTAATAGATCCTATGAGTTCCCACACACCTAGGGTGATAGTAAACATGGATTCATAAGTACACATATTGAGTAAGGAGAGGAATACGGAATGATAACCCATGAGGAGGAACCATATATGGTATAATCATTGATGTTTAAGTGTGTGTTGTTGAAACCATCCAAATCAGAAGTTAGTCCGAGAAAATGAAGAGTCAATTTAGAAAGATATGTAAATCTAGTGGTAAAGTATAAAAATTTATAGTAGATAATGAATTTTTAATAATTTAGTTATACAAGAGATGGTTGATAAGTTTGGGTTGGAAATAATTGAGCATATGAATCCATACAAGTATTTTTGTTTGTAGAAGGGACACCAAATTTTTACGATAGAGCAATGTTTGGTTGAGTTCCATATTGTAATATATGAGGACAAAATATTATGTGACATCATTCCCATGGACTTTTTAGTGTGTATTTGTGATAACCATGGAAATTCGATAACATTATGTAGTATGATGGTCATGTAAACACATACGAAGTGGGGAAAGATGTAAATAAGTATATTTAAAATCTATTAGTAGAGAAGAGTGAAGCCACAAGTCTAGAAGTGTTATTTCTCTCAAGGAAGCAATTCATGAGAGAGGCGAACTAGATTATTTCATGTTTTGCACTCATAACATGAACCACATAAAGAGAAGATGTGGAGGAATAGGTTAAGGTTAAACACAATGTCATGAGAGGTGAAAGATATGTTAGGTGAGTTTACAGAGATTGTGTCAAGTTTGTTACTTGAACAGTTACCACCTATGAGGGATATAAGTCACCATATGGATTTAATTCCAAGATAAATTTTGCTAAATAAGGAAACATACATGATGACATCACAAGAGAATATGGAGATATAGAGTAAAGTGTAAGGATTTTTGGATATAGGATTGATCGGAGAAATTTTGAGCCCGTGCACAAAGTGTCCAAAATTTTAGCATAGAATAGGGGTGGTGAATGTAATATGTGTATTAGTACAAAATACATCAATAATATCACCATCAAATACATGTTTACATTTTCATGCATGGATGATATTATGTATTGTTTGTGAAGAACATTATTTCAAGTAAGATTGATTTGAAGAGTGTATACCATCAGTTTGTATAAGGTAAGGAGATGAATGGAAGATAATATTTAAGACTCAAAAATTGTTTTATGAATGACTTTTGATGTCCATCGAATTGAGAAATGCATCAAGTACTTTCATTAGGTTAATGTATGAAGTCCTAATACCATTTTTAGGCAAGTTTGTAATTGTGTACCTAGATGATAATATGATTTTCAATAGGATATGTGAATAAAATTCATTACAAATTAGACAAATTTTCTAGAGATTACATGAGGAGGATTTTTTGATTAAAATTGAATAAATTAAGTGTTATATAGGAGGAGATAATATGTTTGGAAATTTCTATTTCTCAAAGGAATGAAGATGGACCTAGAGAATATTTTTGAAATATTAGAATAGACATAACTAAGGATTACTTATGAAGCACACAATTTGCATGGGTTGGCTAGATTTTTACCAAAAGTTCATTAAGAAATTTAGTGGTATGTGTGTTTCGATCATGGAGACCATGTGAGGGGGTAGGAAGAGTTCCACCTAGAGAAAAATCACAAACAAGAGTTAAACAAGAAGGTGACTGAATAAATAGTGTATGATTTATTGTTGTGATACTTATGATATAATTATTTTTGTTGTGTTAAGTAAAAAAGGAAGGCCTATGACATCTTTACGTGAAAATTTGGATGATGTAAAGAGGAATTATATAGATTGTCTCAACAATAATTTTATGAAATTACGTAATCCTTGAACCACTAGAGACATTATTTATTTCCGAAGGAATTTTTCTTGTTTACAAACCATCAAGAAAATCCACTATATGAGTCATCAAAGGAAATTACATTATAAGCATCTAAAGTGGGTTGGTTACCTACTCTGAGGATACACATTTTTTTGAAGCATAGAATTATGTAGTCACAAAATCATGCACTTATTATTACATTTATACCACAAAGTATGTTATTTTGTATATGAATCTCTTGTAATAATATTATTCACTAATGACCCATTCCCGGTTGTGTCGAAAGTTAGTTTGTCGTCATTGTTATTTATTTGGTACAATCATTAGCTATCTATATAGTTTTGGGCATCTTTTACGAAGTCTCGGGTGTCGTAATTTCCTTTATTGTCATCTCCATTCCTACACTAGGACACCTAGGGTAGCTTTCGGGGCGCCCAATCTGTTATTTTAGGATCTTGTGGTTCTAATTTGATTGTTCAAGGTTGGTCTTTGTTGTTTCCTGTGCATTCCTCTAGGTAGTATTTGGAATTTTCGGTTCATTAGTGTTGAAATTTGAACAAGATATCCCTATATAAACATAACATACTCACTACATTATGGGCGGACATCTTACTATCAAGGGAAGCTACATACTAAGGCAAGGGACTACATTTGGGCATCTTCTACATTTGCATCACACAAGCATAGGGGGAAAGGGTTGTATTATTTTCATTCCATCCACCATTTGCATCTTTACATTTAGTTATTTCCCCCTACTTCTGTTTCATTGGCGCTAGGAGCTAGGCACAAAAATTACACACACACGCACACAAAACTACATGGGGTCTGAAATGTAGTGCAACACTTAGTCATAAGTCCACCATTGTGGCAACTAAGGTCAATCCAAACTATTCGTATGCATTTTTATTTTTTTAGAATTTTATGCTTTGAATAGGGTTTTATAGATGGATCTTCACATCACAATTACAACAACATAAGAGAAGTTATTGCCACAATTGTGTGAAAAAGATGAAGGTATCGTGAAGACCTTACAACATAGGCAAATTCAGATCCACGAGATTTTCTCGCAGACTACAACGCCCGAGATCACAAACCAAGGTGCCCCAAGTATCCTTCCAGTGCCTCGGTCTAGTCAAATTCTAAACTTCTACCATTCCCAAAGTTGTCCAGTCACATGTTTCTCGGTCTACATATCAAACTGCTTTAGTTGATCACACGGTGAGGTAAGTCAATTTTAGGTTAGTACCATATCCCTTTTATTTTCATTATTTCAATACATTCAAACAATAAAATAAAATATTTAGATTCAACATTTTAATATTTCATTTTGTTTCTATTTAGATTAACTCATAAAATACAATATTTATATTTTAGTTAATCATTTTGGTGAACCCTAATTTTAGAATACTTTGCCTTTGGATCCTTTTCAATACCTTAGTGGTTAAGCATAGTTCCTCTTCTTCACCCATCATGTCTCATTTTAGTGTCAATCCTATTTATGACGAGGCTACCATAGTTGAACTAAAAGCTTTATATATTACCCTAATGGCTACACTTGATCATACTCAACATGCACTTTTGAAGGGCCAACAACATGTGCCAACTAGTCTTGTAGATTCTCCTATAGGTATCTACCTCGTTGATGACCCTATTGCATTCACTCATTGTACACCATGTCATCCAGTCACTTGTGGTCCTTCTTCTGATATGCCACGGATGCTTTAGATGAATCTATCATTGATTACTTATTAGGAATTGATACTCAGTCAAGTATACATCATGACTCTTCTTATATTCCACCTATTGTTATATTTCCTCCTATATATTCTACTCGCCTCGATAGCACTCCTACGGAATCTCATTCTATCTTGCATTCTCCTTCATATTACATTGATGACCCTATTGATAGCGATAAATTTTTTCTTAGAACTCAATCTAGTACTAATTATTATTAGGAGTCTTCTTATTTCTCTATTGTTGAATGCAAATCTCCTATTCCATTGTTGTCTTCTCTTGAGATTGAATCCATTTGTGCATGAGTCACCACCATCCATCACTTCTTCTCCTTCTATTCCCACATCATCTATAGTTCCCACTTCATCTTCACCTATAGAGGTTTCATCCTTGGTCACCTCACCTATTAGGGATGTTTCCGATGTCAGTCATACTATTTCTATTGATATTCCTCCACCATCATCTACTATAGCTCCTTTGGCACATACTACTAATGTGCCTTTAGCATCGGACTCCACTTGTATCACCTTTTGACATCCCTATGATCACTCATAATGGAAAACTTCAACCACTTAATACATTGTTTCCATCTTCTACCATCCCCTCATAGGACATTCTCTCTCTAATGCATGTTGTAGGTCAGCTTCAATCTCAAGTTCATACTCTCACTTTAGAAAGTAAGGCCTATTATGCCTCTATCGACAACAATTATTTGCATGGTAATCCCATTCCTAAAAATATTCATAATTTCACCTTCCCTAAATACTTTACCATGCCCACTTTCACATGTTTTGATGGTATTGGTGACCCTCATGCTCATATCCTACACTACCATATGCTTATGGCCTCTCATTCTAATGATCGATTGTTACTTAAGGCCTTTCACTATAGTCTTGTTGATGAGGCACTACAGTGGTACACCCATTTACCCTTTGGGTCCATTAGCACTTTTTATGACATGGAGGACGCTTTCCTCTATTGTTTCATTATCAATAATGGCCCTAGAGTCACTTATGACCACATACCTACTTTACATCAGGGCTCCTCTAAACCTATCCAGGATTATATCTTACGTTTAATGCCTATATACACCAGCTCATATTTCAACCTAGTGACTTAGAGAAGCAATTAATTTTTTTTCGTGGCCTCATTTCTCCACTTAAGAAAAGGTTACAATATGATACTTGCGAGTCATTCATCCTCTTATGCTATAAATTTATTGACCTAGAAAAATATCTTCTCTCCTCCCATATCATCGATCCTACACATGTTTCTCTGACCATTCCATCCTCTAGTCTTTCACTCACACCTCTATTTGAGCATCAAAAGCAATCTCCACCTTTGCCTAAAGTACATTTCAAACCAGCTTAATCCACTCCTCCATCACTAGCTCATACTTCTTTGACTCTGCAGCAAGCTACTACTTCCACCACTACACCTCATTCATGTGAGGCTTTATATTTTGTCCTCATGCTTGACCACATGATGTGCTACGTATATTAATGGATGAGTGATTAATTTGGCTACCATCCAGCTAGCATCATCCCCCACAAAGATTAAAACATTAGTGTGACCAACATTACTGTAATTATCATCACACCAATGTGCATTGAAACAATGATTATCTCTCCCTACATGAGAGGATACAACTAGTGGATACTGATATCATCTCATTCGACTCTCACAGTGATCATTGTCTCCCTTACATTTTTAGTGTAGGCATACCACACTTGATATTTCTCCACCAGGTACTCAATTCATTGGTTGCTCACCGTCGTCCCATGCATGTTCTCCACCTCATTAATCACTTCCACCATCATATTCATTGCATCCATCACATCCACGCTATCCACCGCTTCATGCAGCTATGTCCCATGGGTCTCTGACACCCTCTACATATCCCATGGTTATTCCACATGACATTTAATTTGGTTCATAAAATCGCACTACAACCATTCCACACGCTTCCATCACCACACACCATCTTGGTATTTAGTAGGTGATTATTATCACCTTGCCTCCTAATGATGCACTTGTGTTCTTACGGTTCTTACATGAGTGTCGAGGAATTTTTTAAGAACCTTTCATCATGCGCTCCATCGTCTCATGTAGCACACTCAATAATTTCTCGATGACACACTCTTGCTTGCGAGGCTCATACTTGAATGCCGAGGGGTCTTAACCATATGGGCCTATTCACCCACATGTTGGGGCATCACTAATATCCACCCCACTCTCATCGTTCTAATTTTTTTACATTATCTTATACACATTAAAACACATTCATTATTCTTATTAAGATCATCCTTATACTAACTAGGTGTTACACGTTCCATTTATAACACTCTCGTTAATCATATTACATTTTTTATCTATTATCATTCACCATACACATTCTATCTACCACTAAAAATATTATCATATGAATTTACACTATTCAATGCACAACATATATAATGACAATCAATATTGAACCATACATCATCAATCACATTGCACAGTTATATAACAATAACACAAAATCATCATATATCAAAAATATGCGTTCATACATCATAACAAAACATGTCTCATCACGGGGAAAAAGCCCCCACATCATATACAATAGGCCATATCAAACCTCATCATCACTATCACTCTCAAGTAGTGCAAGAGCTCTAGAGCTAGAAGCTTCCCCACTAATGTGACACCACGGTTTGCGGCCTCAGAACTTCTCCCCCTGCCTCCATAGCATAGTAATATTTTTAGCTTGCTCTGCAAACTAACGCTACAAAAGGTCAAAACAATTAATCAACCAATCAAAATCAACGCGTTCAAATCAAAAATCACATCAACTTACAAGAGGTCTCTCAGATGACCTAACTTGGGAGCTACATTCACCACTCTTTCCCAAATGACATAACTTGGGAAGTTATTCTATATTCTGCACTTGTTTCTAGGTGACCTACCTTAGAAGCCAACATAAATTTTGTGCTTTCTTCCATGTGACCTAACTTGGAAGCCATTTTCATCCCTGTGTTTTCTTCCATATGACCTAACTTTGAAGCTCTCTCATATTCTATGTTTTCTTCTAGATGACCTAACTTAGAAGCCGCCATTCATTATGTGTTCACCTCGGATGACATAACTTGGAAGGCACCTTTCGTTCTATGTTTGCTTCCAAATGACATAACTTGGAAGCCATCATTCATGTTGTGTTCACTTCCAGATGACCTAACTTAGAAGCCACCTTTCATTTTGTGTTTGCTTCTAGATGACATAACTTGGAAGCCACTTTTCATTTTGTGTTTACTTCCAAATGACCTAACTTGGAAGCCATCCTTTCATCTTACATTTTCTTCCAGATGACCCAACTTGGAAGCTTTTACATTGCGTAGAACCCGTGGAATGGGGGAAATAATGCATTCCCTAGATCACTCCTATCATGGGTTAAGTGTTTGATAAAAATCATTTCGATCCAAAACCAAAAAAATTGATATGAGTTTGTTTGTAATGGCTAGTTCTTGAGGATGTAGTTAAAGATTGGAGAATAACACACTTTTCTCCCTACACTCTTCCTCTAGATGGCAGGACGCCCAAATCCTCCAGTTATTCATTTGTATACAAGTGTTCAGGTTGGGAACTGATCACTCCCTACCCACCTATTCATCATTATATTGCATTTGAAATCATCATACATCCTAATCATCACTTTATAACACACTTCATCTTGACATTTATGGTTTTCGTTACATTACATGGATCAACCTGTTGATCCATTGTTCAAAATTATAGTTCTATTGGCACGCTTCTACTACACATCTACGCATTCTTATACAACATGAGATTCTCGACTTTTATTAAGGTACACATATCTATCTACTTTATGTTACCAAGATTTTTGCTCACCAACATAAAGTGGGGAAAATGTAATCAAAAATCATGTACTTACTATTACATTTATACTGCCAAGTATGTTATTTTGTATATGAATCTCGTGTAATCAAAGTATTCACTAATGACCCATTCCCTAGTCATGTCCTTAGTTAGTCAGTCATCACTTTGTTATTTTTTTGGTACAGTCGTCAATTGTTTATACAGTTTTGGGTGTCTTTTAGGGAGTCTCAGGTGTCGTAATTTGCTTGATTGCATCTCCAGTCCTACACTAGGGCACTTAGGGTAGCACTGGGGTGCCCAGTGGTGCCCAAACCGTGATTTTAGGCACCCTTGTTTCCGTAACTTGTGGTTTTAATTTGATTGTCTTAGTTTGGTTTTTTTCCCTTTGCATTCCTCTATATAGTAGTCGGCGTTTTCGGGTCATTAGTGTTGAAATTTGAACAAGAGATCCCTATATAAACATAGCATACTCACTACATTATGGGAGGATAATTTGAGTGGGTACCATATCCCTTTTATTTACATTATTTCAATACATTCAAACAATAAAATAAAAATATTTAGATTCAACATTTCAAGTATTTCATCTCGTTTCTATTTATATTAACTCATAAAATACAATATTTATATTTTTAGTTAATCAAAGTGAAAAAGACAACAAGGTGATGGATTCACTAAGTAGGCATAGTTTTCCTTTGAAAAGGGTAAACATGGAAGTTATGGGTTTTAAAACCATGAAGAAGATGTATGTGCAAATGAAGATTCCATATAGGCATGGGAAGAATACACAAGTACCCATAAGTTTTATTATAATACATTACTGGACTACTTAGTGTATGAGGGACTATTGTTCCATCTTAAGTGGGTATGCATCTCGAGAGGATCGATACTGAGAAGAATTTGCTGAGAGAAACATTATCGGGGGGATTAGTAGGGCATGATGGTTTGGATAATAATTTAGCATGGCTAGGAGAGAGTTTCTTTTAGATGTGAATGAGTTTGGATGTGTTCAAGTTTTTGAAAGAGTTATGGATATGTCATATGGCTAAAAGGAGGCTCAAAATGTATGGTTATATTAACCTTCACCCATTCCAAAGATACCTTTGGGAGATAAAAGTATCTTTTTTTTTTGTTTTACCAAGAACACATAGGAGTGTTGATTCCATTTTTGTAGTGGTGAACAAATTTTTGAAGATGCCACATTTTATTTCTTACATGAAGGCTAGAGATACAATACATATTTCAGATTTTGTTTAGGGAGATTTGTACTGTTGTATGGATCGGTATGCAATATAGTGTTTAACAAGGATACTATTTTGTTGGTCATTTCTAGTGAACATTGTGGAATAATTGGTATAGATTTGTACTTTTTTTTAGCATACGATCTTGAGTGATGGGCAAATAGAAGTTGTAAATAAAATCCTTACATGTTTTCTCATTTTTTTAGTTTGAAATAAGTTAAGAACATGGAACTTAGCTCTAGTACAGTTAAAAGTTGCTTATAATAACTTAATGAATAGGAATACAATGAAAACATCATTTCAAATTATATATGGGAATGACACAAGAGATGTTGCAGAGTTGAGATACTTACCGTGTAATGAATAAAGGAGTTTAGAATAGGGGTCTTTACAAGACACATGAAGGAGGTACTCTAGAAAGTGTGTAGTCAAATAACAAAGTTGAATGCACAATATAAATAGTGCACATATAAGAAAATGAGAGAAAATAAATATCAAATTGGAGATATGGTCTTAGCACATTTTTTGAAGGAAATATTTTGCAAGGGAACATACAATAAAATTAAGTGGAAGACAACAAGATCATGTAGAATTTTTCTCAAAAAAACTTATGAGATTGAATTCCTTTTGCTCATCAATATCCCTAGTATATGTAATGTGGTGGATCTATATCCATATTATACAAGTTAGGAAAGTGTTGAAGACTCGTATTGAGAAGATAATGGATTAGATTGGAGAAGGTAGATGCCAAAGAAAGTGCATGATAAAGTAGAAAGAATGATAAACACCAAGATCGAGAAACCACATAGAAAGGAGTATAACAATTATTTGGTTAAATGGATGTTGATGATGATACTTAGATGAGTGCTACCTATGTAGTTCAACATGTTATTCGGAAGATCAAATTATTTGAGTAGAAGCTAGAGTTTACCCGAGGTGTATGATTCAGAGCATTCATGTTCACATGCAATTATGGATCATCAAAATCAATTAAACAGTTGGAGTCATTTTGTATTTACATTCTATTTTTCATTTTTGTTTTATTGGTGGGCCATATTATGAAGAAGTATGTTGTTGGTCGGTCGAAAAGTATTGTGTTTCATTTTATAGAGTGTGCAAGTCTATTGTGTAATGTTAGGCCTGTTGCAAAATTTGCACAATTTTATGGGAGTCTTTGCACAAGATGTGTAAACCTATATTGGCTTCTTAAGCATACATGGATAACCACAAAAGCCTATGAAAGCCATGGATTACTAAGAACCTATTTTGGAAGCCAAAAAGTACTACTGAAGCTACACAATACTAAATTTATGATCCGAAGCCGCAAAGTTTTGTTTGAAGCCGCAAAACGCTACAAGGATACTTAAAGTTGTGAATCATATACAAATGAATGTTTGAAGTCACGTGTTTTGGAAAGGATTATTGGTTGTGTATGGGGTCTATTGATGGGTCCATTATGACTTTGCATTTGAATCTCGTAAGTTTAGGAGTTTTAGTGCGTTACATTGGGTTGTTTGTATGCCTATATAAATGGATCCCAATTGCTTTAGGAAGCATACCATTGGTGTTACCTCAATGTTAGATCCTTATAAGAGCAGAGTGTGGATGTGAGATGAAGTCTCAAAGATGAGTATAAGATTACATTAAGTGATTTGACATGGCACAAGAATGATTATGTAATGTATTGATTGTATCATTGGCAATACGTTTGAGAGAATTAGTGTTCTGTGCATATGAATTGAAGTCTTATTTTTATTAAATGTTCCAAATATGTTTTCACTTAATCTTTGTTCTTGTGTGCAATTTCTTTCTATTTGGTTTAATTTATGCATGTATTGGTAAGGGTTGTGTGGTCAAATTTTTCTCTTCATTAGACATCCTAACCACGTCTATATCAAATGAGACTTATTTTCACAAATTTTTATGCTAAAACATCAAAATCTACTTATGTAACCACCATAAAGGAAGTCATGTGGAAGGTATATGATTGTGAATTTGCAAAAGAACAATTATGTAAGCCACAAATTTCTTTGAAAAGGAAAACGGGCTTGGAGATGGATGGTTTGGAGGAGTATATTTGGGTAAACGTAGGGACATATAGAAAAAGTCTAGAAGAATTGAACAATTTATCAATAACGTATAGATCTTTGTCTTTATGGATCATCCAAACCTTGTTCATCTTGAGAGTCTAGTGCTTTTTGCTTATTTATGAGTTTGTGCCAAAGGGAACCCTAACTAATCATATTCACGGAAACAAGGGAACGCATCAAACATTGGCCTTCCTCCAGGAGTATTGATCTGCAAAAGTTACTGAGATCTTAGACTTTCCAGATTAGTGCTCGTGGATGTATCACATGTTACCACTTCTCCGCAATGCTCACTCGTGTATATTGACCCATCAATGCTTTCATCTAATAGAAAAGTCTGATATTTACGAGTAAAAGAAACAAAGTCGAACTCGCAATTATGGGAGTAGGTAAGATAAAAAGAGAAAGTCCGATTGCAGAGTTGGCCATTGAGTGCCTTGCCAATGACAGGGACCTAAGACCACACATGAAGGAAGTATGACTTTTTAATAACAAAAATGTTTTACAACCCATCTTATTATTAAGAACAAATAAGATGAATGAAAGAAGTAATCTTCCATGTGCATAACATTGTACAAGCAAACTCTCTAGCTAGATCTTGATGAAGATCAAATATTTCTACAAAAGAGTCAAACATCTTTGATCGTGGCAAGTCATGAAATTTTAAAAGATTTCTATAAAGAAATGAAAGAAGTGTCTTGTGATCTCATAGTAAGAATACTATCTCAATATATAATGACCATTTATTTTCAAGATCAATAAAATAAATGTGATAAATAAGATCTATTGAGTTATCTATATACATAGCTAGTACAAAAAAATATTACTTGGGTTAATAGAACCCTCAAATTGCAGATCTTATCATTAAACTCGAAGATATGTATTACGGTAGTGATGATGCTTTTAAATACATACGGTAGTAGTGATGCTTTTAAAGAATGTATGCTAAGGCTCTAACCATTCACATCGTGGGTACAATCTAAATATTACATATTTGATACCATTAATTTGGGAGCCCTTTTAAATAGATTTGGTGCATCAATTGATGAATTATGCGAAGGAAGTATGTTCATGTTCATGCTCTAGTTGTGTAGAATCCTTTCCATACCAGCTAGAGTAGATCTCACGTTATACAAACTTCATATAGGATTTCAATGCTTGATATTTATCTAATGAAATCATTTGAAGATATGGCCATTTGCCTAACCTATGTATTATAATCACCATTTCAAAGGTCATAATAATAATGAATGCGTAGCACCTAGTTTTTCTTTGAGACACTTGCAAGCTGCATGCGTACCCAAAATTGTAAGGTACTGTACTGCGGAACGATGTAATAAGTGCCCCAATGATGATACAGGTCTCTTCACAAGGTGTTCGGGATCCAGAAAAGCCTTGCGGATATGCGTTAACATCCCGCTTAGCCCCGTGTGCTTTGTTTTCCCTATTTTTCCTCTTTTCTTGGCTTTTTGGTCTTCAGTGACGAAACCGCCGCCCTGATGGGCGGCGGTCTCGTGACCGCCTCCCTGAACAGGGCGGCGGTCCTGTAACCGCCGCCCTGAGCAGGGCGGCGGTCCCGTGCGCGTTTTCCAGAACGTGCTTTTGACGGAACGCACGCAAAGATCAACGACTCACCAGCTTTTCTTGCCGACTTAAGCTTGCATTAATGTTTTTGGTCCCCTGGAATAGTGTTTTTCTTTTGTTTAATGTTTAGGAGTTCAGTTTGGATTTGATCTTTGCATGTTTGGATTCCTATAAATGCATGGTTTGTGCACATGCAAAGGGCCCCTGATTTTAGTTCTGAATTTTGCTCCAAAGTTTGTTTTAAATTTCTTGTTGCAGTAGATTTAGTTTTCCTTTGCTTAGGTTTCTAGTTTTCCATTGAGTGCCTTGGTTAGTTTTGTATTGCAGCTGGTAAGCCACATATCCAACTTGTGCAAGTGCAAACATCATTTGGGCCACCATTTTCAATCCAATCTTCATGTTTTCAGTACCATGGTCGTTTTAGTTTGCTTAGGATTGGTAGAACAGTTTATTGCAGGTTTGTTTTAGCTTTATGTTACTGTTGGTAAGCCACAGACCCAACTTGTGCAGACAGCATTATTGTTTTGGAGTAGAACGGTCTAGGTAGCCATTAAAGTTGCAGGTTTTGCTCTTCATACAGGCTAGTCTCAGGTTCTGGACGCTCTTTGTTGCATGATTCGCAGTAGACCCCGCTAGGAATTGCATAGGCCAAGCTCTGTACTCTTGTGCTATCCCTCTCCTATCCGCATTCTATTCTGTCTGCATTTGGAAGGCTGTCCATTGATCCAAATATTTATTCCTGTTGATGCAAGCATTTCACGCTTTTCTGGATTCACGTGAGCACAAAGAACGTGGAGATCATACTGAGGGGACAAGAATATACATACCGTCGGATTCGCCACTGTTCTGCGAAATCCAGGTTCCATCTTTCAAAGTTATAGTTAGAACTTATCAAATAAAGTAGTTAATCGTTTTATTTCAGTTATTTCCATTCTCGATATTGCCAGGGAGGTTGTGGGGATTGATAGTTTCTGAGAAACTATGATTCATTCCTCACTTCTGAGGTAGGATCGAGAATCTTGCAGATAGATTAGTTATTTCATTGTTTAGAATAGATATACAAAATTGCACAGACAAATAGCTACACTCGGCTATTTTGTTTGTTTTACTTTGTTAGTTTAGTTGTCAATTCTAAATATTTTAAATAGCTGCTTTCTTATAAATTGCCAGAAAATACAAAAAGAAATTATATACGTTAGAAGTACACTTAAAGTTTTACTTCATTATAGTTTGTCTCATTTCCGCTTTTGCATGACAATTACGGGACCCAGGGAGCCCAGGGAATACATTTTCGAGCCAATTGTGCCCCAGCCCAATACCGTAGTGGCAATAACTGATATTGACCAAAACCTTAGGATACAAGTCTTCCAAACAACAACAGACTTCCAACAGATCAGGTCACAGTTGAGAGGGTTAAATATCGAAGACGACCAAGCACATCTGTTTTGGTCAAATCAGCCAAACTACAGGTTATCCTAGAAAACATCCGCATGACTGTAGAAGGATTTGAAAGAGAACAAATATTCGGGTGCGATCCTTTAGTTCCACAGCCAGACGCTGGAGACACCCTAGTAGATATAGATACCAGCTTAAGAATCCAAGTCGCTAGAACACCTGTGAGGTATTCTGAGAAAATCGCACAATTGCTGATTCTAAACGTAGAAGCTGAAAAGGCTTACGACTACTGGATACTAGGGATCAGAACTTGATCTCCCGTATGACCATAACGGGACCGCAACAACCAAGAGTCTATGGTTGTGATCCCCAGATCCCACAGCCCAACGAATCCACAAGTCAGTTAGATATAGACACTGGCCTACGCACATTAGTATTTCAGTCCACCCCACTTCCACCTATCATCGTCGAACAACTGTCCTTACTAGATATAGCGGCTAACGAAGCTAGGGAATTCTGGACTAGGCCAGAAAATCGTCCATAGAGTCGACTATTTTCATTGTCCGCCATATGACCTTATCAGGAGATATATACGAAACAATCCCAGGTCACTTCCCACGTATTCCGCAGCCCATAGATCGAATCACGCCAGAGCTCGATATTGATTGGAGCCTTCGAGCAGTCATCCTCGCTGATCGATCTATCACACCAGTCCAAGTAAGAAGGGCCTTCTTTGCCTTAGATTCGCAAATACCATTAGTGCGTGTCGAAGACATTAGATTGCCTAATTAGCTTGTCAGCATATTCTACCCCCTACCGGCTGTCTCGGCACGACCTCGGGAGGTCGGGTACGCAGAAGAGTTACTTGTCGATTCTCACGCTCGCCTGTCACTTTTCCGACGTACAAAATTGGTGAACCCGACGTGAAACAAGCAATTCTTTCACCTTCTCTTTGAAAAGTTTCATCTTCTCCAAATCACCTTCGCTCCTTCCCATTATTCTGCGGGTATTCATATACCCCCCGAATATGTCGGGATTCGATGCATACGGCAGACCCCTCTTGGGTCTTGAGGCATACTACGCCCAACAAAATAGGCAATCATCACCCTCACTCTCAATGTGGGGCGACAACTATTCAAATAACCAATTGTCAACACAAACACCAAGGACTAGATATAACTCGTCCTTTCAAACAGAAGGGTTGGAGCAAATTGCTCAAACACAAACAGAGCCTTCAGGCTCAAACAATATGACATTGACTGGAGAATCTGCTTCATCTCCTCAGGTGTTACTTAGACCACATATTAGTAGACAATCAGATCCATACCTGGTCTTGGATGATGGACAATCAATACCTTATCCTAGGAGTGAACAACGCTCCCGGGGTATGTACCCACCTATAGGAGGTTTACAAGTACAACCCGAGACCCATTTTCAAGAAAATACCTCTACAGGAAATATTCTTGGAGAAACTTGGCAAGATAGCAATCAATTCATGACAGGCTATCACATGCCTATACAACACCGGGATATACAACAAACGCCACCAAGGCACGATATCATGGCTTCACCAAACGAAGTCATTTCAAATCTAATGGAAAAGGTTAGAGGATTAGAACTTGCCCAAGCAAGTCAAAATTCAAGAATCATACAAACAGGGAATTCCAATCCTCCGCACCATCCTAGCCAAGTGGATCTCCTCACAGGAGTAGGCACACTGGGTATGACTCCTCAATATTCACAACAAGTACCAACTAGACCCACTATCGCCAGTACTGTTCCTCTAGGTCCAGTGCAAAGCAATCCATTCCTGGATAGTACCCCTTCGTACTTAAACATGTACTCCAAATCACCACAAGGGGATTTGTACTCATCCCCCGGCATGTTTACTCAAATACAAGGATTGCCTTATGCCCCCGCTAACGCGTACGTTACGCCATATCAACAACCCGTTCCGCCACCACCTCCTCAACAAGCACCATCAATGGTTGAGACGTATGCAATAGGGACTTATTCAGAATATTTAAAAGAGCCCTTAGATTTCACCATACGAAGCGTTATGCTTCCAAGGCCTCTTCCCGATTTGCCTAAATACAAAGGAGAAGGAGATCCGAATGCGCATATCAAAGCTTATGCTACAGCCATTCGTGAATTACTCCCATGGGATGGGGTTGTTGCTAAAATATTCCCTAAGACATTGGAGGGCATTGCTCTTGATTGGTATTATAGAATACCCGAGGCTTCCATACATTCATTCAAACAACTCGTGTCTGAGTTCATCAAAGCCTTCGACATGAACAAACTATTAAGGACAGGAATCAGGGAGTTCTTGCACATCAAGCAAGAACATAACGAATCTGTCGCCCATTTCATCCAAAGGTGGCGCACAGTCCTTTATTCCTCGGCAAGCGCTCCAAACATGGATCAGATGGAACTATGCGATTTATTCCTTCATTCTCTTAGCAGAGAGGTGAAGGAAGAAGTCCAGAAGTTCCCACTAAGGACTTATGACGAAGTACTTGAGAGCGCTCTGCGAATTGATCAAGCAGCGATAGATAGTGGCCGTAAGACGTATGGAACAAACGGGAGGTTAATCACCTCTACTCAAAATATTACAACCACCACAAACGTCAATCAAGGACCCAAAATCCTCAACAAAAATCGTGGGGTAACAACGGATGGGGTAACTGACCAGCCCAAGAGGGTAAATGTCATTAATACTCCGTCGCAAACAAACAACCAAAGAAACAACAATTTTACCCCGACGATCAATACGGTGGATTTTAATAATCCACAACAACAACGGCGAAATCCCATGCAAGGACCAAGCCAAAACGCCTTTGGTTATCAAAACCAAAATCAAAACCAGAAACAACAAAACTTTGGTCCTAATAGGCAACAGTTTGATCGGAATTTTAGACCACAATACACACCAAACCAACAAAACGGGAATTACAATCCCAATTCTTATTGTGGTTTCCATAAAATTCAGGGTCATGACACTAGAACATGTCGTGATTACAACAAATTCATGCAACGCTTGCCAAATGAACAAAAACAATTTTTTATGGATATGTTCTTAGCAGATCCTACGTCGCCAACGGCAAATACCTTCGCAGGGGCAGTTTCCCCTCAGAATGCCCCTCTCAAGATCTTTAATGATCCACTCCCAAATCATGATAGCGATAGGTTAAAACCAACTGGAACAAACAAAGGTGCAATAACAGGAAATAACGATCACGAGGCCTCAACCTCGCTAAATCCGTTGGTCGCGCCACAACTAGGAAGTCAACCACGACCTAAGGTAGTTGGATTAGTAGAGTTAGATTCCGATTTACCCGTTGAAGCAATTACGAGGACACGAGAGTATTTCTCTCAACCAAGTCCAAGCCATCTACCGGAAATAGACAACATCCAGCAAACCATAGAAAAACCCATGGGTGCCTATGATCTAATTAATGATCTAACAAAAACCTTCTCGCATATTTCATTCCTTGATTTACTAAAGAATTCCCCTGCTCATAGGGCTGCTCTTTTAGAGGCATTAGGTTTGGGCCATTTAATTAGCATCACCCCACCACCGGAAGCGCAAGTAAATCATATAGACTTTGATGTTTATCCTCCAGACAAGCAGATAGGGATGTCGAATTCATATTCGAAATAAGTAAAATGCCTACAGATGCTGAGATCGCACGCCGAGGCGATCCAGCCTTACACTTGCAAGTACAAGTTTATAATAACTATGTAAAACGGGCAATGGTTGATGACGGGGCTGCAGTTAACATAGTCCCTTTCTCTTTTCTCCAAAAATTGGGATATGGAGAAACAAACTGTTCTACTACACGAAATACCTTGAGAGGCTACGATAGCCTTAAAGCCACATCGATAGGAACTATAATACTACCGGTCACCTTAGGACCTAAAACAATCCTAACTGAGTTTTATATTATAGATCGGGAAACCAATTATAATATGATCCTCGGCCGACCATGGATTCACCGCATGAAAGCAATCCCTTCCACGCTATTTCAAGAAGTAAGATTCCTGCATCTAGGAAAGGTATTTATAGCCAAAGGTGATCCAAAGCCGTTTGACGTACACCTGGCTGATTTAAAGAAGAGACCAGGTGTACACTCAGAATTCGAACTGCCAACAAACCAACTTAACAAACCCTCCGACTCAAAGCCAGAGGAAAAGTTGATACCTACGACGGATCTTGAAACTACCAACATAGTCCAAACAATTCCAAAAGGTAAAACTAAAGAGACAGTATCATTAGAGACTACTGCGAAGATCGTCGAATTAATAGAACAAGATTCACCAATATTTTTACCATTCGATTCAGTAGGCATAGGATTTTCCTTAGGTGTTGGTTCCTTGCCAGCAGAAGATCTCTGTATGGTAGAAGTAGAGTGTGCAAACACAACGGATACACCTGCATCCATACTTCCAGCTAAGTATTGGACTCTCCATTTTGATGGAGCTAAATGCCGTTATGGAGCGGGGGCAGGTATAATTCTTACATCGCCCGAAGAGAAGGTCCTCCCATTCTCTTTTAAATTAAACTTTGAATGTACAAACAACGGTGCTGAATACGAAGCCCTCCTCCTTGGCCTTACCTTAGCCAAAAGAATTGGTATTGATAATATCAGAGTTTTAGGAGACTCGCAATTAGTTGCAAACCAAGTTTCAGAGGTATATGAAACTAAAGCCGAACACTTGCAACTTTACAAAAACGCTGTATTAGATTTAAGCAAAGCGTTCAACTTCATATCCATTGAAGCAATTCCACGAGAGAAGAATCTTCTCGCCGATTCGATAGCAACTTCGGCATCACGCTTCACTCCAAGCAATGAGCTAGAAGATACTCATTTTACGGTATCCATTCGTAACGAACCATTAGTAAAAACGATGATGGATCCTCTTTCAAACGGAAGTGAATCTACCGTCCTAGACCATGTTGGAAATGATGCGGCTACTTTGGATTACTTAAATGCCTTTGCAGCACTACATCTCTCCTATCACACGCTAGATTTATCTCTGATCTCGCATTCATCTTCCTACTTCGGAAATCCCGTAATGAATCTTCCCTCGCAAAGGGAACCTAACATATACGCAATAGAAAATGGGGATGATTTAGATTTACCTCCAGCACCACCTGAGTTCGAAGAGGGTAACGCCTCTTTAATCGAAGAAACAATCGATGTCAACATTGGGACAGAAGATGAACCAAGAATTTTAAAGCTAGGTTCTTCATTAACGCCAGAAGAAGTAGAGATACATACTCAGGTTCTCAGAGAACATCAGAAGGCATTTGCATTTAATTACAAAGAGATGACCGGAGTCGCACCCCACATTGCGGTACACAACCTTGTCACTAGATCAGATGCAAAGCCTATTAAACAGAAATCAAGACCCATGAAACCCAAAGTAGCTCTCATGGTAAAAGAGGAAGTAATAAAACTCCTTCAAGTAGGATTCATCAAGCCAGTTGACTACTCCCAATGGGTATCCAACATCGTTCCCGTTCTCAAGAAGAATGGAAAGATACGCATCTGCATAGATTTTCGAGATATCAACAAAGCTTGCCCTAAGGACGACTTCCCATTACCATCCATAGACGTTATTGTTGATGCAACAGCAGGTTTTGAACTCTTGTCTCTCATGGATGGATTCTCGGGATACAATCAAATCAAAATATCCGAGCAAGATCAAGCTAAAACCACGTTTATAACTCCTTGGGGAACCTATTGCTACGCTGTTATGCCATTCGGTCTCAAGAACGCTGGTGCTACGTACCAGCGGGCCATGACATACATATTTCATGATTTAATCCATAAAATTGTGGAATCCTATGTAGATGACTTGTTGGCTAAGGCCAAGAAGCGTTGTGACCATCCTGAAGTGCTCCGCATCATCCTTTCACGCCTAATAGAATACGGGGTTACCCTAAACCCAGAGAAATGCGTCTTCGGTGTAACGGCAGGAAAGCTCCTAGGTTACATCATTTCGTCACGAGGGATTGATGTTGATCCAGCCAAAATTCGGGCTGTCCTCGAAATGGTCCCACCCTCGAGTGAATCTGGAATCAGATCATTTCTCGGGAAGCTCGGTGCAATCCGGAGATTTATCCCAGATCTAAGCTTCGCCGTTCATCAATCAACAATTTACTCAAGAAGGACTATAGCATTAATTGGGTGAAGATTGCAACGAAGCTTTTGATGTCTTGTGTCAAGCGTTTCTTGTTATCACCGCCTACGCTAATGCCACCAAAGCTAGATCGCCCTTTAATTTTGTACTCACGGGCTACCGATGTTTCGTTAGCTTGTATGCTAGCCCAAGAAGACGATGACAAGAGAGAGCGTGCAATTTATTTCATTAGCCGAACATTGCTCGACTACGAAACGCGCTATACACAAGCGGAGCGAGAATGTCTTGCCATAGTCTTTGCCACTAAACGCCTAAGACACTACATGCTAAATCAAGAGACAAGGGTCATAGTAAAGACGGACCATTTACGGACTTTTCTCACACAAGGGTCCCTGTCCAAAAAAGCTGGACGTTTTATAACCTTAATGGGAGAGTTCGAATTAACTTTTGTAAACCAGAAGTCAGTTAAAGGACAAATCATTGCAGATTGGTTAGCTGATAACCCGCTAGACGGAGGCGATTTAGTAGACTTAGACTTTCCAGATGAATGTGTTTACTACGTCGAAACCCGACCTGCTATATCTGAGTGCCCTTGGTACGCTGATATTATTAGTTATATCATGGACCATAAGTACCCAGAAGGAGCTACACCTCAACAAAGAAGACGGTTACGTATTGTCGTAACTAAATACGTCATTATAGAGCAAGTCCTCTATCGGAAAGCATTCGATGGGATGCTCTTAAGGTGTATCGACACAGAAGAGTCCAAGAAGATTCTCCATGAATCCCATAGCGGTATATGTGGAGGCCACTTCGGTGGCCATGCCACCGCTCGAAAAATACATCGAATGGGCTATTTCTGGCCCACTCTAGAACATGACACAATAGAGTTTGTACGCAGGTGTCATAAATGTCAGGAGTTCTCTCATGAGATCCACATGCCGGCACAAGCTTTGCAACCAATCGTTACTCCATGGCCCTTTTCTACATGGGGCCTAGATTTGATAGGGAAATTCTCTCCCTCGTCCACAGACGGCCACAATTTTATAATCACGGCCACTGAATATTTCACTAAATGGGTAGAGGCCATGCCTCTTACAACTGTACCTGGTTCTGTAATCGCTAAGTTCATTTTGAACCAAATCATTTGCAGGTACGGTATCCCGCAAATCATTATCTCAGATAATGGAACTTCTTTCAAAAATGAAGAGGTTCGTGAATTATGCAACAAATTTAAAATCAGCCATCATACGGCCTCCTTGTACTATCCCCAAGCCAATGGGCAGGCTGAAGCAACAAATAAAACACTGAAAGCCATTCTCCTTAAAACAGTGAAAGAAAACAAGCGGGATTGGCATTTAAAGTTATATCCGGCCTTGTGGGCCCATCGAACTTCAATAAGAACTCCGACAGGAGCAACTCCTTTCTCACTGGTATTTGGGTCAGAAGCAGTTCTCCCACTCGAAGTTGAAATCCCCAGTCTCCGCATTTCGCTACAAGGGATTCTGGATGAGGATGCTTACAGAGAAGCGCGTCTTTCTCAATTAGAAAGCCTCGATGAAACTAGGTTAAATGCTGAACAACGACATAGAGTCTATGCCGACCGGATGTGCCGGCAGTACAACAAGAAGGTCTATGAACGTGACATATACGAAGGTGACCTAGTTCTAAGGTTAGACAGCCGGATCGACAAGAAGACTGGCGAAGGAAGGAAATTCCGGCCCAAATGGTTGGGCCCATACCGAGTCACAAAAGACTACGGAAATGGTGCATACCTCTTATGCACGCTAGAAGGTGAGGAGTTTGGCGAAACAGTCAATTCTCTCCACCTCAAGCGTTTCTACGCGTAAGCAGCTAACGCTGCCTATATAACTATCTACATTGCATTTTCATACAAATTAGGATCATTTTGTCCACTTGTTCTTACACAAATTGTGATCAAGGAATCTATTCTCAAAGTAATTTATTTCAAACTCGTGATGTTTCTGGCATAAAGTTCTTTAATCATATCTCTCCATCTTCACATTATCAAATCACTTCAGAATCTTTTATCAAACAAATTCAGACATGACGAAGTCCTAATGGTAACCATACCAAGATCTGCAAGTTTGTTCTCGCTTTGATTTCTTCTTAGGATAGGTGTCTTGCCTATGGTCTGTTCTAGAAGCTTCATGGTGTCACATCTATCCCATATACACATCTCTTTGGAAATAAGCATATACTGACAGTTTACTCAGATAGACAAGTCAAGAAGTGATTGAAACAGAAAATTTTATTTTACACATTTCCTTGCCCCACCAACCTTCGGTGATGAGCTTGCGTCTCTTACTAGTGACGTAGGGTTGGGAAAGGATGGAAATGCCCTTACTCACCTATGCCTTGCCCACGGTGATAAACCCATGCTTCTTACAGGTAGCATGGGGCAAAGTGTAGGGGGTCCTTTAAACAAAGTGAATGTTAAAAAGTCATAAACAATCAATTCAAACTTTGAGTCAATAAACGAATAAATCAGATGTTCAAAATTCCAAGAGAGTTAAAAATCCTAAAAACCCAGATTTTGTCTACTATGTGGCCATCTACGGGTCTAAGTCTGGATAAACCGCAAAGCAAGTTGCATCCAAAACTATGAAGTCATTCGGGTAGAATAAGCTTGTAGTTTTAATATGGTTCCACCAAAGCTTCGCCTATCTTTCATCACTATCATTTCACCATATTTCATAATTTGCGCCCTTCTTGGCTCTTGGTGATGAGCCCTCGCATCTTACTAGTTGCGTGGAGTTAGGAGTGGGGCAAGTTAATCTGTTCATCATACTGGTTATTTTCATCACTTTGCCAAAACAAATCATGAGATATCCAAAATTGCTCACAGAAGCTAAGATTTAAGATCACAATATATCTACAATATCATGTATCAGCATCATGAAACACAAAAAGAAAACAAACATTTGCACCATCTGTTAACCATTGCATACATTCTAGAAAGCATATAAAACATACATCGTAGTATACACAAAACAGTTGGAAATAAAGAAAGTAGAATACAAATGACAAGTTTTGATCCAAAACCGACGCATATATATAAATAAATCAAGTTTATATACAATGCCATCATGCGCTAGGCATGGTCAAAACGCTCAAAGAGCCCGTAATACACAAAAGAATGTAACTACAGATACAGAAAGCCAAGTGGCCTCTCAACCCCTGCGCGATCCCGCTGAAGGTGCGCGCCCTCGCCTAGGACTCCGGCTGCGCTGGCGCTCTGAATGGACGGAGGGCTCGGGGTCCCTAGGGGCAGTCGTGGTCTCGCCATGAGAGCGGCTCCTCATAAGACGCTCGGCTGTCCTATAGCCTGCCAACTCTGTACGGAGAGTTGACACCATCTTGGCCACATGCCAAACGGGAGCAAAGACGTCAGTGTGCCTGCCGGCTGCTGAGGGCTCTCCGGCATCCACGGATAACTCCGCACGGGTCTTATCCATAGGGATCATCAAAGAATCGACGCAAACCCTACGGATTAGATCCCGCCACTCATCAACAGTCTCTGCAAAGCAAAGAAAGAAAAACAAATTAGAAACTAGGCAAAAGATTAAAGTATACACAATGCAAATATAAGGAGAGTTAACATTCGAAAACAAATCCTAAAAAAACAAGCATTGAAAGGAGGAGAAGATAACTTACTCGGATCGCCGGGCCTCCAAGATGGGTCGCCAGGGCCAGCACCTGCTGCTGATGCCGCTGCCGACTGAGGAGCTACTCCTGTAGTTGGGGCAACATGGCGCCCCGCAACGGACTCATCGTCTCCACCATGACCTCGGGAGAGTGGCTCCTCAGAGGCCACGGTCTCTCTCTCTGCACTCTCCTCCTCTCTCTCTGCCCGCAAAATATCCTGAGTATCATGCCACTCAGGATCGCTCTCGTCCGTCTGCTCCTCTGACCCTCCCTCTGTGTGCTCCTCAGAATCGGAGTCAATATCTATAGGGTCGTCACTGCTATGAGCAGGACCTGCAGCAATCTGAAGTAATGGTGCCCGAGGCGCACCAGCTCTCCCTCTGGCCCGAACTATCCCTCTGGCTGCAATAGGAATGCCAGGGGTAATCACTGTCCAACCACGGCCTCTAGGCCCCCCTCTAGCCTCTCGGACTGATCTATAAACGGGTGCTACTGGAGGAAGCATAGCCGCGTAGGGGAGGCCAAACTGCTGAGGAACCCTGCTGAAGGGATGTACCTCTACCCGGCCCACACGATCAATAACCTGCCCTGTGATGGAGCAGGAGACCAATGTCGTAGTCTCCTCTCCCCATATACCTACCATAAGTCGGGTACGGTGTAGTCTCCATGTCATCGTGGTAAGGGTGGCTCGGCCGGTGAGGTGCTCTGAGCACTGACATACCGACCATCGGGCTGCCCTCACCGCCCCGGGATCTGCCACCGCCACGCCTCTGCCATACGGAATGAAACGCTCATACACCCAACTCATGACTAGAGTGGGGTGGCTCAAAGACTGTCCCTGCAATCGGACCACCCTGTATAGGTCATGATAGGTGGTCCCAAGATGTCTGCGCCGTGCGTATTTCCGGCCATGTCCCTCTATCTGTGCAATGATGGGGCCCCAGCAGTATAACAATGTATCCCCTCCCTTGTCCCCGATCAGTCTCGAGGCAAGGATCCCCATGATGGCCTGTCGAAATACGGGGATGGGCAAAGAAGGAATGGATCTAACCCGCACTCCCTTCTTCGGCCCCGTAGAAATGGCTGCATCCCCCATATAACCAGCCCACTGAGCTATCTGTGCCCTGGACCCCGCTGTCTCCAGTGTGAGTCTCCTCCCGATGATCGGGACCCCCAGGATGCGATAAACATCCTCCAAAGTGATGGTCCACTCACCACGGACCCCTGGCAGTCGGAAGGTGTTCCGATCCGCGTCCCAATATGAAAATAGGTCACAAAGAATCTGACTGGATGGAGCAACATGGGGCACACGCGACAAACGTAATATACCGGCCCTCTGCAATGTGTCCTCCTCATCTGCTGAGAGGGCATCCAAAACCCCGGGCAGCTGGGCCACACTCTCTCTCCCGGCTCCATCTAATGTACTCCTCTTTTGCCTGCATACACCCAAAAACACACAAGGAAGAGTAAGTTAGTATCTAAACAACATCAAGAGCAGCGTAAAAACACGTACAAATGCTAAAAATACAAGTAAAAACTTTTAAGTAAGGTTCTTGTGCATTCTGTGCAAAACCGCCGCCCTGAGCAGGGGGGCGGTTTCGTAACCGCCGCCTTAAGGGCGGCGGTCTCGTGACCGCCGCCCTGTTCAAGGCGGCGGTCGTGTAACCGCCGCCCTGTCCGGGGCGGCGGTCGCGGTCCGAAAACCCCCGCGGGTTTTAAACCTAAAAAAGTCCTAAAAAGTGAAAAATGACCATTTTAACTAAAAACAAAGCCTACCCAGTAGGCGCCCCCCCTAGATGGACCTTTTGAACCTAACAATTTCAAAAATAATCCCCCCATTGCAAAGAATTTGCCATTTCAAATTTGAAGAGGGAAAAACACAAAATGGAAGAAAACCAACCTGTGATCGCTGAGGTCGGTGTTCCGCTCGTGGAGGCATGATCACGATCTCGCTACGGACGTTTTGACTCTACTCGCGTAAGAAACCGTCACCGTGGGTCCCAGAGCTCAAAACCTATCAAATCGATTCACGCAAATGAATAGGAAAATGGGCCCACTTTCATATATATAACGCCCCGATTTGTTTTAAATATCCTTTTCACAGGTTCGGAGCGCCGACGGAGGTAAGTTTCTATCCTCGCACAAATGGTACGTCCTCTTTCTCTATTATTTTAACGTTTATTTTTCAAATTATTGTATCTATCTGCATTTGAGTGCTCTTTTCATTTTGCAGGTAGCGGGAATTTTGGACGGCGTCATTTCAACACACGGGCGTGTAAGGTATAATTTCTCACTTCCCATTTCGGGACGGCCATGCTCGGACCCACCGTTTTATGCCTCTTCATGGCTAAAACGCTTCTCCGAGGGGGCAATATGTACGTACCCAAAATTGTAAGGTACTGTACTGCGGAACGATGTAATAAGTGCCCCAATGATGATACAGGTCTCTTCGCAAGGTGTTCGGGATCCAGAAAAGCCTTACGGATATGCGTTAACATCCCGCTTAGCCCCGTGTGCTTTGTTTTCCCTATTTTTCCTCTTTTCTTGGCTTTTTGGTCTTCAGTGACGAAACCGCCGCCCTGTCTGGGCGGCGGTCTCGTGACCGCCTCCCTGAACAGGCGGCGGCTGTCCAGAACCGCCGCCCGAGCAGGCGGCGGCGGTCCCGCATGCGCGTTTTCGTAACGTGCTTTTTTGAACGCACGCAAAGATCAACGACTCACCAGCTTTTCTTGCCGACTTAAGCTTGCATTAATGTTTTTGGTCCCCTGGAATAGTGTTTTTCTTTTGTTTAATGTTTAGGAGTTCAGTTTGGATTTGATCTTTGCATGTTTGGATTCCTATAAATGCATGGTTTGTGCACATGCAAATGGCCCCTGATTTTAGTTCTGAATTTTGCTCCAAAGTTTGTTTTAAATTTCTTGTTGCAGTAGATTTAGTTTTCCTTTGCTTAGGTTTCTAGTTTTCCATTGAGTGCCTTGGTTAGTTTTGTATTGCAGCTGGTAAGCCACATATCCAACTTGTGCAAGTGCAAACATCATTTGGGCCACCATTTTCAATCCAATCTTCATGTTTTCAGTACCATGGTCGTTTTAGTTTGCTTAGGATTGGTAAAACAGTTTATTGCAGGTTTGTTTTAGCTTTATGTTACTGTTGGTAAGCCACAGACCCAACTTGTGCAGACAACATTATTGTTTTGGAGTAGAATGGTCTAGGTAGCCATTAAAGTTGCAGGTTTTGCTCTTCATACAGGCTAGTCTCAGGTTCTGGACGCTCTTTGTTGCATGATTCGCAGTAGACCCCGCTAGGAATTGCATAGGCCAAGCTCTGTACTCTTGTGCTATCCCTCTCCTATCCGCATTCTATTCTGTCTGCATTTTGAAGGTTGTCCATTGATCCAAATATTTATTCCTGTTGATGCAAGCATTTCACGCTTTTCTGGATTCACGTGAGCACAAAGAACGTGGAGATCATACTGAGGGGATAAGAATATACATACCGTCGGATTCGCCACTGTTCTGCGAAATCCAGGTTCCATATTTCAAAGTTATAGTTAGAACTTATCAAATAAAGTAGTTAATCGTTTTATTTCAGTTATTTCCATTCTCGATATTGCCAGGGAGGTTGTGGGGATTGATAGTTTCTGAGAAACTATGATTCATTCCTCACTTCTGAGGTAGGATCGAGAATCTTGCAGATAGATTAGTTATTTCATTGTTTAGAATAGATATACAAAATTGCACAGACAAATAGCTACACTCGGCTATTTTGTTTGTTTTACTTTGTTAGTTTAGTTGTCAATTCTAAATATTTTAAATAGCTGCTTTCTTATAAATTGCCAGAAAATACAAAAAGAAATTATATATGTTAGAAGTACACTTAAAATTTTACTTCATTATAGTTTGTCTCATTTCCGCTTTTGCATGACAATTACGGGACCCAGGGAGCCCAGGGAATACATTTTCGAGCCAATTGTGCCCCAGCCCAATACCGTAGTGGCAATAACTGATATTGACCAAAACCTTAGGATACAAGTCTTCCAAACAACAACAGACTTCCAACAGATCAGGTCACAGTTGAGAGGGTTAAATATCGAAGACGACCAAGCACATCTGTTTTGGTCAAATCAGCCAAACTACAGGTTATCCTAGAAAACATCCGCATGACTGTAGAAGGATTTGAAAAAGAACAAATATTCGGGTGCGATCCTTTAGTTCCACAGAATGTTACACTGGAGACACCCTAGTAGATATAGATACCAACTTAAGAATCCAAGTCGCTCGAACACCTGTGAGGTATTCTGAGAAAATCGCACAATTGCTGATTCTAAACGTAGAAGCTGAAAAGGCTTATGACTACTGGATACTAGGGATCAGAACTTGATCTCCCGTATGACCATAACGGGACCGCAACAACCAAGAGTCTATGGTTGTGATCCCCAGATCCCACAGCCCAACGAATCCACAAATCAGTTAGATATAGACACTGGCCTACGCACATTAGTATTTCAGTCCACCCCACTTCCACCTATCATCGTCGAACAACTGTCCTTACTAGATATAGCAGCTAACGAAGCTAGGGAATTCTGGACTAGGCCAGAAAATCGTCCATAGAGTCGACTATTTTCATTGTCCGCCATATGACCTTATCAGGAGATATATACGAAACAATCCCAGGTCACTTCCCACGTATTCCGCAGCCCATAGATCGAATCACGCCAGAGCTCGATATTGATTGGAGCCTTCGAGCAGTCATCCTCGCTGATCGATCTATCACACCAGTCCAAGTAAGAAGGGCCTTCTTTGCCTTAGATTCGCAAATACCATTAGTGCGTGTCGAAGACATTAGATTGCCTAACTAGCTTGTCAGCATATTCTACCCCCACCGGCTGTCTCGGCACGACCTCGGGAGGTCGGGTGCACGCTTGAAGAGTTACTTGTCGATTCTCACGCTGCTTTGTCACTTTTCCGACTTACAGTAACATCACTTTTGGAACCTCTTAGGTCATTTCTAGAGTAGTGACATATATTTAAATTTTTGACACACATTTCCCCCTTTTGATTACCTCCACATTACCTTTATCACCTCTATTTTCGCGCAAATTCATAAACTCAAGATCACTTTAAGTTTGTTAAAGGCCACTTACACACTTTCACTAACATCTCTTCATGTACAAGTCGGTGTTTCCTAACCGCATGATTAGCATCAACAACCATATATAGGTTATGTGAAGAATATGTGTTTCCTCAATGCCAAACACATTCTTCTCTATTGTAATCTTCAATCGATTTTTCAAATTACGAACATTCCTGAATACATCCTAAATTACAATATCATTTGAATCCTTACACTTGTGAAGATCACACACATGGTAACTTCTTATGCACATGACTACACATGAGCATTCCAAGGGAATCGTTGTATTTTTCTCAAATGATCTCCAATAACTTCATGGTAGATGTGCTCCATCAATATGAACATCGGTGGTAAGAACCCCTAAATATGAAGTATGTGACAACATACACAAAGCTACTAATCTTATGTAAAGAGATAAGGGTGAAATAATTTTTTTTTCAAAGTCTCTCAAACTTGGACCAAGTGATCAAACCTCATGTAAAACATTAAATACGGTTTTCCATTCCTTTGAAGATGTATGCATACCACAAAGATGTTGTGATGTGTGCTAACCTTCCAATTCGTGCACACGACATTTTCTAATATTAAACAAAATTGCATCGTGTGTCATTGAAATACTAGTAGCGTCAACTTCTTAAAATGTAATGGATTGTAGAAGACATTATGGACCTAACTAAATCCTATGGGTATGCCACAAATTATGGTTATTAAATCATGTAAAGAGCTACTCTAACTATTTTTGGTTGATGCAAATTTCTTGTGAACCCAAATTCTCTTGCATTATTTTTTTGTTTACAAGAATAGGGTTTCCCCTCAATGAAATAGTTTATAAAGAGTTTGAGTTATTTGAAAAATACATTTGTTAATAAAATTAAGTATTTTGTATTTAGAAAGATGCCTACTAATATAAAAAAATTTAAAAACAAGTTTTTCCACAATTTATAAACTCAAGTGAACTAACAAGTTCCTACATGGTCTATACAATTGTTTTCTTGAGTAAAAACTTTATAAATAATTTAATTCCTCCAATATAAATAGGAATTCTATTTAATTTTAGAATAAAATGTGTTTCCCTAAATCAATAAAAAAATTTATAATAGAGAGTATGAATATTATGCTTTTATTGTGTAATCACCATTGACACACTCCCTTCACTATGGGCATTGACTTATCTGCATAGGCGGTGCTACTCTTCCACACCTCTACGAAATCAAGTTCCATCTAATGTCTTCCTTCCATATATTTTTAGCTAGATCATTGTAGTTATAAGATTAAAAATATATATCTTTGATTGAAAGAACCCTCGATCTTTAGACAAGTCTACATGTTGGGTCATCGAGTATTCTAAAGTTATTAAATTATTTATCCCACTTCCCATTGAGAGTTTACCAAATGTGGAGCTTTTCGCTTGTCCCACACAACTAAAAATATTTCCCCTCAAAAGGAAAATGCACGAACAAATCTTGAAATTTCACCTCAATGTTTCCCAAATCTCGTTGTAGTAAGCTATTGGAATGTCAACACAATGTATGCACTCCCCATATAAATGACATACATGGTACTATTAATAGGTAATCTCTCATGGATATTATATGCAATGGAAAAGTTGCAAAGCTATGGAATGAGGCTAAAGAACCTCAAAGCTTAACTAACTCAGCCATGCACCATGAGATAAGAGCTAAACAAGAGTTAATCCTATACATGCATCATAACTTTGACAAAAACATAAAAACCTAGCATATATACTACTCTCTACTCTTTAGATCACTAATTAAACATTAAACCTAAGAAGATCAACTTAGCAATCAAAGGTGTGATTAGTTGTTTATGGTTTTCAAGCTTTTAAGAATGGAGTCTCACCATTAATGGCTTTAAGGCCAATGGTTCTCTCCATATTACTCAAAACTTGGTTTAAGGATGCAAATGGAGGCTTATTAGCTCAATAATGGAGGAAGGGAATATTTACATCAAATGCCTAATTATCTTAAAGCTAATACAAATGCGATTCGAGTTTTCTTGGGATTGTTTTGGTTTTGTGTTATATAAAGTTGTGTGTCTTGAATAGGTAGGCTTAGCCTTGTATTTATATTTTTGGTTTGGAAGATTTTGAACTTTAGGTGTATGTGGGACTAAAGTCTAAAAATCACTTTAGGATTAGGAGCTAAGTAAACATGCTTTAGACTAGTTAAGCTAGGATTAGGCTAGTTAAACTCGATTAGTAAGTGATTAGAGACTCATTGAGAGTCGGGGGTCTGATTAATCAATTGTGACTGATAAATAGCCTAGGAAGCCAATAGAAGTGATCTAGAGAGAATTAGGGAGGTTTTGAATGGTTAAAAGGAGGAATGTTTAGCTAAGAATAGAGATATTCACCCAATTAGTTGATTATAGGAGGAATACAACCAAGAAGGTGTCATAAATGGGCATCCGAGAATGGAGCGAACAGTGGGAAATTAACGAAGTGCGTTAATCAGTTGAATTGGAGGAAATGATAGGTGTAATCATATTTTAGGTTTCGACATTTTCCCCTCTTTGGGGTGGTGTAAGTGACAATACTTAAAAGAAAGTAGACAAGCATAAACAAGTAGAAAATTTTGAAGGGATAGGATAAAAATGAGTAGAATGAAGGATGCCCCCTCGATTGTCGATGGGGTGATGGAAGAACTCAATTGACAATCGAAAAGATGAAGGAAATAGAACAAAAGAAAGAATAGTGTGAAGAAAAGAAATGGGATATTAAAGAAATTGAGTATGGGGAAGGGGAAATGAGCTAACATCCATCCACTTCCTTTTAAACAAATTTATTTTCATCATATTGCTAGTGATCTTCATCATCGGTCTTTATTAAAAATAATGAACAAAAGTGTCGTATGACATGAAAAGCCATATACGAAAAAAATTCCCATTGCAAAAACCAAAACTCCATGCAACATACAAAATGCAATGCAATACGAGAAAGTAAAAGATGCCTAACTCCATGCAACATACAAAATGCAATGCAATACAAGAAAGTAAACAAGAAAACTAATAGAGAAACATAATGTAATGTTTTTTGTTATCGAGCTTCAAGTTCCAACCTATTTGAATTAATGAAAAGGGTTAATGACGGTGCCCCAAGAAAGGATACATGCGAGGGGAATAACAGAGGACACTTGGGTTTGATGAAAAAGCAATGTGCACTACGAAACAGTACCAAGAAACTCATTGTGCCCCAAAGTATAGACGAAGTAAGCAACCTAGCTTTGGTTGATGGAGGTAGATCAAGATGATCCGTGAGTCGTGCACATGAACATGTGAGAACCAAAGAGTGACATTTTGTAGGATGATTTATATTGTTTTTGATGTTTCTTGAAACATATTTGAATGTTTTTGTGATTTTGAAAGTTTTTGAAACTATGTACAGGAAGATGAGGAAGTGTGGATGCCCCTAGTGATAGATGGGATGTACAAGGGAAAAAAGCCACGTGCATATGAGAAAGGTGAAGGTGCAAAAATGCCCCAGTGATCAGGTGGGAGTATTCGAAGGAAAGCTCTTCACGCATAGAAGTGGGACCCAATGCCATTATGGATAGATTCAACGTGTTGATGAACATAAACCAATGAAGTGTTGGGAAGAAGCAAGGATGCCCCCAGCGTAAGATGGCCTAAAAGCACATGATAGAAAGGAAGGAGGTGATTTTTTTTATGAAAGGGACAAAGGTGTCCGAAATAATGGAAAAAATGAAATATCATACACATGGATGTTCTGAATGAAATAGGAGAATGATGCAAATGATATGAATGTAGCTTAGAAGCCTCACAACAAAAAAGTGATTAGCGAAAGGCACAAATCATGAGACGAGATATAGACTAGAGTAAGAGTCTGAACAAGGTCCAAAAAAAAACACTTGGTAACATACTAATCCTGCCCACTTATAGAGATACAATGTGTGCACATGGAATTTATTACATCTTGAAGGGAATATTTAATAGGCAACAAATGAGGACAAACTAGCCAATGTGTAGGAATGATTGATTTTGATAGGTGATACGTGATTTGTGAGTAGAGGGTGAAAGGATAGCCATACATTGCTTTGTTTCCAGCTAGGCGTCCATATCCCGACAAAGATGTATTTTATTCTAATCACAACATTGCTCTCTGCCGGTCAATCACCCATAGCCCCGATAGAGATGATTGGAAATACCCCAAGAGAGAGTTTTATATCAAATTTCCTTTGATTTGAGATTTTAGCTTTTGATTTTTGATTGATTTTGATTCTTTTGCTTTTCGAAAACTTATTTCAGCTCTCTTGTTTGACAAGGGGTTAAGAACCACCGATGACTTGATGAAAGGAGGTGTAATTGATTGTGATGATGACATTGGCTAGTGTCAACAAATATGTCCAAAATTTCTTCACAAAATTTTTATTAGATGTTCAATGTGATAAGATCTCTAAGAGCTTAGTCGCTCTTTAATTTACCAAGGTGATGAAAGACCAAGGTCAAATAGATACCATAGAGATAAATGTCACAAAATGTGTGTGAATAGGCTAACCAAAATATCACCGAAGGGATGAAAATGGTAGGAAGACTTGCAGAAGAATAACAAGGAAGGGAAGAAAGAAACATCCATGTGTATGCAATACCTGATTGTAATGTTTGATCTTTGTACCTTTGATTTTGTTATGTTTTCTCAATTTTTGTATTTTTGAATTGATTTAATTTTTAGATTTTTGATATTTTTTGGAAAGGTGGGAATAACAGAGTCACTCTGCATGGTAAGATCCAACAACAATGTTTGTGACTTCCTTGATAAGGGAGATTAGGTGCGTTTTTTTAATCAAGAGTCATGTTATCCCCAATCTCAATGATCGAGGTGAGCTCATACTCAACAAATGACTGTGATTTATCCTAAAACAAGGATTGTTCATGTGGGAGCTTGAGTTCCCTATTCATAGGTTTATGCACTTTGCACCATACTTGATGGTTATGTTGATGTGCATTCTTGAATCACACTTGATTTTTAACCTTAAGATCATTTGATTTGTTAGGAGCTTTGGAGCTCTTGGAAGTTTTGACCTGAGCTTGGTTAAGAAATTGTTTGGGTTTCTTATAAGCTGACGCGTGACTTGTTTGATCCCTGAGAAGTGGGAGAAGAAAGTGAATGTTTATGATTGATGATAGGAACAAAAGAAATGGTGGTGGGCCTTCTCAGGTCATTGGTAGAGGGATGAAGAGGATACGGTCCAAGAATTGAAGAATATGGGCTACTAGGAGATGAATCGATGATAGAAAATGACGAAGGGTTATTAGAATATGGCCCTAAGATGGAAGAAATTGGGCTACAAGGACATGGCCCAAGAATAAAAGAAGATGACGAAGGGATGCTAGGGTGTGGCCCAAGTATAGATGAGGAGGGACTACTGGGAGGGGTCCCATAGATAGAAGAGGATGAAGGGCTACTAGGACGTGGCCCAAGAATAGAAGGTAATAGGCTACCAAGAGGTGACCCATAAGTAGAAAATGGAGGGCTACCCGGGGTGGCTCCAGGATAGAAGAAGACGATGGGCTATTAGGGTGTGGCCTAAGGCAATATTTTTATTGAGGAATGATGATAGATAAGGAATGGGTTAGTAATGATAAGATAGACCATGGACCAATGCTATAATTCGACATCTCATCATGCTTAGAAGAAGGTGAAGATGGAATAACTGAAGAAGAATCAAGTTCCATGACTTTAGGATCTTCCTCTATGTTATGTCAAAAGGGATCAATTTCTTCTCCCCAATACATGAGCGTATCGAGTTCTAGAAAGAATACTTGTTTGCAATCCTCTAAAGGTATATCATTATGTAGTCTAATTGTTCCTTCATTCTGAGAGAAATCAATCGGTAGATGTTGTTATTATTCGGCCATATGAGGTTGACTAGAAGAAATGGACCCGATAAATAGGGAAGATTGATTGATAGAAGAAGATGAAGATGTTTGATGATGTAGATGATGGAAAGGCTTGACCTTATCACTCCCATGAAGAGTTTTAATAGTGCTTTGAAAAGATATCTTAGCACATGGATTTTTTGTAATGGTTTGATGTGGTTGTAAACATTGATCTTTAGAAGATGATTAAGGAAATGGTACGATATGGTTGAAAGGGATCAAGGGCCGAAGAAGGATTGAAGTTGGTTTGATAGCAGAAGACGACTCAAGAGAGGAAGTAGGCTTGGAGGTAAGTGTCTCATGAATGGACAATTTGGATCTGGACTTAGGTCATTTTTCTAGAAGATGATGCAATGTAGGTTGGAAATTAGGATCACATATACATCCATTAAGTTGTGATGTAGGATTCGAATTGGATGATTTAATAGAGGGAATGCAATTCATGGAACTCTTTGATGGAGGAAGAGGTCTTCGAGATGGTGATGAAGGAGGTCTGCGAAGAAAGCAAGGATCGTGGCTCAAGAACCGAATTAGATGTTCGATTGATGGAAGTTGGAGTCGCATGAGTCTTCAAAGGAGGAAGACGTTATTGAGGTAATTTGGAATAAAGGTCTTGCAAATAAAGGGAGGACCATGATTCAAGATTTGATCTAGGGGTATCTCGAACAATAGTTGGGATCGAATCTTTAAAAGAAGAGTGGGAATCCGAACAATAGTTTGGATCTGAATCAAAATAAGAGTGGGGGAACTTGAATAATAATTTAGATCAAAATTTTCCAAACCATACCACCGACTATGAGCTAAAGGTGGGGAACATGGTACACGAATGGACCCTCTAGCACGAACAACCAAACGAGGCTTATTCCTAATGGGAATATTTTGATTTGAATTACTAAACCTAGGTTTCATATTTTTATAAGTGTGAGAAACACATGATAATCGAGTCATTGTTGGCATCATTTAGGTAAAAATTCCTAGACTTAGCTAGTGTGATCAAATTCCTTCAAAGTGAAGAAATTTCCATGTCAATTCGGGTAGCATAACAACAACCAACTAGACATTTCGTAAATATGGAGATGCATGTGTGATTTTCCAAAGAAGGTCCAAGGAAAATAGACATCGTGATGATGCAATCTTAATGAGATTAAAAAAGATTATCCTAGAAAATAAATTTTCCATATGAATAATTACAAGGAACAATTATGCAAGTGTGAAACACAAAGCCAATCAATAATGAAATACTACCTATGTAAAATGTGTGCAAAATGATAGTTCAATGCAAATATGATCAACCCAATGTCAATACTTACGCGTCAAGCTCGAAATGAACAAGGCATAAATATTAAAGAATGGTAAATATGATTCCCACATGAAGGATACTACAACCAGTTTAGAGAAAAGCAAGGCCTAAATGTTAAAGGGAGAGGATTACAAGTATAAGCTACGTATCCACACCAATTGGACACTTCTATCCAGCTTCGTGGAGAAGTGAGATATTAGCATCAAATTGGTATTGAAATAGCACAAAATAAAGTAAGATACACCCATCAATATTTGGAGAAATGCTCGAATTTAAACTAAGTCAAAGTATACTAAGGATGTGCTAAAATTTGCACAGTGTAATGCCACAATGTGGATACTTAGATCATGTTTACGAAAAACATTACATAAGTATATTAATTATGTTGAGGAAATGTGAACAAGGTAACACATCAAAGGGGATAAAATGATGAACCAATCCTAACTATGAAGAGAATCTTGAAATCAATATCAAAGGACTATCAAAGATATGAAAATGTACTTGCACACTTTAGATGTTTAATAACCCAGCCACAAACATGCATGGGCATATGGAGAAAAAAGTGGTGAATACTATATTTAATAATAAACGTGAGGTATTCTTCCCTCTCACCCCAAAAATGGGTAGAGAGAATGCAAGGGTATAAATTAAAAGATGAAAATAAACTAATCACCACTTGGGTAAAGTTTTTCCGTGTCCAAAGGCGAGAATGAAACAAGCTAAGTGGGCGTCATTTAATTTCATGATGAAAGGAACTTAGTTCTAACTTACATGGGATCTTTTCCTTGTTTGAAAAACAAGGTTTAGACTCCAAGTAAGGCGTCACTTCATGATGCCCTAATGCAAAAATGGACTAGAAAAGTGGGCTCCAAGAAAAAATGGCTTCCCTAATAAGATCTCCCAACTAGGTGTCACAAGTTGTCTAGGAGCTAGCACGATTTACCCGAAGAGTCACACTAACTAATTTGGGAGTATCTCAGCTTTACTTTACCCCCTTCAAATACGATGAGCAACTAGTGTGTTCATGATTATTCTCACTAGGGGTCAAGATACAAACAAATATGACTCTAACTTGCGTGTAAAATCTAATCAAGTGTGTAAGTGGAGTTTTCCTATTTCATCCACGAGGTTACTCAAATGATGGATTAATTTAGGGTTCCTGGAACCACCCCCATTGTTGTAGCTTAAGGTGTTATGCCAAAGGGGTTATGTTCCAGTTGAGAGGATAGGGATGTACCCTTTTCCAAAACCTACAATACAATGTGATGAAAGTGGTGTGTTTTTTATCTTTCTTAACTTAATGTGGTTTTAAGTAGCACACCATTTTTGCAACCTGTATGAAAATACATGTATTAGAATTTTTTTTGTCTTGAATTCTCCTTTCTTTGACAAGAATTAGGCCCTATATGCAAGGATTTATTAGTTTTCCAAAATAGATAATGATACTAAGAAAGAGAGTTTGCGTGTTGCTTTTGATTCCTAAGATCACCAAAAAGGCGTGAAGGAAGATCATACTCAACGCAGAAAACGCAACTAAAACAAGTTTATGGAAAATAATAATTTAAGTGTTTTGCAAAAGGAAACTTTTTTAGCCAAATTTGAACTTTAATCCATTTTAAAGCTTAAATTGAAGTGTTTTGGAAGTAAAATAGAAGGTTTTGATTCCCAAGATCACCTAGAATGTGTGAGGGAAGAACATACGTGTTTTAAAGGAGCCCCACGAATGAAAAACATTTTTTTATTAAGGGAAAATAGTTTTGAAGGGACTATACCTGTATACAAAAGGGCTCAAAAGCCGGATAGAAAATGTGAGAGAAACACCGAGAGAAGGGAAAAACGGCTAACCAAAGAGGGCTTAACGGCCAAATATGACAATACAAGTGAAGAAGGATCCAAACGAACAATGATCCAAAAGAAGCAAAAAGATCAAAAAGTAACCAACAGAGAAACAACATATAAAACTCCACCAAAAAGCAGACACGGAACCGCGGGGATAACAAAGAACTTCATACCTAAAAAACAGCAACACAAAGAACCTGTTACTTGATAGCCCTGTCAATCTTGGTCTTGATAGCTGCAGCAATGACATGAAGAAGGAAATGGATAAGTGGCACGAGAGGAGTCTCTCATATCTACCCGAGAAATTGCAATATCCCTTTTCTCTTTAGGACCCCAAATGTCCTCATTAACCCCACTTAAAAGCAGACACTATGAACATGTTGTTCAATGAAATTATAAATGCTTTTAAGGGCGAGATAATATGCAATCATTGCGACTTTTGCATTCCCCATTCTACCATCCAAGGACTGTAACTTCTTGAAGACTTCAGTAATAACCCCCTCTTCATCATCACTTTGAAGAATTCCTTTTCCCTTAGCTCTTTCCATATTTTTTATAGTCCCTTTGAGCTCTTGTATCTCCTTTTCTAACCTTTCCACTCTGTCCATCAATTCCTCCTCCTTGGGATCCTCCATCGGTTTACTGATATGTAGGAGGTTCTCAGCAAGTTCCAGGTCTTTGTGGCTCCTTAGGACCCGTTGGGAAGAAGGGATTTTAGCTTTTATGCTCTTACTTTTCTTGCTAGAAGCAGTAGCAGCTTCAATCTTCCTTTTCAGTAGGGGGAGTGGAAGCGGTGCGAGTAGGTGGAGGTATGGAGGAAGAAGGTGGGGTAGGATTCATGGGGGGGCAGCTAGAACAGTGGCGATGGATCAGGAGGATAAGCCCCTGGTGCAAAGGGACAGCCCTAGAGTGGCTTTGAACTTCCCTAATTGATTTCTCCAGTGAGTTTATCAAATAGTGAGGAAAGATGATGATGATATTTCTACGAAAGTGATTTAGAAATATCAAATGTTTTTGAGGTATAGTCACAAATCTTCCTTCAAGAGTTACATACCTAACAACCATCCTGGCAAGCTCAGCAAAAGGCTCAGGAATCGATGCCACCTTGATGCCAGCAGTCATGAATTCAAGATTCTCCCCATCGTCCAAGAACTTCTTTGTTCTCCACCTTCTTATGAAGAATTTGGTGCCCTCCGTGCCGAGGCCGTGATCTCGGGCGATGAGCTCTTCCATGATCTCAATCTCCATGTTACTGTATTTGACAATCCGATTCTTCCATCCCGGGAAAATCGATAGAAATGTCTTGGTCAAATCCTTGAATCCTTTCAATTAAATTAGACAGACCCCAATTTGAAGGTAATTCCAAAGCTCGTATTCTCTTTCCACACCGGATTGTGGGTCGGTTCAATTTTTTGCAAGGCATACCCCCCATGTTTCCACTGTTCCTTTTCTTGTTCTCAATGGTAAAAATGCTATCACTATGCGACAGTAGAGCTTTGATGTTGGTATTTGAATCTTTCCTTTCCATGAAAGAGTTTAATTATTATACCATACTTGTAATTATTGTCCCCGCTCCTCGGCTTTCCTCCTATGCCAAGAAATGATGACAGTCCATCTCGCACATATCGCATCAATCATACATATCTTATGTGATGTCATCATATTGTACTTGAGGATCCGCACATTAGCGTCAAATTACAGCCGTTAGTGCTGATTTTCACTACCATGTAGATCATGATTATGGCTTTATTGATTTGAGTGGGCAGAACGTCCCCCCTAAGCCAAGTTTGAAAGGTATTAGTAACACCGAGGTTAGCCAAACTATCTGTGACCCTATTTCCTTCCCGATAGGTGTGGGTGATTTTAACATTTTCAAATCTCTTGCATATATCAATAGCTTCCCCAATGAAATCTCTGATAGACCAGCTGGGGTGTTGCTTTTTGTTTAATAGATTGATGATATTCAGAGAATCACCTTCAAGCTAGGAGACCAAGTGTTACGCGGTGGATCAAAATTGGTTCTCGGGTCGGTGAAACTTTATATAATATTCATAATATTACAATCTCTGGTAAGTCTTATACCCCAAAGAGCCGCCAGGGCTTCAGAGTAATGATTAGTCTGCCTGCCCATTCTCCCAGAAAAAGTAGCAACAAAACAACCTCTTTGATCTCTGATGACTCCCCCTCCTCTAGAGTCCCCGGATTTCCTTTTGAGGCCCCATAAAAATTTAACTTGTGCTAATCAGTGGGATTCTTAATCCATCGGAATGTGTTTCTATCAATACCATTGTTATTCTTATTGACAGTGTCAATATTCCAATCAGTCAGGATGTATTCTTCCTTCTCCAGGTAAAGCCTATTTTTAGGAGGTTTAAATCTAGCAATATTATCTTGCACAACAATGATAATTTCCTTGTAGACTTTGTTACATGCCTTTCTATTGTTTCTGAAAATTTTATCATTACGAGCCTTCCAAACTCTCCACATAGTGTGGGGTAAAACAAGTTGCCACAATCTTTTCACCACACAATGCTTAAACAGAGAGTCTCATTGTTCCCAGGCCTGAAGATTGGTAAGGGGAAAAATCCATCTCTGATTAAACTTTGCAAAAACAAGATGCCAAATTTTGGAAGCAAACTCACAATGGAGGAATAAATGCTTTATATCTTTCGCCTCTTTTCTCGACACATGCAACATCTATTCGGCATGATGAATTCCTTCTTCGATGAGGTTGTCATTAGTTAGGATCTTGCCATTAATAATTAGCCACCAAAAGAAGTTCACTCTAGGGTTTAACTCCGGCATCCACAACTTGTGCCACTTAATTTCACTTTCCATGGATACAAAGAAAGAATTATATCCTGATTTAACTGAGTATTCCCCATCAAAAGAATCTTTCCAGATGAGTTCATCCTTAAGATTTTGATTACTTATATGGATTAGAGAAAGTTGATTCTGTAAAGATGAAACATCAGCCTGTACATTATCATTCTCCACTTTTAGCTATTTCCATTTTCTTTTGTTTCCATCCCTCTCAATGTACCCCTAGATTTTGTGCCCATACTTTGTAATTAAGTTGTCTTTAATGTGATCATAAGCAGAAATCCAGTTAGAATCAGTCCACTTATCTATCCAGAAGTTTATGTTTTGCCCATCCCCAAGCTTCCAGCTACACCCCTGAGAAAGAATGTGTCTGCTGCTGAAGAAGGTTGTTCCAGAAAATAGAACCACTCGGAAGAGACTGATCATATATGAAGGAAATCTTGTTTTGGTTTGAAAGATATTTGATCTTAACCAACTCTGTCCAAGGTTTGTGCTCTTTTATAAGCCTCCAACCTAATTTTGCAATAAGGGCAGCACTCATATGTTTGATATCTTTGATGTCTAACCCCCCAAGTCTCTTAGGTTTACATACCTGCTCCCAAGCCACAAGATGATATCCGAAATCGTCCTCGATCGTGCCATAAAAAGTGCTCTTGAATCTTTTCAATACTATTCATCACTACTACTGGTATGTTGAACATTGACATGATGTAAATAGGTAAGTTTTGGAGCTGCTTTTAACCAATAGGCACTTGCCTACACTTGAAATTACAGCTCCTTTCCATCCAGCTAACTTTCTTTGTAATCTCTTAATAAGATCATTCCATACCTCCATGAGAAAACTTCACAAGACTTTAAGGTAAACCTAAGAAAGTATTTGGAAGAGAATTAATAGCGCATCCTATAATATTATCATAAAAATATGAAGGAAAAGAAACCAAGTAAACCACAATCATAACCCTACAAGAAAGTTAGAAAACCAAGAATATTAGAAAATTCCATAAATCTATTTTTAGCTATTTTTCAACGGTTTTTTGTATTTTACATTTTTGGAGGTCTCGAGGCACTTTGGGAGTTTTGTGATAGAAAAATGATACCAAAGGTATATTATCTTTGGAAATTCCTCGCAAATTTCACTTTGATTTATTTTCGACGCCTATTCAAACTCCAAAAATGGATCAATGGGTCAAAATATATGACCCAAACTAGGAGCACTAAAAATTATGTGAATAATTTTTGGATCAAGCAGAGAAACCTGCACACCCTTTAAGGTGTATGTGCTCTGTTTTACGCATGTGCACATGGGTTATGTTGTTTTTTCCCTCTTTGTAAACCTAGTGGGTCTGCAGGGTACCTACACCACCCAAGAGATGTTTGTGCTAACATAAGTGTACTGCGTAGAGAATAGGTGTCCTGCTTTTTACTTTGCTAAGCGAAAAATTAGTAAAGATATGACCATGTATGTGCACCTTTGTAGAGGGGTGTATGCACTAGAAAAGGGGTTTATGTGGCATGGTTTGGGCATGTGTGCTCTGGTAAAATAAATTTACAGAGGGCTGGAAATAAATAGGGTGCTTGCGTGTGGTTTTGGGTGCATGCGCACCTAGTAAAAATGACAAGTTATAGGTTTTCCACCTTTGGCGAGAAGGGCATGTGCACCATGATTTTGGCATGTGTGCCTACTTTTAGGTACTCGCACACGGTTTTGGGTGCCTGTGCCCTATGTTAAAAATGACATTCGAATGCGCATGCGCTAGCTAGAAAGGTGTATGCGCCCTGCTGAAAAACCACCAAAACACAGAAAATGAAAATTTAAAAGTGTCAACAAGTTAGAAATTAGCCATTAAATGCAGTTTCTAGCATAAAATTAACAAAGAATCATGAAAATGAGGGTTAACTACATAAAACCTAGCTAAAAAGCTCAAGGAAAAATATTTAACCCTACAAAAACATGTAAAAAGTTAGAAACTGAAATAAAAGCTTCAAAATGACCCCATTAATGGAGGATGGACTAAGTGTCCCACGTGCATGCCAAATGTATGCAATGGAAAAGTTGCAAAGCTATGGAATGAGGTTAAAGAACCTCAAAGCTTAACTAACTCAGTCATGCACCATGAGATAAGATCTAAACAAGAGTTAATCCTATACATGCATCATAACTTTGACAAAAACATCAAAACCTAGCATATATACTACTCTCTACTCTTTAGATTACTAATTAAACATTAAACATAAGAAGATCAACTTATAAATCAAAGGTTTGATTAGTTTTTTATGGTTTTCAAGCTTTCAAGAATGGAGTCTCACCATTAATGGCTTCAAGGCCAATGATTCTCTCCATATTACTCAAAACTTTGTTTAAGGATGCAAACAGAGGCTTATTAGCTCAATAATGGAGGAAGGAAAGATTTAGATCAAATTTCTAATTATCTTAAAGCCAATACAAATTATATCCAAGATTTCTTAGGCTTGTTTTAGTTTTGTGTTATGTAAAGTTGTGTGTCTTGAATGGGTAGGCTTAGCCTTGTATTTATAGTTTTTGGTTTGGAAGAGTTTGAACTTTTGGTGCATGTGGGACTAAAGTCTAAAAATCACTTTAGGATTAGGAGCTAAGTAAACATGTTTTATACTATTTAAACTAGGATTAGTCTATTTAAAGTTGATTAGCAAGTTATTAGAGACTCATTGAGAGTTGGGAGGAGTATGATTAATCAATTGTGTATGATAAATAGCCTAGGAAGCCAATATAAGTTATCTTGAGAGAACTATGGAGGTTCCGAATGGTCGAAAGGAGGAATGTTTAGCTAATAATAGAGATATTAGCCCAATTAGTTGATTATAGGAGGAATACGACCAATAAGGTGTCATAAATGGGCATCTGAGAATGGAGAAAAGAGTGGGAAATTAACGAAGTTTTGTTAATTAGTTGAATTTGAGGAAATGATAGGTGTAAGCATATTTTAGGTGTCTACAGATAGCTTACTATTATGGAGCTTACCTAAATGAGATAATTATACCTCCATCTACAATGGGGACTTGAAACAATGAGACTAGATTAATAGAGCAATTTAATCACAATGTCGCTTATGATTGATGAAATTGTTAGTATATCAAGAGTCAATTAAAATTGTCACCTTTTTTCTCTTCATGAACCGTATGACCTTAAGGGTTTGTGGGGTGTTAATACCTAAAATATCATAGAAATATATAGTTTGATGAGATTCCTTATCATCGAACTTCATCTTCGAGATTATCAATGGTTCATGTAATTTAGGAACTTATTCTTCTTCATCAAATGCTTCATTATCTTCATGCTCATTAGAACCCTCAATGTAGAATAATTTATTTGTATCACATTTATGTCCTTTTCTTTGTTTGTTATCACAACCTGAAACATAGCCTTTTTCTTAGTTCTCTACAATTTGTTGAGGATTTAATTGGGTAGGTTGAGGGATTGATGGTACCAAGGTTCTAGGATCTTGAATGTGAGGGAAGGTATTCCTCCTATTGGCTAGGAATTTTTCCTCTTCTTTATGGGCCATGATAATAGAATAAAAACATTGACTAGATTGAACATTCATAATCAAGTTAGACATGATCCTTGAGAGCACCTAGAAATAGGTCATTGAGATTATCATTTGTAATAATCCATGTGAAAGGAAAATTTATGAAACTACTCAATATAAACCTTCATGGCCTTGTTTACAACAAATTTTTTAATTGGCTAAAGTAGTTCTCAACCACATTTCTCATATAGTTTGTTTGTAGCTCCTTTCTAGAAACTATTGACTTAATACTAAGATCCTTAATCTTATTTTGAGCACACAACCATTGATAACAAGTAAAATTTGTAGGTTCCACATATAAAGATACCATAGTAAATGTCTTCCCACATGGGATTTAATGTAGGTAAAGGAAAATTTCCATTTGGTTGATCTATTTGAGTGGGTTATTTCCATCAAACTTATCCAAGTCTAATTTTGGGATTAGGTTTCATCACCTAGAATTAATGTTGGCCTTAAAGGAATGTAATTTCATATTTTAATCATGAAGAGAAATTCATGTTATCTAAATAGCTCTCTAGCGATATGGATAACTTACATACACATTTTGGCCTTAAGTTATTCATTGAAGACTTACATGTGCTCAAAATTATTTGGCACATTCCTTTGGTCACAATTAGCCTACGGGCCCGTTTCCTTTTCTCCTTCCACTTTCCCTCGTGCCCACATTCCACGCGTTCACCTTCTTCCGAGTCAGTTTCTTCCCATCCAACGTGCCTCACACTTACTACTAAGTCCTTGGCCCTTCACGCACCGCACTCAGTACTTTATAATAGTTGCGCCTTAACCATACATTATTTTCTCACCGGTTTGCTTCATCTCCACGGGACGCATCGCGCGCGCAACCCTCCGTGCCTTCCTCTATTTTCTCTACATGCCCTTCCCCATACCCTTCTATGCTAGATCATATTTTGAAATGCTTAATTGTGTCGCGCACAACCCAGTCCAAGCGTAGGCTAATAGGGCGCCGAATCCTTACAACAAATTAGTAAGTGACATGTGGTAGAAATGAAAAATGGTTGTACATTTGGCCACCATCTCAACCCATCAGCGCACGCCATGTGTCTTGCGTACACCAAAAACTCTGACACCTTCTAAAAGCCATATCTTCTGGTACAGAGCTTAGATTGGCGCGCACCTAGACTTGTTAGAGATCTGCTAACATTAGCTATAGTGCCAAAAATTCAAAATTCAAATTCTGGCAGATCTGGTAGGTAAGAAATGGGAAAACATCTCTCTGAACATTGATGAGTAGATCTAATTTCTCCAACCACCCAATTTGGTATGATCCACCCTTCTTTGTCTTTAACACATCAAATAGGCATGGGGAAGCATATTTCATAGGTTTCTAGGTGGATTTGTAGATATTAATGCTTCTTGTTGGTGGTTGTGTTTCAAATTCAGGTTTTCCCTCCTTTTTCCTTCTTCCTCCATAGATTCATCTATAAATGTAAGAGCAAGGCTCATTTGTTATGTTGGACACTCTAGATCCTTATGCATTTTGCTAAGGATACCATATTTTCTATATTTTGAGTTGTAGACCTCTATGTATGGCTCTTGTATGTGGATATCAACCTCCTTCATCATGGTAGTAGTTCTCTACATTTCTGGAAGTAATAAAAGCATAGTGTTGTGACTATATTTTTCCTAACGTGTTTTCATTCCTTCTTCTTGCCTCTTCTTTTGCATTGTGTGCTGGTTGTGCTACTTTAGGTCCCATGTAGTTCCATATTTGGTTGTGTTCCATGAGAATGATTCGGTGAATGTGTATTTCACTTTGTTACTCCTTCTTAGCCTCCTTTCATGCATTCTATGTCATTCTCACTCGAGAATAGATAGATTTCATCCCTCTTTTCTTGTGTTATCACCTTTTAGTGTATTTTACTTCATGTTATCCTTCTTTCTCGGTCCCTTGGCATTCTTTTCTCGGTTTCCCCTTTCAAGACTAGGAGTAGCAAGAGCTTGAGTAGAAATAGATAGAGGAACCGGCCTTTTCGAAGATTCGTCTCAAGATCGCAAGGTCCACAACTTGGGGATGGTTCCATTGTGGTCTCAAACACCTCATCCCTTCCGAGATCGATACGTGGGTGCACATTTGAGAAACCAACGGTTTATGCATGCAGTGGGACCAAAGCATTGAAAGCTCAAATTTCATATCTCTAAGTTTTGGTGTGTGAACTTAGTGTTTCAACCTTTGAAAAGGCTTATTTCAAACACATCTGACAACTCCCAATATTTTAAGATATTTTGTTCTGAAGCAATCCTGAGCGCCTTTCATGAGAAGAGTGCACACAAGAAGAAGTGTAACAGCTAAAGATTCTTTTGAATACCTCCAGTTATCCTTGATAAGCGTTCATTCCAGAAATCCCATGCACGCATCCTTATCTCTAGCATACCATGCCCACTCAACTCCTCCTCATAATACACAATTTGTGTGCCTTGAATGGTGCATCAACAATCCCCTCCATTACAGAAGATTTGCAAACTTTGATGGAGGGATTCCCTTACTTCTATCTCGGATGTACAACATGATATTCCAAATGGCGCACTCAAGAGCATTCCTTACTTTACTTGGTGAGAATCAAGTCACCCCTCGAAGCATATCCAAGATGTAGCCAATGTGTGTTCACTCTATTCGATCACACATAATGATGTAAGATGTGATCGGGTTGCTTTCAACCTCTTTCAAAGGTAAATCACTTGAGTGGTATAGAGGCTTGAGACTTGCATCTATTAGCACTGGGATGAGATGGGAGCAACTCTATGTAGTTATTTTGAAGAAAATTCAGATCACCTATATTTGGTGGAGTAACTAAAAACAACAAGGAGGGCACCCAATGAGCAAATGACTGATTTTAACATCATATTTCGAGAAGACTTGGGATAGAATCCTCTTTTGGTAAGACCTACGAGCCAACATGCTTTCCTCTATTATCCGAAGGTGCTCAACAAAGTGATATTTTGGTTATGATCCAGTCTATGTGAGGTAGGACTCTACCAGCCTACTTTATAATATTGTAGTAAGGGTAGAAAATAGTCTCATTCAGGTAGGTAAGTTGGCTCCTAGACCACCCATGCCCTTATTCCTAGAGATGTCACAAGCACCCCAGCCTTCTATGGCCCCTATTACTATTCCTGAACAAAGCACACAACTAGTTGCCTCGACATCCTATTCTCCAAGATATAGCAAAAGGAAGATGAAGAATTGAAGGCCTTGATCAGAAATTTATCAAACAAGGTCATATCATTAGAAAAGTAACAGGCGTAAGCCTATAGAGGAGATTTCGGTTAGGTGCATGGCCAAAGCAATTTGCCTTGGTGGAATCAATATGGAAATCAAATATACGCTCCCAATCAGCACCAAGTGCGAAAGTGAGCGCTTGTTCCGATTCGAATAATTTGGAAAAAGAGTCGAATGGTGCTTCCCTTACAACATGCCTCATAGTCAATATCATTGTGCTAATGTTGTGCACACCCAAGCCTTCATGATCTAGAATGCTTCATCCTATGAGCCCTCAACAAGTGCCCATGAAGCAGATAATCCAGATAGACCAAAAGTTCCTCCGGAGTCCAATTTGATGTTCTTTTTGGCACGGAGGACTTCTACGCAATCAACCAAGCTATAGAAGATATGAACAGACCGCGCACCCAAGTTACGGACAACACAAGATATAAGAAAAGAATATTAGAGTCGTGCAGGTTTCACCCCTAGTAATGCAAGAATATCCTCAGAAGAATAAAGAATCCGATAAGGCATCATGCAATAAAGGTGCTCAAATCCCTATGCAGGAGGCCCCTCGTAAAGCTCCATTTGAAACAAAATGCACCCCTCATTTGGTAGACCAAGCCTCATCCCCATCTAAAATTCAGTCTTCCGCACCTAAACATTCAAGAAGGGATGTTTCCCAAATGCACAACATGAGTAAGTTTCCGTTCAACATTGTTGACTAGATGAAGAGAAAAACATAAACGTCACAATGTGGGATGCCCTGACCATTCCATCTCAGTGGGATCTGTTGCATGAAGCTCGATATAACTCCCACGCGTGCTGACCCAGTTATGCGAAGCCACACACTTCTGTCAAAATCTTCCAAGAAGAGGAGAAACAAGTAAGTAAAATTGCTAAAACCCCACCCTTCTATATGTCCTTGATTATAGGCAAACACCTAGTGCATAACTGCTTGATTGACTCAGGTGCTAGTACTTCTATTATGCCTAAGAAGATAGTTGATGTCTTAGGTATGAAATATAGCCCTTTGTCTAAAGGATTCCTACAACTTGATGGCTCAATTTTAACCACCTTAGGAGTCATCAAGGATCTTGAGTTAACTCTCCATGCATGTCCAAGCCTAACAATTACTCAAGATGTGTCAATTATTGATCTCCGCCTCCTTTATTTTCCCTATGTTTATCAAGAGAATTTTTGCTAAAGTGGGTGGTTACTTGTCTTCTGATTGGTCTCATATGTTACTCAAGACAAGGTATGGTACCCAGATTTACCATACAAGTTGAGCCTATATTTTACTATCATGTAGAGCCATATGTCCCATCCCCATCCAAGCTAATTGTATTATCCAAGAAGAACAAGTTTCAGCTCCCGAAGAGCAGTCTCTCCCACCCTCATTCCGGACCTAGTGCTTGATGAATGGGTGGAAATACATCAAAAATTTGATCCCTATGTTGAAGAATTGGAATCCTATGAAACTGGGTTTGGTACTTATTGCATTCTAGAAGAATATGTTATGCTTCCACGTGCGCTCATGAGAGACAAAGTTTAGACTAGTCTATAGAAATTGTACTTTGACGGATACGAGAATTAGAAATAGTGTGGGATCGGATTGGTTCTCATTTCCCGAAGGATGAGAAATTATTCTTTGTGCATAGGCTGAAATTTGCATGATCTAACAATGTGGCGAGAATATGAAGCGTTGGTGCATGGCTTGATCATTTTTCGAAAGAAGAAAATTAAATCACCGCAAATCTTTGGGGATACAAAATTGATCATCAACCAAGTCACCAACAAATTCCATACAAATAATAATAGTTTTAAAGCTTATAAATACAAATTTTGGGACCTACTTGAGAGCTTTGATGCCCTTAACCTGTAGGTAGTCCCACGTAGAATGAACAAAGAAGCTAACCAAATGGATGCGCTCGATTCACATTTTTCTCCTGCTGAGGACTTTGTCAAAGGAAACACTTAGCACATTAAGATTGTAATCAGACCATCCATTTCAGACAATAACACTATCTTGCAAATGTTTGTGATGGCGTGCGATTGTCCATTTTATCCAAAATGAAGCTGAATTTTCATCAAATATGCAAGATGACTTTACATGACGATTACGGTGACCAAGTGATACAGCTGAAGAAAAATAAGTTACCTAAAGGGTTGGTCACCTTAGAAAAATTTCAGCCCTAATGATGATTTCAAGGGTGAATAAAGATACATGTGTGTCGTGCAAGAGGACTTCTCATCCATTACTATTGCACATGGAAAAGAGTTGTTGCTTATCAGGACTTGTGCACATGAAGAAAAATAGGTCTTCATCTCTCTCTGTCAAAAATACAGTGATATCTTCTCATGGGAGTATGAAGACCTCAAATTTTTTCAACCTAGCATTGCTCAACACTACATTAACCTTGATCCTGGTATAAATCCTGTCAGACAGAAGCAATGGCCAGTCTATCCAAAAATAGAACCCCTCATGAGAAAGGAGTTATCCAAACTCATTGAGGAAAAAATTATATTTCCCATCAAATATTCCACCGGATCGCGAATCTTGTTCCGAGAATGCAAGAAAAATAGTGAAATCAGACTTTGTGTTAATTTTAGAGATTTGAATAGGGAATCTCTAAAGGATCATTATCCTTTGCCTTCAATGGAGCAGATTTTACAGACCGTAGCTAGTGCATAGAAATTATCCATGCTTGATGGGTATTCATGTTTCAACCAGATCCTAGTCAAGGAAGAGGATCAATTCAAAACAACATTTACAACCAAGTGGGGAACATATTCATATCATAAAATACCCTTTGGTCTATCAAATGTGGGTGCAACATTTCAAAGCACGCCATGGATATTGCCTTCAAAGGTTACATCAATGAGTTCATCTTGGTTTACCTAGATGATATAATTGTCTTCTCAAAGTAGAGCACGGATCACATGGCGCACCTGGAAAAGGTATTTGAGAGATGTAGAGAATTTGGGATATCCCTTAACCCCAAGAAGTGCAATTTTGTGGTGGTGCAGGGCAAGCTCTTAGGCCATGTAGTTTCGAAGGATGACATTGTGATTGATCTTGACCACGTTTCAACCATCTTAGCCCTTTCCCTTTTGGTGCACAAAAAGGCCTTACAAGATACTTCCTTGGCAAGATCAATTTTGTTAGGTGTTTTATCCCTAACTTTGCAAGACGGTCCGGCCCATCACCCTTATGCCCAAAAAGGACATAGCATTCAAATGGACAACGAAGGAAGAGAAATCTTCAACAAGATCAAGAAGGAGATTTCTTATGCACCAAAGCACTCATCAATCTCAATTATTTAAAGGGTTTCATCCGTTATGCTTATGGTGCGAATGCAAGCGTTTTTATTGTCCTAACATAGGAAAATGAATAAGGGATGGAATAGCCAGTGGCTTTCTTTAGCTAGACACTAAAGGATTACGAATTAAGATACAATCACATGGAGAAGCAAGTCTTTTCCATCATGTGTGCACTCAATAAATTCAAAAGTATGCTCACCACAAATCATATCAAGGTGTTAGTATCCCACTCATCTGTTAGAGACTTCATCATGGGAGAAGAAATCAGTGAGAAGAGAGCATGATGGGTGACTAAAATCATGGAATATGATGTGACTATTAAGGCCACAAAGTTGGTAAGAGGTAGTGCACTCTACAAGGATTGCTGAGGATACACAGAGTGAACCTGAGGCTTCATTATTTCTGGATGAAGATCTTCCGTGTGTAGAACTTGAACATAATATAGACCCTAGCACGCATGAATGGATGAAGGACATGATCACATTCCTTTCCAAGGGTGCATACCCTCCTAGTTTAAATAAAGCAAAGAGAAGACATCTAAGGTTATAATCTATCCCTTATGTGTTGATTAATGGAATTCTCTTCAAAAGGAATCTTGATGGCGTGTTGTTAAGATGTATCAACAACGTGCAGACTAAAAAGTGTTAGCATAATTTCATGATGGATTCTCTGGTGGACACTTCTTTGCCAAGACTACACAATGAAGATCATAATGATAGGTATCTTTTGCCTACCCTGTTTGCAGATGCACATAGGTGGGTAACAAAATGCAAAGAATGTACTTTCTTTGCAAGAAAGAAAATATTGGCAACACTTCCCCTCTAGCCAATCCAAGTGGATCAGCCCTTTTTACAGTGGGGTCTCGACTTCATATGCATGATTAATCTACCTTCAAGAAATAGACACAAATGGGTGCTAACAACTACTGATTACTTCACCGGATGGATAGAAGTTGTCGCGCTTAAAGAATTAATCGAGGCGGTCATCCTTGAATTTCTCGAGGGTTTAGTCACAAGGTTTGGCATTCCTCAAACCATTATCTCGATAATGCAAATGCCTTCCTTGTGTTAAAATTGCTGATTGGGCTCTAAGTATGGGCATTTACCCGAAAACCTTTTCCAACTATTACCCTTAGGCAACGGGATGCAGTAGAATCAACAAACAAGAACACGATCGAGAATCATGAAGTGCACAATGAACATCAGCCAAAGAAAGTGGCAAACGAAGGTATTACACGTGCTCGGGTAGATAGAATCACAAAGTAAGAAAAGCAATAGGAACTTTGCCTTACAAGCTTGTCTATGGTAAGGAGGATGCCCTTCCTTTGAGACTAGAACTAAATTCATTGCCGCTTCCCAATAATTAGAATTTGAGGGCATGAATCAGAGAGAAATCAGGATGGCAAAGCTGGTTCATCTTGAAGAGCTTAGAAACTCTGACATGATTAAGCTATAACATCATCAACAAGCAATAAATAAATGATTTTACAGAAAGGCTAGACCTCAAGCTTTCAAAGTTGGGGACCTAGTTCTAAAATGGGATGTTGATAGAGCTAAGCTAGGGTGTCATTCAAAGTTTGATGCACTTTGGAGTGGCCCATACATCATCAGTTCTGTAAAGAAGCTAAATCTTTCAAGTTAACTCATTTGGATGGAAGCACGCTACAAATCCCAGTAAATGGGATCTATCTCAAACCCTTCCATTAGGTTTGTTACATCATGTTGTATATATTAAAGTAGTTTCAATTCCTCCAAGTGTGCTCCGTGTACATTATTTGTTTGTACATATTTATTTCCTCTCGTGTGCTTCCTGTGCACACTCTTTTGTTACTTCTAGAGTGCAGAGCTTCTCTCAGCAGTTGTGAGATTCAGAACAGAGTGCAAAAATGATTCTCAAGTGATCAAAGGGAAATTTTCATGATTGAAAAATTAGACTCCATGCCCAATGGATGCTTTAGGCTACTAATCTCTTTCATCTAGCAGGAAAATGGCTCGAAAGTCACCAAAACTATTATCCAAATAGCTCTCCTAGAGATTTGGATAACTTGCATACACATTCTAGCCCTAATTTATTCATTGAAGAATTACACGCACTCAAAATCATTTGGCACATTCCCTTGGTCACAGTTTACCTACACGCCCCTTTCCTTTTCTCCTTCCACTTGCCCTCACACCCACCTTCCATGTGTTCACCTTCTTCTGAGTTAGTTTCCTCAAATCCTGCATGCCTCGCACTTACTACTAATTCCTTGGCCCTTCGCGTGCCACACCAATTACTTTGTAATAGTTACGCCTTAACCATACATTATTTTCTCACCAGTTTGCTTCATCTCCCCATGCGCATTACATCATGCCCCCTCTCGCGCCTTCCTATGTTTTCTCCATGTGCCCTTCCCCCATACCTTTCTATGCCAGATCATATTTTGACACGCTTAAGTGTGTCGCACGTAACCGATCAAGTGCACCAACAGGGCACCGAATCCTTGCAACAAATTAGTAATCAACACGTGGCAAAAAAATGGTTGTACATTTGGCCACCATCTCGGTCCATCAAAGACGTGTCGTGTCTTGTATACGCAAAAACTCTAACACCTTCTGACAGCCATATCTTCTACTACAGATCTCGGATCGGTGCGGATTTGGACTTGTCGAGATCTACCGACATCACTATAAGTGCAAAAATTCAAAATTCAATTTTTGGTGGATCTAGTAGGTAAGAAACAGGAAAACATCTCTCTTAACGTTGATGAGTAGATCTGATTACTCTAACCATCCAATTTGGTATGATCCACCCTCATTTGTCTTCAACATGTCAAATATGCATGGGGAAGCGTATTTCATAGGTTTCTAGGTGGATTTGAAAATATTAATGCTTCTTGTTGGTGGTTGTGTTTCAAATTCAGGTTTTCCCTCCTTTTTCCTTCTTCCTCCATAGATTCATCTATGAATGTAAGAGCAAGGCTCATTTATGTTGGACACTCTGGATCCCTACGCATTTTTCTAAGCATACCATATTTTCGTATTTTGAGTTACAAACCTCTATGTATGGCTCTTGCATGTGGATATCATCCTCCTTCATCATTGTAGCAATTATGTGCATTTCTGGAAGTACTAGAAGCATCGTTTTGTGATTATCTTCTATCCTAATGTATTTTTATTCCTTCTTCTTGCCACTTCTTTTGTGTTGTGTGTTGGTTGTGCTACTTCAGGTCCCCTACAGTTCCATATTTGGTTGTGTTCCATGAGAACGATTTGGTGAATGCGTATTTCACTGTGCTACTCATGCCTAGCCTCCTTTCACACATTATTTATCATTCTCTCCCTGCACGAGATAGTGTTCATCCCTCTTTTCTGGTGTTATCACCTTTTAGTGTAGTTTAATTCATGTTATCCTTCTTTCCCTAGTCCCTTGGAATTCTTAGCTTAGTTTCCCCTTTCAGCACTAGGAGTAGCAGTAGTAGTAGAAATAGATAGAGGAACCGGCCTTCTCCGGAGATTCATCCCAAGCTCACAAGGTCCCACAACTTGGGGACGGTTCCATTGTGGTCTCAAACACCTCAGCCCTTCCGAGATCCAAGATGCGGGTGCACGTTTGAGAAACCAACAAGTCCATTAGATCCTCAGAAGAGTTAGTAAAGAAGATAAAAACTCAACATTTTTGTAAATCTTAACCATGTCTCCCTCAATTCTTTTGGACATCTTAGTTATCTCCTTCAATGCTTTTAGACATGTTCTCTGTATCACCTTTCCTTACATGTCATGACACAATAGGTCAATCTCCCCTTTCTTGGTTTTCCAACTCTCCATAAAAGGTTGTATTTTTCATCCCCAAAGAAGTTATAACATCATAATTTCCACCCCATTCAAACTTTAATACAAGCTCCTTTTTAAAATATTTTCCCCTCTATTGGTAGCTCCTTTCCCTTTGTGTCTAGTAGATATCCCTTCTATGGCGATTAGGGTTTAGTTTTTTTATATGATGTCATCCATATGGAATAAAACCCCAAGAAATGGTCCCAACTAAGTTTTAAAGAGATTTCCAAAAGTATAAATAATTTAGAAAAATTCCACCATTTGCTACCTACATAGTTAATTTATGGAAACCCCTAAAATGACTATAAATTCCATAAAAAAATCAAAATATACTAAAATTTTTAGGGTAACTTTAACTAATGACAACTCAACTCTAGTAAAAACCATTTATGAAAAAATTGCTATGAATTGTGAAATATAAGTGAGACCAAAAAGAAGGATTTTAGCTTGAATCGAGGATTTGATACCAATTATAAGGAAATTACTTAGATAAATATAAATATTTGTACTAATAAAATACCAAAGAACAACAAAATAGAGATATAAAATCATACAATGTAAGTAGAAATGACTTGGCCACTTTGAGGGGGAAACCTTTAAACCTTACAATACGACTCAAGTTCTTAATATGATGATCATCTACAAGTTATTACGATAGGTAGTATACAATGGGAGAATTTAAGGTGGTACCTAATAGTGTTGCCATGTAAACTTTTATCCTCTCCATTAAATTTTGTGTCCATTTAAACGCCAACTAAATGTTTAAGCGTAAATTTGAGAAGTCAATTGAAAAATGGTAATAGCTTGACCATGTGGTAGACTTTGGCGCCCTTTTATTTTGAAAAATATTTTTTGTCACCAACAAATGGAAAATATGAAGAGAATGCAATAAAACTAGTAATCAATATGATAATCCTTAAAATCCATAATAATTTTTTTTAAATAGATGTATTTGAGATTTTACATGTATATGAAGAGGATGTATTAAAATTATTAATCAATATGATATCCTTTAAATATAAAATAAAATCCTTGATTTTGTTATCTATCGACATTTATCAAATATTTTTACTTGTTACTAACTCCTATATACCCTATCATGTTATGTAAACCATTGTTAGTGTGAAATCACAGCACCCCAGATGATTTCTAAAGATCTGCTTTTCTAAGGCAAAATCATCTGGTGTGATTGCATAACATGGAACTTTTCCTAAGGTGTGGGACCTTTGGAATTGGAAAATCTCTCCAGATTAAAGGTTGGTTCCTTATTCCTCTATTTAGGTGCATACATGAGGATTTGTAGAGGATCTATATCTATACCTAGTCTAAGACTTGCCAAGGAGACAGGGATAAAAGAGTACAGAAATGAGAAATAACTAAACTACCAAGTGATGCACCAAAGGAATGATGAATACTTAGTTTTACTTTGACACAAACCAATAAAATGCATACAATAAACAAACACAGATAGCCAGATCTGTAACGAGAGATCAAATAGAAGCAAAAGAAACAAGAAGGATCTAAGATCGATCACAAATGTATTTTATTGCTCTAATAGATTGATACAGTTCATTACGAGAATAATAGAAAGGTAGAAATGTAATACAATTTTAAAGGAAGGCCTGAATCCACAAATACTTTGCTAGAAGGAGAAGAGAGCCTGCAAAACTAAGAATATCCAACCCTTTACAATGAATCTTGTCCCCGTATTTATAGAATCGATTTGAGAGAAGAAAAAGGGAGAGAGAAGTGAGAAAATGCGGGTCGAAGCTCAACCACCGCTGTTAATGTTTTTTGCTGAAATCTGCCTCGAATCCATCTTTACTGCATCGATCTTCGATTCGGCACCTTGAAGGAAGAGGAAACGATGGAAATAGATCGAATCTGATATGGTTGTTGAGACTGATGATCCTGCATTGAACTCTCAAAAATGTTTCTCCATTTTTCTTCCACCTACCCTCCCAAAAATAAAAGTTTCATACTCTCATGGCATATACGAGGTTGAGATCTTTCCAGTGATATCAGATTTGCAATCTCTCAAGCCCTGAGTCGAAAGATATGCCCTTTTGAAGTTTTGCATCGATTCTATACAAATAGGTGGGAAAACAACTTGAAAATGGGTCCCTCTTTTGATTGGGATACGTGGCAGCCAGATTGGGACAAAAATCAGTCTGCGGGCTTAGAAAACTTTTCTCCTTTTTGTGAAAATTGTAAAATCCAGAAACTTGGCTCCTTTTGGTTGGATGGAAAATGCATTTCCATTTTTACCTCTATACCTTTTGGACAAAAGGAAAATTTTCACTTTTCTCCTCGATGCCTCGCCTTGGCTTTTACTTGGGTTTATATGTTGACTCTTTCCCTCTTAGGTGGAGTCGCCGGTCTTTTACAACTTTTACCCCTTTTGAGGCAAAGAGCAAAAAAACTAACCTTTTCCCCAACTCCCGCTTTCCCATGGGACACACATCACCCTGGCACTTGCTTGGGAACCTTCTCTCCTTTTGACCCTTGAATCAGCGCCATTGAGACACTTCGCAACCTCTGTCAGCCGACCCTATTAATGTTTTGAATTTTCAACTAACTCTATCCCCTTTGAGGACACGTGGAGGCATCGCGCATGTTTGTAAATCCAACCCATAGTTTGCCTTTGGAGGAGTTTCGGGTTGACACTTGTCTACCTCTACTATTTTGTGGACTTTTCAATGGTCCTTCTTACTTTTTAGGCTTTGAGCTACGTGGTGGCATCACACTCATTTGGGTTTCCACCGGGACCGACTCTTGGAAATTCACTAGGCTAACACGAAACACTCTCCACTTACACTTATAAACCAATTTTGAAGCCTACCTTTTGACCTTGTTTGACCCTTGGCTACATGGAGGGCTGGCGTGAGTTTGAGTCTCCACCCTAGGTTCCCTTTGTGAATTTGCACCAAGCTAACACCTGGTACGCTTCGCTCTCAGCCAAAGACTTTTCAACACCCCACAAATTTTGGGGACTTTGGACACATGGAAGCCTGGCACAAGTTTGGACTTCTCCTTTTGGATTCACCCTTGAAAAAGTGTCATTAAGGCACGTGGCCCTTTTGCTTCTTACTCCATACTTCATCATTTTTTCCCTTTTCCTGAACCAATTCGAGCCCGAGGACTTTGAATCTTCACCGTTCTTCCTTCTTCTGACTTCTTTGTAGCATTGATCCTTATTGTCTGACCCTGCTATTTTATAGTTTTTCCTACCTGTAACTTGGAGGATGTATTTAAGATGTAGAAACAATGTGACAGAGTCATTTTCTTTCGTATAGGGTCCTTTTATCTTCTTGTGCTCCGCCACTCCATTTTGAATCTTCTTGCAACCAATTTACAGGATTTGGATGATTTTTCTCAGTTCCTTCAAGCGGAGTTTTGATTTGATCCAATATTTCACCGGGGTGAAATATGGATAACAATTTGGTGACTCACTAGGACATCTGTCTGCTAGATGAAGAGATCATTTGTCTCGTCGTATTTGTTGGGCATGGAGTTGAGAATAACAAGATGATACTAGTTCCACCTTTGGTTCACGAGCTCGGCCTCTTGCATCCTTATATTTTATAAGAAAATCCTGAAATGAAGATTTTTGAGAGTAGAAAATTGTTTCAACTCCAAGGCTTCGTATGTTTTTCTGAATGAACTGCATAAGAGCAACAAAATAACACCAAGACTATGTACAAAATTGAAATCATACATGCTCCAAATGAAACATGCAAAGTGTGCACAAGAACTTCTTCTACTGAAAGAAAACCTACCTACACTACTCTAACTAGAAGCAAAGGTGAACTAAATAAAACTGCAGAATGGTTGTGAAAAATAGCTTCCTCAAAACGGAAGCCATGCAACTGATTTGACACTGAACATGGCTGGTTGGATGAGTGAAAAACTAACAAAAAGATGGTCCTCCACCCAAATCAACAAAGTATCAGCTAGAGACAAATCAAATACCTCTTTTAGTTGCTCTACATTTGGATTGAAGAGGTATGGCAGCTGATCCTTGGTGCTTTGCATATCATCCTCATGCCCTGAGATGGACATGACTGGTTGTGGCTACTCCTTTGGCTCCAATGAAGCCAAGTACCTAATTGGGCACGGTCTGATCCTTTGGATGTGCCCATTTCTCTGAAATTCAACTCCAAAAATGGAGTCTTCTTGTGGACCTTCTTGGATGAATGGCATGGGAGAAATGGTGACATCCTCCTGCCTTTTGCCTTCCTCCTCTTTTGAAGAACATGGAAGATCAAGATCTTCCAACCTTGGTTCCAGAGGGCCATTATGAAGTGTAAGCTGTTGTTCCTGAATGTTCTCCTCCATAGTAGCAGGCTCATGTTCTTGGGATGTGAGAGATGGAGGAGTGGATGATGTAATCTCCATGGGCTCCTCTTCATCAAAGCAATCTCTCAAGTCTGACAGACAGTCTGCCTCCTTGTTCTGCTGCAAGTGCTCTACCTCCTTCATGGTGTCCTCTTGATCTGCAACTTGCTCACCATGGTTTCCTTCACTCTCAAACATGAAGTTTGAAATATCAAACTCTTCTTCAACATCAGAGCTTGAAGGGGATGAAGTGGGAGGAAGAACTGAAGGTTCTTCTGTAGCCTGCTCCACACTTAGAGCCTCTAAAACTGTATGGTCCTCCTCCATCATGGGTTCATCAATCAAATCAGGCCCTTGAAATGAAAGAAAAAAATATTCAATGATGCCTTCTTTGTTGAGTGACCTCAACATTGATTTGATCTCTCCTATTTGCTCCTTCCCAATGGAACTTTGAGCTGATTGTTCTTCTTCTACCTTGGCTGATTGTGTAACTTGGATTGGATCAGCATTTCTCTCAGACAAAATGCCATCATGGACACTACACTCTGAGAAACTTGATAACTGATCTTCTACCTTTCCTTTTTCTTCTTCTGCTGCAACAAAATTAGTCCTAACCACCATTGAGTCTTCAATCTTGACCTCCTCTATTGGCTTGACCATCAAGGGGATCTTTGTAAACCCAAACTTGGCAGCCCAATTGTTCGGATTGTCGGTCATTTATTTTATGTTTGGCTCCTCTTCTTTTTGTTCTCCTTCACTGGATTCTTGAGTCTCTTCCCAAAATGGGCTTGGGAAAGCAAGAGGAGTGGCTATTTGGGGTTCAACCAGCTTTGCAATTGTTTTTGGTGGGAAGGGAGGTACAACTTCTTGTTTGTTTAGAGGGAATGGTTGTTTGGAAGGGAAAAGGATAGAAGAACTAAGATGAGGTGGAAGACTAGGGGATGGAGAAATGGATTTCACACTTGGGGCAAAATTCAATGGGAAGCTTGGAAATTGAAGCCCAAATTGAGATGGTGTTTCTTGAGGAGTAGAGAGAAAATTACCAGATAATGGTGTAGGATTTACCCATTGACAAGGTTTCCTGGCACCAAGTTCATAGGCCTCTATCTCTTCTACCCATTGTGCAAGTTGGGGAAGCATTCCAATCATAAAGTCCAGCTTCTCCTTAGGGTTGTAGTGTCTTGGAAAAGGGCCTTCCCATGGACAAGGTGCCCTGCAACCAATCCTGAAAGCCCTCATTCGAACTATTTCCCTTAATTGAACCATGTTTGCCTCCATTTTTGAATTTTCTCCAATAGACCAGCATCCTCCATTTGGTTGTTGTCATTATATGCATATCCTTGTTCCTGATAAGCTTCATGGCCAAACTAGTTTTGGCATTGCTGTTGTGGATAGGTATAATGATTTTGAATCTGCTCATAATGCTGATTTCGAGGAGTTGTGAAAATCATTGGAGGTGGAACGTATTTTTTTGCTAAAAGTGTGAGTTCCGTGAAGGGAATGAAGTCGTGATTGCATAACTTCATGGAGTGGGAGAAAATGAAAGAGATGGAAGAAGAAAATGGATGAAAATGAGTGGAAAAGGATGGAAAAGGTCTACAACTCGAGAGAATGGGTTTTGACCAGATGGAGTCTCCATATTTGCTTGAAAGTGCCTCCAAAGGTTGAAATCTTCACCAAGAGCACATCGAACCTAATGAAGTGAAGTGGTAAGGTGCTATAGACCTATCCCACTAGGCATGTCAAAACTATTAGTGCGAAATCACAACACCCCAGATGATTTCTAAAGATCTACTTTTCTAAGGAAGAATCATCTGGTGTGATTGCATAACATGGAACTTTTCCTAAGGTGTAGGACCTTTGGAATTGGAAAATCTCTCCAGATTAAAGGTTGGTTCCTTATTCCTCTATTTATGTACATACGTGAGGATTTGTAGAAGATCTATATCTATACCTAGTCTAAGACTTACTAAGGAGAAAGGGATAAAAGAGTACATAAATGAGAAATAACTAAACTACCAGGTGATGCACCAAAGGAATGATGAATACTTAGTTTACCTTCGACACAAACCAATAAAATTCATACAATAAACAAACACAGACAACCAAATCTGTAATGAGAGATCAGATAGAAGCAAAAGAAACAAGAAGGATCTAAGATCGATCAAAAATTATTTTATTGATCTAATAGATTGATACAGCTCATTATAGAATAGCCGAAAGGTAGAAACGTAATACAATTTTAAAGGAAGGCCTGAACCCCACAAATCCTTTACTAGAAGGAGAAGGAAGCCTGAAAAACTAAGAATATCCAACCCTTTACAATGAATCTTGTCCCCGTATTTATAGAATCTATCTAAGAGAAGAAAAAGGGAGAGAGAAGCGGAAAAACGTGATTCGAAGATCAACCACCGTTGTTAATGTTTTCTTCTGAAATTTGCCTCCCGAATTCATCTTTACTACATCGATCTTCGATTCGGCACTTTAAAGGAAGAGGAAATGATGGAAATAGATCAAATCGATCTCGGTTGTTGAGACCGATGATCCTGCATTGAAAGCTCAAAGACGTTTCTCCATTTTTCTTCCACCTAGTCTCCCAACAATTAAATTTTTAGACTCGCATGGCATAGACGAGGTCAAGATATTTCCAGCGATATCAAATTCGTAATCTCTCGAGTCGTGAGTCGAAAGATATGCCCTTTTAAAGTTTTACATCGATTTTGTACAAATAGGCGTGAAAACAACTTGAAAATGCATCCCTCTTTAGATTGGGATACGTGGCAAATGATTCGGACAAAAATCGGGTCTGTGGGCTAAGAACTTAACTTTTCTCCTTTTTCACAAAAATTGAAAAATATAGAAAACTCCCGCAGTCGCGAAGCTTCGCATGGACACGTGGCTCCTTTTGGTTGGATGGGAAATGTGCTTCCATTTTTACCTCTATGCCTTCGGATAAAAGGCAAATTTTCACTTTTCTCCCCAACGCCCGCCTTGGCTTTGAATCGAGTTTATATGTTGACTTTTTCCCTCTTGGGTGGAGTCGCAGGTCTTTTTATAGCTTTTACCCCTTTGAGGAAAAGGGTGAAAAACTAACCTTTTCCCCGACTCCCTACTTTCCCCTGGGACACGCATCACCTTGGCACTTGCTTGGGAACCTTCTCTCCTTTTGACCCTTGAATCAGTGCCATTGAGTCACTTGGCATCCTCCGCTAGGCCTATTAATGTTTTGAATTTTCAAGTAACTCTATCCCCTTTAAGGACACGTGGAGGCACCACGCATGTTTGTTAATCCAACCCAAAGTTTTCCTTTGGAGGAGCATCGAGTTGACACTTGTCTGCCTTGCTTTGTGGACTATTCAACGGTCCTTCTTACTTTTTAGACTTTGAGCTACATGGCGGCCTCACACTCATTTGGGTTTCCACCCGGGGACTGACTCTTGGAAATGTGCTGGCGACATGCGGCACTCTCCGCTTGCACTTCTATACTTAACCAATTTCAAAGCCCACCTTTTGACCTTATTTGACCCTTGGCTACATGGAGGGCTGGCGCAAGTTTGAGTCTCTGCCCTGGGTTCAATTTGTGAATTTGTGCCAAGCACGACACCTTGCACGCTTCACTCTCAATTGAATACTTTTCAATGCCCCGCAACTTTTGGGGACTTTGGACGTGTGGAAGCCTAGTGCAAGTTTGGACTTCTCCTTTTGGATTCACCCTTGAAACAATGTTGTTAAGGCACGTGGCCCTTTCCACTTCTTCCTCCATACTTAGTCATTTTTTGCCCTTTTCTTGAACCAATTCGAGCCCGAGGGACTTGAATCTTCATCGTTCTTCCTTCTTCTGGCTTCTTTGTAGCATTGATCCTTATTGTCTAACCCTACTATTTTATAGTTATGCTGCTGTAACTTGGAGGATGGATTTAAGATGTAGAAATGGCCCGACAGAGTCATTTTCTTTTGTATAGGGTCCTTTGATCTTTCTTGGCCTCTGCCACTCCATTGTTGAATCTTCTTGCAACCAATTTGCAGGATCTGGATGAGTTTTCTCGGGTTCCTTCAAGCGGGGTCGTGATTTGATCCAATATTTCACCTAAGGATGAAATATGGATAACAACCACATAGGTTGAAATACTAAACATATGAAAGCATAAATAGATGATATATTGTTGGACCTTTTTCATTGTCATATGTGTTGTCATCAATGTCAAGATGGATTGATGGAAAAATTATTTGATGTCAAGTGGCATTGATGGCAAAAGGAGTCAATTGGTAAAGTGAGCATGTGAGAAAGATGAAGGTTGATTGGTAGTGTCATCTCATAAATGCTTCAAGATAATTAAGTATAAGTTCTAAGGCACTTAATCAACTTTTGTACAACCCATGGACATGAGGCGTTAGCCGCCAAAATCTATAGGAAGTCGTAGAGCTCTAGAAGAAACCATTGAAGCTTAGTGAAAGCCGTGAGTGAGAATGATAAGGTCGCGAATGTGAAGGAAGATCCGTGGAATTAAGAATAGTTTTAAGGCAAAGCCACGGAAGTAAGGAAGTCTTGAGGAAACCATGCATAAGGGGAAAAGTTGCGAAGAACCAAAGAAGCCGCTAAGGACCAAATAAAAACCGTTGAGAACTATAGAAGTCGCAGTAAAAGGATAGATTTGCGGACATGGAACAAAGTCGTGGGAAGACAACGAACGAGGAAGAAAGCTGAAAAACATTGTAAAATCCGTGGATAACTAAAAATCCACCAGGAAAGGACAAATGCCGTAGATCGAAGGAAGGTGCTGCAATACAAGAGAAAAAGTAAAAAGAGCAAGGAGAGCCACGGGTTCAACAAGTATGAACTCGACAAGGCTCGAGGAAAACCAAATTGATTTAAATGTAGACAAGTGATATTTTGTTCTCCCAAATTGATGGTGATTCGATCATCCGACAAATACCGATGAGTATAATACTTGTGCTCCACGAAGAAAAAAGAAATCTACTATTCCAAATTTGCCAACATTTAATGCTCATAGAATTTTTGGAAATATAGTTACACTCTCTATGTGATTCCTAATTTTAAGGTGAAATAAAATATTAGAGAAGAAATCATCTTTCTCATCTAGGTCACGTTGCAAATTCTAAAAAGATGGGAAATCTATTTCAGAATCGGTCCATAAATAGCCCCTAAATTAGTGCATAGAAAACAACAAAATTAAGCTAAAAATAGGAGTAAATCTAGAGGTTGGCATGCATTTATGAAATCTTCAGCCAACTAATTTGATTCTTGCATGACATGCAAAGGAATGAAGGTAATTCATTGGTTGATGATAGAAAATAACAACTCCATGCAAGTTATAGAGTTTGCTCAAGTGTGAAGACAATGCATACAAGTTGAGAAAGAGCTATTGAAGAAAAAAGAGAGGAGAGCAGAGAAAACAAATGAAGTGGTAAATATATATCAGATGAGAAGAGAATCAGTTTAGAAGATCGATTGAGCAAGAGAGTCCAACTCGGATGAGCAAAAATAGTAAAAGAAAGAACACGGACATAGTCGGAAAGCTGATCATAATCTATTGTGTAAGCATTTTTTAAACCAAATGATCAAAAATTGTATGTAAAACAAGTCTAAGTTGTAGCTTAGGATTTTCATGGGTTTGTAGCCTCTTGTGGGTAGGTTCTTGCAAAATATCAGTTGTAGTTGATTAAATTAGGGGTTGGTGCTCCTTGCAAATGGGTGTTTGCTAATATTCACGAGTGGGTGCTTGAAGTTGTGAAGTGGGTGTTTCACTAGGTTGAGTGGGTGCTCAACCAAAACCATTGTAAGCTTTAGAATTGGTGTTCCTAATAAATCCTTGGTTTCAAGTGGGTTTTTCTCCCAAACTAGTTTCCCATTATAATTTATGTGTTCTATGTTATCTTGCTTGGCATCTATTTTTTTAAATGCACATAATACATTGTTGCACTCAACTAAGACATTCTAGATTAACAATACTCTAATAAAAAAATTAATACACTAATTCACCCCCTCTTAGTGCTTGTGATCTCTAACATATATGACAAGTTAAGATATTATATTAGCCACTTGTTGGGTTTACATATCACAATATATGATATAGGATTAAGGGCATAACAAGTTCATCGGTTGGCATTGGTATTTAGGATTCGTGAACTAAAAATGGCATATATGTGTTATATTTTTATTTGAAGTAATAAAAATAAAAAAGGCAAGAAAAGCACATGGAAAAGAGCTTCAATACACTTTCAAGATTGGAAAATAAAAAATAAAAATACTTTGTATCTTCTTCAAAGAAAAGAAAATTTATAACTAAATATATAAAAGATAAGATACTTTTGTACTATAACTCCTTTAAAGAATTGAAATTAGGTAAATTGTGAACCATGCTCAAATAATCTAAAACTTGTGTCAAATGAGGATGATTTGAATATTTTCAAATATATGCTACTTTTTGAATTTTTCAATCAGCTATAGCATATCAAAAGAAATAGAGATACACTATCTTTGACCAAATATCACCCAAAAAATCTTATATTGTTTTTACCACGTTTTTAGTAGGTGCTTAGATAAGAAATTTATACCATGTGCATTTTGGGCTACCTAATCATACCCCTAAACATCGTTATCAAACCAACTAATAAAAGAAAAGTAAAATACAATGTCTCTTCCCACCCCGGATAATACAAAGGTAACACATCCACAATCTATTTTATTTGAAAATAGAATGCAATGCCTTCAATATATACATCGATCATGGAGATGGAATTATACTAATAACCTCAATCTTGCCTTAATTTTTTCCATCATAAAATGTGAAGTATTAGTTGGCAAGATAAATTTATTAAATTTAATATTTCATAAATAGAGTATATATGGAAGTCAAATGCAAGAAAATATAAGTAGGAGTTTTACTGCCAAGAAAGTAAACACCATCCTTAACATACATTAGGTTGGAGGCTAACTATTATATTGATTTAAAATATTATATATGCCTATAAAATTTAGGTTTCAAATATAATATATGTTTGTCTGCACTGCACCTACACCAACCCCAACACACCTCCCACCTTTTTGATACCTACTTGGATTCAAAAGAATTCAAAAATTCCAAGAACTCCTAAATACTCCTAATTATATCAATATACATTTTAGAGTATTAAATGGATTCCATTATGCATGCGGGTGATATTCTAATAGCACTTAGTTAATCCTCGTGATAGAGAATAAGGAGAAATAATATTAAAACAATACATTAAAGAGTGAATACAAAGCATTTAGTTTAAGAGGATGGATATAAATCTAAAGATAATCTAACATTTAATGTTTCCAGCATATAACATTTATTATTGTATTGAAGTTCATAAGTGTTTTGGTACATGTGATTGACCCGATAGCTTGACTGAATCACATTTATACTTAGTGTATTGTTTTAAATATTGTATAACATTTTTGGGCCTAATAATAATAGAGTTATATTACAAAACCCCAATAATGCCTCTAGTTTTTAATGTTTTTCCAAGTATTTCATTTTAATTGTAGTTTTAGAGAAGGGGAATAATTTCCCAAAGATCTATAAGGAATTATAGAAAAGTGAGTGAGCTTTTTAGAATCCTTAAGTTTAAATGAATATTGTTAATTTCTACCTTATAAAAATAACTATGATATTTTTGACCTTGTTTTTTTTGTCTCAAACATTATTAGTTTAATGCACCCTATTATCTAAATGTGTTTAGCACAATTTTCTTTCATTACCGTTTGTATCCAAGCTAAAATTTTGATGTAAGCTAATTGAAAGAACCTAACACCAAATAGATCCTAAGTTAAATTAAAGATAATATATATCAATATTTAAAGCATGAAAGGAAAGCTAATTAACTTGTATAAAACATGAACTAAACATTAAATGCAAACATCCCTTTGATATTTGGATATGGTTTGAATTGTAGATACTTCCTTTAACGATATGAACGTAAGCCATGCACGATCAAGGATTTCTCAAGCAAGAGGAAGAGATCTCATCAAGTATGGCTTAATTGCCATTTTTGAATCTTCTCTTACTACTCTTTGGCAAGTAGAAAAGGGGGAGAGTTAACAAGCCTTCTAATAACATGAAATGATCTTCCTAAGTATAATGTTTTTTAAGGACATAGTGTAAGTTTGGACGAGGCTTCGTAAATAGCTTTCCATTTTGGAAGAATCTTTCATCCTAGTGAATGTGGGATAAAGGGAATGTAGAAGTAGAAAGGGATAAGTATGATTAGAATATATTAATTAGAGATTACCAACTCATTGGAGTTTAGGAAGATTTATTTTATCAACTATGATTAATTAATAGACCAAGTTAAACTTATAGAATCCATTCGGAGATTATTTAGAGATTAGTAGAATTTGAAGGGTTCGAGAAGGGATTTAACCAATAAGAGGGTTTATTGATTAAATATTAGATTAAAATTCTTAATTAACTAGTAATGGTTAATTAATTAAGTAAAAAGGATTATAACTAACGAAGTGGCATTAATTGGCATCCGAGGATGAGGATGAGACTAGTTAATTACCAAAGTGTCGTTAATTAACTAAAACAAAGGGGAATGCTATCTAATTAGCATAAAATCACTAACTATAATGAAATGATAGTGAAGGAGAAAAAAATGTAATTTTAGTATTAAAATTGTATGGTCTTAATTAGGTGTCTACATTTTCCCCTCTTTGATGTGGTGTAGCGTAAGTGATGTTATTTCAAAGATAGTAGATAATTATATTTTGTATGGATAGAAGAAAAATAGTAGGAGGATGGATGCCCTCTCAAGTGTCGATAGGGTGATAGAAAAGGTCAATTGATGCTTAAAAAGAAGAGAAGAATGATCATGATGGCATAAAATCTCATCAGCGGTGGTAGAGAGTCAAACATGGTTCACTTGGCAGTTTTCAATTTGAGAGAATTTTGGTGCCATTGGACCATGTGCCTTTTAATAGATTTTCGGTTCCAATGTACAATGAGGGAAAAAGAAGGGAGAGAGGGACTATAATAAATAAGTGATTGTGACAACTATGTCTTGGTAGGTTAGAAGAAATAGAAAAGGTTAGTGAGAAGGAATGTTAGTTAGAATGGGAAAGGTGATAGGGGTGAAAGGAAATAGTGTAAGCATAACGTACGCACCATCTTGGCTTAGAAGTATGTTTTTATTTGATGTAAGCACATGATAAAAGGGTAAAATGGCATAAGAAGCCATAATACGGATTTTTATGCAATGTTAAAGGAGTGACTCAAAGAAAGATACATAAGCAAACAAGAAGACCAAAAAAAAAAAAAAAAACAAACAAACAAACACAATCAAATAAACTTAAATAAGTAATGCTTAAGATAATTGTACCAATGTTTTTGTTATCCAGATTTAGTACTCAAATGTGCGATTTATATGACAAGGGTTAAAATGGTGCCCCAAGCAAAGATACATGCAAGGGATGGAATAGAGGACATATAAGTCTCGTGAAAAGAAAGCTGTGTACTATGAAACAACCTCTAGTAATTATATATGCCGAGAAAACAAACATAACAAGCAAACAAACTTTTTTGGTGAAAGAAGATCACAATATGATACGCATATCATGTTCTAGAATGAGTGAGCACTTGAGGTAGGATGTTTTTAATAAATTTTCAAATGTTTATTGTTTTGAATTTTTCACATGTTTTTGGATTTTTTGATTTTGTGAATGTTTAGGATTTTATATATTTTTGGATTTTGCAATTTTTTGAATGTTTAGGATTTTATATATTTTTCCAATATTTTTGGATTTTCTAATATCTTTTTAATGTTTTTGAATTTTGGAACGTTTTACCAATTTTTGGAGTTTCGAGGGTTTTACCAATGTTTTGGATTTTGAAGGTTTTTCCGAAACTATGTAAAGGAATAACCAAATGTCAAATTTTTCTAGTGAGAGGTGAGAATATACAATGGGAAATCCTACACATATATACAAGAATAAGATAATCTAGATTAAGGCCAATAAGGACTACGTTCAACAAGATGACAACCCAAGGACAAAGCTAGGAAGAAGATCATGCCCCAAGTGCAAGGTTCTTATGACCAATAGAATCCTCCTAATGCACTAGAACTTGGTTTTCACCAATGGACCTATTCAAAGTGCCACAATTATGTGGTTTTCACATTTCAATGAATTTATTTCTCTTTATTATTTTTATTTTTTATTTTTTTAATATTTTTGAATTCTTCCAATCTTAGGTATAGAAACACTTGAGATGCATGATATTCATGGGATCTCGAAGCTCATCACCATTAAGATATGCAAGTTTATAGGCCCCTGAACCAAATTTCATGACCATAATGTATGGTCCTAACCAATTAGGCTCAAACTTTCCTCTCTTTTCATGATATTTAGTAGTATTGAACTGGTTTTATTTTAGAACAAGATCTCCAACCTCAAATTCATGGGAGATAAGGAACTTTTTTAGCTAGCTAGTACGAATGTGATATTGATACACTTTTAGGTGGTTTAAGGTATGTATACTTTTTCATCAAGTTGTTCAAGCTCTACTAGTCTAGTCACTCTATAGTCCTCTTCATTATCCAATTAGTCTTTCAAGGAAATTTACAAAGATGGAAGCTCGATCTCTAAGGGGATGATAACTTCATCTCTAAAGATAAGGAATAAAGATTTTCACCTATGGGTGTGAGATGGAAGTTTGGCATACCCATAAGGCATGATATATTTGAATATACCAGTTATGACCTATCTTACTAACCAGTTTCTCCATAATTTGAAAAACAATTTTATTTCTAGCCTCATCTTTCCCATAAACTTGGGGAAATAATTTGATTAGAACACTTTTAACGAATTTTAAAGTGTTGGAGATGTCCTTCACTTGCTTTTTCTTGAATTATTTTCCATTATCGAGATACAATAGTAGAATGGATAGCGTAACGACAAATGATGTATTTCATGATGAATCTACAAATCTAAGCACATGTGACATAGGTGAGAGGAACAACCTCCACCCATTTGGTAAATTAATCAATTGTGGTAATGATGTGTTTGTGGCCATCAAATGAGGTGGGTGTAAGCTTTCCTATGAGATCAAGCCCCCATTTGGAAAATGGACATGGTGTAGTGATAGGTTGTAAAGACTGAGCTGGTGCATGGATCAAGTTTACATTATTTTGGCATAAAACACATTTTTACAAACTGACAACATTCCATCTCCATAGTAGGACAGTAATAGCCAACGTGTAGAAGTTTTTGTGATAACCATGACACTAGTGTGAGCACCACAGATGCCTACATGTGCCTCTTTGATAGATTGGATAGTCTCTTTGGAATTAAGAAAACATAATGCAATACATAGTCCCATAATAGCCTCGAAAATATAGAGTTCCCCAAGGATGGTATAACGTGCAATGTGCTACATAGGGGATCTCTTGTGGGAATGGGAAATTTCAGGTGGGAAGGTACCATCTTGTAGGTAATTGTAGATATCAATTTACTAGAGGAAAAGGGACCAAAAATTCTCAGACAAACATGATTCCGACATGTCCTATACAGAACTCGAGATGATCGATGAGGAACTAAAAATATCTCAGATCGGTGATAAGTGTAACAATGATCAAATAATATCCATGACATCTATTGACTTGTTCTATGGTCGAGGGATGTGTTGGAAGGAAATCATAACAAAGTACTCTTTAAGTCTATCCACCATACATTTATATGGTATGAAGGATTTGCAACTTATATTATCATCTAGAAAATGGGGAAACTAAGGGAAGCATCATTTGTGTGAGGATGAAGTGTATCCGGGTTGACACAAGAGGTGAGGGCCTCTGATTTTAGTTCAATAGCCAACTCTATGGAAGGACATTCGTAAGATTCATTGTAATAACCAACTAATGCTCTACAATAATCAAAGGGTTATGAGCCACGAGGAATTATAAGCTCATATCCTTGATTGTATAGTTTGATACACTAATGGAAGGTGGATGGAAAATTTGTATGGCATTAATCCCTAGAAAACCAAGGAGGATGTTATAGGGAAGTTCCAATTTAATGACATGGAACCTTGTTGCATGTGTGATACTACCAACTTCCATGGGTAAGATGATTATGCTCGTCAATTGTCATCTTGTATTGTTATAGGCCTTAATGGTGATCACATTAGGCTCTAATTCAGTATATGTATGTCTCAATTATTTTACAAGCTTCATAGTTCATAGATTAAGGCCATATCAATTTTTTAGAAACACCCATTTAACCTTTTTATGGGTAGTGATCACTTATATGTATAAGGGTAAGTTGTGTGTTTGATGATCCAGGAACCTCATTTTAGCTAAAAATTATCTTCCTAGATGGAGTGATTTTTACAACTAAATCTGGAAGCATGAACCTTCAATTTCTGTAGGAACTCTTGACTCTTAAAGGGTCTCAAAAATGATTTCCTTGTGAACATTATATATCCTAAGAAGATCCAAGATAAATATCTTGGTGGTTATCTTCTCGAGTTTTTATAGGAGATCATAATGATGGTCCAAAGGAGTAGACAAAGGGGGCCCTGGAAAAATAAAACAAGTGTGTCTGTTGTAATGGTAAACTCTTAGGGTTTATTTTAATGGTGTGGATATGGTCGGTGATAGGATGAACATAGTCAATAAGATAATCAAATGGATTATAAGTTTGGGAAATAAGGTGGTTGGCATTTTTTTCTTTAGAGGATTGACCTCGATCTGAATTATTTTCTTCTTACTTATTCTTGGGGAAGAGTTCTTTATACATCCCCAATTAATCATTAGATGATTTTTAGGGCTCTGCGTGTCAAGTTTGATATCTCCTCAATCTAGGAGATCTTGAATTAAGTTATTTAATTTCATACATCAATTTTTCCATGACCTTTGACATAGTGATACTTGCAATACTCGTGGTATTTTTACCACGAAGGTTTAGGTGCATCATCCATGAAAGGGGTAGTGGTAGGAAACTTGACCATATTGGTTGAGTCTAGTTGTTTAAGGATCGATGATAGGGACTCTATGAGTGAAATTTTATCCCTTGTGTTTGACTTCTGGATTGAGTGGCCCCCATAAGATTCTTAAATGTGGGGTGTTTTGAACCACTTGCACATGTTTAGAATTAGTGATTCCATCACATACGACATGTTTTTTTGTTAAATAATTTTGATTTATTAGTAAGTTTTGACTCGTAGTTATCTCTTTGAAAGGGTTTCAAGACCATTTTCACCAAAAGATAATTTTTTAATTTAGATTCCTTTTTTAATGGCTTCTTCAAATGTTCCAACGAAATGCATTTGAAAATGGAAGGATATTTCTAGGTTTAGATTTGGTATAAATATACTTATAAGTTATTTCTCCATAATGGAGCAAGGGAATTAAATATCCAACCCTTGTCATCATTGTAAGAAGGAAGAGAAATTCTCTTTGTTTCTTTATTTGACACTTGTAATGGTAATATTAATATATATGTTAAATAAAAAGTGAAGAATGAACTTTTAAGCCTAAGTCAAAAAATCGAAGATAGACCCTTTAGGGAGATGGAGGAACCATTCAAGTGTTTGGCCCCCAACGCTCCATGGAAACAAATGAATAAGTTAGTTATCAATGTAAAAATTTCTCTCTCATGATAGTTCTAATATCTCTATCGAGGTTATATACGCTAAGCGGCAATAGAGTAATATTGTGACTAGAATCAAATACATCTCTATTGGGGCTATGGACGCTTGGTTGGTAATGGAGCAATGTATGGCTCTCCTTCCACCCTCCATTCACCAATCAAATTTCTAAATCAACCATTTTTACACATTGGCTAGTGTTTCCTCACTTTTTTCCTATAAAATATTCACTTCAAGAAGTAATTAATTTCCACGTGCACACACTGGATCTCGATGAGAAAACATGACTAGTATGTTACCAATTTTTGGTTTGGATCTTGTTCGATTCTTAATTTAGTCCTTATTTTTTCTCATGATTTTCTTCTTTGTCTCATCACTTTTTCATTTCTAGTATTATGACTACATTTTCCATATTCTTCCTTAGCATTCACATTGTTCTTATGCTTCATTTAGAACATCCATGTGTATGATTTTTCCTTTTACCATGTTTGAGGGAAGTTTTGTCTTTTATTTCAATAAACAATCCTCTACTTCTTTCTATCATATGTTTATTAGATAGCTTGCACTTTGGGAGCATGCTCCTCCTTATAAGCACTTCATTGGTTTGATTTCATCATCACATTGAACATATCCATCTCGGCCTTGATCCTTCTTATCTTCGTGTATATATGTGCATATTTTTCCCTTTAAAATTATCCCCTCTCATTGGGGCATCCTTGCATCTTTGTTTTCTTGTACATAGCTTCGGAAAACTTTCAAAAACCCTAAAAATCACAAAATCCTAGAAAATCTAAAAACATTGGTAAACATTCAAAAATCCAAAACATTGGTAAAACATCAAAAATCCAAAACATTAGTAAACCCTCAAAAATCCAAAACATTGGTAAAACTTCAAAAATCCAAAAAATGGTAAAACATCAAAACATCCTAAACATTCATAGGACAAAACATCCTCAAACATTGAAAACTATCCTACAAAACATCTTACTTTAGTGCTTGCTTGTTCTAGTGCTCAATATGCAGATCATATTGTGATCTTCCTTCATTAACAAAGTTGGTTTGCTTGTTATGTTTGTCTTCCCTTACATATATCATTGCTCGGGGCAGTTTCATAGTGCACGTTGCTTTTTCATGGGAATTCTATGTCCTCTGTCTATTCCTTGCATGTATCCTTTCTTGGGGCACCATTTTAACCCTTTTCATATAACTTGAACATTTGGGAACTAAAGCTGGATAACAAAAACATTGGTGCAACTTTCTTGAACGTTGTTTGTTTGAGTATGTTTGTTTGTGCTTGTTTGTTTATTGGTCTACTTGTTTACTTTCTTGTAATACATTGCTTCATGTATTTTTCTTTGAGTCAGTCCTTTAGAAATGAAAAAAATCAGTATTATGGCTCTTCATGTCATTTTACACTTTTGTTGTATGCTTATATCAAATAAATAGTTACTTGAGCTAGATGGTTTGTCAGCTACGTTTATATCTTCCCATTCTCCATATATATTAATATTTCCATTCTAACTAACTCTCTACCTATCATTTTCCAATTCTTCTCCCTCCCTTGCTTCTTCTTCTTCGAGTCATGAGATCATACTATTTTCTCGGATTCCAACAATACCAACCAGCCCTCGTTCAAATATCTCCATTGCTATGAGCTTTTCTTCCAACACATTTGGGGTAATAGGGATAATTTTTATCCCCCACCCTCCCTTGTTTCTTCCATATATATTGAAACACAAGAATTATTTTCCAATCAATCAATTTCAATAATGTCCTACCAAGATTCAGTTTGAATCAAAGTCGTTGCAGTTGTCTTATTTTTCTTCTATGATTTTTTCCTTCTTTTCGAGCATTAATTGACCTCTTCTATCACCCCATCAACACTTGAGGGGGAAACATCATCCATTCTACTAATTTTTCTTCTACCCTTATGAAAATTTAATTATCTAACATATTTGAAGTGGTGTCTCTTGACCTACACCACATCAAAGAGGGGAAAATGTAGACACCTAAATTTGACTACACAATTTTAATACTAAAATTGCACTAATTATCCTCTTTCTCATCATTTCATTATAATTAGCAATTTCTTACTAATTAGCTAACATTCCCCTTCATTTTGGTCAATTAATGACACTTCATTAATTAACTAGCCTTCCCTTCATCCTAGATGCCAATTAACAAAACTTCATTAGTTATAATCCTATTTTAATTATTAATTAACTATAATTAGTTAATTAAGCCTTTTAATATTATTTTTATCAATAAACATTCTTATTAATTAAATACTCCTTTCAAACCCTTCAAATTATAATAATTTCCTTCTAAATCACCTCCATGGTTTATTAATTAATCCTAGTTGATGTTTTAAAACATCTTTAACTCCTATGAGTTCGCTAATCCTTTATTAATCTTTTCTAATCATATTTATCCCTTTCTAATTTTGCTTTACCTTTATCCCACGTTCACTAGGTTGCAAGCTTCTCCCAAAGTGGAAAGCTATATAAATAACCTAGTACCTTCCTTCCAATCTTACATGACTATTACACCTTTACACACCATGTCCTTCGTAAGACATTAGTATAAGATAAGAGAATTTCCCAACCGAAAAGCTTATTGATCTATCAAACCTTTCCCATTTTCCAGTTAGTAAGAGTAGTAAGAGGAGAACAAAAATGGCCATTAAGCCATATTGGTGAGACCTCTTCCTCTTCCTTGGAGAATTCCTTTGAACACATGTGCTTACGTATGACTTACCCAAGGAGGTTTCTACAATCCAAATCCCATCAAAAACATCAAAGGGTGGCTTAGTATTTCATGTTTTTAATGTTAGATGCATTAGATTAGCTTCTCTTTTTAATGGATTTATCTTGATGTTAATGATTAATTAGCTTAGTTATTAGATCTACTTGGTGTTAGGTCTTGTTAATTAATTTAACTTCTTTATCATGCATACATTACATATAGATAGGAGGGTCAGCATTTCTATTCAGATCGCCCCATGTTTTCTAAAAAAATCTTATTTCTTTTAGTTTTGTAAGGGCCTGGTGTTGACGCCATAGAAATAATGGAAAATGTAGTATCATTGACTTACCCATACCTCCATATGGCTTAAACTAGACATGATACAATGTTATCCTTAATCTCAATACTAAATTGATTAGGTTGACTAATAATGCATTTTGTAGATGTGATTCTCAGCGTTGGGGGTGGAAATACCCCAAGTATGAGTATTTTGATTTGCACATTATCATCCATCATATAATAATAGAATTAAACTCACAAACCAAAAATCCTCCATAAAAAATTGAAAAGGCACAAATTGTGAAAGAAGGCACCATCGACTTGCCCAATGTTTTCCATTGGATGTGGTGGTTAAACATTGCATTGGTTGACTCTCCACACAACTAAATGATGTTGGTTATACACATGTCCCCATGCCTCAACATACATGTTGACATATATTCCAAATATAATTGATTAACATTCATGTATTCAACACATTCAATGCATCCATGTTAGTTGGATCATTAATAGATTATAATCTTCACATCAACCAATTTAATTACAATCTTCCAACCGATCTGAAATATAATATTCAAATTGAAACGTTCCCTTTTTATAACGTTAGATTACCTAAAGGATCGAAGGTACATCCAAATCACCTTGAAGGAAATTCATCTTCACATCTAGTTTCCCTAAATGCAAATCATTTACTACAACTAAACTCAATACAAGACATATGGAAGTCATTTTAGCAATAGGAGAAAATATTTTTATAAAGTCAATACCTACTTTCTTTTCAAATCCTTGTACTACAAGCCTTACCTTATATCTTTTCTATCTACCCTCTTCTTCCTTGATCCCGTAAACCTACTTGTTTTCTACAATTTCCTCTTACTCGCTGGAAACTTAACCAAATCCCATGTCTAGTTTTGGTTCAAGGATTCCATCACCTCATCCATGCCATGCTCCCACTAAACGTGGGTCTTATCTCGCATTGTTTCTTCAAAAAAATGGTTCACCATTATAAATCAATAATAAATAAGATAAAGAAGGTGTAAATTTTTATGGAGGTTTACTTACCCTATGTGACCTTCTCATAGAAGTTTGGGTGTACCAGAGACTCATTTTGTACTTCTTGGACATTTATTTCTAGTTTTGATAGTGACCAATGTCGGTCACATGTAATCGATGTCGGTTATGTTAACCGATATCAGTTTGGCTCTCATGTAACCGAGCATCTTGGTTCAGCCTAACTAATGTCGGTTAGGGTTCAACCGACACCGGCTACTTTGTAACCCCAGAGGTATGATTTTTGAAAATGAGAGTTCATTTTCATTTACAAACTTCTCAATCGATTCATCCTGGGTACTGAATTTTATCTCTTTACATTCTCTTTTCATTCCATTCAATGTCTCAACTCCTAATAATTTTATAATTCTCTAAATTCCAAAATAGAATCAAATCACTAGATCCATAACCAATGAAAGTGCATCTCTTGAATTTTACATCCAACTTTTTCTATTTTCCTTCTAATATGCACAAAAGCTTCTAAACCAAAAACTTTAAGAAAATAAATAATTACCTCTTTTTTGGTCCAAGTTTCCTCGGTATTCCTTCATCTAGTGAACTTGAAGGCCCATGGTTAATCAAACTGCTAAGGGAAATACCCAAAGCATATATCCTCTCCTCTTACTTCTAGCACATTTTATGATTGTCTTGTTCATTCTTTCTCGCAACACCATTCTCTTGTGGTTTTCTTAGAACCATCTTTTCTCTATGTGTTCCATTCATTAAACAATAATCATTGAAATCATTGCTAAAATATTCACCAGATTGTCGATCTAAGGCACTTTAACTTTGAATTTGATTCATTATCAACAAGGGCTTTCCATCATTTAAAAGTATCAAAAACACCATATTTACGTTTAATACAATAAACCCATACCTTTCTTATAGCATGATCAATGAAAGTAACATAATTTTGGGATCCTTCATGAGAATCTACCTAGGTTGGTACCCACACATTTGAGTGTCCATGCTCCAATTTCTTCTCCTCCTTAGTTGCCCCAACTTTAAGAAATCTCACTCTCTTTTGCTTTCCAAAGATACAATGCTCACGAAATCATGATCTAAATCTTTCAAATCGATAACTTACCCTCATCCTTTAAGATATGCATTTCTTTTTAACTCATATGGCCCAACCAATTATGCCACATGAATGAATTTGAATCAAGTAAATAACACTAAAAAGGAATCAATAACACAGGTAGATAAATATAGTGTTCTTACCTTATTTCCTCTTGCCACAACAAAGGCACCCTTGGTGACTTTTCCGAGTCTTTTGTGAATGTAACTATGCAACCAACTTCACCTAGATGTCCTGTGTTGGTATCCAAATTGATTCTCCCTTAGAAAGATGAGAAGCATCACATATTCAACAAGATACTCAGAGATAGATGAATCATAAATCATTTTGTAGCCAGGGGAAGGGATTTAGCTGGCTCTTTGTCACTCGGGAGCTGGAGAAATGGATAGCACCATATAAGAGGATTTGATCTATCCTCACTGCTTTAGGTCGTGCCTTTCGACCAGGGTGATAGGACCCATTTTGTAACCTTTGTTGGTGAAGGACATGAAGAGATCCTTCTTTGCAAAATTTTAAGGGGAACCTTGAGAAAATATGATCAATACACCACAATTTAACTCTCACGAGTTGTCACGTCTAAAGAGTGCGAGATATTTTCTTAACACTATTTCAAAGTTACTAAAGACACTTAAAACACTGCTTGCTTCTGTGTATTTTGGCAATAGAATTGGTTCATTTGTGGATACACAACACAAACAAGGGTACTTCGGGAAGGACTGATGGTTATATGAAAATTTTGGTGGGGATTAAGCAAGATGAATTTTATTTCACCATATCTTTGAGAACCTTTAAAACAATTGGAAAACTAACAGACAAAATGCTTCATAATAGCCAAAATATTCCTTCAACCAGAAGGTGTGTGTCAATGGAGCCCTAGATTTGCATGGTTTCACATAATATTTGAGAATTAAACATGAAGGCTCAAGATAAAAAAACTCAATTAAACATTAACAACCCCTAATTCCTCACACCTAAGATACACTCAAAGGCTTACAAACAATCTTTATCAACAAAATGACAGTAAAGTGATTTTAAATTGTTTATCTCATTACAGGATGAAGGCTCTTCTCATAATGAAATTGAAAATTCCACTAAACTATCACAGGGATGAGATCCTATGTGATTCAGAGGGATTTTAACATAAGATTGCAACAGAAACATCAAAACCATTTGAAAACATTCTGAAATAAAAGCAGACACAATTTTTCCCAAGATCAACACAGATTAATTTGAGATCTATTAGATTTATCAGTAGGGGAAAGTTTCTTGAACAATCTCAGAGATTTTCAATGGTTGTACACTCGCAACCATATTAACGTAATCAAATCTAAAACACAAGAGATTAACAGTTTCTCGAGATGATCTCTCGTAAAGATGGGTTTTCTCAAATTTTCTAGTAAGAATTAAACCCCCGACCATTTGCAAGAGTATTCTCATTACATTTATATAATTCACTTTCTCATTCATCCCAAATTTTCCCCTAAAAAAGAAGAACATTTGAGGAGTCCTTTGCTTGTTACCAATTTGTCTTAGAAAGTGATGTTTAAAAAATTTACACCCAAAGCTACCAGGTGGAAAAATCATGAACTGGTCATGTTTCTCAGACCTTCAACCATGATTGAGATGCCATGCCATAGCCTTTTGACAGTCATTTTAATCATTCTTTTATTTTTTCATGCAATAAATCCCCATTTTAATCATTTTCAGGTGGCTCTGTATAAGCTGGATCTAACAAGCAATCATTTTTGCCCTCAAGGAAACACCTTGAGAAATGAGTGCCCTTACATGGATGTCTACATTTGTGCCTCTCAGAAATGAATGTTCACACACAGATTATTCCACATACTTGTGTTGTGAGTCCAAGTTGGCCAAGTGTAAAGAGGAATCAGCAGAAGCCTCCACGTGTTTCCTTGGTGCAACTGCAAAGGTGAAGTACAGAGGCAAGTTCCCAAACAAGTGTGGGCCTTCCACATGCCCTGGGCCCAATAAAATTGCCTTTTGGCCTTTGAAAAAGTTTTAGTATAAAAGGAGCCAAGCAGAGACCTCCACGTGTCTTTTTGGCACACTATTAATATGGTGCCCAAAAGCGGAGAGCCTAAACAAGCGCGGGCTCACCACATGTCTCACTGAAAATTTGTTGAAAGAATTCAAGGACCAGCGGAAGGTGCCACGTGCCTAGGGTCCGAGAAAGTTTCTTCGGCCTTTGAAAATTTTAAGTATGGACAGGATCTAGAGGAAACCTCCACGTGTCCCTTTGGCACTTCTTCAAAAGTAAAGTACAGGGGCAAGTCCCCAAAACGGCGAGCAGCCCTCCACGAGTCCCGGTGCCTTAGAAATTTTCTTGCAATGTTTAAGTATAGAGAGAACCCAACAGAATCTTCCACATGTCTCCTTGGTGCAACTGCTAAGGTAGGACCCAGAGGCAGATCCTCAAATGAGCACTTGGCCCTCCACATGTCCAAGCTTTGAGTTGAAGTGGGCCTTAAAGTTTCAAAATTCCCGGTAACCCGCCTTTCTACTTATAACTTTTGATGTGGGCCCCAACAGAGTTAGGTTACTTCATAACTTTTCTCCCTCATACAAAGAGGTAAAAAACTTCAAAATGTTCCTCCGACACCCACTTTCCCGCTCAGTAACTTGAAAAAGCTGCATCACGTGTCCTCCTTCGGGTTTAAAGTAAGACTTTTTCTCTGTCGCTTCATGTTTGTTGATTAACCATTAGATGTTATCAGGGCTACGAGGCCAATTTGGTATTTTTACAAATATGACAAAAGTGGCAAGTTTCACCAAAAAGACCATTGAGCCGCAACTATTCGAAAGGACCATGTTTCCATGGATATTGGGAAAAAAATTGACTAGGAAAACATGACTGGAAAAACAGAAGGAAGGGGAAAACCCAAATTCACACCTAAATTACAACTTCTTCCTCATGGACAAAGAAACGGAAAACAATATCTAAACTTAATGTGATCCTCGACCAAAAGAAAGGACTGATCATGGAAACCAAATGAATGAATAATCTTTCACACATAAATACAGGGAGACAGAGAAAACTTCAAACCATGTGGTGAGAAATTTTCAAATGAATAGGGAAAAATTAATTTGAGCACCAACATCAGCTCCGACTGGGGATGGGAACTCCTACGAGTGTCGCAAGAATAACAGACCATGTGCCAAAATCCATTAGGTAATGGAGTCAATAACAAGCTTGCAGAGTAGAATAACCAAATCCCCCAAGATGAACCGATAAACCAATAAATACCGGGTCACTGGGACTAGGAAAACCAAAACAGAAAAAAATTAAAGTGAAACAAAACCAAAAGACTATACACTATACAATGGTGCGTGCCTTGACTCTAAAAAATTAGTCAAGGAAATGTTTCATGCCTTCCATTAACAGAAACTCAAGCAATTCCCCATCTAAGTCTTTTAGGAAAAAGGTGTGCTCTCAATCAAGGCCAATAGAATAAGGGCCCATCCATAATGCATTAAAGTTTCCATGCTTTCCTTATCCTCATGTCTGTTATCCCATAGTAGTATCAAATCTCCCACACTAAAAGCTCTCGATTCACCTTTTTATCAAATAGATTCTTCAATTTCTCCCTAAAATTCACATGTCTTTGGTGGGATTCTCTTCTCATCCAATTCCATAATTTGATTTACACGAGCATCATAGGAATTGACCTTGTGGATCTCTACTCGTTGGAAAAATTGGTAGGAAGATAATTACATATGCAGGGAAGTAAGGCACGAGTTCCATATACCAATTCAAACGGGATTTTTCCAATAGCCCTTTTAACAATGATTCTATCAGCCCAAACAACAAATTTTAATTGCTCACCCCACTTTTGTTTGTTTAACTCCAAGGTTCTCCGATTATCTTCAATAGATTCTTATTACTTGATTCTACTTGTCCATTGCCTTGGGGATTATAATTGGAATCATATGATAAATTGATCCCATATTCTTGACACGAGCCACCAAAGTTTTATCTCAAAATCTCATGGAATAATCAACAACTATTTTGGCAGTACTCCAAACCTTCGATTATATGATTTAAAATGAATTCCATGACAATTTGGTGAGTTGCTTTCTTGGTGGGGATTTCCTCCACCCACTTGGTGAAGTAATCTGTGGCCACTAGTATCCACTTATGGCCTACACTTGAAGGATCATAAATCTCCCTAATGAAGTCAATCCCCCACTTCTTAAAAGGGGCTTCAATTGATATAGGCTGCAACGGGAGGGATCTTGAAGCTTTTAATCTCCCTAAAAATGCTGACAGCTCTCACACTTCCTAACTAATAAAATCAATTATTTTGGGGCTTCATCTTCAGTGATACATCTCAAAAGAACTCCCTCAGGGTTCTTCCAAGCTAACCCATAATCAGTGATGATGTATTTCTGGGAGGCTAACTTAAGTGCTCTTTTTTATTCTTACTTAAATACTCAGGGAACTATAGATGTTTGAGATAAAAAATAATATCCTTGTACCATTCAGAATTTGTCAATTTTTTAAGGATATTCAACCTTTCTTCTTCAACTTTATTTACCTCAACTGTTTGTAGGTTTCTCTCTGCCATAAGCTTTGCTAGGCCCAGACCTCTAACCAATTTTTTGGTTTGGATATCCATGTCATATTCTTGCAACTTATTTACCCATCGGCATATTTTGCTTGAAATTTCCATCTCTGATAGGATATCCTTAACCATGGTATGGGGAACATAAGCAATGACTTTAGAACTCAAAATATAGGTCCTGAAGATTTTTGTGGCTCTGACCAAAGCAAAAGCATGTTTCTCCATGATAGTATACTTCAGTTCTACCCCTTGTAGTGCTTTACTAAAGAAAGCAATTTTCCTTTCAGCTCCTTCATCATCCTTTTGTAATAGGACAGATGCAATGGTATTCTCTGAAGCAAAGGAAAACATTTAGAAAGCCTTCTTATAATCAGGAGCTGCTAAAATAGGGGCATTCTTCAATGATTCCTTAATCCCAGTAAAGGCTTGAATAGTTGCTTCTTCCCATTTGATAATTTGATCCTTCTTCAACATATTAGTGATTGGGATAGTCAATTCAACAAAGTTAGAAATAAACCTCCTAATAAAATTTATCTACCCAAAAAAGGATTGAATTCCCTTTTTGGTTCTTGGAATAGGAACTTTTCTAATGGCTTCCACTCTCTCAGGATCAATCATGACTCCTTCTTTTGACACAATGTGTCCAAGCAGCTTTTCCTTTTGAACCCCAAAATGACACTTCTTAGGGTTCAGTGAGATACCATATTCCCTGCATCTTATCAACATTTTTTTGAAATGTTGCAGGTGATCATTCTCTTCTTCTGAGAAAATTATCACATCATCCTAATACACAAAGCAATGAAGTCATTTATATATCTTTAGAATGCTACATCCATTTCTCTTGGAAAAGTAGCTCCAGCATTCATCAGGCCAAACGACATCCTTACATACACATAAGTACCCCATGGGGTAGTGAAATCAGTTTTGATTCTTTCTGATTGCTTCACAACTACCTAGTTATACCCAGAAAAACCATCCAAAGTAGATAATAATTCTGAACTTGTAACTAACTGAAACATGTTATCCATATTTGGCAAGGGATAATTATCCTTGATTGATGCCTTATTCAAGTTTCTAAAGTATGCACACAACCTTATGTCCCCATTCTTCTTTCTAATGGTACCATGTTTACCACCCGTGAGGAGTACCTCAGAGGCTCTATAATTCCTCCATCCCTTAACTTTTTCAATTCTTCTTGCATTTTTGAGGAAAAGAGGGGATTAATTGGTCTTTGTCTCTTCTGAATGGCTTGGCATTAGCTTCAGGGGTATTTCATGTTGAAAAAGGTCTTCCCTATATGCTTTTATTTTTGACTATGACGAAGCCAAGTAGTCATGCTACTTTTTAAGAATGGACATATGACTACTTTTCTTCTCTATTCTAGTTACTACCTAGCCATATTTTCCTAGGTTTATCCTTTGTACCCAAGTCATATTCTTCAACATCTCTTTAGGATGAAATGTGTTTGTTGAAAATGCAGTTAGCATTATCAAAATTCGATTCTAGTGCAACTAACCCTCTAGGAATAGTATTAGTCTTCAATGAATAATGACCTTACCAAATAAAGTATCCTTTCCTTCAATTGCACAAACCATTGGTTCCAAATCTACACTTTTATTTGCAAATTCTCATTTATTTTGCAAAAACCTTTGGACCTAAGCATCATCCTCAAATACTTGTCAATGCTTGATATTGTCGGGACGAGATGGCATGGTCAATACTTCAACATCATATTCACAATAAGGAGACATTGTATAATTTTTTAAATTTTGATCCCAATACTACCACTTTGTCTGCTACATAGTATTATAGCTCTTATCATGATGTATTATATTGAAAGAGTCAAACATTTCAATGAAGTCCCAAACTACATGCCTATATTGTCTCATTCTTTGGTTCTTTCAGATCATACAATTCTCGACTTGTTTGACTATCAACTTTGAATCTCCTTTAACAATAATGTCTCTAATACCATATATCCATGCAATCCTTAGACCCAAGAGTAGTGCTTCATACTCAAAGAATGTTGTTTGTGCACTCAAAATTAAGTTTAAAATAAAAATTAAACTCCTCTTGGCTTGGAGATATCAAGACAATATCAGCACCATTACCAAATCTAGAACAAGCCCCATCAAACATCAAGGTCCAAGGAGAAAAACCTTCTCGGAGACTTGCACTCATCAATTTTATGCTCTTTACAATCATCATAGCCCATAAAGTTACCAACATCAACATTTATGTATAATACTTCATAAGAAGCATTGTTAGGGTCCTCAATGAGATGTAACATCTTCTTCTCACCATATAACTTCACAAGTTTGCCCTCAATTGGTATAGAGGCATCATACATGTCCATTTACACACTTCCACCCACACTAGCTACCCACTTTCTTGATAATAACATTCCCCACTTAGCAGGACAATCCATAATTACTACATTCAAGGTTAAGTACTTTCCTGGATATGCTGCCAATTGCACTATTAAACCCTTAACACATCCAACTACTTACACCTCTCTTGAATCCATGGAAGTACATTTCCCATAAGTTGTTGTTACTTTTATATTTAACTCATTCATGACCTCAAGAGGCATTACATTACATGAAGCTCTTGAGTCAAACATGCATTTATGCAACAACCTATCCTTAATAATCGAGTAGTGAAAAATGGATCCACATTCATTGAGACTCACCCAGAGAAGTTCCCAAATAAACCTTAGGTGGTTCACCCAATTCCTCCAATGCTTGTGGTTTTTCTAAGTGCAATGGCGGGAGGAACCTCTACATTTTTTACATTTTTACGATGGGTGAAATTTTCTTCCTTATGCCCCAAATACTCAAACTCCCTCTCTTATGCTTGGGGATTCTAAGCAATTCAAAAATAGAACAAGTAATCTTGATCGACTCAAGATTTGGGCTATGTCACAAGGAACATACTCGGGTAAGGTAGTATTAGGAGGAAGGTTTACAACTTCATCTAATGGAATGGGATATTTCATGATCTGAGCATGGGGAGTAACATAAGTTTTATTTGGGGTGACAAAGCCTTTGCAAATGCATACTTTTAGGGGGTGTAGACACCCATAATTATGCCTAAGCAATTTAAATACTTAAATTGCGTTAATTATAGTCTTTCTCGCAAATCGACAACATATCATTAAAAACACTCATTTTCTCTCATATCATCATTAATTAACTACACTAAGCTAATTAATTAAGTTTCCTATCCAACAAGTACCATAATTAACGACCTTCCGTTAATAAATCATCCCTTCTACGTAGACTAATTAATTATTATTAATTAATTAGCTTTCCCTTCTATTTAACCAATAAATCAATATTTAATTGATTTAATCCCTTCTAATAGCCTAAATCATACTAATATTCCTCTAATTATCTTCTATAAGCTTACATCTACCTATTAGTTAATCACATTTGATTAATTAAAACACCCCCCAACTCCCATGACTTGCTAAGCATAAATTAAACCCTTCTAAAGTAAGGTTACCTTTAATAAAGCAACCTTATCCATTCCTAATCATGTTTTACCTTTATCCCACATTCATGAGAATGTGTTGAATCCTTTATCCTTTGGGCTATATAAAGATCCCTCCACCTACCTTTTTACTTACACCTAAACTTTCTAAGAGAGTGAATGCAAAGCATATAGCAAAGACTAAGAGCTTGCCTTTTACCCTTTTAAGAGTTCATCATCTTGAAGAGTTAAGCCTCTTTTTTAAGTGCTTAGGTCATATGAGAGGTGTCAAAGGGGTCTTGTATCCCAACTTTGATAGGCCCTCATTCCTAGGTTACTTGGCATACTAAGGACAACTATTTTGATAGCCATGGAGCTTACTTAGGTCCATTCATTTATTTGTTGTTAGAGAATAGAGGAGTTTAGATATTTAGCATTGTTAGTTTCAAATTTTGTACTTATGAATGCTAGCATCTAACCCTTGTTTAATTCTTATCTTGATGGTGTTTAGTTTGTTGTTCAATTCTTGCTAAGTTAAGGCTATTTAGGTGTTAGTCTTTACTCATATTAGCATTATTTTGAAAACAACACATGCACACATTTGGCACGCCTGGCTGGGACATACTCCATTGTCCTTTGCACTTAATTTCAAGTTTTTGTAGTTAAGTTTCAATTTTGGTTACTAACCCTCTTTAACATATGTTGATCTAACTTGTTTTTTTAACTTATTTTGTTGAGTTTGCATGTGTTGGGTCTTCCTTGTAGGTATGAAGGAGGTGAAGTGCTGTAAAAATTGGAATTGATGGGAAAATTTCAAGATTTCTCCATGTTTTTATTTTTAGAGCTTACTTTGTTAACATTCTACATGCTAGTTTTGTCAATTTCTTGAAAATTTTAAATTCTTGAGTATGTAGATTAGTGTTTGATAATGCTTTGAGTCTTTTATTTACATATTAATGTGGTGGGTTTCTGTCAAAATTTAATCTTGGTGAGAAAATTTCAAGATTTCATCATGTTTTCATTTTCTAGAGCTTACTTTTTCATCATTCTACATGCTAGTTTTGTCAATTTCTTGAAAATCTTAAATTCTTGAGCATGTATGTTAATGTTTGATAGTATTGAGTCTTCTATTCATATATTAATGTGATGGGTTGTTGTCAAAATTGAATCTTGGTTAGAAAAATTTACCCATTTTATAGATTAAGGGACGTTTTTTTTTACATTTTTGAGTGCATGTCAAGTGCATACTCGTGAGCATAAGAGCATTTGCGTAACCCATCTTCCGAAGGCCATAAATTTTGCTCACAAACTCGAAATGACTCCATTAATTTAGTTGGAAAGGTATTGAAGTTAAATATGAAATGAAAACATAAATTTGGGATTTATACTTACAGAAATTGCAAGTTTTTCTGTTAGTTTAAAAGTGGTCATTTTCTAACATGTCTAATGTTTTGATGAATGTTGTATTTCCATGCTTACTTGATTTAGACAAAAGCGTGTGTATGCTCTTCTCTTGCACATTTTAGTGATCTTGAGAATAAAAAAAACTTTGATCTATATCTTTTTAACATTGGGATTAAACTTGGAAATTTGATTATTCATTTTGCTTAAGGGAATGAACCTTTACAAAGTATTTTTCAATGGTCCTTTGATTTGAAGTTTTCCATTTCTATATAGTTGGGATAAAGTTTGTGTATGCTCTTCTCTTGCACCTTAGGGTGATCTTGAGAATCAAAAGCAACTTTAGTCTTCATTTTATAATATTTTGTAAATTAGAAACTTCATCTTTCACTTTTGGTTTAAGGGAATGAACCTTTTACAAAGCATTTTTCAATGGTCCTTTGATTTGAAGTTTTCAATTTCTATGTATTTGGGATAATGTTTTTGTATGCTATTCTCTTGCACCTTAGGGTGATCTTGAGAATCAAAAAAAAAATTATTCTTCATTTTATAACATTTGGTAAATTGGAAGCTTCATCTTTCACTTTTGGTTCAAGGGAATGAACATTTATCAAGAATTTTGAATGGTTCATTGATTGAAAATATTTTATTTACTTTTTAGTTGGATTATTTATTGTGTATGATCTTCTCTTGCATCCTTGGATGATCTTGAGAATCAAAAGCAACTCTTAATCCTCTTTTAAATAATTTGATTTTCTTGGAGAACTACTAACGCTTGAGTGCGGGACATAAAAACGCTTGTCAAAGAAAAGAGGAATCAAAACAAAATCAAAACTACTAATACAGTTGTTATATAGGTTGCCAAAAGGCATTCAAGGAAACCACACCTAATTAAACAAGATAAAAAGAACAACATATTCAAAACACTGTACTGCAGGTTTCGGAGAAAGGTACGTCCCTCTCCGCTCAACTGGAACATAACCCCTTTGGCATAATGCCTTAAGCTACAACAATGGGGGTGGTTCCAGGAACCCCAAAGTATTCCACGCAAGAGGGAACCTTGTGGATGAAACGGGAAGTGCTCCACACTACCTACTTGACTAGTGATTCCTTTGTGAGATAGCGTTATAGGTTGTCCATTGTGGCGACCCCAGTGATAGTACACGTAGATGCACTAGTTACCTACTATTCTTGAAGGGGGTAAAGTAAAGCCGAGATACTCCCAAACTAGTCAGTGCGACTTTTTGGGTAAATCGCACTCGCTCGTGGCAACTTTGTAACACCTAGGGTGAGAGAACCACCTAGGAGAATATACTTTGGCCAGGAGCCCACTTTGACCATTTTAAAATAGTGTTGAGTTGTGAACCTTCTTTTTGAGAAACGTGTGACGTATTACTTTCGCCTAGTTTTTACTTGCCTTAGGGCGAGGTGAAACTCTGCCGAAGTGAGGCTAGCATTTTTGTCATTTTTCTTGATTTATTTCCTTCATATTCTTTTGAAACTTTGTTGATCAAAAGAGGTGTGATTACCTTTGTGTTGCCATTCGACTATTTCTCTCACTTTTATGTTTGTTTACACCCATCCATGTTTGCGGCTGGGTTAGTTAAACGTCTAAAGTGAGCGGAGGTGTTTTCACATCATTTGGTAGCCATTGTGATCTTGATACCCATGTGAAGATCGAGGCGTGGTTCATCACCGCAGACTTCCATAGAGGATTTAGCTTGTTTTTCTTGTATCATTACAATTTTGATATTTACGTCTTGTTTCTTGTAAACTCTACATAAATACCTATATTATACGGTTATGCTGCACACATTCTTAACTATTCCTAGCTATACTTTGAGCTTTTTTTGTTCGGTTTTATTATTACCTCAATTTAAAAAGGTGCTAGGCACTACCATTTGTGTGTGTTATATCAATAACACCTCGATATCAATACTTCACTTTCTTGCAAAGTGGGTTAACATATCTTGGTGATATTGTTGTGTCATTCGCAAATCATAATTGGCACTTTTTGAGATATAGGTCTTAATCAGACTTGAGCTTGCTCGTCGTATATCTTGATAGGAGATCACATTTAACTTCGTGTATTTACTTACGTCTTGTTCATTTCTTTGAACTTGGCATAAGTGGAGACATCTTGTTGATCATCTTTACATCACATTTTCATATGGTGTATTTCCTTGTTGATTGGGTGTTTCACACTCGCATGATTGTTCCTTGTGATTATTCATTCTAGAAAACTTATTTTCTAGGACAATCCCTTTTTATCTCATTGATATTACGTCATCACGATGTCTATTTTCCTTAGACCTTCTTCGAAAAATCACACACGCATCCCCATACTTACACAATGTCTATTTGGTTGTCCTTATCCTACCCAAATTGACATGTCACTTCCTTCCCTTTGAAGGAGTTCCATCACACTATCTAGATCTAGACATTTGTGCTTAAAACAGTGCCAAAAATGACTAACTATCGTGCGGTTCCCCATACTTACAAAAATACAAAACCTAGGTTCAGCAATTCAAATCATAGGATGCCCATCACAACTAAACCTCGTTTGGTTCTTCGTGCTAGAGAGCTCATATGGGTAACTCATTCCCCACCTTCATCTCATAGTTGGTGGTATGATTTGGACACGTCTGATCCAAATTATTATTCGAGTTCCCCCCACTCTTCTTCTAATTATAATCCAAACATTTCCTCTTCTTCTGAGGATTCCAATCCAAATATTTCCTCTGACTCTTCTGAGGATTCAGATCCAAACTACTATTCAGATTCATCTAATTCAACTCCTAAGTCATCTAATGTGAATCCTAAGTCATGGTCCTCCCTTTCTTTGCAGGATCCTCTTCATCAATCATCTAATGCGACTCTTATGTCGTGGTCCTCCCTTTCTTCGCAGGACCCCTTTTATCAGTCACCCCAACGACGTCTTCTTCCTTTGAAGATACATGCGACTCCAAATCCCTCCAATCAGAAGTATAATACAATTCTTGAATCGTAGTCCTCTCTTTCTTCGCAAAACCCTTGTCATCATTCATCTAATGCGATGCTTGAATCACAGTCCTCCCCTTCTTTGCAGGACCTTCTTCATCAATCACCCCCACGGAATCTTCCTTTTGTGAAGATTCGTGTGACTCAAAGTCCTTCAAGAAAAATATCGAATCGACCCATGCATCGCAATCTACAAACTTTGGACTTAATCCTAGTATTTTACATATGACATACCATTGTATAGGTAGGTCCACACCACCTTCTTCTACTCCCGAGACATCTAGCTACACTTATTCTTCGTCCCCACACCATCTTCTTCTATCAATAATCATCAAACATCTTCTCGGCCTTCCACTCCAAGTGAACCTATTTGTTCAATGAACCCCTAGGATCGATCAACAAATCATACCGAAAGAAACAATCGGGGCATTTATAGGGGCATACGAAGATATTACTTTAGTGGATTACAAAAAGAATTCTCTTTAGACTTTGATGCATCTCGCATATTGTGAGAAAAAAATTTATTCCTTTGATCAAGAAACAAAGGAAGAGCCTCGAGATCATGTAACTTGATCCTCCTCTTATTCTTCCATTTTCACATTCTTCATTATGTGATGAAACTCCTTGGTCTTACATAGATCCATGGCCTATCTTCTCATCACCCAATAAATCTTCATCTATCATAATTCCTCAATCACAATCTTTGGTGGGGGGTGCCAAGTAGCCCTTCATCTTCATCTAGGTGTGGGTCACCTTCTAGTATCCATCTCTCTTCTATTTGTGTGACATTTTCGAGTAGCCCACTATCTTCAATTATTGGGGCACGTCTAACTAGCCCCTTATCTTCTATGTATGGATCACCCCTGGGTAGTCCATCATCTTCTATTCTTGGGCCACATCCTAGTAGTCCATCATCTTACATCTATGGCTCATGTCCTAAGTAGCCCTTCTTCTTTATTATTGGGCCACATCCTAGTAGCCCTTCATCTTCTATTTATGGGTCATGTCCTAGAGCCCTTCTTCTTCTATTCTTGGGCCACATCCTTGTATCCTTTCACCTTCTATCCGTGGCTCACCTCCTAGTAGCCCATCCTCTTCAATTCTTGGACCGTATCCTTTTCATCTATCACATATTTCTTCTATCAATGGTTGTGGCAAGCCCACTACCATTTCTATCATTCCTATCATCAATCATAAATGTTCACATTCTTCTCCTTCTCGAGGTCAGAAAATTCAACCGTCGGCTTATAAGAAACGCAAACAGGTTCATTATCAAGCTCAGTGTAAAAACTTCCAAGAGGTCAAAATCCCCAACAACTAGAACAATCTCAAAGTTGTAAATCAAGCGCGATTCAAGAATGCACATCAACATAACCATCAAGTATGGCGGAAAGTGCATAAACCTCTAGATAGGGAGCTCAAGCTCCCGCATACAAAATCCATGTTTCAGGATAAATCACAGTCCTTTGTTGAGTGTGAACTCACCATGATCATCGGGATTGGGGAAAACATGACTCTTGATAAACAAACACGCTTAGTCTCCCTTATCAAGGAAATCGTAAACATCATTGTTGGATCCTATCACATAGAGTGACTTTGTTAGTAACAACGGTTCAAAAAAAAGAAAATATCAAAAATCTAAAAATAAAAAACAAGGCAAAATACAAAATACTAAAAAAATGGAGGAAAAAAACAACAAAAATCAAAGGTACAAAGATCAAACATTGCAATCAGGTGTTACGTACACATGGATATTTCTTTCTTCCCTTCCTTTATATTCTCCTACAAGTCTCCCTACCATTTTCATCCCTTCGGTGATATTTTGGTTAGCTTATTCGCATGCATTTTGTGACATTTATCTCTATGGTATCTTTTTGCCCCTGGTCTTTTATCACCTTGGTAAATTAAAGAACAACTGACCTCATGGAGATCCTATCACATTCAAACATCTAATAAACTTGTTGCGAAGAAATTTTAGACATATTTGTTGACACTAGCCAATGTCGTCATCGCAATCACTTCCACCTCCTTCCATCAAGCCATCAGTGGTTCTTAACCCCTTGTCAAACAAGAGAGTTGAAATAAGTTTTCAAAAAGAAAAAGAATCAAAATCAATCAAAACTCAAAAGCTAAAAGCTACAAAGCAAAAGCAAATTAATATATAACTCTCTCTTGGGGTATTTCCAATAATATCTATCGGGGCTATGGATGTTTGACTGGCAGAGAGCAATGTTGTGATTAGAATCAAATACATCTCCGTCGGGGCTATGGATGTTTGGCTGGCAGCGGAGCAATGTATGGCTATCCTTTCACCCTCCATTCACAAAATCACTTATCAAAACAAATCATTCCTACACATTGGCTAGGGTCTCTTCACTTGTTGTCTATTAAATCTTCACTTAAAAAGGTAGTAAAATCCACGTCGTGCACACACCGGATCTCTATGAGTAACCAGGATTAGTATGTTACCAAGTGTCTTTTTTGGACCTTGTTCAGACTCTTACTCTAGTCCATATCTTGTCTCATGATTTGTGCCTTTGGCTAATCAATTTTTCCTTACGAGGCTTCTAAGCTACATTCATATCATTCACATCGTTCTTCTACTTCATTCAGAACATCCATGTGTATAAGATTAATTTTTTTGCCATGTTTTCAGACACCTTTTTCCCCTTTCACAAAAACAATCTTCTCCTTCCTTTTTATCATGTGCTTGTAGGCCAACTTATGTTGGGGCATCCTTACTTCTTCCTAGCACTTCATTGGTTTACGTTCACCATCATGTTGAACCTATCAATAATGGCCTTGGGTACCACTTCTACCTATGAAGAGTTTACCTTTGAATACTCCCACCTAATCATTGGGGAATTTTTGCATCTTCACCTTTTTGGTACGCACGTGGCCTTATGACCTTCAGACATCCCATCTATCATTGGGGCATCCACGCTTTCTCATCTTCATGTACATAGTTTCATAAAACTTTTAAAATCAACCAAAACATTCAAATATGTTAGAAAAAAAAATCATCAAAAAACATTCAAATATGTTTCAGAAAACTTCTAAAAATTGAACATCATCCTACAAAACGTCACTCTTTGGTTCTCACTTGTTCATATGTGCGACATGCGGATAATCTTTATCTACCTCCATCAACAAAAGCTAGGCCTTACTTCGTCCATACTCGGGGCACAACGAGTTGTTATGCATCTTGCTTTCAGTAGTGCACATTGATTTTCAATTGGATCCAAGTGTCCTTCGTTATTCCCCTTGCATGTATCCTTACTGGGAACCATCATCAACCCTTGTCGTTAATTTACATAAGTCAGAATTCAAAGCTCAATAGTAAAAATATTATATTATGCTTCTCTCGTTAGTTTAGCTTGTTTACTTTCTCGTATTGTATTACATTTTGTATGTTGCATGGAGTTAGGCATCTTTCACTTTCTCGTATTGCATTGCATTTTGTATGTTCGTATGGAGTTGGTGTTTTCATCAATGGACAATCGTCCATAGTATGGTTTTTCATGTCATTCTACCTTTGTCGTATGCTTATATTTTTCATAAGGACCAATGACGTAACTCTTATGGCCATATGATGACACCGAAATTATTCCAATACACAGTGGCTAGAGGCTAAGCTCTTCTCTCCCTCCTCCATATTCATTCTACATCACTTTCCTCTCACCCCTATTCTTCCATCTTACTGGGGCATCTTGCCTCTTCCCATTCTTCTATCTATCTCTCACCTTTTTCGATCATCGATCGTCTTCTTTCATCACCCCATCGACACTCGAGGGGGCATCTCTCACTTCTACTAATTTTTCTTCTACCTCTTCAAAATTCCACATGTCTACTATCTTTGAAGTGGCGTCACTTACGCCACCCCAAAGAGGGGCAAATGTAGACACCCATAATTATGCCCAAGCAATTTAAATACTTAAATTGCGTTAATTATCATCTTTCTCGCAAATCGACGACATATCATCAAAAGCACTCATTTTCTCTCATATCATCATTAATTAATTACACTAAGCTAATTAATTAAGTTTCCTATCCAACAAGTACCCTAATTAACGACCTTCCGTTAATAAATCACCCCTTCTACCTAGACTAATTAATTATTATTAATTAATCAGCTTTCCCTTCTATTTAACCAATAAATCAATATTTAATTGATTTAATCCTCTTCTAATAGCCTAAATCGTACTAATATTCCTCTAATTATCTTCTATAAGCTTACATCTACCTATTAGTTAATCACATTTGATTAATTAAAACACCCCCAACTCCCATTACTTGCTAAGCATAAATTAAACCCTTCTAAAGTAAGGTTACCTTTAATAAAGCAAGCATTATCCATTCCTAATCATGTTTTACCTTTATCCCACATTCATGAGAATGTGTTGAATCCTTTATCATTTGGCTATATAAAGAGCCCTCCACCTACCTTTTACTTACACCTAAACTTTCTAAGAGAGTGAATGCAAAGCATATAGCAAAGACTAAGAGCTTGCCTTTTACCCTTTTGAGAGTTCATCATCTTGAAGAGTTAAGCCTCTTTCTTAAGTGCTTAGGTCATATGGGAGGTGTCAAAGGGTCTGAGCCCAACTTTGATAGCCCTCATTCCCGGGTTACTTGGCATACTAAAGACAACTATTTTGATAGCCATGGAGCTTACTTAGGTCAATTCATTTATTTTTTGTTAGAGAATAGAGGAGTTTAGATATTTAGCATTGTTAGTTTCAAAGTTTGTACTTATGAATGCTAGCATCTAACCCTTGTTTAATTCTTATCTTGATGGTGTTTAGTTTGTTGTTCAATTCTTGCTAAGTTAAGGCTATTTAGGTGTTAGTCTTTACTCATATTAGCATTATTTTGAAAACAACACATGCACACATTTGGCATGCCCAGTGGGACATACTCCATTGTCCTTTGCACTTAATTTCAAGTTTTTGTAGTTAAGTTTCATTTTTGGTTACTAACCCTCTTTTACACATGTTGATCTAACTTGTTTTTTTAACTTGTTTTGTTGAGTTTGCATGTGTTGGGTCTTCCTTGTAGGTATGAAGGAGGTGAAGTGCTGTCAAAATTGGAATTGATGGGAAAATTTCAAGATTTCTCCATGTTTTCATTTTTAGAGCTTACTTTTTTAACATTCTACATGCTAGTTTTGTCAATTTGTTGAAAATTTTAAATTCTTGAGCATGTAGGTTAGTGTTTGATAGTGCGAGTCTTCTATTTACATATTAATGTAGTGGGTTGCTGTCAAAATTTAATCTTGGTGAAAAATTTCAAGATTTCATCATGTTTTCATTTTTAGAGCTTACTTTTTCATCATTCTACATGTTAGTTTTGTCAATTTCTTGAAAATCTTAAATTCTTGAGCATGTATGTTAATGTTTGATAGCGTTGAGTCTTCTATTCATATATTAATGTGATGGGTTGTTGTCAAAATTGAATCTTGGTTAGAAAATTTTTCCCATTTTACAAATTAAGGGACGTTTTTTTGACATTTTTTGAGTGCATGTCAAGTGCATACCCGTGAGCATAAGAGCATATGCGTAACCCATCTTCCGAAGGCCATAAATTTTGCTCCCGAACTCAAAATGACTCCATTATTTTTGCGTTGGAAAGGTATTGAAGTTAAATATGCAATGAAAACATAAATTTAGGATTTATACTTATAGAAATTACAGGTTTTTTTGTTAGTTTAAAACTGGTCATTTTCTAACATGTCTAATGTTTTGATGAATCTTGTATTTCCATGCTTACTCGATTTATACCAAAGCGTGTATGCTCTTCTCTTGCACATTTTGGTGATCTTGAGAATCAAAAACAACTTTGATCTATATCTTTTTAACATTTGGATTAAACTTAGAAATTTGATTATTCATTTTGCTTAAGGGAATGAACCTTTTACAAAGTATTTTTCAATGGTCCTTTGATTCGAAGTTTTCCATTTCTATATAGTTGGGATAAAGTTTGTGTATGATTTTCTCTTGCACCTTAGGGTGATCTTGAGAATCAAAAGTAACTTTAGTCTTCATTTTATAACATTTTGTAAATTAGAAACTTCATCTTTCACTTTTGGTTTAAGGGAATGAACCTTTTACAAAATATTTTTCAATGGTCCTTTGATTTGAAGTTTTCCATTTCTATATAGTTGGGATAAAGTTTGTGTATGCTCTTCGCTTGCACCTTAGGGTGATCTTGAGAATCAAAAACAACTTTATTCTTCAGTTTATAACATTTGGTAAATTGGAAGCTTCATCTTTCACTTTTGGTTTAAGGGAATGAACATTTATCAAGAATTTTGAATGGTTCATTGATTGAAAATATTTTCTTTACTTTTTAGTTGGATTATTTGTTGTGTATGATCTTCTCTTGCATCCTTGGATGATCTTGAGAATCAAAAGCAACTCTTAATCCTCTTTTAAATAATGTGATTTTCTTGGAGAAATACTAACGCTTGAGTGCGGGACCTAAAACCCTTCACAAAGAAAGGAGGAATCAAAATGAAATCAAAAACTACTAATACGGTTGTTATACTGAGTTGCCGCCAAAAGGCGTTCAAGGAAACCACACCTAATTAAACAAGATAAAAAGAACAACATATTCAAAACACTGTATTGCAGGTTTCGGAAAAGGGTACGTCCCTCTCCACTCAACTGGAACATAACCCCTTTGGCATAATGCCTTAAGCTACAACAATAGGGGTGGTTCCAGGAACCCCAAAGTATTCCATGCAAGAGGGAACCTTGTGGATGAAACGGGAAGTGCTCCACACTTCCTACTTGACTAGTGATTCCTTTGTGAGATAGCATTATAGGTTATCCATTGTGGTGACCCCGGTGATAGTACACGTAGACGCACCAGTTACCTACTTTGTTCTTGAAGGGGGTAGAGTAAACCGAGATACTCCCAAACTAGTTAGTATGACTTTTTGGGTAAATCGCGCTCGCTCATGGCAACTTTTTAACACCTAGGCGAGAGAACCACCTAGGAGAATATACTTTGGACAGAGCCAATTTTGACCATTTTAAAACAAAGTGTTGAGTTGTGAACCTTCTTTTTGAGAAACATGTGACGTATTACTTTCGCCTAGTTTTTACTTGCCTTGGGCGAAGGTGAAACTCTGCCAAAGTGAGGCTAGCATTTTTCGTCATTTTTCTTGATTTATTTCCTTCATATTCTTTTGACACTTTGTTGATCAAAAGAGGTGTGATTACCTTTGTGTTGTCATTCGACTATTTCTCTCGCTTTTATGTTCGTTTACGCCCATCCATGTTTGCAGCTGGGTTAGTTAAACCTCTAAAGTGAGCGGAGGTGTTTTCACGTCATTTGGTAGTCATTGTGATCTTGATACCCACATCAATATCGTCATTGTAGTTAGGCGTGGTTCATCATCGCAGACTTCCATCTATCACACCACTCCATATCATGGACCACTTCCACAATAGCAACTCTGGTAGCTAAAGGATCAGGCACCAATCTATTTTCTCGGTGTTTGGGTTGTCTATTTCCTGATGCCATGGGCCCTTTACCCCTGTCATCTGATCTATGATAACCTCTGGGATGATTTGCAAATATTTCTTGACCTTGTGTCTTGTGTCGACCTTGGGAATCTTGTCCAATCCCCTTCTTTGCTCCGCCAATTTATTGTACATTTCCTTAACAACTCCACCCAATGTTTTTACAACCTCTTCTAGATCCATAGACTTACTTGAATGAGGATTCTTTGGATTGATCAACTTGATACCTTCCCTCTTAGGAGGCCTACCAACCGCTTTGATATTTTTTTCAATCTGCAAGCCATGGTGAAGACTCCGCCTCAAATTTCCGGGTTTTTGTCCCTTAAATAATAGGCAAATTTTTTTCTAAAGCATCGAATATTTTATCAAACAGAAACATCACTTGGCCCCAAGATTATAGGTAGCCTATTCAGGGTCTTATTGAACCTTGTATTGAAGTCATGGAAATATTCATTAGGATTCGTCTTAATATTTTCAAATTTAGACGAAAGAAACCTGGGATCTGTCTTATCCCCATATTGCAATCTAAAAGCATTTTCCATTTATGTCCATGAATCTATTGAGTTATCTGGAAAATAATTATACCAGTCACGTGCATCCTCCTCAAGAGTATGAATAAACATTTTTATATACACATCCTCAAATTAAATCTCAAAGTCTTCCATCATATTGACAAAAAGTTTTAAATGTTGATCACCAGTGATAGCATTATTCCCTTGAAATTTAGGCATTCTATTTCTAACATCTTGTGGCACTACATTTGGATATTCAGCCATACCTCTACAATCTATAGGTCCAAAATTTTTGACAACAAATGGAGGTATAGGTGGAGGTTGGGCCATATTGCCTTGAGGGGGTGATTTTACAGGAGAAACAGAATGATGAGGGACAAGGGGTCTTTGGAACATAGGGGTATAATTTACAAAATGAATGTCCTTTAAAGAATGCATTTCATGGAAAACCTTATCAACTTTGGAAAATACGGGGACATAATGAGAAGCACACTTATCAGACACAAATAAAGGCCCCTCTCCGGTTGGAGAATTCAATTCCTATAAATATTACTCCGATTGAATCACTTGAAGAAAAATGGTAATTCTCAACCCAAAGTTGAACACTTTCCACAAAAATAACTCTCTTCTTGATTCATGATCTCTAACTATTTTCCAAACTCTTTTTCCTTCGAATTTATCTTTCGTAGTTCGGAAATAACTTTCTAAGTAGGGTCCTTAGTGAAGAAATATCTTCTTCCTTCCGATTTGTAAAGATTAGTGATTGATTCACGTAAAACAGGTAAAGGCACTGGTATTTATCAAATTTTAAATCAACACGGAGTCGCCACTAAGAATTTTCACCTTAGTTGTGAAAATTCACTATAAATTACTTGTCAAATATCTCTCAACACTTAATTCTTGCAAAGCTCAGAGATAGATCTCGACCTTCCTTTACTAGTATTTATCACTAATGATATAAATTTAGTGCAATAACCACTAGAAACTGGAAATATTACACACAAAACTTATAACTTTGCACAATTCTTACAAATCTCAACACATGACGACGTTTAAACAACGTATTTGCACTTAGATCATGTAAGAAAAATTACCAGGGACAAATGTAAGAATGCCTTTGAAGATCCCCGCAACGGTGCCAAAAATGGTGTTGTTTAGAAAAATAAGTCCCGAGTTCAAATAATCCCGCAATGGTGCCAAAATGGTGTTGTTGCCACACAAATAGGTCCCGAGTTCAAATAATCCCCAAAAGTGCAAAATGGTGTTGTATCCACACAAATAGGTCTCGAAGTTCAAATAATACCCAAGAACGGCGGTGCCAAAATGGTGTTGTTGCCGCATAAATAGGTCCTGGAGTTCAAATAATCCCCGAATTGGCACCAAAAATGGTGTTCGTATCAAATTGATTCTCACTTGGAAATCGAAAAAGCATCACGGATTTAACAAGATACTTGAGACAATTTGAATCATAAGTTGTTTTGTAGTGGGAAGGGATTCACTACTCTTTGTCACTGAGGCGGTGGAGAAATGGATGGCACCATATAAGAGGATTTGATCTATCCTCACTACTTTAGGCCATGCCTTTCAACCAGGGTGAGAGGACCCGTTTTGTAACCTCTGTTGGTGAAGGAAATGAAGAGATCCTTCTTTGCACAATTTTCGGGGAACCTTGAGAAAATATGATCAATGCACCATAATTTAACTCTCATGAGTTGTCATGTCTAAAGAGTGGAGATATTTTTTGAACACGGTTCAGGTTACTAAAGACACTTAAAACTGCTTGCTTCTGTATATTTTGGTAGTAGAATTGGTTCATTTGTGGATACATAACACAAACAGGGCTACTTCGGGTAGGATTGATGGTTATTTGAAAATTTTGGTGGGGATTAAGCAAGATGAATTTGATTTCACCATATCTTTGAGAACCTTTACAACAATTGGAAAACTAACAGACATAACGCTTAAGAATAGCCAAAATATTCCTTCAACTAGAAGGTGTGCATCAATGGAGCCTAATATCTGCATGGTTTCACACAATCTTTGATAATTCAACATGATAGGGATGAGATCCTGTGTGATTTGGAGAGATTTTAACATAATATTGCAATAGAAACATCAAAACCATTTGAAAATTTTGAAATAAAAGCAGACACAATTTTGCCCAAGATCAACACAGATTAATTCGAGATCTATTAGATTTATTAGTAGGGGAAATTTTCTTCAACAATCTCAAAGCTTTTCAATGGTTGTATACTCGCAACCATCTTGACGTGATCAAATCTAAAACATAAGAGATTAACAGAGTTTCTTAGATGGTCTCTCAGGAAGATGGGCTTTCTCAAATTTTCTCATAAGAATTAAACCCCCGACCATTTGCAAGAGTATCCTCATTGCATTTATATGATTCGCTTGCTCACTCATCCCAAACTTTCCCCAAAAAGAATAATATTCGAGGAATCCTTTGCTTGTTACTAATTTGTCTCAAAAAGTGATATTTAACAAATTTACACTCGAAGTTGCCAAGTGAATAAATCATGAACTGATCACATTTCTAAGACCTTCAACCATGACTCGGATGCCACGCCATAGTGTTTTAAGAGTCCTTCTATTCATTATTTTATTCATTCATGTGAGAAATCCACGTTTTGATCATTTACAGGTGGCTTTGTATAGCTAGATCTAACAAGAAATCCTTTTCTCCTCGAGGAAACGCCTTGAGAAATGAGTGCCTCGCATGGATGCCTTCATTCATGCCTCTCAAAAATGAATGTCTCGCACACGATTATTCCACATACTGTGCTTATGATTCCAAGTTATCCAAGTACAAAGAGGAATCAAGTAGAAGCCTCCACATGTTTCCTTAGCGCAACCGCAAAGGTGAAGTATGGAGGCAAGTTCCCAAACAAGCACATGCCTTCCACGTGCTCTAGGCCCAAGAAAATTGCCTTTTGGCCTTTGAAAAATTCTCAATATAAAAGGAGCACAATGGAGGCCTCCACATTTCTTTTTAGAGAACTATTGATATGGTGCCCAAAAGTAGAGACCCTAAACAAATGCAGGCTCACAACGTGTCTCATCCCATAAAATTTGTTGAAAGAATTCAAGGACCAGTGGAAAGTGACACGTGCTTAGGGTCCAAGAAATTTCTTCACCTTTGAAAAGTATAAGTATGGGCGGGATCTGCGGAAACCTCCACATGTCCCTTCGACACTTCTTCAAAAGTAAAGTACAGGGGTAGGTCCCCAATAGGCGCGGGCCCTCCACGTGTCCCAGGCCTTAGAAAGTTGCTTGAAAAGCTTAAGTATAGAGAGGAGCCAGCGGAAGCCTCCACATGTCTCCTTGGCGCAACTACTAAGGTATGACCCAGAGGCAGATTGTCAAATGAGCGCCGACCCTCCATGTGTCTAAGCTTTGAGTTGAAGTGGGCCTTAAAGTTTTAAAATGCCCTAAAGAACCCTCCTTTCCACTTTTAAATTTTGATGTGGGTCCCCTGGCCATAGCTTATGGGTTACTTCATAACTTTTCTCCCTCGTACAAAGAGGTAAAAAACTTCAAAATGTTCCACCAACCCACTTCCCCACTTGTAACTTGAAAAACTGCCACATGTCCTCCTTCGGGGTCAAAGTAAGACTTTTTCCCTATCGCTTCATGTTTGTTGATTAACCAATTAGATGTTATCGGGGTTCGGGGCCAATTTGGTATTTTTTACAAATATGACAAAAGTGGCAAGTTTCACCAAAAATACCCATTGAGCCACATCCAATCGAAAGGACCACGTTTTCCACGGATATTGGGACAAAAATTGACAGGAAAACATGAATGTGGAAAAATAGAAGGAAGGGGAAAACCTGAATTCACGCCCAAATTACAACTTCTTCCCTCATGGACAGAAAAAAAATAATATATGGACTTAATGTGATCCTCAACCAAAAGAAAGGATGATCATGGTAACCAAATGAATGAAGAATATTTCATGCATAAATACAGGATACAGAAAACTTCAAACCATGCGCAGACTAAGACATTTTCAAAAAAATAGGAGAAATTAATTTGAGCACCAACATCGTCTCGACTGTGGATAGGCACTCCCTCGCGAGTGTTGCAAGAACAATGCAGACCATGTGCCAAAAATCCATTGGGAAACAAAGTCAAGAACAAGCTTGTAGAGTAGAATAACAAAATCCCCAATACGAATCGATAAACCAACAAAAATTGGTCACTAGGGACCAAGAAAAACCAAAATAGAAAAACACGAAAGTAGAACGAAACCAAAATACTATACACTATACAATGGTACGTGCCTTGATTATGAAAATCAGTCAAGGAAATGTTTCAAGTGCCTGCCATTAACAGGAAACTCAAGAAATTCCCCATCTAAGTCTTTTAGGAAAAATGTGTGCTCTCCAATCCAAAGGTTAATAGAATAGGGGCCCATCGATAATGCATCAAACTTTCACATTGTAAAGCTTAGCACACCGGTTTTGCAGATAATATATCGATCTAAGCTCACATGCAAATAAAAGTGGATATTCTACCGAAAAAAATATATAAAAACAAGAGAAATAAATCAACACCAAATTTAATGTGGTTCACCCAGTGTGGGCTACGTCCACCAAGAAACAAGCCAATCTATTATCCAAATATTTGACAAGATATACAATGAAGATTTACAATCTTCCACACCTCTCAGATGTTTAGTACTTTCTTTCCATCAAGCATTTTTCTTCTTCTTCACCAAGAATTCTATCTCACATAATTATCTTGTAATTATGATCATTCTCTTGTTAATCATTACTTATAAACCCTAGCTTTATGCTTATATAGTCGTTTATAGACTTAGGGCACTTAAGCCGCTACAACTAGATGTGAAGACGGATTTCCTCCATCTAGTGAACTTGAAGTGTTGTTGGTGTGTGTGACATGCCTAGTCATCATCCACATCACATGGTGAGTCATCTCGCTTTGCGAGATTCATAGGTCTTAGGAAGTCAAATGACAAGTGTCGATTTTGTCATAGAATCTGTCATTGTCATTTACATCGAGCGCGTCATTGATATTATTTCCTTATTTAGAATTGTAACTCCTCCTTTAGTGGCATCATATGCGCTAGTCACATCATATGCGTCGGTGGCGTCATTTATATTCTTTCCTTTTTTAGGTATGGGGGTTACACAACACCCCTATTTGTACTTTCTTTTTCAATCTATGAGTATGATAAGACATGTTTTCTTATTTGCATATTCTCTCCATTATTTGAATATTCTTGTTTATTGTGTTGGAGCTTGACATTACCATCGGAGTGCAACTTCGTTGTGGTGCATTGTTTTTGACATCGGTTCTCGTGAATCCCTCTTTCATGGTATCAGAGTTGGTTTCGGTAAAATGTGCACTCTTCATTTATCAAGTTGTTTATTACTTCTGGTTTCTTCTTATTTCCTCGTGCAAGTTTTTTTAATTATTACTTTGGAATCGTGCTAATCTACTTAATAGTTTGCTCTTGGAGTTTGTGCATTTTTTGGGGTTTGTACATGTGCTCTACTTGCATTTTTCAAGGGTTTTGTTTAAGATTGTGTGGTCCTTGACCATTTAGAGGTGCAGTGTATTTATTTTGGCTCAGCGTTTGAGGTGCACTCGGGCATGTTGCATTAAAATTACTACATTTGAACCAGTTTCCAACTCGCTTTCTTTCATTGCTCAACTCGGTTTACTCTTGCTTCGGATTTTTGATATTACACTTGGGACCATTCCCCGCATCATGGCATCTCTATGTTGTCCACTCGTGTGATCATTCCCGCTTCATGCTTTTTTTCCCTTAGCTCGAGATCCATGTTTGCAACCTCTTGGTTCTCACCATTCCTCCTTGTTTGCCCCGAGCTTGGTCCGTTGTTGTTTGACACCCTCTACATTCTCTCTCGCACACTACTTATTCCAGCCATCTCGAAGCATTTTGGCCGCTACACCCATTGTGACTCGTGCCCTGGAAAATCTCCCTTCCACTGTGTGTTTCTCTTGGTTGTGGTTCCTTGTTGGCTCGTGGACCCGGCTTCGCTCTCAAACCACTCCAACTCAGCCCTAACACTTGGCTCGTGCACCTCCTTGTTGGCTCGTGGACCTCCCGGCATGGTTCCTTATAGGTTGGTGGACCTCTTGCCTCTCCACTGCTCCAACTCAGCCCTAACACTTGACCATAGTAGATTTCTTTTGCACTGCAACAGATTACACCAAACACATGCTCCGGGTGTTGTGTCAGGTCAAATACGGCTCAGTTTCATTTGCTGCAGTGAAGTTACACACGACATGTGGCTTAGTCAAACTATCGGCTTGGTAGTATCTATGCTAAAGTAGATCAGGTTTGATTTTCCTACAGCTAGATTACCCTTAACAGGTAGTCTCACCTCCGTGCACCACTCAACGTTCACCTACCGCTTTGACTCAGCAGCATTTGCATAGCCTCGGCCAATCGACTCTCATCTAGCTCAATCGCACTTGGGCTAGGATTGATTATTAGTAAATCTATCATTTTTAAAAAAATTTAAGGTGTAATTGGCATTGTAATTCTTTTTAGATATTTCTTTGCTTGTTTTAATATCCTTCCTTCGAGTGTCGAAGAGCGAAGGGTGAGGTTTGGGGTCGGGCAAGAGAGGCTAAACCCCCTCGCAATTAAAACAAACCCTATCTAAAATTCGATGTCATTTCTAACGATCATACATACAACACCCTTTGCATGCGTTTAGAGCACTTTTTAAATCTTTTGCGAGGCTTATTAGCACTTTTCCATCATTCTGCAGAATTGGATTTTACTATAACTTTTGACTCGTTGCTCGGTTTTGAGCACTTCTTTAGTCAAAGTTACATGTTTTTTCACACTCTAGTTGATGGGATTATCAGTTTTGTAAATGCACTATTTTATAAAGTTCCGCATTCTAGGGGGTGTCTTTGTATTGCTTAATTCAGCTCATTTCAAGCCTTGATCTATCCATTTTATTGCTTGTGGACTTGTGAGCATGTCTACCATAGTCTTACAACAAAGGGATTCTTTCATGCAACGTGAGATGTTATTTCTCACAAAGCCCTCTCTTCCCCTTCTTGTTTTCTCTTGTTCTTGTGCTTGCTTGTGGTGTCAATCTATTGCGCCAACGAACCTTGATTGTTGTCTCCATTATTGTGAATTATTACATTGATTAAGGTGAGTGATAGATGGTTCTCTTTGACACAATCGCATCTGATTGTAATCAATGCACTAAACTATAAAGTGCCAAACTCGAGGGGGTGTGATATTGTTCTGGGGTGGTTGTTTCTTTTCTCTCTCCTTCCTTCTGCATCCTTTGGTTCTATCTCTTCATTATGGATATCTCTAAAGTACCAGTGCTCACACCTTTTAACTTCTTTGAATGGAAATATAAAATTATATTGGTTTTGCGAAGTAAAGGGTTATACTATGTCGCCATGGGGTTAGAGACCGAACCTAATGATGAACCCAAAAAATCTAAGTGGTTCAACCATTGTGATGAAGCCTTAGGTCTTCTCTGTATGTCCGTCTCTCCCAACTTGCTCTTCCACATCAAAACTTCCTCGACACCTGATAAGGTGTGGAAAACACTTTGTGATATGTTTGGGAAGCAAGATGACATGAGAGCGCATGAGTTGGAGAATGAACTACTAGGGTTAAATCCTAGTGACTTTGAAAACCTGTAGGCCTTCTTCTCAAAAAATTTCCACACTAGATTGCTTCTAAAGGAATGTAAAGTGGAAAAGAAAGACTCTCAATTAATCTTGTCGATTCTTTCTAAGTTAGGTCCGAATACTCTGTCTTTGTTTCAAATTTCCACACCATGAAATCTCGCCTTAGGTAGTACTTGGAATATGCCCCTTTCGACTTTGTGAGATTTCATCCCAACTCATTTGAGAACAAGACAAACTCATTCAAATGGGGACTCTAAAATCCAAGTCACATGCCCTTGTGGAAAATAAGGGCAAGAAAAATGAAAAGAAGAAAGAAACAAAGGACCAACCTAAGAAAGAAACCAAGACCAACCAACCCCCAACTAAGCCCAACACTAACACTTCAAATTCTGAGCCTAAAGCAAAGAAGGAAAAGTTTAAATGCTCTTATTGTAAATAATCCGCCACAATGAGCATCATTGTTTTTTGAAACAAACTAATCACTTAACTCATTTGCTTGAGAAAATAAAATAAGTGTTCCTGAATCCGTTAAAAAAATACTCAGAAGGGCGAGTCTTCTAAAGCAAAGGAGTCTAAAAATGAAAAGAAGAAAGGTATGGCCCTCGTAGCTAGATCAGCTCCATCATCAACTTGGATTATTGATTTCAGTGCCTCGCACCACATGGCTTCATCAGAGGTTGAATTCTCTAGCAGTGAACCATGTGGCATGTCCTAAATCACGTTTGGTGATGACACTCATGTGTTGGTTTCCGGTAGTGGATTGGTAGAGATAGAAGGTGGAACATTTAACCAAGTGTTGAGTGTTCCCAATCTCTCCACCAATCTCCTATCAGTTTACCAAATCACCCACCTTGGTGAAGGAATGCTAGTGGAATTTGGTCCTAACTCGGTGATCATTCATGAGCTTAACTCACGAATGCACTATGGCTAGGGGAAAGGTGGATCACCATTCACGATTGTATACCTTTTCCCACTTCTCTTCTAATCTTATGCCCAATGCCTTGCTCACTCATGTAAATGAGGTTATCAAGCTATGGCATGAGCATTTTGGGCATATAAATTATCGTTACCTTGAATAATTGAGCCAAAACTAAATGTTCAATGGGTTACCCTAAGTTAAGTTTTATAAAGGTCTTTGTGAGGGTTGCACCCTCAGAAAGCACCCTGAAAAAAAATTTGATAAGGGAAAATCCTGGAGAGCTAATCATCCTTGGATCTTGTTCATAGTGATGTTTTTGGCCCCTTTCCATCTCTTTCTTTCACTCGAGCCCTATATATACTAACCATCGGTGATAAATTTTAACGTTATACTTGGGTATATTTTCTTAAGCTTAATTCGAAGTCTTTGAGCATTTTCAAAACTTTAAAGCTCTTCTTTGAGAAACAAGTAGAACGTTCTATCAAGGTTCTTGAACAAACAATGGAGGCGTAGTATGTGAGCAATAGGTTTGAGTATTTTTGCACTTCTGAGGGGATTGATTTGCAGCGTATAGTTTCTTACAACCCTTCCCAAAATGGAGTTGCAGAAATAAAGAACCGAACTTTAAAGGATATGGCCACTTGTATGGTTCACTCAAGTCCCTTCCTCCATAGTATTGGGCTGAAGTAGTGAATTGTGCTTGTTATATTCAGAATCATGTTCCACACAAGGCAGTAAAAGGGATGACACCCTTTGAATTCTAGTTTGGACACAAACCTGATGTTGAGCATTTTCGAGTCTTCAGATCCAAGGCTATGGCTCAGATTCCTAAGAAGAAACACAAGGCATTGGATCCACAATCCAAACCTTGTATCTTTTTTGTATCCTAATGGCGTGAAGTGATATCGATTGTTGAACCCTACTACCCATGAGCTCTATATTGAGAGGAGTGTGAAATTTGATGAGTCATCCTTGATTTTGACTTCCACTGAGGTTCTTTTGCTCACTGATTCAAATTTTGACTCATCAGATGATGATGTTGTTGAGCGAGTTCCTCCTCTCCCTGCTCCTCCCGATCCTCAAAATTCTGAGTCTTCTGATTCTGACAATAGTGATGATGAGGACTATGTCCCTTCTCACTCGAGTGAAGAATCTTCGACTCTGAGCTTGAACCTTCAGGACCTCTTTGGGCCAAGAAAACTTTATAGAGTGTTGGAGATTTAGTTGGAGATCCTTCAGATGAGATACATACGTGCTTAAGTTTCGTTGGACCCCACTCCTTCTTCACCTCTGCTTCTAATCCACCATCTTTCTAGGAAGCTTCTGGGATTCTTGAGTGGGATTCTGCTATGGATGAGGAGTATTCCTCACTCATAAAGAATGACACTTGGGATCTTACCCCTCTTTTAAAAGGAAGAAAATTCATTTGGTGTAGGTGGATATATCGAACAAAGTATGGAGCCAATGGAGAAGTCGAGAAGTATAAAGCATGACTTGTAGCTAAGGGTTTCTCCTAGGTAGCTGGGGTTGATTACTTAGAAACCTTTGCTCCAGGTTGCAAAGATGACTTCCATTCGACTGACCCTTGCCATCACTGCCACTAACAGATGGGAAGTCCACTAGATGGATGTTAAGAGTGCCTTCATTCATGGGGACATAAAGGAAGAGATCTATATGGAACAACCTCCGGGTTATGTCCATGATCCATCCCTCGTTTGCAAGTTAAATAAGTCTCTTTATGGCCTTAAAAAAGCCCCTCGGGCTTGGTATGCCAAGATGGACTCCTTTTACTTGCATCAGGGTTCACTCAGTGTCACTCTGACCCAAATGTGTACATCCTATGGTAGGATGACTCCATGCTTATTCTTGTTCTCTATGTTGATGACTTGTTCATCATAGGTAGCTCTTCCTCTATCATTGATTCTCGTGAAGATCTCCTTGGCCATGATCCATGATCCATCCCTCGTTTGCAAGTTAAATAAGTCTCTCTATGGCCTTAAACAAGCCCCTCGGGCTTGGTATGCCAAGATGGACTCCTTTTACTGCGATCGTGGTTCACTCGGTGTCACTCTGACCCAAATGTGTACATTCTATGGTAGGATGACTCCATGCTTATTCTTGTTCTCTATGTTGATGACTTGTTGATCACGGGTAGCTCTTTCTCTATCATTGATTCTATGAAGATCTCCTTGGCCAACATGTTCATGATCCATCCCTCGAGTTATGTCCATGATCCATCCCTCATTTGCAAGTTAAATAAGTCTCTCTATGGCCTTAAACAAGCCCCTCGAGCTTAGTATGCCAAGATGGACTCCTTTTTACTTATAGCGGGTTCACTTGATGTCACTCGACCCAAATGTGTACATTCTATGGTAGGATGACTCCATGCTTATTCTTATTCTCTATGTTGATGACTTTTTGATCACAAGTAGCTCTTCCTCTATCATTGATTCTATGAAGATATCCTTGGCCAACATGTTCTCCATGTCCGACTTAGGATTGCTTTGAACATTACTTTCTTAGGATCTAGATTTCACAATCGACTCAGAATTATGATATCACAGACCCTAAGTACTCTCTTGATTTTCTTGCTCAGTTTCACATGTTTGATTGCAAGTCCTCACCTAGTCCTTTTCTCTCCGAGGTCAAGTTGGTTTCGATTTATCTTCCCCCTTGGTTGACGGTACCCTTTATCGGCAATTGGTGGGGAGCTTGATCTACCTTACTCACACTCAGCCTAGATCTTTCATATGTTGTCAGGATCGTGTCCAGATTTATGCAAGATCCTTATGAGATGTATTTAAAAGTAGTAAAGTGGATCCTTCACTATGTTCATGGCACTCACACGAGATGGCATTCATTACTTAGGAGGGACTGAGATTGACTTGGTTGGATTTGAGACTCAGATTGGGCCGAGTGATCTAGATCATCAAAATTCTACCTCGAGCTACAATTTCACTCTTGCTTCAGTCCTATCGAGTTAGTCCAACAAGAAGCGAATGCCATTGCCATATCATTAATGAAGCATAATACGAGAGGGCGGATTAACAACGCCCACGAAGCTATTTGGTTATAGAGTATCTTGACATAGTTTGGCATCCACTTTTAACGGCCTACCATCATCTACTGTGACAACTTGAGCACTATCTCAATTCATATAAATCCGATTGGCAAGCATCGGCGGATGAAGTGCATTGAGATTCACATGCACTTCATACAGGAGTTGATACATGAGAACATCATCGACATACAGTATGTTTAGATAGCTGATCGAGTCAGAGACATATTCACCAATACCTTCACTGAGGTGAAGTTTCTTCACTGCAGCCTCTCTTCTTGGGGTGAGGTCTATTGCGGCCGCCCATATTCTTTGGGCTATATAGTCCTCCTTTTTCTCCTCTTCTTCTTTCTAGAAAGATGTTGTTTGTGTATGGGAACCTTATCAGGCCTTTAGTTGTTGGGCCCCATTGACACATCTTTCTTAGTTGTCTAGGGGAGTCTTCTTTTTTGTTCTGGCTTACCTTGACCTCTTCCTCGGACTTGATGAAGGGGGGTGTTGGTGTGTGTGACATGCCTAGTCATCATCCACATCACCTAGTGAGTCATCTCACCTTGCGAGAGTCATAGGTCTTAGGAATTCAAATGACAAGTGTCGATTTGTCATAGAATCTGTCATTTTCATTTACGTCAGTGTGTCATAGGAGTTACATTCCTTATTTGGAATTGTAACTCCTCCTTTAGTGGTGTCATATGCGTCAGTCACATCATATGCGTCAGTGGCATCATTGATATTCTTTCCTTGTTTAGGCATGGGGGTTACACAACACCCCTATTTATACTTCCTTTTTTGATCTATGAGTATGAGAAAACCTATTTTCTTATTTGCATATTCTCTCCATTGTTTGAATCTTCTTGCTTATTGCGTTGGAGCTTGACGTTACCATTGGAGTGCAACTTCATTGTGGTGCATTGTTTTCAACATCGGTTCTCATGAATCCCTCTTTCAAGGGCCACGCTTAATCAAATAAACCGTTGTATCAACTACTTCTACCCAAAACTACAAGGGAAATCCAAAATGTATCCTCATACTTCTAGCATGTTCTATGATTGTCTTGTTCATTCTTTCTATAACACCATTCTCTTATGGTGTTCTTGGAAACTTTCTTTCTCTACGTATCCCATTCATTGAACAATAATCATTGAAATCCTTGCTATAGTATTCACCACCATTGTCATATCTAAGGCACTTTAACTTAGAATTTGATTCATTCTCAACAAGGGCTTTCCATCTTTTAAAAGTCTCAAAAACATCATATTTACGTTTAATACAATGAACTCATACCTTTTTGTAGCATCATCAATGAAAGTAACATAATCCTGGGACCCTCCATGAGAAGCTACCTGAGTTGGTCCCCACACATTTGAGTGTACTTTCTCCAATTTCTGCTTCTTCTTAGTTGCCCCAACTTTGAGAAATCTCACTCTCTTTTGCTTTCCAAAGATACAATGCTCACAGAAATCAAGATCTAAATCTTTCAAATCTAATAACTTACCCTTAGCCTTTAAGATCTACATTCCTTTTTGACTCATATGACCCAACTGATTATGCCACATGCATGCATCGAATCAAGTAGATAATGCGAGAAAAAGAATTAGTAATACAGATAGATAAATATAGCATTCCTACCTTCTTACCTCTTTCCACAACAAAAGCACCCTTGGTGACTTTCCAAGAGTCTCCTATAAAAGTAACCATGCAACCAGATTCACCTAGTTGCCCTGCAGAAATAAGATTCCTTCTGAGGCTTGGCACATGCCTCACATATTTCGATACCCATTTATTTCTATTTTACAATTTTAGATGAACTTTCCCTTTACCAGTAATATTGCAAGGTTCATTATCACCCAGATAAACATGCCCAAATTTTCCCTGGACATAATTTATAAAATAACCCTTATTAGGTTTGCATGGAAAGAAGCCCCTAAATCTAAAACTATGATTCATTCTACAATCTAAAGAAAGAATAAGAGCATCCTACATTACCTCGATGTAGCAAGATTTTCTTCTTTACCTTTATCTGGTTTTTTATTCTCTTTATCCTTTGACCAATAATCTTTCTTTGCATGTCCTTTCTTTCCACATTTCCAACAAATAATTCCCTTACTTATGGATTTGGATCTGCTATCCCTTGACTTTGATTTCCCAAGTATTCTTACTCTTGGATCTCTCCTTTTGCCTGCCCCTGTTTTCTACATTCAAAGCATTTCCAGATGATGTTTCCTTTGTACTCTTCCTGTGAATTTCTTCATTTAAGATTATACTAACCACATCATCAAACTTCAAAATATTATTAGCATATGATGTATTACTAACAGCCATTACCAAATTATCCCAACTATCGAGAAAAGAACATAAGAATAAAAGTGTTTTTACTTCATCATTAAATGGTATAAAGAACCGATTTTAAATGATTTACAATAGATTGGAAATTATTCAAATGACTAGAGGTAGATTCACCTTCATGGATCTTAGAACTAAATAGTTTCTTCATCAGTTAAACATTATTTGAAGCTCTAGGTTTTTCATATAATTTAGCAAGAGATTTCATTAAGTCTATCGTAGAAGCCACTTCTGTAATATTGGAAGCCACGGATGCTATCAGGCTCAATCTTATAGATCCCAAAGCCTTTCTGTCAAGAATCTTCCATTCTTCATTAGTCATCTTCGTAGGTCTAGACTTCTCATCCAACGGTAAGTACAAATCTCTTTGATACAGATAATCCTCAATCTACATCTTCCATAATTGATAATTTTGGCTGTCAAATTTATCTACCTTGTATTTATTATCTTCTACCATTTTCATAGCTCCCATTCAATCGAAAACCCTCGTGAGTAAATATTTCAACACACAAAACCCTCAAATAAATATTTGATACCCGGTTGTTGGGGTTAACACACACCGGTTATATGCATAATATATCAAATATAAGCATACATGCAAATAAAAACAGATGTTCTACCAGAAGAAATATACAAAACAAGAGACATAAATCAACACTAGATTTAACGTGGTTCACCCAAAGGTGGGCTATGTCCGCCAAGAAACAAGCCAATCTATTATCCAAAGCTTTGACAAGATATACAATGAAGATTTATAATCTTCCACGCTCTCTCGATGTTCAAGTACTTTCTTTCCATCAAGCCTTTTCCTTCTTCTATACCAATAATTCTCTCTCACATAATTATCTTGTAATTATGATCATTCTCTTGTTAATCATTACGTCTCAACCCTATTTATATGGTTATATAGTCATTTATAGACTTAGGGAACTTAGCCATGCAATTACAATTAATATATCTATTTTAATGCTAAAAAAAGATATAATTCCTGAGATTTACTTAAAAATTCATCACACATGTAACCGATGTTGATTATGCCTAACCATTGCGATTCCTTACTTTCTTGACTAATGTCGGTCATACCGACCGATGCCGATCTACCCGACCGATGCCGGTTCTTTGTATTTTCGAAAGTTCAAATTTCATGCTAAAATGAAGTAATTAAGCTTCACAACTCAACACTTTCCATGTTTTCCCTTATCCTCATGTCTTATCCCATAAGTAGCACTAGATATCCCACACTGAAAGCTCTCAGATTCACCTTTTTATCAAATAGCTTCTTCAATTTCTCCCTGAACTTCACATGTCTTTGGTGGGATTCTCTTCTCTTCTCATCCAATTCCACAATTTAATTTATACGAGCATCACAGAATTGACCTCCTAATCCTCTAATTGTTGGACAAATTGGTAATAAGATAATTTCATATGCATGGAAAAAGTAGGGCCTAAGTTCCATATACCAATTCAAACAGGATTTTTCTAGTATCCCTTTTAATGGTGATTCTATCAACCCAAACAAAAAAATTCAATTACTCACCCCTCTTTCATTTGTTTAACTCCAAGGTTCTCCTTATTATCTTCAACAAATTCTTGTTACTTGATTATGCTTGTCCATTGCCTTGGGGATAATAATTGGAAGCATATGCTAAATTGATCCCATATTCTTGACACATAGCCACCAAAGGTTTAGCTCAAAATCTCATGGCATTATAAGCAACTATTTTGGAAGGTACTCCAAACCTTCAGATTATATGATTTAAAATAAAGTCCATGACAATCTAGTGAGTTGCTTTCTTGGTGGGGATTTCCTCCACCCACTTGGTGAAGTAATCAATAGCCACTAGTATCCACTTATGGCCTGTACTTGAAGGATCAAAAATATCCCCAATGAAGTCAATCCCCCACTACTTAAAAGGGGATTCAATTGATATAGGCTGCAACGGGAGGGATCCTGAAGCTTTTAATCTCCCCGAAAAATGCTAATGACTCTCACACTTCCTGACTAATAAAGTTGTATCTTTGAAAAGATTTGGCCACCAATAACCAACCCTTAAGATCTTATGAGTTGTGACTCTTCTGAAAAATTCCCCCCACAAACTCCTCCATGGAAATCATCAATTATTTTTGGGGCTTCATCTTCAATGATACATCTAAAAAGAAATCCCTCAGGATTCTTCCAAGCTAACCCATAATCAGTGATGATGTATTTATGGGAGGCTAACTTAAGTGCTCTTTTTTTATTCTTACTTAAATACTCAGGGCACTGTAGATGTTTGAGATAAAAAATAATATCCTTATACCATTCAAAATTTGTCAATTTTTCAAGGATATTCAACATTTCTTCTTCAACTTTATTTACCTCAACTGTTTGTAGGTTTCTTTCTTGCATAAGCTTTGTTAGGCCCACACCTCTAACCAATTTTGTGGTTTGGATATCCATGTCATATTCTTGCAACTTATTCACCCATCGACATCTTTTTCTTGAAATTTCCATCTTTGATAGGATATCCTTAACCATGGTATGGGGAGCATAAGTAATGACTTTAGAGCTCAAAATATAGGGCCTGAAGATTTTTATGGCTCTGACCAAAGAAAAAGCATGTTTCTCCATGATAGTATACTTCATTTCTGCCCCTTGTAGTGCTTTACTAAAGAAAGCAATTGGCCTTTCAGCTCCTTCATCATCCTTTTCAGAATGTGAGACAGATGCAATGGTATGCTCAAGCAAAGGAAAACATTTGGAAAGCCTTCTTATAATCAAGAGCTGCTAGAACAGGGCATTCTTCAATGATTTGTTAATCTGGTAAAGGCTTGAATAGTTGTTTCTTCCCATTTGATACTCGATCCTTCTTCAACATATTAGTGATTGGGATAGTCAATTCAACAAAGTTGGAAATAAACCTCCTAATAAAATTTATCTTCCCAAAAAAGGATTGAATTCCCTTTTTGGTTCTTGGAATAGGAACTTTGCTAAATGTGTCCAAGAATATTTGTCTTTTGAACCCCAAAATGACACTTCTTAGGGATCAATGAGATACCATATTCCTGCATCTTATCAACATTTTTTCTAAATGTTGCTGGTGATCATTTCTCTTCGTGGAGAAAGCGTCACAAATCATCCCGATACACAACAACGAAGTCATTTATATATCCCGAGAATGCTACATCCATTGCCCTTTGAAAAGTAGCTCCAAAGCATTCATCGACCAAATGGAATCCTTACATACACATAAGTACCCCATGGGGTAGTGAAAGTAGTTTTGATTCTTTCTTATTGCTTCACAACTATCTCGGTTATACCGGAAAAATATCCAAAGTAGATACTTGATTCTTCTAAACCGTAAACAATCGCAACATGTTATCCATATTTGGCAAGGGATAGTTATCCTTGATTGATGCCTTAATCAAGTTCCAAATGAATAGATGCAGATCCACCTTCATGCATCTTATAACTAAATAGTTTGTTCATCAAATAAACTTTATTTGAAGCACTAGGTTTTTAATATAAATTATCAATAGATTTTATTAACTCTACCATAGAAATCACTTCTATAATATGGAAGCCACAGATGCTTCCTGGGCTCAATCTTATAGATCCCAAAGTCTTTCTATCAAGAATATTCCGTTCTTCGTCAGTCATCCGCATAGGTCTAAACTTTTCATCCAACGGTAAGTACAAATATCTTTTATATAGATAATCCTCAATCTGAATTTTCCATAATTGAAAATTTTGGTCATTAAACTTCTCTACTTGGCATTTTTTTCTTCTCGCCATTTTGTAGCTCCCACTCAATCATAAAACCCTCTATGAGTAAATATGTCAACACATAAAACCCTCAATCCTCGCTCGGATACCGGTTGTTGGGGTTAACACAAGGTTTTATAGATAATATATCATATTTAAGCATACATGCAATAAAAGTGAATATTCTACGGAAGAAGTATACAAAACAAGAGATATAAATTAACACCATATTTAACGTGGTTTACCTAGTGTGGGCTACATCCACCAAGAAACAAGCCAATCTATTATCCAAATCTTTGGAAGATATACAATGAAGATTTACAATCTTCCACACTTCTCACGATGTACAATACTTTCTTTCCCTTAAGCTTATCCTTCTCCAAGAATTCTCTCTCTCACAATAATCATATATTCTCTCAATTCTTTTTTTTCTAAACCCTAGCTTTCATGCTTATATAGGCATATACAAACTTAGGGCACTTAGCCATGCAATTACAATCAATAGATCTATTTTAATACTAAAAATAGATCTAATTCTCAAGAGTTAAATAAAACACTCCCGCACAACTAGCTCGCCGTCGATTAGCCCTAATTGATACCGGTCCTACTTGCCTAACGATGCTTTGGTCATAGGTGACTTATTTTGGTCCCTACATAACCGATTTGATTCTTGTGTTTTACAACAAGTTTGATATAGCATGCTAAATCAAGTAATTAAGCTCCACAACTCAACAATAATGTCAATACACATTTACATTAACATGTGTTTAATTGATAATGGATAGGTCGACAATATTCAAGACTAGCGCATGGACTACACATGGCCTGCATTCAAATGAAAGTTATTAAATATGAAACATGTAGGATCTGTAACATATATAGGTTGAGATCACAATCAGATTTGATCTGATGACACTAAAGTGAAAACCAATGCATACCTCTAATGCAGTCATGCCAAATAAGATCCAAATTTTATGTCAGTGAAAATCTCTTCTATCCAAAGCAAGAAGTTGTCACATTTAAATGGCGTTGGCATACGAATAGATCTAATGATATCAGAAAGTCTTCACATTGGTTGCAACTGCACCCACATATCTACATTCTAAAAGAATATGGTGTTCAGAAACAATAAACTAGGAATACCAAATGAAGTCTAACTAATTCTCAAACTCAACAAATTTGATCAAATAAATCTCAAAAGCTAGGGGAAAATAAATATCAATATATTAGTTCCCCATTCAAAACAAATTATCTCTCCATCATAAGATGATCAGTAATCACTCTGATACCAAATAATAATTTGGTCTCAGTTTTGCACAACTAAATAATAATAATGATTTAAATTGATTATTCGATATCAAACATGCAAATAAATAGGAAAACCATAGCCTAATAATAGGGAGTCAATAACCCAAGATTCTAGGAGAGAATTGTGTGGTTTTTTAACTTGTAATACAAATATCAAACTAAATATGTGAAGTTTTTGAAACAACTTCACATTACCACTTATAACAACGTGAACACTAATAAAGATTTCCTAACACCCACTACCTACTTGACTATAAATTCATGTGAGGAGTGCTAAATGTTTTCCATATGAGGCCTCTTTCATTAATTTTATTGTGGGGTAATGGTCCTTTTTCTAGGATTTATTCTTGAAAATTGTACCTCACTTAGACAAGTTGTTAGCGAGTGTTAAGAACAAAATCCTAGGGAGCAATTTGACATTAGGACCAACTTTACCGTATCTAAATCGTGTTTCAAAGATCCATTACAAAGAAAAACTTCCTCGAAGTCAAAACCTTGTTTTTCGAACAAGGAGAGAGTCCATTGAAGTTGCGCCGCGTATATTTCATCATGAATCTTACAACGTAAAACTTTGTCCTAGTTTCTACCTTGTTATCGAACAAGGTGAAACTCTACCAAAAAAATTTCCGTGTATTTTTCATCTCCAATCGTAAATTACGTTGTTCTTTTTGGCATTATTGGTCAAAGGATAAAAACTCTAAGTTCGCCAAAATTGTGTCCACCACTTTTGCACCCACTTAAATCCATTCCTCTTTGTGATCTTGATTTAAGTGTTGAAAGTGTGTTGGTACATCTTCAAATTTTGGTAGTTTGTCTTGAAACCAACATTAAGACATCTCAATTATAGAAGGTATCTCACCTTGATCTCACTTTGCATTATTACGTTTCTCGCATTATATCAATCCATTTTTTATACTTACATCTTGTTTTCTTAAACTTGATTTAAGTGTCTAAATTGTATTATTATGTTGCTTGCATTATATTGACTCATTGTTATACTTAAACCTTGTTTTTCTTCAAAATTGATTTGAGTATTGAAGGTGCATTGTTACGTTGCTTGCCTTGTGTCAATCCCTTTTTAATACTTACATCTTGTTTTCTTAAACTTGATATAAGTATTGAAATTGTATTATTACGTTGCTTGCATTTGTATCATCCATTTTAGGACTTAAACCTTGTTTGTATTAAACTTGATTTAAGTGTATTTGTATTGTTACATTGTCAAAATAAATTCAACCCCTTTTTAATACTTAAATCTTGTTTGCTCAAAACTCAATTTAAATATTGAAATTGTGTTGTTACATTATCAAACAACTTTTGAGATGATTCTAACAATAGGAAATAGTTTCATTTGTGGTCATTCCTTTGTCCAAGAAATCATAGATTTTCCTTGGTGCACTTCATCATACACTTCACATCTAGGAAAATTTTCCTTTACAACCATTACACTGTCAAATTTTCATCAACCATTTTGACATTTACACTTGCAAATTGTTTTCCAAACCTTGCTATATTATCAAAATTATGTCATTACGATGTCTATTTTCCTTAGATCCCTCCGTAAAATCACATGAGCATCCCTATATTTGAAAATTTTATAGTTTTCCTCCTTTACATTATCTCGAATCAACATGGAACTTCCTTCCATTTGAAGGAGTTCAATCATACAATCTAGGTCTAGGCATTTGGTCCCAAAAATTTTAACCATGACTAACTATCACATGGTTCCTCACATTTACGAAAATAAGGAACCTAGTTTAAAGAATTCACATCAAAAGATGCCCATCATGAAAAAACCTTTATTGTTTCTTCACACTAGGGAACCCGTTCTGTTACCCTTTCCCCACCTTCATCTCATAGTCAGTGGTATGATTTTGATGCTTCTAGTACGTGGTATGATTTTGATTCTCCTAATCATTTGTATCCTTTGAATACTCCTTGTAATTCTTATTCTCTGATTATTCTAATCCATGTTATTCTTCTGATTCCCCTCAGTCTCCTAAGCCTCATCTAATTAAATTTATTCTAAGGAATAATTAGTCACCTAAAAATGGATCCCTCCTCTAAGGATTTGTGTCGCCAAAAATTCTCTCCATCATTCCTCTAATTCGACTCCTAAGTCACGGTCCTCCCTTTCTCCGTAAGACCCACTTTCTCAATCACCTCAACGAAATCTTCCCCCTTTTAAGATCTGTGTGACTCAAAATTCATGCAATCAATCATGCAAGTTGACCCCTAAGTCGTAATTGATTGTCATTTTACACATCTTCTTTGTCAACCTGTACTATACCATTTTCTAGGAAAACCACTACCAAAGATATTCCAAATCCACTCTCGAGACATCCAAATCCAAATCTACTTCGTCTCTTGAGTCATCTTCTTCTATCAATCAAAATCCAATCCTTCTTTGGCCCTTGGGTCATTTCAATCATTCCTTATTCTATATTCATCAATATTCTAAAAATCGATGTTTATGTCCATGTCAAACAATTCACAAGAAATGAGGTGCTAAGATATATTTTTGAAGCACTATCCAATTCCTTTGTGGACACAATAAGGTCAAACCTTCCCATCATATCCATCATCAAACATCTTCTAAAGATTCAACACTTGTTGGACCCCTTTCTTCCAATCAACCTACTATCATCAACCAACAACAACCCATACCGATTGATTTCTTTCAAGAATGAAGAAGCAATCAGATAATTCATGGGGCTACATGATGACATTCTTCTAGAGGATCACAAGAAAGGATTCTCTTTTAGCCTCGATGTGTTTGTGTATTATGGGGAAGAGATTGATTCCTTTGTCATAAAACATAGGAATATCCTAAGATCATCAAACTTGGTCCTCCTCTTGTTCTTCCATCTTCACATTCCCCATTATATGGTGAAACACCTGGGTCTATCATTGATCCCTAGCATATCTTCTCATCACCCAATCATTCCTTATATATCACAATTCCTCAATCACAATCTCTCCTTGGTTCATCTTATGGTAGCCCATTATCTTCTATATGTGGGTCACCTCCCAGTAGTCCATTATCTTCTATATGTGGCTCACCTCCTAGTACCCCATTATCTTCTATACTCATGCCACGTCTTAGAATCCATTTATCTTCTATTTTGGGTCACCTCTTAGTATCCCATTATCTTCTATCCTTGGTCCATGTCCTGGTAGCCCTTCATATTATATTTATGGCTCACCCCATGGTAGCCCATTCTCTTTCATCCTACGGCCACATCCTAATAGCCCTTCATCTTCTATTTATGGATCACCTCTTAGTATCCTATTCTCCTCAATACTTGGACCATATCCTCTTCACCCATCATATCATCATTCTATCAACAACTATGGAAATTCCACTATCATCCCTACTATTCCTATCACTAATCCTAACCATACACTTTCTTCTCCCACTTATCTAGATCAACAAAATCACACACTATCTTTTAGGAAACACCAAAATATTCTTCTTTAAGCCCAAATAAATAATATGAAGAGCACCAAATATCCAAGTAAATCCAACACCCACAAATCTAAAAATCAAATGTGATTCAAGAATGCACACCAATGCAACCATCAAGTATGGAAAAAAATTGCAAAAATCTATGGATAGGGAACTCAAGATCCCACATACAAAATCCATGTTGAAAGATAATTCACAATCACTTATCGAATATGATCTCACCACAATCATCGAGATTGGAGATAATATTACTCTTGATAAGCAACAACTCCTAGTCTCCCTCATTAAAGAAATCACAAACATCATTGTTGGATCCTATCACGTGGAGTGACATTTTTGGTCCCAAATTCCCAATCATTCATCTTCATCGTCTTATCCCTTCATGGTTTTCCCTTCACAAAACTATCCAAAAAAATTTTAAAAAAGATAAAAACATTCAAACATTACAAAAAAAAAAAAAAGGTACAAAGATCAAACATTGCAATCGGTATTGCATACACATGGATGTTCTTTCCTTCCTTTCTTCATATTCCTCTGGAAACCACCCACCATTTTCATCCCTTCGATGATCTTTTGGTTGGTCTATTCGTGCTCATTGTGTGACATTTGATCTCTAATGTATTTGTTTGACCTTGGTCTTTCATCACCTTGGTAAATTAAAGAACGAATGACCTCTTAGAGATCCTATCACTATCTTCATTTAATAAACGTGTTTTGAATATATTTGGGTGTATCTGTTGACACTAGCCAATGTCTTGATCACAATGATTTCCACATCCTTCCATCAAGCCATTATTGGTTCTTAACCCCTTATCAAAATAATTGAGAGAGCTAAAATATTTTTCAAAAAATAATTTAAAAAAATCAAAAGAAAAACAAAAAACCTCTCTCGGGGTATTTCTAATATCTCTATCGGGTTCGAATTCCCTGGATGTCAAGTAGAGTAATGTTGTGACTAGAATCAAATACATCTCTATCGGGGCTATGGACGTTTGGCTGAGAGCAGAGAAATGTATGGCTCTCCTTCCACCCTCCATTCACCAATCAACTTTCTAAATCAATCATTCCTACACATTGGCTAGTTTTTCCTCACTTGTTGCCTATAAAATCTTCACTTCAAGAAGTAATTAATTTCCACATGCACACACTAGATCTTGATGAGAAACAGGACTAGTATGCTAGCGGGTTTTGGTTTAGATCTTGTTGAGACTCTTACTTTAGTCCTTATTTTGTCTCATGATTTGTTCCTTTGTCTCATCACTTTTTCATTTCCAGTCTTATAGCTACATTTTCCATATCCTTCCTTAGCATTCACATTTCTCTTCGCTTCATTTATAACATCTATGTGTATGATTTTTCCTTTCTACCATGTTTGAGGGAAGTTTTATCTTTTCTTTCAATAAAAATCCTCTACTTATTTCTATCATATGTTTCTGGATAGTTAGCACTGGGGCATGCTTCCTCCTTCATGGAACTTCATTAGTTTTATTTCATCATCACGTTGAACCTATCCATCTTGGCCTTGATCCTTCTTATCTTCTTCATGTATATATTGAAAGGAACGATAACCAGATCGTATCAAGCCAAGAGTTTTATAAGATGCTAATTAAACACCACAATCTATAAGATGAAAACAATTCGCGAATAACTTTACATAAAACCTTTGCTAATAAATGAGAAGCAACATCATATATTATTATGGAACTAAATGCAATACATAGAGAATGGGCCTTGCTTAAATAGGTAAGGAATAACAATCTTAGAACCAATCAAGGTCGTAGATCAAGCCATTAATCAAGGAAATAACTAGTCATTAAAGAACTAGTCAAGACCATAGATTTAGGAGAGAACTAGACATCAAGGATCTAGTCAATACCATAGATCAAGGAAAGAACAACTAGATAATATCTCCTAATATCTAAATAAGATTAAAAAAATATCCACACACATAAGTGGGTGAGGATAAATACAATAAAGGTAAATAAAGTACCTAGTGAACATGAGCTAAGGTAAATACCTACTCTAACACTCCCCCTCAAGTGAAGCTAGGGGCCAAAATAGAAGTGGCATGTCCATAAGATGAGTCCCGCAACTAGGGTGACGAGATACTCATGTACAATAACCGGGAAGAAAGGGACACTACAAGGTACCCAAAACCAAGAATAACAAAGTAAAGAGAGTAAAGACTGCTCCAAGGCATCCCAAGAAGCTCACTCAAAAAACTCATACAATGCTAAAGAAGTTTGGTGTGCATTGTGGTCTGAATCCATTGCTCGATCAAAAACTCAAAAACAATTGACACTGGGCTCCACCGTAATATCTCCATACAAGGAGACTCATCTCAATAGAGTGATGTCGAAAGTGTGTAAAAAAACACCAAACATAATCGATCAACTATCGGAAATAGGTGTGCCACCATCCAAGAACAATAACCAAAGAAACAAGGCAAAGACACAAACTCCAGAGTGTCACGATCCAAGAAAATCCAAGGTAACAAGGCAAGGACATGAAACCCAAAGAAGCCGAGATCAACACCACACCCTCCCATATTGCTGAATGGGTGGAGTGACACTACAAATCTGTATGAGTTTTCAAAAAAACTACTCGAACACTGACAAAATAACATTGGAATGCACTGAATAGATCCCCCACAAGAGATATTGTCAACATGTCAAAAGTGTCAAAAATACAGATACAAAATCTCTCAACAAACAAGAGAGATACACTATACCTGCTAAAGAAAAATGCTCAAAATAAGGAACATCACAATGCAGAAGGTATAAAAAGTGGAGCAAGAGGCTGAATGGTGGAGGAGCCACGCCTGTAGAGTCCTCTCAATGAATGCCTATGTCGCCGCCATGAGTGATCAGATATCCACCCCAAATCAACACGGATGGATGAAGAAGATTCCTGCATATGACTTGGTGCAAAATGCACAATGGGTGCATGCAAAAGAACATCAAAATGTGTGTCAAGTTGATCATGTCTGACAGCTGAAATCTCAAGTTTCTCAAGCTTGAGTGAAGGTGCAGAACTCATGTGTTGCTCATGATCCTCAGAAAGAGTCGAACGAACAAAAAAGGAGCTCTATCAATGTGTGTTCCCAATGATGTATCTGCTCGAAAACCAATGTCATGACGAGAATTCCACTTAACATGTGGAATAGAGGAAACAATACTCGTGAATGTCTCCAATGACTCGCTTTAGTGAGACCCATAGAACAAAGAATGCAAGAACTAAATGTAATGGTATGCTTCTCAAAAATCCATGCATATAACACCGAAAGGTAGTAGGATACACAACATGTGGTACTATAATAGGCACATATGTGGAAGAGCATGCAGTAAAAAGCCTCATAGATTTACAAGCATCAAGAGCAGGAACAGGCTCAAAGATTGGAAGATCAATGTCAGTGCGTAAAAGAGCAATAGCTACAAGTGGAGCATGGATATGGCTGTCCACAATATGATGGTTATGTTGTAGGCTAGCAAGTTTGTTCTACAGGGAGTGTATTATTGTATCATTATCGTGAATGAGTGATTGTAGAAGAGAATTTCACTTCTTGAGCGATTTATTTTCTTCCAAAAATTTTACAATATCCTCTTGAAGTCCACATACTTCAGAGAAAAGCATATCATTCTCAGAATCCATGATAGGTACAAACTGCAACTCCCAAAAGTTTAGGATGTTGGGCTTAGTCAAAATTACATCCATAATTGATTACAACACTCCTCCATATTTGGAACTTTATAATTATAGTGCAAGTCTCAAAATAAATAACTCCAATGGAAAGAGCATGAAAAAACAAGCACTTTTGCAAAAAATGGCACTCAAAACCGAGTTACCAATCAAAAGTTACAAGCTTTGCAAGATTATGCTCTACTTATTTATTTTAGTTACCACTAAAACAAAATAAATTGTTGTTGCATTTATCACACAAACAAAATAAAGGGGGCTTAAGTTAAGCACTAACTAGTAGGAATCACAATCTTTAAGCCCTCATATGACAAGGGCTAAGGATTTTAAAGGGTGTTTTCACAACTTACTATTTTGGGGTGTGTCGCGTGTTTTCGAGAAAATCACATCTAACTACATCTTAAGTAAAAATTACTATTTCGGATTGTGTAGACAAAGTGACCTTCGTTTACCAAAAATAGATCTCAAGAAATCCAAAAAAGGAAAGATCTAGAATTCTTACGCACACAATCCGAATACGATCTGCCGTGCAAAAAAAAAAAAAACCCAATGTAGATCTCAAGAAATTCAACAAACCCAAATACATAAAATCACTTTTTTTTCCCTTGGCTCGAATCCCGAGGTGCACCTGTGTGCTTCTCTCGCAAAAATAAAAAACCACAAAAATTGACTGGCCCTAGAATTGGCCGAGTTTATAGTTGATCTTAGGGTTTTCACACCTTCCAAATCCAATGGAAGCCTCTATTTTGCATAAAAATGCACGCAACAACAAAATACGACCAAATCTCAAATATATGAATACACAAATAATTTATTTGCAAAATAAAACTTACAGATGGATGTCAACAACAATCTCCATTCCGATACCATGAAAGGAATGATAACCAGATCGTACCAAGCCAAGAACACAGATGCTAATTAAACACCACGATCTATAAGATGAAAGCAATTCACCAGAATAACTTTACATAAAACCTTTGCAAATAAATGAGAAGCAATATCATATATTATTATGGAACTCAATGCAATACATAGAGAATGGGCCTTGCTTAAATAGGCAAGAAATAACAATCTAAGAACTAGTCAAGGTCATAGATCAAGCCATAAATCAAGGAAATAACTAGTCATCAAAGAACTAGTCAAGACCATAGATTTAGGAGAGAACTAGACATCAAGGATCTAGTCAATACCATAGATCAAGGAAAGAACAACTAGATAATATCTCCTAGTATCTAAATAAGATAAAAGAAATATCCACACACATAAGTGGGTGAGGATAAATACAATAAAGGTAGATAAAGTACCTAGGTGAACATGAGCTAAGGTAAATACCTACTCTAACATATATGCGCATAGTTTTCCCTTTTAAATTCTCACCTCTCATTGGGGGCATCCTTGCATCTTCATTTTCTTATACATAGCTTCGGAAAACTTTCAAAAACCGTAAGAAAGATTCAAAAAATCCTAAAAAATCCTAAAACATTCAAAAATCCAAAACATTGGTAAAACTTCAACAATCCAAAAAAAGATAAAATATCAAAACATCCTAAACATTCACAGAACACAACATCCTCAAACATTGAAAACTATCCTACAAAACATCTTACTTTAGTTCTTGCTTGTTCTAGCGCTCAACATGCAGATCATATTGATATTCCTTCATTAACAAAGTTGGTTTGCTTGTTATGTTTTTCTTCCCTTGTATATATCATTGCTTGGGGTAGTTTCATAGTACACGTTGCTTTTTCATGGGAATTATATGTCCTCTATCTATTCCCTTGCATATATCATTTCTTGGGGCACCACTTTAACCCTTTTCATATAACTTGAAAGTTTGGGAAGGCTGGAGCTAGATAACAATAACATTGGTGCAACTTTATTGAATTTTGTTTGTTTAACTATGTTTGTTTGTCCTTGTGTTTTGTTGGTCTACTTGTTTACTTTCTTGTACTACATTGCTTCATGTATTTTTCTTTGAGTCAGTCCTTTAACAATGAACAAAAATTAGTATTATGGCTCTTCATGTCATTTTACACTTTTGTTGTATGCTTATATCAAATTAAAAAATACTTCCAAGCTAGATGGTTTGTCAACTACGTTGCGATATTCCCATTCTCCATATATATTCTTCTTTCCATTATACCTAACTTTCTACCTATCATTTTCCAATTCTTCTCCCTCCCTTGCTTCTTCCACTTGAGGCATGAGATCCTACTTTTTCTCGATTCCAAAGAATGACCAACCGGGCCCATTTCGAATCACTCCATTCTTTATGAGATTTTTTCCAACATGTCACGGGGTAATAGGGATCATTTTAATCCCCCTCACTCCCTTGTTTCTTCCATACATTGAAACACGAGACTTCTTTCCAATCAACCAATTTGAATATTGGCCTACTAGTATCTGTTTGAATCAAGTCATTGCAATGTCTTATTCTTCTTCTATGATTTTTTTCCTTCTTCTTTTCAAGCGTCAATCGACCTCTTCTATCACCCCATCAACACTCGAGGGGGCAACATCATCCATTCTACTAATTTTTCTTCTACCCTTACCAAAATTTAATTGTCTATAATTTTCTACTATCTTTGAAGTGGTGTCGCTTGTGCTACACCACATCAAAGAGGGGAAAATATAGACACCTAAATCTAACTATGTATTTTAATACTAAAATTGCACTAATTATCCTATTTCTTGTCATTTTATTATAATTACTAATTTCCCGCTAATTAGCAAACATTCCCCTTCATTTCATTAAATTAAAGACACTATGTTAATTAACTAGCATTCCTTCATCCGGATGCCAATTAATGACACTTTGTTAGTTATAATCCTCTTTTAATTATTAATTAACTATTATTAGTTAATTAAGCCTTTTAATCTTCTATTTTATCAATAAACCTTCTTATTGATTAAATCCCCCTTTCAAACCCTTCAAATTCTACTAATTTCCTTCTAAATCACCTCCAAATGGCTTTTAAGCTTAACTTGGTCTATTAATTAATCCTAGTTGATTAATTAAATCATCTCCAACTCCCATGAGTTGTTAATCCTTTATTAATCTCTTCTAATCATGTTTATCCCTTTCTAATTTTACTTTACCTTTATCCCACATTCACTAGGTTGCAAGCTTCTCCCAAATTGGAAAGCTATATAAACAACCTAGTACCTTCCTTCCAATCTTACACTAGTGTTACACCTTTACACTCCATGTCCTTGGTAAGACATTAGCATAAGATAAGAGCATTTCCCAATTGAAAAGTTTATTGATCTAGCAACCCTTTTCCATTTTCTACTTGGTAAGAGTAGTAAGAGGAGAACCAAAAATGGCCATTAAGCCATATTGGTGAGACCTCTTCCTCTTCCTTGGAGAAATCCTTTGAACACATGTGGCTACGTATGGCTCACCAAAGGAAGTGTTTATAATCCAAATCCCATCAAAAACATCAAAGGATGGTTTAGCATTTCATGTTTTTAATGTTAGATGCATTAGATTAGTTTCTCCTTTTAATGGATTTATCTTGATGTTAATGATTAATTAGCTTAGTTATTAGATCTACTTGGTGTTATGTCTTGTTAATTAATTTAGCTTCTTTATCATGCATACATTACATGTAGATAAGGTCGGCAATTCCATTAAAATCACCCCATGTTTTCTAAACAATTTTTTTTTCGGTTGTGTAAGGGCTTGGTGTTGACGCCATAGAAATAATGGAAAATGTAATCTCATTGACTTACCCATCCCTTCATATGGCTTAAACTAGACACGATACAATGTTATTCTTAATCTCAATACTAAATTGATTAGGTTGACTCATGTTACATTTTGTAGATGTACTTCTCAACGTTGGGGTGGAAAGACCCTAAGTACGAGTCTTTTGATCTACACATTATCATCTGTGCGTCGTAGAATAATAGAAGTAAACCCACAAATAAAAATTCTCTATTCGCAAATTGAAAATGCACAAAGCGTGAAAGCAAGAACCATCGACTTGCCCATCGTTTTACATTGGATGTGGTGGTTAAACATTGGATTGGTTGACTTTCCACACAACTAAATGATGTTGGCTACACATGTCCACGTGCCTCAACATATGGGTTGACATCTCTTCCAACTATCATTGATTAACATCCATGCATTCAACACATTCAATGCATCCATATTTGTTGGCTCATCAATAGATTATAATCTTCACACCAACCAATTGAATTATAATCTTCCAACCGATCAACCGAAATATAATCTTCAAATTGAAACGTTCCCTTTTTATAACTTTGGATGACCTAGAGGATCGAAGGTACATATGGTGTACATAGTTTTCCTCCTCTTTTACCAGTGCCTCTAACATTAATTATGCTAAAAAGTATTTCCAAATCCAAGTCTCGATAATTGTTCTTGTCAAGCATCAGGGAAATGAGAGCTCGGGGTGTTTTTTTCTGTGGTCATTGAATGACCTAGAGGATCGAAGGAGGACATGATGTGCACATTTTTCCTTCTTTTGCCAATGACTCAAACATTAATCACGCTAAAAAGAATTTTCAGATGCAAGTCTCTACAACTATTCTTGTGAAGCATCAAGGAAATTAGAGGTCAAGGTGTTTTATCAATGGTCATTGACGTACACCATCATCAGAACTAATGACTGAAAAACCTTGCTCGTTGCATAAGTTCCCCAACATTTTTCACTCTTCGACATCTCCTCCCTCAATCTCCTTATTTATCGCTCTTTTCCTCCTCTCATATTTATCTCCCTCAAATTAAACTTTCTCAATGCATCCCCTTCATCATTTCCATCGCACACTTCACCCACGATTGCTATGTATAATAAATTTTAAATAGTTGTTAATGGGTTAGATAGCTTTTAGTCTTACAAATAATAATTTCGGAGTGTAAAAATCCCGATGGACGACGTTGAAATTTATGTGGTCGGGCACGACTCTCAAACGTCAACAAAGCCCGTGGTATTTGATGAGTGACGGTCAATTGAATCGCAATTAAAGTGTCAACCCGATTACTCCTAAATAAGTAAGGACAAAAATACGATAATGAAAAGGATTAAAATTTGGAGTAGAAATAGAAGCTCTCTCTCTCGTGTTCTCCTCTGTACCGTGGAAATAGAAGCGCTAACTATTCATCCATGCCTTTTTCAAGTTAATATTTTGGAAATGGAAGCGCTAAATCTTCATCCATGCCTTTTTCACCGTTTCAGTCTAGTCTTCGCAATATCAATATCATTTCTCGCTTCTTCGTGTAGAGCTTGTCAACTGTTTCAATGTGGGAACTATGTTTTCGGATATCCTTTTGGAGTGAAGAACAGTGGCTGCGGCGACCCTGCGCTTCAGCTCGACTGTGATTACCAAGCACAGATGCCTCTAATTACTATCGGTGGGCATCCATACTATGTACAGGACCCGCATAATTACTCTATGCCATCAAATAAATTAGAGAAGAATTCCAGCCATAATATGACATTAATCGACACGAGCCTACAAGGGGATAAATGCAATCCAACGTGCATGAGTCACTATACAGCGCAATTCTGGTCTAACCCTCAATTTCATATCAGGGGTGAATATGAAAATTTAACTCTTTTGAAACAGTGCGCCCCTGAAATCATCGGAGACTTGACTCCATTACCATGCAACAGTAGTTGGTACTACAAGAGTTCGAAATTCGAGTCTGGTGTGGATGGCAATTGTGATACGCGAGTTGTGATTCCGATACAGAAGTCGGAAAAACGCCCTACAGGAAACTTCTTTCGTCATGAGTTTGACTTAAACATCAGTTGGAATGTCAGCGAAAATTGCACAAAGTGCGATTCGAACGGCGGGCGTTGTGCTTATCACAATCGTTCGATACAGTTTTGTTGCGACTGCAGTGGCAAATTGTGTGCAAATAAATGCCCGGGCCGTGGTAAGATTTCTCTTTCTTGATATTTGATATAGGATCTTGACATTTTGTTAGAAGCCATTACTCACAGATTTTTGGCCTTGACCTGCAGACAACAGTAAAATCATTATTATCGGTGAGCATCCTTCATCTCTGTCACGCTTAATTTTGGTTCAATTTTTTTATCGAACAAAACGAAAACAATTTATCGAACAAATTGTTATCAGGTGTGGCCATTGGAACCGGTGCATTGTTATTCATAGCAGTATTGCTCGCGGTTTATCGAAAGAGGCGGGTTTCCTCGTTTTTGCAGAAACCCCATTTTTCTAATGTGGAGAAATTCCTGCAAGATTATGTTCACGAAATGCCAACCAGATATTCATACTCTCAGCTCAAGAAGATCACCAACAACTTTGCGGATAAATTGGGGAAGGAGGTTTCGGTGTGGTTTATAAAGGAAAGCTTCAGAGCGGTAATGTTGTGGCCGTTAAAATGCTTGATCAGTCGAGGCAAAGCGAGACTCAGTTCATGAATGAAGTTGCAACAATTGGAAGGATTCACCACATTCATCTGGTTCGTTTGTTAGGGTATTGTTTTGAAGGATTCAGAAGCGCACTTGTGTACGAGTACATGGCCAATGGATCTCTGGACAAGTTTATACTTGCAAGAAGAAAAGAGGGAAAAAACACCCTAACTTGGCAACAATTGTATTCAATTGCTTTGGGGGCGGCTCGTGGAATTGCATATCTGCACGATGAGTGTCACAGCCGGATCATTCACTTCGACATCAAACCGCACAATATATTATTAGACGAGGAATTTACAGCAAAAATAGCTGATTTTGGTCTGGCGAAACTGCGTGGAAGGCGAGATGATCACGTGTCAATGACAGTGGCGAGAGGGACGCCGGGATATATTGCGCCAGAGGTGTGGTCTAGAAATTTGGGGCCCGTAACAGACAAGTCTGATGTTTACGGTTTCGGAATGATGTTATTGGAAATGGTTGGAGGAAGGAAGAACATTGATCTGCAAGCAAGCCGCTCCAGCCAATTGTATTTTCCAGAGTGGGCATTCAAACTGATAGAGAGCGGGGAGTTGGGGATGAGATTAAGAGAAAGAAATGGAGGGGAATTGCAGGTTGAAGACGAGGAGATGGCATGCAGATTGACAAAAGTGGGATTGTGGTGCATTCAATACAATTCCAGAGATCGGCCGTCGATGATGAGGGTAGTTCAAATGCTTGAAGGAGATGGTGATGATGTCACCAATCCCCTGCTTCCTTTCGACGTCCGCGAGGAAACGCCATTACGGCCACTTGGTGAAGAATCAACATCACTATCCTCTGAATTTGGCCTTGCTGCGATTGATTAGTCAAAATTAAATAATTTGTCCACGATCAGTGGACTGGTAATATTTCCCCATTGCGGAGCAAAAGTCTTGAGAGAAGCAGGTGGTGGCGCATGGATATTCTTGTCAAAATGAGGATGATAGGTGACATGATCGAGTCCTTCAAATCGCTTCAGATTAGATAGGTCACCATGCATGTCATCAGCCTTGGCATGTGTGTGCCTTCGTTTCACTTTCTATTTTTCAAGGTTTAATTTAGTGTACAGATCATAAAATTCAAATTAGTTTTGCGGGGAGCTTAAAAACCCTATGGCAATGACTACCTGCAACTGATGCTGTAAGAAACTTAGAGAAATATAAGTGCTACAGGAATCATATAAACATGATTTAATAAAAGTATAAATTAGAATTTTTAGATATTCTCCTTGAACAGCCGTGTGCATAGATTCTTTGGAACTTTTGATTGATTTGTGAAGATACTCAAGCATGGATTTAGATTTGTTAAAATTATGAAATCCAAAGCTACATTCAGGGCTGTTATACACCACGCGTACATTTTTTTATCTAATATCTCTGATCTCCCTACAAGAGACAAATATATAGATGATATTTATAAAGACATAAATCCAAACAGATTTGTTGCTCTTCTTCACATGGGTAAGATGAAGATGGCTCTTTTATGTCGGCTTTTGAGAGTATACTTGCAATCCCAATAAAAATCATGATAACAGTCGAGAAATAAACAGAACTGATTGAAAGAAGCATCTGCTGAAGAAAATTCTCATTACAAAATACAAAATTGTATGAAAACTATTTACATAAACATATTGCAGTAATTTTTAGGACCCCAATATTATGGCCTACGCCGGCATAGGAAGAGAACTCAAAGGATCCATATAAGTGGTTATTGCTCTAGAGCCATGATTTGGAGCAGTTATGGTCACATTTACCAGATTTGGGTACTATATTGGTTTCATGGAGACAGTGGGAAGTACCCTTCAACGACGAGTGCATTGTTCTCTACGACTTCAATCTTCTCACAGGTACCTAACTGCCAAGAATACATGTGGTTTCGATTTTGATTCTAATCGTCATTTTATTTCCCTTCCCCGCAGATGAGGACTTCCGAGGAATTGTGAACAAGGTGCCAAAGGAATCAACTTTCATCATGTTGTGCGATTCGTGCAACGGCGAAGGACTTATTGACAAAGAAAAGGAGCAAATCGGACCACACACAGCACCGGCTGCCATTACCAGACTATTCTGTTTATCAGCCCTTTTGTGGGTTTCATTCATATTTGTGAATTCTGAGGTGGGATTTCATCTTTTGATTCAATATCAATGTTTTACAATTATTGGGCTAGATTGGATTCTGCATTGGTGCAAACAAGATGAAGATCTGTGTAATCTGTTCAGCTGGAAACGTTTTAGTCTGTTTTGAGTAATGCTTTCTGTTTGCATGAAGAGCACTTGTGGATTATGTATTTGTTTTTAGTGCTTTTCTACTATTAGATGAGCTTTTGTATGGGAAGATTCATCGGTGTGATGCCCGCGAAAACAACCCACTTGAGACCCAAGAACAACCTAGGATTAGTTAGAAAATTATGGAATAATTTTCTTTTTTTTTAAGAGAGCCTACAACCAGGTTACAAGACAACAGTGGTTACTAACAAGTTCCAAATCAATTCTAATTCACAAGAATATTTTTTCCTTTAATTAACAATTATTAGAGGGCACAAGGTCCAAAATTTAGGGTTAGAAAGTTCAATTAGGGTCGAGGGTAATTCCTCACCATACCCACTCTCTGACGAGGCTTTGACTATTCAACCCCGACCCTATCCCCTTTTCGGACGTGGGACACGTGGAAGGCCCGCGCTCATTTGAAAAACCACTCAGGATTTTACCTTTGAAGGAGCGTCGGGTGGACACGTGGAAGCCTCCGCAGGCTCTTGGATTTTTTAATGGTCGCTCTTACTTTTTTGGGCCCTGAATACGTGTCAAGTTGATGCTCGTTTGGGTATCACCTTTTGGATCGTGCTTTGAAATTGTGCTAATGAAACACATGGCGTGTCCACTATTTCTCTATACTTAGTCGATTTTAGGCCCGCCTGTCCGCCCCTTTGACTTTTAATCGTGACCCCTGCCCCTCTTTGGGCCTCGGGATACGTGGAGGGATGGTGCAAGTTTGAGTCCCCGCCTTGGGCTCTGTCTTGAAATTGCGCCGAGTCGACACTTGGCAGCATCCGCTGAGTCGAAGAATTTTCAATGCCGGTGCAACCTTTGGGGTTCTAGATGCGTGGAGGCTTGGCACTCATTTGGGATCCGGCTTGGGATTTAATCTTTGTGAGCACCGTTTGGCCACTTAGCGTGTCCGTGAATCTCTATACTTAGCCAATTTTTGGGGCTCTTTCTAAATCATTTCAGAGCTCGACAGCTTCGAGCCTTCGTCATTTCTTCTCCTTGGAGCCTCTAGTTCTTTGACACTATTTTCTCCTTCCCTAACCATGCTATTCCATTTTAGAGTCCGCTTCGCAACTTGTTTATTGGATTTAAAGCATGGGTTTGTTTGAATGAGCCGCTTTTTTGAATTTCTTCCTACACGGGGTCATTTGATCTTTCGCAGCCCCGCCACTCCATTATAGATTCCCTCTGTTGTCTGATTGTAGGATTTGAACATGATTTCTTTGGTTTCTTCAGGCAGAGTCGTGGTGACCAATTTTACCCAGTAGGGACAAAATATGGATAACGACACCGACTCAAAACTTTTGAAACCTGACTTCCAAAGAGGAATTTTGGGGGCGACAACAAGAGGTAGGAAGGAATCATGATCTCTCTTTGTAACCTAGGTCTATAGGATCCATTTTGGGTAGCTAACCTCTCGGGAGAGAAATGAAGAACTACCACATATATCGGTGTAGTCTAAGATATAGCCCCTATTTATGGGAGGATAAACATTTGTTTCCTCTTATTGGAAGAAGGAAAAGTGACTATATGTCATTATTACAAGAGTAGCAAGATGAACACTAAGAGTCCATTAAAGAGACCTCCTAAAGATAGTACAAATAACTTGTAGCCCTTTTTCCAAGGATAAGATTAGTTGAATGTAGGAGTTAGGTGTCGAGTGAATATTAAACCGAGAGATTCCTAGAGTAGAGATAATTTGTAGAAATAGCCCCGTATTGAGAGAAAAACCTTGTATTGGGAGAAGCATCCTTGTGTTGGGAGAGATCGGAGAGACTGACCTTGTGTTAGGATAAATAGCTACTAATGATCATGAATCAAGGTAAGAAAGTCATTTTGTTCGTAATTTTTCTCTTGAATACTTAGTGAGTAGGAGGAAGAATTTGATGCTTGATATAAGAATACAAAGAAAAAATAAAATGAAGGAGTGGCACGTTAAGTGATTTTATGAGATTCAAGAATTTGGACAACCAAAAATGTCTTATTGTTAGGAGTGATCTAGAGGATACTCACAGGGCATATTATTGCACAAGTTCCAATAACACTTGCTTACATAAGAGCTCGTTGAGATATTTTCTAACACCCCTACCATTTCAAGTCCTAAATAATGATGGATAGGCAGTCGATAGACCATCAAGTTGGTTTAAATAAAGTTAGTAAACAATCTGGGAGTCTTGCCTTGTACCAAGATTTTCTATCGCATATATGTTTTAAAAGTCGATTATGGAAAATAAAAGGAAGGCAATAATAATATTTTTGTTATTCTCTTACTTTGACTCCTCACATAGGATCATTTGCTAGACCACTCGGTATTCACTAATGTGGGTTATAATTTTGTAATTATTTATGTTAAGTGTTGATTTATTGAAATACATAGTATATGGACATGAATAAATACCTTAAGTTTTAATTAATAAAGATGGAGGTAAGTGGACTTCTTTAATTTAACATATAAATCCACTTGATAAGAGTGGGTGGCATGTATTGAAGTCTTTTCATGATATGTATTAAAACCTTACTTGGCTTTTTGTGGCATGTATTAATGTTTGTTAGTTCTCATGGCATATTAAATTGTGAGACATTTGTGACTTGGGGAAAAACCTTGGAAAATGTAATTTCAAACCATATTTTTTTAATGCAAAGTAAAAGTTGTATGTTTTTCTTACTCAAATCCCTATACGTGCTAACACATCACTTAGATAGATCTGAGTGCTCACCGAAGCACACGAAGGTACCAAGTCCCTCTTTTATGTCATCTTTTCCAAGGAGTTATCACACATGAACATATATTCCATAATCATAACAACTAGATCTATGAGCTCAATTTGGAAACACACATAATTAAGTAAACATACAGTTCACATAACCACTAAGATCATATTCACCATATAGTTACTAGTAACAAAGACATCAACAATCAAGATCCAACCACAATGATCCATTATATTAATCCATAATAGTTGAATACATATATATGACTATCATAAGTTAGGCGCGCTCATAAACCAAAAACATAACTCTAATACACATATAGTTCTCTAACTCGTGTAAATCCATACATATATATAGGGGTGGGGAACTTGCCCTTCACATCCCATGCATTGTCAAAATAGGTTACATGCTAATAATAGCCATGTGCCACAATAAGATATCCATGGAAACATGCAAGCTTCTCCTATTAATAGATCATCTATAACTTTAACTCCTAGTTCTGATCCTATTATTAACCCCATATGCCTGTTTGAACTGCAAGTTCTTTCCTTAAAGATAGGCTCTCCATGACTACCCAAACCTCTTTTCATATTGCGTACTCCAAGTCTATATTTAGCTTCACATACCAAAAACTCACTAAGTCCTTTGCATGTTTTCAATGATCCTTGCGTGCGCATCCCTTTCCATCTTCGGCGTGAAAACCCCTGTTCTTCAGGCGTGCTTACCACATTTATCCTTCCGTGCTCTCCTTCCATAACACTTCGCATGTTTCTTCTACTTACCGTGTGCATGCTAACCTCGCATTCTTATATACTTAGCCATTTTCCTGGGCCCAACATTACCCCACACTAGGTATGTTTTCCATCCTCGAAAACACTTTTTGATCACCCAAATAATGATAAATAATCCTCCAAGAATCAAATAATGAAAGAATATTTGTCTGGATTATCCCAAAGAATGAAATAATCTAAGTGCTACTATGTAAAAAGGACAGGGATTTCCTTATTCACTAATGCTTCCAATATTTTTCACCCTTCTATTTCACCACGTGCTTGAGTTGGTATTGCATGAGTTCGAAATTCGATTCTGGTTTGGATAACAAATGTGAATCGCGAAGTTGTGTTTCCGATATGGAACTCGAGGAAAACTGCTATATAGGAACACATTATTCTTCGTGGGTTTGACTTTAAAATTAGATGGAATGTCAGCAAAAATTGCCTTTGTGTGCGATTTGAATGATGGACGGTGTGCTTATAACAATCAATCGTTGGAGTTTTGTTGTAAGTGCAATGGCAGATTTTTCTTTCTTGATATTTAATTTAGGAGCTTAACCATTTTCTTAGTAACCATTACACAAATATTTTCAATTGAGCTACAAACCACTCCAAGAGGAAAATCATTATCATCGGTAAGCATCTTTCATCTCTTTCACGCATAATTTTTTTCAATTTATTTTTTCCCTCTTCCTAACTAATCGACTATTCTTTTACGTTTCTACAACAAACTCATATGTCGGAGGCATTGCTCTAGTATCCGCAGTAGTAGTGTTTTATACTTTTACGTGAGGACAACAAAACCCCCTCCGACACGTGGCCTTCATAACGATTTTAGTGACTATCATAGAAGCGACACGGAAGCAAGTCGGTCGAGGTATATTCTAGGTAGTTTTTCTATATTCTCTTATCAAGAACTTAAGCAAGCCACAAATTTCTTTGACAAAGAGAATGAACTTGGAGATGGAGGGTTTGGCGTAGTTTATTTGGGGAAACTTCAAGACGGACGAGTTGTGGCGGTAAAGAGGCTTTACTAGGAAAACTCGAGGAGAGTGGAACAATTTATCAATGAGGTACAAATTTGTCATCCCTATCTCATCCAAGTCTTGTTCGTCTTTATGGTTGTACAAATCCGCAGAGTCCGATGTTGTTGCTTGTTTACGAGTTCCTGTCAAATGGGACCTTGTGGGATCATCTTCATGGCAGCCGAAGAACCCCCAGAGGCTTGGCTTGGGGACTCGTTTGAACATTGCCATAGAAACTGCTCAGGCCTTGGCGTATCTCCACAACATCGATCCGCCCATATTTCACAGAGATGTGAAATCCATTAACATTCTTCTAGATGAAAATTTCAGGGAAAAAGTTGCAGACTTTGGGCTTTCTCGATTGGCGCCTGTGAATGTATTACACATGTAAGGCATGGGGTATGTTGACCCAGAGTACCATCAACGCTTTCAGCTCACAGATAAGTCTGATCTTTATAGTTTTGGGGTTGTTTTGGTGGAGCTAATCTCTGCTAAAGTAGCAGTGGACACCGGCCGAAATAGCAACGAAATCAGCCTTGCTTATATGGCAATAGACAAGATCAGAACGAGAGCTCTGGGTGAACTGGTGGATCCAGATTTGAAGATTGAAAAAAACCATGAGGTGAAGGTAATGGTTGGTGCAGTTGCCGAATTGGCATTTGAATGTCTTGCAAGAGAGAGGGATTTTAGACTAGGCATGAAAGAAGTTGTGTCTCAACTCAAAGAAATAAAGCAAAGTTGTAGGAAAGAAAAATATGTATTGAGCTCGTAAATGTCACTCCAAAAGCCTCTCCAGATTTAGTGGAGCAAAAGTAGGCCAACGTAGCTTCAAATGAGAGTTAAGTGCATAACTATGGTGTAAATTAATTCCATAAATTTTGGTAACTTTGGTACACTTGTTATCTAAGACAACGAATGCTTGTTTTATGGTATATGCCCATATATAAAAACTTCTCATCGTTGAGTTGATAGTTATAATACAAATCACGACTTGATAATGTTTTTAATTAAAATTTTGGTAACATAAACGTATAGCCGATTTTTGTCACACCAATCCTTAAAACAAAACAATCACCCATCTTTAAAATAAAATATACTAGAAGTTGAATTATGAGTGTGTTGATAGCCTAACAAAGGGATACACAAGTGTGTGCGTGTGTGTGTGTGTGCATGTTGTGTGCGTGTGTACATGTGTGTGTGTGTGTGGGTGGCGTATATACACGTGTGCATGTGTGGTGTGTGTTGTGTGTGTGTGTGTGGGCGTGTGTGTGTGTACGTGTGCATGTCGCGTGTGTGTGTGCATGTGTGTGTATGTGTGCGTGTGTGTGTGTGTGTGTGTGTGTGCATGTGCATGTGCACATCTGCGTGTGCGTGTGCGTGTGTGTGTGTGTGCCGTGCATGTGTGTGTGCGTATAGGTGTGCGTGTGTGTGTGTGTGTGTGTGTGTGTGTGCGTGTGCGTGTGCGTGTGTGTGTGTGTGTGTGTGTGTGTGTGTGCTACGCCCTTAACCTATTGCTTGTATTAGGATATGAGTAGCCGACTTGTGGCTTACCATATCATTTATTATATCATTTATACTTTTCATGCTTAGTAGGTCGGCCTTGGTGATGGCCATAACATATGAATCGTATATAGGGGATTGTAGGTAGTAATTCATCATCATTGGAGCATTTGAGTATTATTGTATGGTTTGAGGTTTCCCCCTCGAAGTGGCGAAGCTATTCCAATTACATATTGAGATCATTTGAAAGAGGGTGTAAAACCCGCAAGTGAGGATCACGAGGGATGACGTGCACATACGGATGACATGCGAATGGCAGCGTGAAGAGATCTCGGGAGGAGCGAGCATCAACCGAATGTGCATGCAAAGATTTGAAACATGGCAAAACTGGTTAAGCCATAAAACTCTCCTCTATCTCATAGATCAAATGGGGTGTACATATAGGAGGTGTTGAGTAACCCCTAGTGCTGCAATCATGACAACTCGAGTAGAGAGGGGGAGTTACATTCCCAGAATAGAAGTGTAACTCCTAATGATGACGCATATGACGCACTGACGCACTGACACGTAAGAGAATCTCATGATGACCCCTAAATGACACATGGACCTACGATCTCACCTAAGTGAGATGACTCACCTAATGATGTGGAAAATACACACACCAACACCCCCTTCATCATAACTTAGGATGAGGCAAAGAAGTCGAAAAATGAGAAATGGGTCCCGACACAAAGCTTGATGAGGTACCCACATACAAGAAACTCTCGAAAAGTGGAGTAAAAGGAGAAAACCTAGTGGGAAAAACTCCCCCCAAAAGAGAGACAAGTCCACTCTCTAATCTAAGAAAGATGCCAAGGATGGGTCCCGGCCACTAGACGAGCCTGTAAAGGTACCCATGTACAAAGAGGAAATCTCTTGAAAAGAAGAAGAAGAGAGAAGAAGAGGGAGATGAGAGGAATGCTAGAAGATGCCATGGATGGATCGAACTCTCTGACTTTAGGAGGTTTCTAGAAGAATGTCGATCACGAGATCCTCTGCCTCTAGACTGAAGAAGAGCCACCCAGTAAAAGCGTGTGCCTGCCCTTATGAAGGACAGAAATGACGTGTTGGAAGTCCACCCACCCCCATAAAGGAAACTAAAGGCAAGAACACACGAAGAACTCTTAGTCCGGTGCTTTGAAGTGTGACATAGGTCTAGTGAGTGAGTGCGAGGAATCGAAGGTAATGTAACGTGTGTACAGAACTATCGAGTGTGAAGAGTGAACACTGTAGAAAGGATCTCCATGTGATGTGAAGGGAACAAAACATCCTCCATAATGTAAAAGGGATCCACAGTTGAGGGTGGATCAATGAAGGTCTCGGAAAAGTGGAAGTGGTAAGAATCCCAGAAGGGGCACTCCCAACAACGGAGATAATGAACTCCTATGAAACACCTGTAGATGGATGAGGGACCTATATTGCATCGCAAGTAGACTCTACGAAAAGAGGACTAAGGTCAAGCAGATACTCGTCCCAATGAGGGGGCTCAACAAACAGAAGAGCGATGTCAGATAGGTATGAGTCATCCAATGAAGGTAGAGGAGTGAAATGGGCCTCGCACACTGGAAGTGGAAAGGAGGTGGGTGTGATGATGGTATGAGGCTAAGTAGAAGACTGCTCGATATCTGATGAGATGTGGGGGTGACAACAATGTCTGGAATAGTGAGAGAAAGAGGAGAAGAGTCCTCTATAGTACTCTCGACATCAAGCAGGTGCACAATCCTCGTCATCAGAAGTAGAATCAAGTGAGTCTATGTCAGTGGAACTATCATCACATGAAGAAGAGGAGACAACTGAATCAGTAGTAGCAACAATGGTGGCAGTATGTGAAGGGTCTCCATAGAAGGACTGAAGAATGCTCCAAACATGGTGGGGTGGATCTGAGTCTGCCACGTGAAACCAGAGAGAACAAGAGACATGCATCATCATGTGACCAAAGACATGGTCACAAGTGTCAAGGAAGTCCTCTAGATGATGATGATTAGCGGGTGCAGGAACTGGCCCAAGCAAGAAGGGTAAAAGACCCTCATGGGTGAAGTAACGTTCATGGAAGCACGCCAAGCTGAATAGTTCCCTCTCCCGATGAGAAGTGGCGGAGGCTGTAAAGTTGATCCTATGATGCTCAAATCTGGAAAGAGCACTCTCCATGATAAAAAAATGCAAGATGCAAGGTGCACGAAAGCAAGACATCGGACTCGGCCGATAATGCATCTACGTGTGAAAACCCAAGAGTACAAGCAACCCCCCAGAATGTGGCACTTTATAAAAGTAGTGCGTTTACAAAATGACAATTCCATCACATAATGTGCGAAAAATCATGCAACTTTGACCAAGGAAGCGCTCAAAAATGAGCAGTGAGTCAAAAGTTATGGCATAAATACGATTCCCATAACCTATGGAAAAAGTCAATAAACGCTGCAAACTGATTTAAAAAGTGCACAAAATGGGTGAAAATGGTATCGTGTGACTACTGTTAGAAACGATATAGAATTTTAGTAGGGGTTTGTTTTGACTACGAGGGGGGGTTAGCCTCCTGCCAACCCCAGACCTCGCCCTCCGTCTTCGACAAGCGTAGGAGGGTATTAAATAAGCCAAAATACAGCCTTACAATAAAAATGCCAATGCCAAACTGAATGTTTTAATTTTTAAACACTTTAAAACATTAAAAAAATTGGAGAGGAGGGGCCCACGTTGGAAATACTCTTGACCAAGCTAAATGAAGGAACCACGTGCCAAAATGGAGGGTCCACGTGGTGAAAGGTGCTGGAGTTTGTTGGAAAAATGCAGGTCTGCAGTTTTGGCACCAAGATCAGGTCACTGGAAGGATGTTGAAGATGCCAAGGTGCGCAGGTGGAGCTGGCAGAGATCCTCACTGCCAAAAATGCGGAAAAATGGCTGGAGAATGCGTGGAGATGGGTGTGCGCAGGTTGTAACTTTCAAGGAAGATTGCAACTTCCATGCAATGCAGGTCGAGCCACAATGTTTCCAATGCAAAAACTTTTCCATGCAAAACAAAATGCAGGAGGCAGCAAAAGAAACCCCATGTGCTTGCTGTGTAGAAAACGCAGAGGCACGAGCAAGGAATTCCAAGACGGGAACACAATGTAAAAGCTCGAATCTAGGTCAACAGAGAAGCATGAGCCCAAATCGATTACGTACAGATCAAAAACATGATCTGTAGAGAGTGCACAGAGCTATTGACTAGCCACCAAGAGACTAGCGAGCTGAGGCTCCAAATGCACGTCCCAACACGATCTGAATGCAATGATCCAAAGCTGGACATAGAGCAAGTCCGACAGAGGTGCCTGCGGAAGAGCAGATCTGGAGTACGAGCAGAAACATGAAAACCCAAATGGCACAGAGCATGTAACCATAGAAGCCAATGGTGAATCCAAGCACGCGGGAACACGTAGCGAGTTGAGCCCGCATACATGTGAAACCAGTGCCAAGAGTGCTAAAAACAAGCACAGAGATTCGATGTGAGAGGTAACGCATGCAAAAGTAATGCACAAGAAAACCAAAAAAGAGCCTTTGAATCCAAAAACATGCCCGAGTAGCGAGTTCACCAATGCAAACAAGTCAAATAGGCATAAAAACCAAGCACAAGTAACCTTGAGCCAACCCACGAACAACCCAAAAACCAAGCAGAGGTATAAAACACCCGAATCAATGCACTGAAGCACATGACGGAATATCCATTACAACACACACACCGAGATATGGATATCACGCGGAAGTAGAAAACATGCACAAAAATGCCGATGAGTGCATGGATCCACAAGATCCACTCTGATACCATGAAAGAGGGTTTAAAACCCGCAAGCAAGGATCACGAGGGACAACGTGCACATCAACGGACGTGCGAACGGCAAGCGTGAAGAGATCTCGGGAGGAACAAGCATCAACCGAATGTGCATGCAAATATTTGAAACATGGGCAGAACCTGGTTAAGCCATAAAACTCTCCTCTATCTCATAGATCAAATGGGGTGTACATATATAGGGAGGTGTTAAGTAACCCCTAGTCTTTGTAATTATGACAACTCAAGTAGAGAGGGGGAGTTACATTCCCATAATAGAAGTGTAACTCCCAATGACACATATACACTGGCACATCGACGCCGACGCCTATAACGCACTAACGTGTAAGAGAATCTCATGATGACTCCTAAATGACACATGGACCTACGATCTCACCTAAGTGAGATGACTCACCTAATGATGTGGAAAATACACACACCAACATCATTATTCTAGAATATTGTGTTATTTGGTGTTATATTGTTGCTCATGATCTGAATTATACAAGTAATTTCATTACAAGTGGTATCGAGAAAGTGCGATATTCGGCCAAAATTAGGGCAAAAACCCTAATTTTTTGTTTCCACCATATATTGCGAACTAGAGCGAATTAGTGGGAGATATTTTTACCAGAGTTGTGAAACATTTCAAGTAAGGTTCCTGAAAATTTCATAATTTTTTTATTTATTTTGCAAAATTTATTACAAATTTAGGGTTTTTCATAAAATTGCTCCCTAGGGTGCAAATTGTGGAATTTTTTCAAATTTGTTAAATTTTCGGAAATAAAAACAAAATTAATTTTTGGGGTTTGTTCTTTAAGTTTTTTATATTTGGCCGAATTCTTATCAAAATCAAAACCCTAAAATTTGACCGTGATCCCTACATCCTACTATTTTGGGGCATCATGGCGGGGCCTTCCACAAGGGGAAAAAAGAATCCCATCACTCCAGGTAAAACACCAGAAAAGGATGAGATAGTAGTTGAGGAGTTGGAGACAGAAGATATAACTATAGATTCCTCAGGGTTAGGGTTTACTTCAACACCATAAAGTAAGCCAACTTGAGTTTAACCTGAGAGACCTCGAATCTAGGGTGGCCAGCAAAGAAGATGTGGATAGGATTGGACATAGATTGGAGGATTTCATGCAAAAATAGTACGCATATGATGGGTAATCATACTTATGTCAATCAAGGTGGATCCTCAGGTCAACATAATAGACACATGAGCCAGAGTGGATCTTCGAGTGTGCACAATCCAAATACGAGCACTCTGCAGGCCCATACTATGTTTCCAAAAGTGGAGATGTGCAAGTTTGATGGAAAGGATCCACTCAATTGGATCAACCAAATGGAGAATTTCTTTGAACTACATCAGATTCCATCAGGACAAAAGGTGACCATGGCATCTTTGTATCTCGAACCTGACCAATTCATATGGTATCGATGGTTATGTGCTCAAAGGTAGAAGAGTGGTCTTAATGTTACATGGATAGTCTTCATTGAAGAGTTGCAATTACACTATAGTTCTAGTGTGTCAGATAATTACTTCAACCAATTAGCAAAGTTGAGGCAGACAGGATCTGTTAAGGATTACATTCATCACTTCCAAAACCTTTCTCTACGGGTGGAAAATATTACTAAAGAGAATCTGAATGACCTATTTCTTGGGGGTCTTAAGGATCACATTGAGCATGAGGTGTGTATGTTTAATCCTCATAAGGTTTCTGATTCGATGATTATGGTAAGAAGGGCAGAGGAGAAAAAAATTTCAAGTAGGAGACAACATTTCACTTTTACTAGAGATCGCAACACCTTGGCCCCAACACTCCCTCGGCAGTTAGATTGACACCTCAACAAATTGAAGAAAAAAGAGAAAAAGGGTTATGTTTTAACTATGATAGTAAATTTGGACCCAGACATAAATGTGCTAAAAATAAGTTGTTCTACATTGATGGGCCTAGTGAAGATGAAGAGAATAATGAAGATGTAGAGTCAGAGGTCTTGGTTGAGCCAGAAGAGGAGTCAGGAGATCCTCAGCCAACGATCTCATGCCATGCAATTTCAGGTATTAGCACCCCCAAACCCTAAAGGTGGTTGAATTCCTAAAAAAAAGAGGGTCACAGTGTTGATTGATTAGGAAGTACTCACAACTTTATCAATCATAAGTTAGTAGTGTGCCTAAATTGTTTCATTTATCCAACTCCTGAATGTCAAGTAATGATTGTTGATGGAGGTATTGTTACTTGTTCTAGAAAATGCCATAGCATTAAGCTTTCCATGGGAGATTACATACTAAATAGTCCCATGTATGCCATTTCTATGGGAGGAGCATACATTGTGTTAGGGGTTTAATGGCTTACCACTTTGGGAACCATTGAGATGAACTTCCAAGACTTGTTCATGTGATTTCACTCTGAAGGAAGGACTTTTGAGCTAAGAGGCTTAAGAGCAAAGTCTCCACAAATAGTAAGTTCTCATCAGATGCACAAAATGCTAAAAAAGGGTGCAAAGGGATTTGTGGCACAACTCTTTTCATTGGAGGCTCATCATTCTAAGGACATTATACCATCAGATATGCAAGTAGTGTTGGATGCACACTCTATTGTATTTGAAAATATACCAAAGGGCTTACCTCCAAAGAGAGATCATGATCATGTTATTCAGTTATTACCAGGAAGTCAACCGCCTAACATCAGACCTTATAGGTACCCATATGTGCAAAAGAGTGAAATCGAGAAGATTGTACAAGAGATGTTGGAAGCAGGAATCATCCGCCATAGTCAGAGTGCTTATTCTTCTCCAGTAGTGATGGTACGGAAGAAAGATGACATGTGGCACATGTGTCCTGATTATAGGGAACTTAATAAGTACACAATCAAAGATAAGTTTCCTATTCTGTTATTGATGATTTGCTTGATGAGTTGCATGGTGTTGTTTATTTTACAAAGCTTGATCTTTGTTCGAGATACCACCAAATCAGAATCAAGGATGAGGATGTTCATAAAATTCCTTTCGGACACATGAAGGCCATTATGAATTCCTGGTAATGCCTTTTGGACTCACAAATGCACCTTCTACATTTCAAAGTTTGATGAATTCTATTTTTAAGTCATTCATGCAGAAGTTTGTCTTAGTGTTTTTGATGATATATTAATTTATAGAAAAACATGGGAGGAACATTTGCATCATGTAAATAATGTTTTGGAAACCCTTGAGCAACATCAACTTTATGCAAAGCCCTCTAAGTGTTCTTTTGGACTCAAGGAGGTTGAATATTTGGGTCACATTGTCTCTCATGAAGGGGTTAAAGTGGATCCTAATAAGATCAAAGCCATGATGGAGTGGAAGGTTCCAAAAACCCTAAAGAATCTACGAGGATTTTTGGGGCTTACAAGTTATTACCAAAGATTTATAAGGCATTATGGAAGCATAGCTACACCTCTCATAGCTTTATTAAAGAAGGATTCCTTCCATTGGAGTGAGGATGCAACCAAAGCATTCGAGAAACTAAAGGAGGCCATGTGCACCACTCCAGTCTTGGCTACTCAGATTTTTCCAAAACATTCATTGTTGAATGTGATGCATCAGGGGTGGGTATGGGGGTAGTTCTCATGTAAGAAGGCCATCCTATTGCCTTTTTGAGCCATCAATTCAAAGGTAAGAATCTTTCCAAGCTAACTTATGAGAAGGAAATGCTAGCCATACTTCATGTAGTAAAGCAATGGAGACCATATCTCATAGGAAGACACTTTAAAGTGAAGACAGATCATGATAGTCTGAAATACTTCTTGGAGCAGCATTTATCATCTGAAGAACAACAAAAATGGGTCTCCAAGATGTTGGGATATGATTTTGAGATTATCTATAAGAAAGGGAAGGAGAATGTAGTTGCGGATGCTCTATCGCGGAAAGATGACTCAACTGTAGCCTTGTTATGTGCCATATCCATATTACAGGAAGATTGGATAGATGAGGCAAGGTCCGAATGGAGAAATGACCCAACCACACAAAACCTCATTCATCATCTCCAGAATGATCCAAGCATGTCTGAAAAATTTGTATTGAAAGGGGATGCTTTATGGTATAAAGATAGATTATACCTATGTAAGAACTCCACTCTTAAAAATAGGATTCTATCTGAGCTTCACTCTTCTCCAGTAGGGGGCACTGATTCTTGAAAAATTATCATCGAGTCAAACAAGATTTCTTCTAGGAAGGGCTCAAAGGGGATGTCCAAAAATTTGTGGTAGAATGCATGGTTTGTCAACAAAATAAGGGTGAAACAATTCGATCCCCAAGTCTTCTACAACCTCTATCTATTCCTAGCCAGTGGTGGGAAGAGGTTTCCATGGACTTTATCACAAGATTGCCTAAATCTGAAGGAAAAAATGTCATCATGGTTGTGGTGGATAGACTCACCAAATATGCTCATTTTTGTGCCTTGGCACACCCATTTTCTACAAGCACATAGCAACAACCTTCATGGACACAATTCAGAAGCTTCATGGGACACCGAAGATTATAGTAAGTGATCGAGACCCTATATTTACTAGTAATTTTTGGACTGATTTATTCTCATGTTTGGGTACTCAGTTAGCTCGTAGCTCTTCTTATCATCCCTAGTCTGATGGGAAAATAGAAGTTGTAAATAAGTGTTTGGAGGGATATCTTCGTTGCTTTACATCAGATAAACAAGCAAGATGGGTCCAATGGTTGCCACTTGTAGAATGGTGGTATAACACTTCCTTCCATACTTCATCTAAAATGTCTCCTTTTTTGGCACTCTATGGGTACCATCCACCATCCATCACATCATCATTGAGAGGAAAACCGCGGGTTAGAGCAGTAGAAGAACACATTCAGTATCAACAAGAGGTCCTCTCTAGTCTCAAGGAGAACTTGGTCATGGCACAAAACCACATGAAGCAACAGTCTGATCAACATCACATGAAAAGGCATTTTGAAGTCGGTGATTGGGTTTTTGTGTGGTTACAACCATATAAGAAAATGTCTTTGAAAAAACAACAAAAGGATAACAAAACTTTCACCAAAGTATTATGGCCCCTATTAAGTATTGTAGAAGATTGGTACTATAGCATACAAATTAGAACTTCCATAGTCCACCAGAATACATCCAGTCTTTCATGTTTCTTTCTTGAAGAAAGTAATTGGACAGAGAGTATCAGCCCAAACAATAGTGTTACCTAAGCTCGATGAGGAGGGGAGGGTCATCTTGGAACCTGAATGCATCCTTCAAACACGCACTAAAAGATTGAGGACACGGGTTATTACTGAGTACCTGATCAAGTGGAAGAATATGGACAATGAAGATGCAACATGGGAAGATATGACATTCCTGCAAAGCAGCACCTAGAGCTTCTCAACATTGGGGACAATGTTTCTTTGAAGGGGAAGGGCATGCTATGCCCTTAACCTATTTCTTGTATTAGGATATGAGTAGCCGACTTGTGGCTTACCATATCATTTTATTATATCATTTATACTTTCTCATGCTTAGTAGGTCGGCCTTGGTGATGGCCATAACATATGAATAGTATATATAGGGGATTGTAGGTAGTAATTCATCATCATTGGAGCATTTGAGTATTATTGTATGGTTTGGAGGTTGCCCCCTCAAAGTGGCGAAGCTATTCTAATTGCATATTGAGATCATTATTCTAGAATATTGTGTTATTTGGTGTTATATTGCTACTCATGATCTGAATTATACAAGTAATTTCATTATAATGTGCATGTGTGTGTGTGAATATGTGTTTACATGTGTGTACATGTGCATGTGTGTGTGTGTGTGTGTGTGTGTGTGTGTGTGTGTGCGTGTGTGTGTGTGTGTGTGTGTGTGTGTGTGTGTGTGTGTGTGTGTATGTGTGTGTGTGTGTGTGTGTGTGTGTGCACGTGCGTAAGTGTGTGTGTGTGTGCGCGTGTGTGTGTGTGCATACACGTGTGTTGTGTGTGTGTGTGTGTGTGTGTGTGTGTGTGTGCGTGCATGTGTTCATGTGCGTGCGTGTGTGTCTACATTGATTTATATAGAATATTGAAATAGAGATAAATGTTTGTTGTTTCAATGTTTGCAAAAAAATATCTTCGATTTTTCATGTCAATATAAAATTTTACTAAATTTACAAGAAGAAGAAATTCATTCAAAGTAACACCCAACTAATTTGAGATGTATACATATGACTTATTTAGTTTCAAACCAATGACTAGTAATAGTTTAAGACACATGGAATTATAGAGGAACTTCAAAGGGTGTCGGTGTATGTTTGTTCAAAGGTCCATGGTGGATTACCTATTTCAAAATATAAAGTATTAAATATGATTGAAGAATGTTACAAGAAATGAATCAATTAAACTTACATAGATTACATTTGCATAAAGGAAACTAGGACATTGCAAGCATGAGTAATTAATGAAGTAATTAAAAGTACAACTAGGGTTTGAGAGATGACTTAGTTGCTTCAAGTTGACTTATGATTGTGTCATTATGAATCTAGAATATATATAGAACCTTAATTGTAATCACAACCAACTATCTTCCTAGGTTAGAATGGACAAGACCATATAGATATGTATGGGACCATACTACGCTATGGAGGTATGTTTTGTATAGTTTCATACAAGTAACTAGTGTAATTCTGAATTTTTTTTCACTCCACCTTCCCCCGTGTCACGTCTTGATGTCTTCAAATTCATTGTAACCCTCACATCTAAACCTATACCTATGAAAAACCCTAGCTTCCTAAAAAGAACTTCAATCACACATTAGATAACATAAATAAACTAGCTATCACATGTGAACAATGCAATGTGAACGCCGAATGATATATATTATTTGATTTAGAGGATAGTTATTACTTTTGTAGTTTATGTTGATAAGGGGTGTGATTGATTTTGTAAGTGTATGAATATTTATGAAGCATTACATTTAAAGGTTTTATCTCTACATTTCAAATTTGTTAAAATTGCATACATTACAAAATCTTATATCATTTGTTACATATACATTTGCAAATCTTATATCATGAGTGGTAGCTCATATGAATTACTTCCATAAAGATGACTATCCAAAGCGGTGGTAATTGGCCAAGGTCACAAATGCACATTTTGTTAAATCATTTCCACAATGAATTTTAACATAGAACTTTTTCAAATATAAACCATGTGGTGAATACAATAGGGTTAACTTTAAGGAAATGACACAATAGAAACAAAACAAGGATTTCTAAACTTTGATGACATCTATGACAGTAATGATCAACTTGTTAAAACATGCAGTCATAGGAGGATTCTTACTATTTTCAAGTTTTTAACCAATATAACACAAAGTGGTGTATTAAGGAAATTGATGCAACTTAATAGGAATTCCTAAAATATTCATCTCTACGTAAGATAGTGAAGGAAGAAAACAACTAAACTAGATAAGTTTTTCAGTTAAATTCAATACTTCCTGAAGGTTGTATCTAAGTCATCAAAATTCGTGAATAAAAGAATATGGTCACAATAGATCAAGAATGATTGATAATGATTGACGAAAATATAATAGCATGTCATAGAAAAAATGATCCAACGATTAGGCCTAAACTAATCCAACTACGAATCAAATAAAGGCTCACGAATAAAATAAATGGATCCTAAAAGTGTGTTTCAGTTACTTGTACATATCATGATCCTACAGAATTTTCAGTAGACTTGCGTTGATGTTCAAATAATATTGGAAATGGATCATATGAAGATACTGAAAAATAAAATTTATTAGGGGAAGTGCCATTGCAATTAGCCAACTGTTTCAACCTTGCTACATTGTGAGGATTCCTTGTAATTTTTCCTACACTGGAACCAAGATTTTTCCTAATATGATCCTAGTTGGTGCCAAATTTGAAGCCTTGCAAAAAGAACAAAAAAGGAGTAAAAATAGGTCTTATTGTTCTGTGTATATTTGAGCGGTTTTGAGTGCATGTAATTGCACTTCTGTTCGAGCACTAAAAATTTTAAAAATTGGTTACAAATTTTACCTCAATGTCCCAACTACCTTGTCATTCTTGGCTTCATTAAATTAATACAATAATCAACTACTATATCAGTTCATCACAAGATTAATAATGGACCTACATCCTTTTTTGTTATATTACACTAGTTAATTATATTGGACCTATGTTTATGCTTTTCCATGTTAACATGACCTAGATCATGCAAGAAAAGCATTTAAAGAGAACACAAACCCAATAAGCATATTATACTTTTCATTTATCTATAATTATAGCTTTTAAATGCATGGCTTCTCTTGATAGCTTTAACCTCTTACATTAGTTTATGTTATACAAAAATAATTACATAAAGACAACAAGGGAAGTAATAACTTGCTCCTTCATCAAGAAAAAGACAAAATTCAGCATTGTTGATTAGTGAATGAATTTGTATGTTTTGTTTATCTCTGGAAGATATATGCCGATGTGGTTCATTACAAAGAAGTATTTAGGACTTTGTGCCTGAAGTTTAGCCACCATAAGGGGGAGAAGGGCTTGTTCCATTGGTACTATCATGATCATAGTGTCTTCTAATTTCATGTTCCTCCATCATGGCATCCAACATGGAAAATTTACCTTTCAATAGCCATTTAAATTGATGGAGACTTGTCACTTCAATAATTGTTGGAGGAAGAAGGTGCAAAGAAAACCATGCATGCTTTGGTGCATATGTCATCTTATATGTGATAACATTAAAGACTATTTTTTCTACCTTGGCAGAGTTCTTCACGGCCAGGAGACTACTACAAATGCTACAAGGACATTGTCAGTTCCTAGGACAAAATATTTATATGAGTTTTCAGTAAGAAGGGAAACTAATTTAGGATCAAGTAGTTTCTTCGAGACTTTAAATTGAAAGAATATTCATCTTCTAGCCTTAGAGAAAGGCGATTCATGCCTTTGGGGATGTTGGTAGATGCAATATGTCTATATGAATATTCATGCATCTTTGTGTATCTGGGTCTTCTACTCCAATCACTCCACCTAAAAAAAGGTCCCAAACACTATTAGCTTGTATCGATTATACATCATGGTGACTCTTAATTGTTTTGGAAAATCCATTATTTGTTTTCAAAATTCATTACATGTTTAGAAAATCAAATTTATCTTTGGTTTTCAATTTTTATGCATCTAGGATGTTTCCCTACAAAGATAGACTATTAAACAAGAATTCACCATAGAATGATATCAAACTATCTGCATCACAAAACAATCCTCAAAGATATATTGACTACATGAAAGAGCTCCTTGAAAAATAAAAGAGAAAAATCCATTTCAATTTTCTAATATCATTGCATTTTGTAACATACCCTCATCAGGCTGTAAAGCCCACAAAAATTCTTCCATCTTAGTAAATACAAATTTATTTTCTGGTGCTTCACTTGATGGTTGGCTTTTCCCATCTCCTTTCAACTGATTTGTAGATACTGCTAGCCGAGGTATTGCATGAGAACCAGAGCCGAGACTTTTTGTTTTCTTCTTTAGAGCTTCTTGCCTTGCCTTCTCCAATGACTTGTATAGTTTATCATCCTCCCCACAAAAACAATATCACCATCATCATCCACCTTCATTTCATCCAATGGCTTCTCATCTCGAAGGACTTTGGAAGCCTCTGTTGTTTTATTATATGTAGTTTCATATGCATTTTTCCATTGCTCAGCTTCAACTTTCTTTGCCTCTTCCCTCAAACCCCTTCTTTATGTACCAACCCTAGAACCAAGGTCTCAATGCCCAATCCGGAAGCAACTGATTATGCCTCAAGTGCGTCAACATTCAATTTATCCTTCTTACGCAACTTCTTCTTCTTCTTGGGTTTCTTGAACTGAAGCATTTCATCATGAGTATAATAATCTGAAACATGGTTCTAGTTTGAGAAATCAAATCTTCAAATCGATTACCCATGGTTGCACCTTGAAGCCTCTTGTGTATCTTAAGCAGAAAAGAAAAATTATTGTTAGAGTGTAAGCCAAATATAATAGATTGATTAACAAAAAATCCATCTGATAACCAGTCAAAACAAATTCTACCCCAACCCTACGATAAAAAGGGAGAATCATCTTCATACCTCATCAAGTTTTTTTCTGGGATTCATCATCGACACCTCATTATTCATCTAGAGCCACCCCTACAAATAATTTAAGTTGTCAATCCAACTATACACAAGATAGTTATTAAATGAATGATATTTTTAAATAAATGAAGTCCACTAAAACTGAACATCAAGAATAAAACTGACCTTCCTCCTTAAATGGGTCATCATACAAGAGGAAGAATTGTTTTCACTGCATTTATGTCATTTTGAAATCTATCGAAAAAAAAAATATAATCAGTTAATTTTTCAAAGCCTAAAAAGATAAGATCATAAATTGATTATCAAAAGAACTATCCCACTTACTTGTCTTCATTGAATATTTCCACCTTGTATTGTGTTATTCAATATGTTGTGTCATTTCCTTGATTTATCCTACCTCGATGATGATAAATAAATAGTTGCTTACTAAATAATAAATGCTTAGAGGTAACATGTATATATAGGAGTCCTTTACATTGAAATTTGAACCTAGTGGTGTGCAACAGCCCAAAACATAAGGAGCGAAAGTAGAAAGTGTACTAAACAATCCCAACGGGCAGAAAAGACCTAAAAGTAAAAGAGACGGAGTTGTATGGCTTGTAATAGACCGTACGATGGTCTAGATTAAGTTGCAGAGTCTTGTATTGTTTCCAACATGAGCAACATGCTTCATATAGGGAAATTGAAATAAGTTTCGGGTACTTAGAGACTTTTAACAAAGTTTAAAAAAATTGGAGCCCCTTCGTGTTTGAAACTCATCAAAGTAGCTCACTCTTTTTTATCTCAATGTGTACATGATGGATCAAGAAGGACTTAGTCATTTTCATTGTGTTCTTCCTGAAGACGTTCAAAGGTGTCCAGTTTCCTTTGATCTCTTCATAAATGAGCTTGTCAAACTTAATGGAGCAGCATCCTCTCATCTTTGACTTGGTCATTTTTTAATAGCCTTGACACCTTAAACCAATGAATGACAAGTGTCTTCAATTGGTTTTAACATAATATCTTATGATCCTTAGAGTTTTCCCTCGGCCCAAAGGTCTCCCTGAATCTCTGTTGTATAATAAGTGTCTTAAGGGACATGTGGAGGCGATCGACAAGTAGTTTCCTCTCAAGCATCAATTGAACATTTACACACTCTCTTAAACAACAATGAAGAACACGTGTCATAAAAGACAGGTCGAAAACATCAGTTCCTAGAACTGTAAAAAATATCAAGGCTTGCCTCCAAAATCTTGAATGGCACTAATGATTAACATGTTTCCTTTGAGATAGCTGGTAATAATCGGTGGCACTAATGACATACTCTAAAATATTCCTCTATTCTACCCTCTACATGCCCCATAACTACTAATAGAGGATACATTGCATATGTACACATGAAAAGATCTATATACCCTAATATTTGTTACATTGTACTCCTCAAGTTCTTAAAATTGACGGTCAAGCCCAATGTGAAATGGTTATGGGGTCGTTGCATGGCAACACACTCTAGGTTCGGTTTTTGGGTCATATATTTTTATTGAGAACTCCATTTCAATTATATTTGGTATCGTTGGAAAGTTCTTGGAAAGGGATACACTTACAAATTAGTCATAAAATATTTAGTTGAGATATGAAGGGTTTCGTGACAGATTTTTTAAGTTGTCGATTGTTAAAAACTAGATTTGATGATTACCCAAATATAGATTTGATGATTACCCAAAAAAATTTGATGGTCTTAAGTTTTTCCAGATGCCCTCTTTGTTGTATATTCTCTTTATAGCCTAACCAAAGACACATTAAGGAGTTAAAAACTTGAGATTGAAGAGATAGATTGTTACATGGTCCCAAAGGTGAAATTATAACTTTTAAGAAAATGGCATCTTGATCTCCATCCATCTCCCGATATCACAACAAATGACTTAAATCTATTCATTATATTCCTTGTCTAAAAGGAAAATATCTTCTCATTCCTGCAAGTAAAGGCATCTTTCGGGCATAAGTCAAACTAGTTTTGTTATACCATGTGATTTTATATTAGAAATTGTTGTAAAGCATCTTCCAAACTATAATACATGGTTATGGGTCATCATTATCACCGGAAGGAATCTTAAGAATATGCTTGAGGATGGTTTTAGTAGATCATTTTAGTTATACACTTGGGAATCCTTTTAAAAACTAGTCTTGGAAGAAGAAGGAAATTATTCATAATCTTCTTCATTCATCTCTTTGATCCTCTCTTCTCTCTTCCCTTCTATTAATGTAATGATTTTATATTTTAAAAGGATCCTATCCCAAATTCAAAGTTACTCTACACGAATGGGTGTTAAGTGTGGAGCATGTTTTCATGTGAGATGTGTTGTAAATTGTACACTAAAAGTATTGTAAACTCTTCATGTATTTTATTTGAGTAATCAAAAAATTGGTCTTTTCATGTATTAATTATATGGGTGGTATTTAACTCATAGGTTTATGGGTCGATTTCTTGGCCCATGGTATTGGTACCCATGGTATTCTAAAACTATTGAGATAGTTACATATTGATGTTCTTATAAATTATAGATAGACATATAGTAGGGAGATACATGGGCTTGTGAATTTGAGAGATTTTATTAAGCGTAGCTCTAAACAAGATTTGTGCATTGTACTTATGAGAAGACCGATATGATAGTGGATTATACTCTTGTTGGATCATAATAAATATATGCAAGTGTTTCTTGGTGGATGTATCCCACATTTAGTGAACCATGCAAAATTTTGTCTTCTTTTTTTGTATTTTCTCTTCTTAGTTCTTTTTTCTACGATTTCGTGGGATTGATCTACATATATTTATGTCTATCAGAAAAACACTTATTTCAAGTAAATCTAGACATATTCCAATCCAAACAGCTAAAAAGTTCTCATTGGAATCCAATATTACTGATATTGGAGTCCATCCTAAGAATACAATATACAAAATTAATAGAGAGACATTAGTTTACTATATCCAAACTTTTTTGGCACATTCCTTGTTCATGGTCAAGACGTACATTTAGTCTTATCCTACTTGTAGGTCTTGGACCGACCATTAGGAAATCAATATATTAGTGATCCATTAAGTTTTATTATGGGTAAAAAATAATATTGGTATGAATTATTTTAACAACTTACGCATATAGGAAAATAGTTAGAGTTGCCTCATTGTTTAGGAAAAGACTATCCCTCACACACGTTAGCAAAGGGATAGGAAAAAATTGAACCCGAAACCTCTGGATTCAACATCATGTGCCACGCTTGGAGGTGCACCATAGCTCTATTTTTGAAAAAAATTGACCGCATGATTTTATATGTTGACTCTCCATGAACGTGCGTGAGAGTTAGGAAAAAACACCTTCTTTATAGGAGAAGATTAAACTATAAAATGTATCCAACATTCCATATGAGAAATAGAGAAAATATCTTATTATGTTTCCTTTGTAAATATGTTGTTCAATATTTGGTATCGAGCGGTTCAATCTTGATCACTACACAGTTTCCGTGTGAGATAAATTTTATATCAGCCATGAGAGTCCTCTACAACCACTTTGGGAAAGTATGCATCATGTTGAAAAAATACATTGGAGTTATATATTGTAAAAATTCTATTGCAGATCACCGATTATTAATCTCCTATCTTAAAATATTATTTAATCGGTGACTCGCAATAGAATTTTCACATGGTATCGTAGTTATGTTAAGGGTAGAAAAGGTTTTCCTAGGAAAGAAATTGAGGGTTTCTATAACCTAGTTTGATCTCTTTAAATTCTTTTTACTTTTATCCTTTGATATGGCTTTAGCTGGTTTGAGAGATCGGGAACAGATTAGATGGTGCCTCAAATTTTGGTGTCTAGAAGGCCAGAATTTCTTTATTGTTGGAAGAGAATGGTATAAATGATTATGTTACCTTATTGTCAGAATCAGCATACCTACTGAGATGCAACACAACTTCAGTGGTGAAAGCATACAAGAAAGAGGATGCCAAGGCGAGGAGGATTTTCCTTGATGGTGTCAAGGATCATATTGTTCCACACATCTCCGAGTTAGATACGGTGAAGAAGATGTGGGATGCCATTCGAATCTATACCGAGAATGCTACCAATAACCGGAAGTTGATTCTCAAAGAAAAGTTGAAGAATACCCAGATGAACAAGGGAGAAGATGTTACAAGTTACCTCACTAGGCTTAGACTCGTCAAGGATGAGTTAGCAGTTGTTGGAGATAAGCCAGATGATGATGAGCTAGTAAGAATAGCCCTAAATGGGTTTACTAAACAGTGGGATGTCTTTGTTCAAGTTGTTAGTGGATGAGACACCTTACCGAGTCAGAGTTGGGATCGACATGACTGATTTCACTCAGGAGGAGTTTAGACTAAGTCTTGTCAATGGGGCCAACAAGAGTCAGAAAAGTGAGGGAGAACAAGAAAACGTTGCCCTAGCGGGAAAAGGGAAAGCAAAGAAGGGATTTAGCAAAGGATCAAATTCTCAAAGTGAGAAGAAGAAGGACATGTCTAAGTTCAAGTGCTATGGCTGTCACGAGTTTGGCCACTATGTTAGTAATTGTCCACAAAGGAAGAATAATGATAAGAAGGGCAAGAACTGGGTGGCGGCTTCAAAGAAGTGCGAGGAGATCTCTAGGAGATTGGAGGATGGGTTTACACTCATAGCTTGTATGGTCAGCTCAACCTCATAGTGTGTTTGGTATATAGATAGTGGGGTGTCATTTCATATGACAGGAGTTAGAGAGTACTTCTCCAGTTACCAAGAGGAGGACACCAATATCCAGATTTCTATGGGGAACTTGTCCAAGCTCAACCCAGGTTGGGAAATGGATTCGAGTTTCGTGAGGAGAATGGAAAGATAGTTCCACTTCATGATGTCTTGCATGTATCGTGTCAAAGCTTAGGTATGAATATGATTTTTGTATCTATTCTTCAGGATAAAGGGTATAATGTACTTTTTAGAGGGACACGTGTGTTGATTAAGCACAAGGATTGGAAATCACCCATAACTATTGGAGATAGGAGTGGTAGCCTTTATAGGTTACGATTTGATACTCCTAAGGAACTTATGAGCAGCAGTAATCCTAGAGATCTTGGAGAGCTATGGCATAGGAGGATGGGCCATATTCATCATGGAGCACTTAAATTGCTTCGTGAGATAGTGACAGGTGTTCCAGAGGTGAGCACAGAGCATGATGATGTATGTAAGGGATATGTGTTGGGGAAGTTTGTGAAAGAATCTTTTCCAAGGAGTGACAATAGATCTAAGGGTGTTCTTGATCTAGTACATTCAGATGTATGTGGACCAATGTCGACAAAGTCTCTTAGAGGATATGTGTACTATGTTACATTTATTGATGATTTCTCCAGGAAGACCTGGATATACTTCTTGAAGACCAAGGATGAGGTTTTCAGTCACTTCCAAGAGTTCAAGGCTCTTGCGGAGAACTCGATAGGAAGGAAGATAAAGGTTCTTTGGTCAGATAATGGAGGTGAGTACAAAGGAAATGACTTCCAGGATTTGTGTACTAGAGAAGGAATCAAGAGAGAGTGGATGGTTCCTTACAATCCACAATAGAATGGAGTTGTTGAGAGGAAGAACCATTCTATATCGAAGGCGCAAGGGCTATGCTCCTTGACCAGGACATGCCCCGCTATCTATGGGTAGAGGTGTGTAGTACAAAGAGTAGTTTACATTCGAGAATAGGGTTCCACACAAGGTACTAGGAAGATGACACTAGAGAAATATTTCACAAGGAAGAAGCCAAATGTAGGTCACTTCAGGATATTTGGGAGTTTGGCATATTGTCATATTCCAAAAGATACACGTACCAAGTTAGATCAGATCAGAGAAGGGGTACCTTGTTGGGTACAGTGAAACTTCAAAGGCATATAGGATTTTTATTCCAGGGACTAGAAGAATTATTGTCAGATGTGATGTTAAGTTCATGGAGGAAAAAGCATTTAGAAGGTCCAGAGATTTTCCAACAGATGATCAAAGTGAGCAGCCAAAAAAAGCTCCAAGTCCAAGTCAAGGGTAGCAAAGCTCAAGTATAGTTACTAGTACAAGCATAGACTCAGGTAGTGAAGATTCACAGAGTATGGAGCAACTAGTGCAAGCAGGATATGCATCTAGAAGATTTAGAGGTTGATATTTCATCCTCTATAGTTGGCAGCAGGAACCATGAGGTTCAAAACACACAAAGGGATACTCAGGAGTTTGTGGGAGCTCCTAGGAAGAGTACGAGACAGAGGAAAGAACCAACCAAGTTCAATGACTATGTGGCATTAGTCAGCCGGTTGGTAGATAGTGAACCTTCTATTTATTAAGAGGTTGCACAACATCGTATGGCAAGATGCTATGGTTGAGGAATATACTTTAATAATGCATAATGATGTGTGGGAGGTAGTACACGGACCAACAGATAGGGCGTGTAGTTGGATCACACTGGATCTTTAAGATAAAGCAGTGCAGATGGTAGCATCGAGAAATACAAGGAAAGGTTTGTGGCAAAGGGGTTCTCTCAGAAGGAGGGAATAGACTATGAGGAGACATTTGCTCTAGTGGCTAGGTATACTTCTATACGAGTGTAATCTCATTTGCAATGCAGATGGGATGGTAGATCCATCAAATGGATGTCAAGACAACATTCCTTAATGGTGAATTGAAGGAGGAGGTATACATAGAACAACCAGAAGGCTTTGTAGCACACAACAAAGAGACCCATGCGTGCATATTGATGAAATCCTTATGGACTCAAGCAGGCTCTTAGAGCGTGGCATGAGCGCATTGATACATACTTGCGAGAAAATGGGCTTTGTGAAGAGTGAGGCGATGCTAACCTCTACTAGTTGGTGGTTGGGGACAAGGCTCTCATTATTGTTCTATATGTAGATGACTTGTTTCTTACAGGTCAGTGCACTAGGGCTCATAGAGGATTGCAAGAGGGACCTTGCAGAAGAGTTCGAGATGAAGGATTTGGGACTCATGCACTATTTTCTAGGCATGGAGGTGTGGCAAATAGATGGAGAGATTTTCCTTGGTCAAGGGAAATATTGCATTGAAATCTTGAAGAGATATGAGATGGAGGACTGCAAATCCATGTCTACACCCATGATCACTAATTGGAGGAAGGTAGATACATCTAAGGACAAAGATGTAGATCCCACCTTATACAGGAAGTTAATTGGTTCGCTCATGTATTTGGTCAACACCTAGGCCGGATATAGCATTTGTAGTAAACTCTCTTAGTCAGTTCATGGTTGAGCCAAAGAGAGTGCATTAGACAGTGGCAAGCATGTGTTGCATTATTTGCGTGGTTCGGTTGAGTATGGGATCGATATGTTTGAGGTGAAGGAATCAAGGCGATAGGCTATACTAATGCAGATTAGGGCAAAGATACAACAAACAAAAGGAGCACTTCAGGTGTTGTTTCATTTTAGGATCGGGAGTTGTTTCTTGGTTCGGTAGAGAAGGAAGTTTGTGGCTTTGAGTTCATCAAAAGTAGAATACATTACAGCTGAAGATGGTGACATGTGAAGCTATATGGCTTCGAAATTTTCTAGTGGCCTTGTTTGGTGAGGAAGGTTGAGACCTCTCGTGATACACTACGACAATCGAGTTGCATCAAGTTTTCTCGAGAATCCAGTGTTTCATGATAGGTCTAAACATATAGATATCAGGTATCACTTCATCAGGGATTGTGTACAATGAGGTATTTTTAGCTACAATACATACCTACAGAGAGGAGCAGGTAGCAGACATTCCGACTAAGGCATTGGGAAGGCAAAATTTATCTTCTTTAGAGATAAGATGGGGTCATGCAAAACAGCTTCCTCGCTAAGAGGGAGTGTTAATTTGTTAGCTTGAATAGTTTTTCGTCCATTTGCTAAGATTAGATAATAGTTATCTTATTGTTGAGAATGTATTTAATTATTTTCTAATTTTTGATTTCCTTTATCGACATCTGCAACCTATTTGTTATGGTTGTTAAGTTGTTATGTATCTCAGCCATCGATTGAGAATCGATCTCGGCCATTGGTTTACCAATGAGAGTAGTATAAAAGGAGGTCATTGGGCATTTGGAGAATACAAGTTTTGGAGAAGCATTTTGAGTGCTAGTAAATGAGTTTGTAAGTTCGCAGTGATAGCAAATGTAGCAGTCTTGAAGTGTTAAAGGGTGCGGTGATAGCGTTGGGGATAGCAGTGGAGGAATATCGGTGGGAGAAGTTGGGAGATTGTCGGAGTTACGCGGAAGAGGCAAGGAATATTTGTATCTCTTGATTTGTTGAAGTTAATATAATTCCTCATATGTAGAACTGGTTTTCCTTAGGGGTTTTTCCAGGATAGTTTTTCCGAAAATATTGTGTTCTTTGTGTTACGCATTTCTTTCCGTATTTTTATTAGTGAAGTTGCAGTTGTGTTATTTTTGCTATTAGTTGTGAATTAGTTTTTGGCAGTTAAATAATCTTTTAAGATAGGAGATTAATAATCGATTCTATCGTAATAGAATTTTCACATATATGCGTGAAAATATTTAGTCACCCATCTCCACTCGGCTTGGTCATTTGAACTTTCATGTGTATAGATCTAGTGAAGGCATTGTAATTGAGACCAATATTAGATTTAATTGCTTCAAAATCCATTGTGTGCTTCCACATATTTCTCGATGACTCCTCAAATTGTGTTTTTCTCATGCATTCTAGCAGTCATTGGTAATTAAGATCGTGATAATTATTATTAATATACTTTTTGATAGTTGTATGTATTTTCATCATCTACTGACGTGTTTATTCAAAGGTTCGATACCGATTTTATCTTTGGACTCTTTTTTATTGTGTTAAGCTAACCATAGGTCATAGTTTAATCATCCAAGGTCATTTGTTTTTTTGTTGTGAACACTCAACGTATCAATAGCTAAAGGAGCTCGGTGATAAGGTGATATTGGATGTTATTTTTAAATGGCCTCAACGAGTTCCATCGCAGGGAATTTTGTCCACTCCTTGCAACATCTTCATCTCTACCTTCCTCAAAACTACATGCACCATTCACACCTTTTGATTCAAGCATATATTTCTAGCTATAATATATGATATTGTAATAATAAATACAACTATATCATTTGTGTATATCCATCGTCATGCAAGTTGGGGATGGGGTCAACCGAAATTGAACCCATGACCTACCAAGAACAAACTCAACTACTTACCCTTGCGTCGTGCATATTTTTAGGAGTTGAAATTGAAAATTTCCATTTTAAAGTTAACTGCGAACATAAGTGATAATCTTGTAATGTATCGTCAGGAGGAGTAAAGTAGTTGCAGGAAATCAAAATATGTATTAAGCTCATAAATGTCACCCTAAAGAGCCTCTCAAAATTTAGTCGAGCAAAAGTGGCCCACCGATGATGCCATACATGCCACGCGTGCGCGGGTGGGACCACTACAAGAAAATGGGTACTTTATCCACAAATTTTCCACAATTTATTTGTGGATATCTTATTCAAAATTGTGAATCCAATTTTGTGGACTCCACCCACAATTTTTTTGTGAAAATATTAAATGTGACAAAAATTGTGATAAAATCCACAATTAAAACAATAGTGAAAAAATCACAAATTGTTAATTGTGGCATTTGTCACAATTTTGATATTGTTACATATCTACAATTAGAAAAAATGTGACAATTTCACAATCTTTTAAAATGTGGTGCACCCACAATTTTAAAATTGTGACATGTACTTTAATAATAAAAGGGTTGTTATTCCACAATTTTAAATTTATAACTATTTTGGATATTATAAAATATTATAAAATAACTACAAATATTTTTAAAATTAGTATTATGGTTGTTAATCTTTACAAAATATTGCACGTGAATTAAAAAAACTATTTTTAAAATTTTTAATACAAATATTTTAAAATATAATTTTGTTAAATATAGCGAACGAAGAGGTTTTATTCCTATTTAATTTCAAATAAGTATTTCAAATAAGTCGTATATTACTTAAACCTATGAATAGGACTAAGGTTAAAATAAGCAGAACTAATAAAAAAATGAAATAACTAATAATAGTAGACATTGGAAGGACTTAATGGAAAGAATATGATTGATGTGTATCTTTATCAGGCAATTACCTAAATTTATTTACTTTTGTAAGATAGGATCAGAATAATAAAAAAAATGAAATGTTACAGTGTTAATTCAATTATAACAAATTACTAATTTGTATAAAGAATATAAAATGTATGAATATTATACAAACATTAAGGGAATAGACAATAAAAGATATTATATTTATTTTTTGGAATAACCAAAAATATAATCCTCAAATTTATTGATATTGAGCAACCCATGAATAAAATAAATGCCAATTGTGTAACCACTCGGCAAATTACAAATTAGAAAACGTAGTTTTTTAAATATAAACTAATATTATTATAAACTAATAAATACGAGATCATTGAATTTAACAATGATTAATCTCTACCAGTCTGTTCGAAAGATTGGAACGAAAAAAACCTCATATATATATATATATATATATATATATATATATATATATATATATATATATATATATATATATATATATATATATATATATAACTAACAAGCTTTCGTATGAACATTATTATAATAATTGACAATTTCATGAATGTTTATAAAAATTAGCTCTTTCACAAAATTACATAGTTATGTCGAATTGTAAAAATTGTGATTGTATTGCAATTTCGAAGTTTTCTAATCTGTTGAATTTTTATAAATTAAATATGAGTGTTGGTTGTAACATTGTATTTGGATTAATATTTTTCTTCTTCATCTCAATCCACATACACTATCATATCCCTCACTTTATTTGAATTCTTTCATTCATAAATAAAACATTATTCAATAGATTATTGATTCTGCCAAGGCAGGAATACTATACCTTTCACAACAACCTATTAATTTTATTAAATCGTCCAATCAGATTCATTTATTATTTTATTTTTTATCAAGTTCTAAAGTTCAAAATTCCTATAAATAATTTTAATCAATTTATAAATGAATATATTTATTTTTTTAAATATGTGATTGGTGTTTAGGTTTTGAAGTGACTAATTTAAGGCCTTATTCAGTTATCAATTTTCCAGAATTTAAAAACAAAAAAATGTTAAAAAGACAAGTGTCCTAGCTTTTATGTGGGATTTTGACAAAGCATTTATTAGTACTCTGCAAAATCATTAATTTGATATTGATTTTTGTAGTTCAGATTCTCAGAAACTAAAGTCGGTGATTTGAATGAAAAGCATTTTCATTGTGCTTCCTACCTACTGTATCTCCACCGCCATTGTGAGACTTCTCGAATTATCTTCAGATTACAGGTGATTAAGCTTCTTTGCTTCTTGAAAAATACAAGCAGTGTTTTGTTTTTCAATTAGCTAGATTATGCCCGGTTCAATGCATTTGTAGTATACTGAAAGATCTTCTATAAGAGAAGTCTATTAAAACTTAAATTTCACATTTAGTTGTAACCATATTTAGATTTTTTTTCAAAGATGTATCGGCTGGCAATTATTCCTTATCTTCTCTCATCTTCTCTTTACTCTTACGAGAGGATGGTTCGCATTATAGTGTTATTACATCATTTGGATGGTCTCTCCGCAATGCATTTATTGTGCAATAAACTATGTTTTTCTTTCGGTTTTGCCAATATTATGCTCACTACTCTTTTGTTTCGATGATACAAGATGCCTTGTTTTATTCAAAGAAGTTTGTTGATTTCTTGAAGATGTTCATGATTTGATGAAACATCCTGCAATTTTTCCTTTTTACCTTTGTATGCTACATTTGATGATTTCATTGCTTCCTGTTGTTGCCATACGAGATTGAATTCTGCCCCTTATTCTGGCACCTGCAGATTGATTCTGAGCTGGGAAGAACATATATTTTGGTCTCATGATTCCAACGACCTTGCTAGACATTTATTTAGATGTTTTGGTTGCAAGTGCCCAGGTAGATGTGTATCCAAAAAGTGGAAGCGTACACAAGGGCATGTGAACTGTTTCACAAAATGGCTGGATTTTTTTGACTTGTGGGCTATAATGATTACAACATACACACAAAATGGATTTGTTGAATCTACGAGTGGTTTCAATGTGTTTTGCCACTTGAGTTCTGTTTGGGCTATTTTCAAGAATGAAGCTTTTTGGAAGGAAAGTATTGTAATAAAATCATTTTCCCATAGCTAAAGTCGATGGCCTCAAATGAATTATGGAGACAGGAATCCAAAAAGAAAAAAGTTGTGACTGTCCAGCTCTCCCATCAAATAAAGATGTTAGCTTTAAGTCACTTATAGAGGTTTTATTCAAACTCACCTTTTTGAAATGTTATCATGGAAATGTTTTGCTTCTATGAAAGCATGAAAATTAAGTTGGAGGGTTCATACGTGCAACATGCTTAACATAAAATGACGTCAAACTTTGTTGTGCATTATTATTAACTTAGTATTTAATATTTTTAGAGCCTTCCAGGCAGCCTGCAAAGTATAGATGTTTTTTTATTTCAGAACAAGTATGGTATTTTACTATTTTGAATGTAATTCTTTTATTTCATCGTCCTTCTCCACTCAGCATGCAAACATGATCCGAACAACCCTGAGGCAAACAGGCAGTTGACCTTCTATATGATACTGCATTGATATCCAGTGGATTTGTTTAGCTATCTGCTCTGTTTTTATGCAAATATTAAGTTGTTTTGTATATGAAGATTTTTGATATACTCCAATACCTTAAAGCTTATTTCAAAATGATGCCCTTTGTCTCACATGTCTTGCTGACTATGACTTGCCATGGTTCAATTCGTTTCTGCTATTGTATGACTACATTCTTCTTTGCAGTGGACTGAAAATTTGAGTGCCATCAATTAATATCCTTGCATAAGACTAATCATGGATGTTTGGAATTATGCAATGGTTTTTTCAATGTCGTATAATGTTCTCATTTTCTTTCCTAAGCTATCTATTTTTCGGAATTTGATTTTCAAGTTTAGATATAGATTCCCTTGATTCAATTTTTGCTTTTAAGGGCCCTTGGAACTATACATTATTTGCATTTTTGTAGTAAATTTACAATTTATTAATTTTCCGAAACACGCCGAGCCTTTTTGTCGATTACAAGTCTAAAATGTACCTGAGGAGTCGGACCTTAGTCAAAGTCTCTGCTCTTTTGTTTTGATGATACAAGATGCCTTGTTTTATTCAAAGAAGTTTGTTGATTTCTTGAAGATGTTCATGATTTGATGAAAGATCCTGCAATTTTTCCTTATTAACTTTGTATCCTACATTTGATAATTTCATTGCTTCCTGTTGTTGCCATACGAGATTGAATTATGCCCCTTATTCTGGCCCCTTATTTGACTTGTGGACTGTAATGATTACAACATATGCACAAAATGCGTTTGTTGAAAAGGACTTGGAAACTTTCATGCAAATGCAATTGACACGTGTAAAGCTAGACTCCAAAACCTTTTCCACGTTACTTGCAGCCTGTGTCGAACTGGGAGCTGTAGAGCAGGACATAGCCATCCACCCAAGCATAATGGAAAGTGGATTTTTGTCAAAGTTCTATAGTAGACATGTATGGAAAGTGTGAGAGGATACAGAAAGCGTGTTAACTGTTTCACTAAATGCCGACCTGCTAGGCATGTAATGTCCTTGCCCATGCAATAATAATAAAAAGCTCTACTATTTTATCATAGACGTTTTGCAAAGTGCTGACTCATAGAGCACCTGGTCTCTACATTTAGCTGAAAGTGACTGAAACTCGATCTATAATATACACATAGCTTTAATAAACACTACTAGTTTTTGTCAATTTTGGAATGGCATCATATGCCTTTCCACATATGTAACAATATGTAGCTTTGTTTTATAGGTTTTTCCATATATCGACTATTTTCGATCATGATACTTTGATCAAAACAATGCACTTGCAACAGATTTCTCTTATATATGTCAACAACTGCTATTTTGTTTAAACATGTAATTTGGATGGCGGGAACTAGCCGCTGCATGACTCTTGTTTAAAAAGACCATCAATCATTTATATTAAAAATAAATATTAATATATGCATATACACTCCAAACTAAATCAATAGATATTTATTTATAAATATTAATTATAACAATAAATATTACATAATATTCCATATTCAAATGATAAACAATTTGCATCTAAAGTATGAATGCGGGCTCTTCGAAGTTTAGAATTTACTGGAAGATAATTTTAAAAACAATTACATGGTGGGGAGTTCAAAATTACGGAAAACAACGTAAAAATATAAAAACTCAGGATTTTCAGCATTTGGGATGAAATTAATAAGTTTATGGGACTTAAGACAAAATATCTTTTTCAAATCTAATCATTACTACTATTTACTATCCTCTTTTTAAACTCTATCAGCAAATACAAAATAATACAAAGAGCGCCACTTTTAGAGAAATCCTGTATACAAAAGGAAATATTCTATAAAACGGTAGATCTATCCTAATATTCAGTGAAAGATAGGGTTTTCGAGAGCAGATCTATCCTAATATTCAATGGAAGATGGGAGAACTCGAATCTGCAAAAGATAAAATTGGCATAATTCTCAAACACCCGAAGCTTTGCAAAATTCATCCGGTGATTCATCTGCCACTATCCTTCACTGACTCCAATGAAGGCCTCTTTCCTATTTATTTATGTTCGTGAAATTTTAGGTTTTAAATCCTTCACCATGGATTAATGCCTTGAATGGCGGAAATTTAGGTTTTCACTTTTTTATTGGCATGGATTGAGTTCACGGATCAATAGTTCAACCGTCAGATTATTCCTTATCAACGGAGCATAATGTATGTACGGTTATTTTTAGGATATCCTTTTTAGTTATAAATATTTAATGACAACTATTATTATAAGATTAAAACAATGACATCTGTTACCAAAGAAATTAATATAATAATTCTAATTCCACAAAAGTTATATGCACAAAAAGTGTTCTCGCTAATATGTCTAAAACTAGCAATTGCATGTGTACAATGCAATGTGAACGCTGAACGGTATATGTTATTTGTTTTAGAGGGATAGTTATTATTTTTGTAGTTGATGTTGGTAAGGGGTGTGATTGATTTTATAAGTCTAGAAATATAGATGAACTATTTAATTTAAAGGTTCTATCTCTACATTTCAGATTTGTTACAAATTGTACAAATATATTTGCAAATCTTATATCATGAGTGGTAGTGTTTTTCAGAGTAGTTTTTTTGAAATAAACATTTATACATGAAGACTTCTGTATATTTGCAGGGTTTGTGTCAATTTTCGTTGGCAGATGGCATATATTTGACATATTCGGCCACTCTTGCTTGACTGTTGCATATTAACTAAACATTGCAACCATTAATATGCAAATGTTTTATGTAATTTGTGGAACACCAAAGAAATCATAAGGTGAAGAATGCTCTGTTGAAGAATGGGTTGCTCGACTAAACATAATCTATGTGAGTTTGAGTCAAATCCCACATAAGAGGATGGCAAAAAAAGATATTAGACGATACAATATCGAAGGATAAAGAACAATTTGTAGCATGCGAGGCTAATAGAAGAACCATTGCAAGTGATGGAGTGTTTTCTACTTGTCAAAGTGTTGATACAATATCGAACGATAAAAAATTCTTCGTGGCATGTGAGGCCAATAGAGGAACCATTGCAAGTGATGGAGTGTTTTCTACTTGTCAATGTGACCACCAGAGAGTATAGAATGTGCCTTCTTCAATAGGAATTAATGGTAATCATGAGGCATACATAGCTTATACAAACCTTCCTTTATGTGAAGATCCTGAAAATGTACCAAATTAAAAGAGGTTATCTTGCTCAATTTATTGACATGAGTGGAATTTTTGTTTAATGGATTTCCCTACTTTCTCAAAACTATGAAATAAACAAATAATGGGAGATAATGAATAGGAAGAAAATGATGGATTATAGCTTTATGGATTTCCCTACCTTTGTCTACTCTTTTTCCACTCCACAATGAGAATTTCTCTTGGGAATAAGTGGACATAGATCTTGCAAATCAAGATAAATTCCCTCTGAGGTCATATAAAATAAAATGAAATCTTAGACAATCAGAGTTTGGAAAAATTATTTAAAAACGAACATCAGATTGAACTTGATCATCTAAACAAGTAGATATAATTTTATATTCTTACATACCAATTTGGCATAAACAATATGAAAAATCATCTCATTTTATCTCTGCATGTGTTGGGTATGTCCAAATATAGCTTACAATGGTTGATTTTTGGAATGAAAAATATAAATCTTATCCCTCATAAATAGAATTACAGTTGGTGTCCTGCAATCTTCACCTGCAGTAAACTGAGGGGTGGATGAAGATGTAATAGAGAATGGCCCGACTATCATTGCTCAGTGCTTTTCCTGTGAGTTCGGTGACAGAGCTTGCATGACCTCTATAGAGGAACTGCTCCAAGAACGTGAAAGAAATTCCATTGGTTCAAAAGGAGTTTCAGGCATTGGATTGAATGGCATGTTGTTGGGACTGCACAAATCCATTGCAGGCAGACTCTCTTCTATGTTGCTCGGTGTCTGTACAAAATTTCCCTTCTAATAAATATCTGACATAATACCTTCCTACAACAAAACAATAACAAATGTGGTCACTTGATCAGAGTTATAAAAATTCAAATGATCAGTGGTTAAAAACTTGAAGATGAACCACTTCTAAGCCACACACTCCATGAAAAATGAAGGTCAATAACTAACTCTGAGATGCCCTGTTTACCGTAGCTTGTGCTCCAAGTTTAAGATAACTAAAAAAACTTCTCCTGTGCAACTGCTGACAACTAAAAACATCAACAAACCAGGGACACTATGACAGAATTCTTGGATCATGGGGCTTCATCAAAGCAATTCAACGTCACTTCATTAAATAGTTTCTAAAAAAACATTATTGGCCGAGACTCTGAGTTGACAGATGAAAGCAGATGTAACGGCTATGAAAATATGGTGATGGTATCATGGTATGCCAAATCATGTCAGTTTTCTAACAAATAACACCCACCAACCCGTTGGGAAGAAACAATTGAGCCTCTTGGTAATTGAAAAACACCTTATCTGTCCTTGATTCAGAATTATAGATCACTTCTTAGCTTTTTAACAATTGGAAGAATGTTCCCTGGACCGATTTATACACGTCTAATGCCTTGAGGCATTATTATATCACTCAACAAAATTGTTTTCTATTCCTTGGATTTCACTATAATTATTAGGACTGATAATCACATTACATGATCATTAACTCTGAAAACATAAAACTGCATATATCCTAACATGTTGAAAACAAAATATGATTAAGACAACAGTACAAAGTCACCAACTAATGCACGAATAAAAAACTGATTAAAAAATAGGGGATAGTGGGATGGAATAGTAATCAGACATCAAAATTTATTTAATCTGAATATTTGACAAGTTGGTATGAATAGAGAAGGCCTGCAATCTAAATATGTAGAAGCACCGATGGAGAAAAATAGTCCCAACTCTACACAATTACATTAGATCTCAATTGAGAAGGGTCTTCCTTGATTAAGAAGGGGTGGTTTAGAACTTTTAGCATATCATCAGATATTCACTTCCTATCTTTTGGTCATGTTTGATTTATCAGCAAATAAAACAATGTTATATTGGCTATGTCAACAAAGCATTACATCAGGCTTCGCTAATCCTTATCACTGTCACCCAAGCGTTATGGTGTGAAGAAAGCATTTGGGATTCATCCAAGACAAATGTGTATAATATGACGCCACATGCTTTATAAAATTTAGTATGCAATACCACACTAAGAGAGATGATGAATAATGTTCCGTTATTGGACATCTCTGGGACTTCCTAGCAGAATGCTACATCCATTAGAGGTGATTCTGCATGATGAACCAGTTATCTACAAATTATGCGAGAATGTCATGTATGTTCCAATTATTGTGTATGTCGAAATCTTGTTTCCCCAACATGTCAAGACTGTCTAGACCCATGTTGTTTCCCGGGAAAAGTTGTGCGAAGACCTACCATTCTTACAATGGTTCGTGTTCAATATTTTTATGGGCTCGAGTCGAACTAACATCCGTAATGGCTCCCATGTCCTCGTGGTAGTGCGTAAAACATGCCATGATCTGTAGTTGTGCTTGAACATGTCCCAAGTGTTGTTGATGTCATGTGGGGTTGAGCCAAATTTGGATACAATATTTCTGAAAGGCTTGTATAAAAGGAGTTCTGACCAACAGAAAAGGTCATATGACATTGATTCCTGAGTTGGGACATCCACAAATCTCAAGTAGACCCAAACAATTGCTTTATTGGTCACTTTTTCCATTTATCACCTTTACCTTTCTTGTTCTAGCTCCAATCTCAAGTAACTTGAATAATTGGTAGGTGTTTGATAAGAACCTTGCATATAATAAATCAATAAATTACAGAAGATAATAAAACACAAGAGATATGGGGGCCAAGATGCCCTAATATGCAATATATTCAAAATAATACCCTTAAGGTAGGGCAACACCATACAATGCTCCTTAAGGAAGGAGTAACTCCACAATCTCCCAAGATGGGAATCCACTTCGAGGGGGACACCTCCAATATACCTCTACCAAGTAGAAGACTCAACTCATACATCCATGACCTCCTCATAATGATACTCACATCCTTTAAATAGGATGGGTAACACCTAATCCCAATGTAGGCCGACCCATTACCCAATATAATTAATTCCTATGTGAGCCCATATAACTAAGGGGATGTGTGCCACATGTCGGCATCTCCATCAACCCATATACATTATAATATCATATCCCATGTGAACCCATACATATAACTAAGGGGATGTGTGCCACATGTCAGCATCTCCATCAACCCATATATATTATATTATCATATCCCAAGGTACATAGCATTGCCTCCCTCTTTGACATGTTTTGTCCCCGAAACATAAGAAACCATATAATGAGTGTGCTTTAAATTATTGCACACTTGTCGCCATGCTCAATCATCCAACCACCCATATGAAATCCTAGTGGGTGATGCTGCTCCAAACCTGATTCCATATTCCATTGTGCTCATATGATTCCATCGTGGTCCATATGTGTTCCTCCTCGGCATCCATGCATATCCATAATGATTATTCTGTGATTCCATGTCATACAATTATTGTTCCATTGATTCCATGTATAGCCAAAATTATTACTCCTCCAATTCCCTGTATATCCATATAGATTGCTGACCTCATGTGTCCTAGTATGTCTCCATGATTGTTTCCTCTCATGATGATGGGGGTGTCTATATGGATCAGCCTTAATATGCTCAACCTTATCAATCTTTTCCTCTTTTTCCTCTTCCAACTTGTTTGTTATTTCTTTTTTCTCTTGAGTAGAGAAATTATTTTTGAATTTTTCATCATGTTTTTCATCCTCTCCTTCTGATTCATCCTTATTCCCTTCGTCACCATCTTCAAATTCATCTTCATGATCTAATTTTACATTACTTTTTTCTTTGCTAAGTGTGATATCTTGCAATGTAATTTTCTTTCTCTTGTACCATAATTTCATGAATTTTTTTGCACATTCAAATTAATTGTTTCAATCTATCTAACCAAATATATCCAAGAAAAATATCCATACCATCCATATCTAAAGCATAAAAATCTGAATGTAAAACATATTTATCCATAGAGAGCTTTAAATCTTCAAAAACTTGAATATGCTTACCATCCACTTGAGCTTCCTTAATATGTTTTGCTTGTACATGTAGATTTTGAGCTACATCCATATTGATGAAGTTATATTTTCTGCTAGGGTTTATGGAAACAATTACCTTTTTCCTTTGAATACACCCTTCAAACTGAAATATTGAAGCTTCCTTCCTTGGAGATGCACTATCCTGTGTAGCAACTTTATCATCAACATCTTCTTCTTCTTCTTCTTCTTCTTCTTCTTCTTTTGATGTTGCTTCTTCTTCTTCTTCTTCTTCTTCTTCTTCTTCTTCTTCTTCTTCTTCTTCTTCTTCTTCTTCTTCTTCTTCTTCTTCTTCTTCTTCTTCTTCGCTTCATCTTCTTCTTCTTTTGTTGCCCATCTGTCCATGAAAACTTGTTCCAGTTCCTCCAAAGACCAATTAGACTTTTCCTTTTCTAACTCAGAAAACCAAATCTATGCAGGGCCACTAATCCACAACTTGAATAACCAAATATCAGATGGTTTAGAGAATTTATCCCTAAATTTGTTCCACCATTCTCTAGCATCAATCCTGCCATCTCCAAAAAAAGCTACCATCCCCATGATCCACAAAACTAGGGTTTTTGGAATAGACCCTTTTTATCAAAACTTATTCTAACCCTTTCGGCTAAATTTCAGCCAAAAATCAGAAATCACAGAACACAAACCCCAATTTAATTTTTGAGAGGTTTCTGAAAATGTAAGAAATTTAGGAAAATTCCTCAAATTGCGGCCTGTGGAGCAAAATAATGAAAACAAATAAAAATGAAATAACTCTGACAAAATAGATCCAAAAATTCTGAAATTTCATTGGTATCACCTTTGAATATATTACCATCAACCCAAAAACATTTATTTCCTAATTCGTCATTATTCAGAAGATATAGATGAAACCTGTAGAATTAGGGTTTCAACCCTAAAACGGACACAACTTTTGCAAAACAGCTCCAAAAAATATGAAATTTTGAGGGAAGATCACTTGAACTATGTATCCACTCCCCACAAAAAAATATAAAAATTCTAATTAAATCTACAGATATAGATGAATCACCAACATTAGGGTTTCATCCCACAAATTGCCCGAATCACTGCTCTGATACCACTTGATAAGAACCTTGCATATAATAAATCAATAAATTACAGAAGATAATAAAACACAAGAGATATGGGGGCCAAGATGCCCTAATATGCAATATATTCAGAATAATACCCTTAAGGTAGGGCAACACCATACAATGCTCCTTAAGGAAGGAGTAACTCCACAATCTCCCAAGATGGGAATCCACTTCGTGGGGACACCTCCAATATACCTCTACCAAGTAAAAGACTCAACTCATACATCCATGACCTCCTCATAATTATACTCACATCCTTTAAATAGGATGGGTAACACCTAATCCCAATGTAGGCGAACCCATTACCCAATATGATTAATTCCTATGTGAGCCCATATAACTAAGGGGATGTGTGCCACATGTTGGCATCTCCATCAACCCATATACATTATAATATCATATCCCATGTGAACCCATACATATAACTAAGGGGATGTGTGCCACATGCGGCATCTCCATAAACCCATATATATTATATTATCATATCCTAAGGTACATAGCAGTTGTTCCATGGTTTTTTGGATGAACTTTATATGCATCCACGAAAGTGGTTGTTTATTGTGCATCGGTGTCACTTTTAACGACACGTCTCGTAATTTTTTTCCAACATTTAATGATACAAATGGATGACTGCACATAACAAGTGGCAATTTTTGCAGCATGTGGCATGTTTCTTGTGCGCTTATGTCATGTTCAACAACACTTTCCTTGTGTAAAGGTTATGGAGGAGTTGCACTATTTTCCACTTTCTTTGAACTAAGGATGACACATTTCAATCTATTGTTTCCGCAATATGTCTCTTTTTTCAGTGAAAGTGTGAAGCAGTATTCGTTTCCGATGACATTACTTATAATTTCACTAGTCACATCTTCGTCTATAAACAATATATGGAGGTTGCTAGCTGCAACACCCATGATTAACTCAAGTGTCTCATCAAAAGCAGAATCGATCAAGTTCTCTCGTTGGGTCTTTTAGATCGATCCTCGGTGCATATCTATAATCATAGTTTTGAACATCTGTTGAACTTCGAACATAACCATGAAGCATTACCATTCTCTCTCACCTTTTCCCGCATTTTTTTCACCTTTTTCAAGAGGACGTGCCTTGTAAAAAAATTGTCCATACTTATATTCATGATTTCTGCAATAACCATGGCCCATTCATTTCTCCCAGTGTTCCCCATAATTAGTACCTCACGAAATTTTTGTTACGAGAGGTCGGGATTTTCAGAGGTCCCATAAATTGGCTTGTGATGAGGGCACCTGGAAGGTAGTAGTCATCGGAATCTACCCACTTTGAAGTGTATTGGTTTCGAAATGGCCTAATTAAAACTTCAACAATGATAAAAGAAGAAAGCTAAGTGATCATGGTTTTAAAAGATCCAAATCCAGAAAGAGAGTTTAATACAACCCACCTTGAAAAAAAAAAAAATGACATCTATAATATGGGAAAAGGGAAGACCAAGATCTCTATGTGATTTAAGTCTTCTATTAACATACAAAAAGCATGCCATAGGCAATTTAGCATACAACAAGTTTTAGATTCCAAATCCAAAATTTATGTGACAATTACCTCGAGATACTTCCCTTGAATTGGTGGACATGGGCATCGGCCTTCTTGAAGTCAGTTGGATGTTGATCTCTACATAAGAAAGAGTAATAATCATAACACAATCATTTTCCCCTGAAGTGATTAACATCTCGAAGACCCAAAATAATTGGAGATTAATTTGACTGACCCAAATCCTTACAAACTTCAGAACTGGAGGAATCCAAAAATAAATTTATAAAAATACAAAAACCACAAAAAAATCAGATAGAAAAAATTGATTAACATCTCTATAGACCCAGAAAACTTAATTAATTTTACCAACAAAAACAAACAAGACCCAACAGGCTTGGACATAAATTCGACTGACACAAATCCTTGAAAATGGAAACAACAAACCAAACAAAAAATGTTGGATAGAAAATATACAGTGTTTTGGACAAATGATTGATGATTTTTTCTACATCCTCAAAGAAGAGAGAAACCACCACAACAAAAACTCGGGATTGCTCTCATCTAAAGAAATTTTGTTGTAGGTGTGAATTGCTTGTCCAGATATCCCTGCCAGCCATAAATAAATAAAAATCCAATCTTTGCATCTCAGTGTTACATAAAAATATCAAATCTCCGAATTGAGACCAAGTTAGACTAAAATTAAACCACAAAATATCCCTTGAAAATACCCCATACTTTTTTCCCAACCCTGAAAATATCCCCTGAAATTTCATATGCTCGTCTTCTCCTCCAATCAGTAGTAAAAGTCGAACCCAAGAGTTAAGAAGAGGAAAAGAAAAATAAATGCCCGCGTTCATCAGATTTATTCCCAATCGGTAAGAGAATGTCTCTATATTTCACACCAATGGAAAATTCCATTTATTGTCATTGTTTTCTCTAATTCGATTCAATATAAAAATAGACATTCAGATTCCCCTCTTATTTGTTCCTCGAGCTCTTGCAGTTATATTGCTAATCGAACTACCACTACAATGTTCTTTCTACAAGTTTGTTATCCATGGACTTTTTGTTTACAAAACCTTGTTTGTTCGGTCACATCATTACTAGATTGGAAGATTCTTAATCATTTCTTGTCAATTCCCTATATCCAACTCTTAGCAACATCAAATGTTATGCTAATATTTTACTATCCAAAACATTTCCTTTATATTGGGGGGCTTGGTCCAAGTTTTTCTATAATGTTCTATGCTCATCAATAATTGTGGATATATTTTGTAACCCCAAGCTTTACAGAAGTTCATGCAATCTAATACCCTCGTCATTGGAATAGCCAACAGTCGGTGTGTTCATTGTTGACTATTAGAACATACCAAATGTTTAACACTTTTGCGTGTGATTGATATAAATCACTGGTGCGTTCAACCTAACACACTAGTCGTTTACATGAGAGTCTCATCATTAGTGGGAGCGTTATATTTCTAACACCCAAACTCTTTTCTAATTGGTTTGACAAAGACTTGCAGACCATCTCTTCCAACCCAAACGAAGCAATAAAGTGGGTGAATGACAATATTGTAGCCTACCCTGCCACCAATATCAAATACATCGCTGTGGGAAACGAAGTCTTGGGAAAGACGGATATGGGCCGATTTTTGGTTGGCGCAATGAACAACATACAGATGGCACTTCATAAATTTTAATCTGTAGAATAAAATCAAGGTCTCCACAGCCCACACGGACACGGACATTATTGGACCATTTGCTGAGAAGGTGAAGAACGATATGAGTTATGTTCTCGAATTCCTTGCTGCTCAGGGCTCTCCCTTCATGGCCAATCTCTATCCAAATATTACCTACGACAGCAATAGGCATTCCTACGACTTAGATCACGCCTTGTTCAAATCCACAGCCTAGCCTATTACCGACGGAACTCCGATCTACAACAACTTGTTATACAGAAGTCCAGACACTACAAAAACCTAACCAAGAAGTTTAAAAACATCCAGACGGCGGGCAATCCGTATAATCGCCAAATTTAACATCACATTGCGTAAACGTCCAGGAGGTCCTTTACAATAGGGAACGCCTTCGGCGTAAAAATGGTAGGAAAAATAATGTAAAATGGGTTATTTAGATTATAATACTCATTAAACAACATTTTATTCTTTAATGCTTTGCATGAAATAATATTGTGGATATCACACAATATTTTCAAAATATATATATTTTTAATACAATTTAGTTATATGGTCTCGATTTGTATAAGGAATTATATATAGACATTGAGGTGAGTTTAGGTTCTAATTATTAAATATAAAATATTTATTATTTTCGGATAGTGTGGATAATCCACAATTATTAATAGGGGAATGTAAAGCTTGCACTAATAATTATTACTAATATTAATATAAATTTTCTATAATTTGAATGGTTTTGAGACATGGATATAAAAAAATTATAATTTAATTCTTTAGTAAAATATTAAAAAATATATTGTAGATTACCCACAATTAAGTATTACTTTACTTTGTTTGTGTAAATTACTAACATTTTAAATTTTTAGATAATATATTACTAATAAGTAGTGTAGAATTTTTATAAATTCTATTAGAACTTTAAAAAATTCCACAATGTAGGTATTTTATATTTTTTTGATAATACAAAATGAATGTTTTAGTGGTGTAGATTTTTTTTTAGTTTTGTTTGTATCAAAGAGTAGTGAAGTGAATTAGATTCATCGTACATTATTTTGTATTTAAAGAATCGATAAATCTTTGTTCAAAAATCTATTTTTTTCAAACCACAATGCAAAAAAGTGAATTATCCATGATAAAAACTTGAATATAAACAATTCACAAGTATAAGTTTACTATTATGAAATTGTGGAATATATGTATTGTATTTATAAATAAAATGTATTTTTGTTGATAATTCATGTTATTTATAGAATAGTTTGTGTTTTATGAATAATATTATGGATAAGTAAACCTACCTCAAGTAATATTTATTATTAAAATTAAAATTTAGGTGTTTATAATATTCACAACTAGAATTTAGTTTATTTTTTATTATTACTAAATATATAATTTACAATTTTTTCAAAAATATACAACTAATAAAATTTAAGTGTAGAATTTTCACAATTTTTAGGATATTTTAAGAGATCTATATTTTTCAAAATAAGAGAAGAAATTATAATTTATTCAAAACAAAATTTGAATCATGTGGATATTTCACAATTTTAAATTTGACTTTTATGAAGTAGTGGAAATATTTTTCAAAACATGAGAAAATGTGATTTTTCCACAATGAAATTTCAATAATGTGGATATTTTTTATGAAATTGTGTAAAATCTACATTTTATTTATAGAAGTTATCCATTTAATGTTGAAAATTCACAAATTTTCTACAAAATGATTTAAAACCTTGGTGAAGGATTTAAAACCTAAAATTCTAAGACATCCAAAAATTAATTGACATGGGATTTGTGGGTCAATTAATTTTTGGATGTCTTTGAATTTTTTTGGGTTTGTGGTATACACACACGTGTGTGTACTACATAGTGTTTGAACCCATGACCTCTTGGTCGCAAGCACACATGCCTACCAATCCACCTCCACCCTGCTACATGTCAAATATCCTTTTCATTCACATATAATATGTATACCACAAAAATTCGACAACGCAGCAGTGGCGGGTCCCACCCCACAAATGAGTGGCATGTATAGAATGCGGGATATCATGGGGGGCATGCGATTTTGTTGCCAGCTTAGTCACGGGGATTTTATGGTATAGGCAAATATTATTTTCGTAGCACGTACAACACACTTCTCATCGTTGACCTAATAGTTACCATACAAATAGTGGACTGAATAGAGTTTTTTAAAAATAAACCTCTGGTAGCATAAACATACAACGACAAATTTCATTTTGTCTCGCCCATCTTTAAAACAAAACATTCCCACACACACACACAAAAAAAAAAAATAACATTCACTCATCTTGGTACAACTTCACAATGGCATGTTGATAGGCCAACGATTTGTGTTGGGCCAACATAAGTTTTTGTTTTGTGGCGGAACATCTATACACCAATAATCTCTTTTCATCAATTCATATGCAAAGGTTTCAAACAAAGGTAAATATTAGTTATTAGTATGCCTATAGGTGTTTATTTACAGTCGGGATCTGCCTGTATTGTTTCAATCAATGGTGGAGAAATTTACTGGGACGAGATCATTGGAGTGATGAGAAGCATCGATATGGATACAGTGAATTTGGTAATCAACAGAATGCTTCGTAAATGCAGGCCGTGCTTCGTAACTTTCTCCTGGAAGTGCTGGATCAGGTGTGTAAGTCTTGTAATAACAATGCTCTAAATGTAGTAGCACTTTGTAAAGGATATTTTCTTTAAATTTTAATATCAATAGATGGTTACTTAGAGTGGGTTTAGATTAATTATTTCATGGATTCTCTTCCGCATTTTTCTAGAAATCCAAATGAAGGATCGTTGAGGAAGACTATAAGGAGTGTCACCTTGTTAACATCTTACAAAGTAGTAAACTTACTCTTTCACGTAGAATTCGTGGCGGGCCTAGCAAACACTGTAAATAGAAGCCAAAGTTTCAACAAAATGTCATAGGAAGGAAATAAAGGTCGCAAACTGTTTGACAAAATGCGTTGAAGTGCACTGTCTGATTCAGACATTATTCCAAATAGTTTGATGCTATCCACGAATAGAGGGCTTGTCCAAAAAAGTTTGAAGCTCCTAAGTCGTGCTTTTCTAGCAGGTTTCTTCTCGAAAATGCACATCTCCTGTGTAGAACTAATATGTTTGGGGTATCAACTTCTACCGTTTAGTTTGCAAACTGCGACTCCGTGTGCGTTTTTATGCAAAACGTTTAATCTAGAGAATTTTTTTATTTTTCCGTGCTTGTGTAAGCTTTTTTCTCAATTATTTGGTGTTTTGTAGAAAATAGCAAACACGTGGTGTTTTGCTTTGTCATTCTGGACATTTTGTCAAACAGTTGGTCGCTAGATGGTTGTATTTGTTGGTTGCCATACACCAAAAAAAATGGGTTGAATGAAAGTCTATATTGTTAAACGTGCTTTGTGATTTATTTTGCACATTGTAAGATATATGATATCCTTTGTTGTTGTCATGGATTCATGGGATGAAGCTAAGCGACAACCTAGAAATAAACTTTATTGTAAGGAAGATAACATACGCGTGGATCTATACAACTTTAGTGTTTACAGCGCATTTGACCATGAATTTTTTTTATTTGCCAGATCTTATGTCTAATTTGATGTCCATGGAGTGGATTTGTGACAGAATGAAAATCCTTCTCTTCCCCTTAAAACAAGTTGATTATAATATGTAATTTTAAAGTATGCTTAGTATTTGCAGATATGTCCTTAGTGGTTAGTCGATTCCTACAATTAAGCTTTGTTATGATGCTCAGAGTACCGTTTACTTTTCTGACCAAGATTACCAAGAATGATTGATGTAATGTGGAGAGGATCAATGACATGTATTAGATTATCTAGCATGAGGTTTAGGAATAGTATATCTATATGTGTAGTGCCCACCCTTTTCTTACCATAGTTTCTTGTGACTCATTACTTCTAGTAGATTTTGGACATGGTTTATAGCTCTATCTGGATATTATGTGATTTCATTTGGATATTTTGATGGCTCATGTGATGGTTAGGGCGCGATGCGCCAATCTAGTAGTGATTATTATCATAGTTTTATTTCAGCACATGATTTGGTTTCCAGCAAAGACATGATACAGTTGATCTTATTTGACCTATGATGGATTTATGTTATCATTTCATACTTTGATAGCATTGGTGTATTTTGGCTATAGCATATTATCATGATTATTGTAGTTGGAGCTCATATCTTGCTTAATTATGGATGCACGTTGATAGTATATGATCATCATGGGTTGATATTTATTATTGCGTTGTTAGCATGCTAACCATGATTATTTATTGTCATTATTTATCGGATTTATATTTATATTGGGCAAGTATGTTTAATGTTTGCAATGAGTGTGCAGATTATAAGGCACATGAGAACGTGGATTTGAGTAAAGAACTCAAAATGCACAAGCGGCTGATTGGGAAGAGTCCTAACGTGTTTGTTGTATGTAGCCTTAATTGATTGTTGCATGTTGTATAGGGGCACCATGGGTGACTCCAAAATTTGTAATTGTGTTTTATTAGTCTTTTGTAAACTAGTTTGGGGGACCTAATGGTCCCCACTTGTATTAGAAGTTTATTAGATTAATTAATTTTGTTTTGGGAGGTTGGGGTCACATAAACACCCTTGGGTGGGCCCCACAACCTCCATTCTTGTGTCAAACCCGAAATTGGGCTAAAAGGGCAATTTTTGGGACCCCTTTCATCTTTGGGGGTTCTCTTTTCATGAAAAAGAGCCCTTGGACCCTACCTATAGGTAGGGGCTTCATTTCTTGGTCAAATGGGAGTTTTCCCTCCCATTTGACCTCTCATAAGTCACCATTCTTGTAAGAATGGTTGGGTGGTGTGTTTCTAAAAAGTTGGATGGTGTTTGACTTATTAGCATTTATGGGAATTTGGGGGTTTTGTTCTTAAAATAATTTTGTTTTACTCTCTTTTGAATTTTTAGAATCTTGGGTTGGGAAAAGAGAGGGGTGACACATGTCACCCTCTCATTTGAGAGGATATTTCTTTTGCTTCTCTTCATATACATCCTCATGGAGGAGGAAAAGGGATTTTGGGACTTGTCATTTTTACATTTTGGATTTGGGAGTTGAGCTTGGAGCTTTGGCTTTGGAGTGGATTGGATAGCTTAGAGACTTGGAGAGCTTTTTGAGGTAGGATTCTTGTGCCTCCTTTTGTTTTATTGCATGAATTTGAAGAATAAAATGGATGTTGTATGTGACTATGTGTTTTGAGTGTTGTTGTATGGTTATGACTTTATTTGTTTATTTGATTTTCTCCATCCATCATGTGGATTGGTGGATTTTGGAGTAGTGTGGGGGAAGAGGGAGGGAATTTCCCTCTTACCACATGGCTTGATGGAAAAGCCATGTTGGCATTCTTTATATTTTTCCCCTCATATGGTTTGAGGTGGGGAAGGTTGTTCATATGGTTTGAACCTCCTTCCCCATCCTTGGAAAGGAAACCCAATGAGGTTTGAAAATCCTCCCAAGGAGGAATTTTGGTGCTTGGGAGGAGAAATAAGGAGGGTGTGTTTGCATGGAGGGATAAGGAGGGTTTATGGAGTTATTTTTGTGTGTTTCTATGGTTGGATCACACCTTTGGCATACTTGGATTTCTCATCCACTCTTCCCCATTGGTGGGAAAACATGGAGTTTTCTCCCCTTGTGTTTGGTGGTTCTTTTTGGTGTTTTGTGTGTTAAAAGTTTTTTTTTGTGTTTTGGTTGCTTGTTCATTTCCCTACCCACTTGTGCATACTTGAGGATTGCTTGCTCTCTCTCCCATGGGCTTGGAGGGAGGCTAGCATGTCCTCCAAACTTTGGAGATGGCATGTGATGATGCCAATAGGTTGGGAGGAAACAGGCCTATCTCCTTGTGTTTTGAAGACCTTATGGAATGGAAAGCATGTAAATTTGAGCTTGAAGATTGTTGGAGAAGATTGAAGACTTTGTTATGTTATTCCCAACTTTTGGGAGGTTTCTTCACTTGGAATTTATTTGGCTTTGTAAATGATGTAATGTCCATTGTAAAGAGTTCATATCTTGGGATAAAACTATGTATATTTTTGTGTTTGTAGGGATTGTGTTGAGTCATCTTCTTGTGAAGGAATGTTGGTATTTTGTAAGTTGGAAGTCTACTTGATATAATGTCTCCTATTCTTGTTATGGAGCTTGTTGTTGAAACTTGTTTTTAAAAAAAAAAGTTGTGGGAATACTCATGTTTATTGGAAGAGTTAGTGATGTTTGAATCTCTTCTGAGAGGAAAGTTGGTTGTTTTGAAAATCTTGGTTCCTCCATATTGGAGTAGATTGGTATTCTTGTTGTAAGGGAACATAGTTATATTAAATCTTCATTGTTGAGAAGACAAAGTATGATACTTAGCAAAAGGCACACATAAGTTTCACATGTGGAAATAGGGCACATTCAAAGGCACGGAAGAATAGGAAAGGAAACGCGTGCAAAAGACAATGAAAAATTTGGACTTAGCCATTTTCAGGATTACGGGCTATTTTTAGAGATAGCGTGCAGAGCACACAAACCGGATAAAGACTTGCACACACACGCATAGGCTATTTTTGGAAGAGTGTCTACTAAGCGCTTTGTATGGGTTCGAGTTAATAATAGAATTATTACTGCAGTTAACTAAAAGAGATCTATTATTAGCGCACTTGCATGTGTGTCTATTATTGTAAAGGCACATGGCTATTTTTAGCATACGACCTATTTTGGGAATTATGTAAGCGGTGAAGGGAAAGTCCCCACCCTTATAAATATGTAGTGATGTACATAGTATAGAGAGGACTGAATATGAGCTATTGTGAAGTTATGATGGCAGATCTGATGCGCACACAAACTTATGGTACTACTTATTGTAAGGAGCTTCATGTGTATTTATTGTGTTTAGTATAATGGAGTGTATTGACTGATTCAAGGTGTTAAACATGATCTTTCATGGTTGAATTCATTATGGCTATTGTTTGAATCCATTACTCTTTAGATTTAGATCTGGAATATGCTTTATAGAATGTTATACTATTTATGAATCTAAATGCATCAACTCTTCATCTTGCTAACATCCTGCACAAGCAACCCTAAAGAGGGTCCTGGTACCTTTTTGCGGCTTCGGGTGAGTGCTCACCCTAGGCTGAGTGATGTGTCAGCACTTCTGGGTTATTTCTGGTAAATTTTAGGTTGCATCATTGGTTCCATTGTCGGGACCTCTTTTTCAGTTGTTTTCAGGATGGTTCAATGAAGACATATTGGTTGACCCTAGCAAGTGTTGAGGAGTGGATACAAGATCTAGAAGAAGAGTACGCACGAGGTTCAACATTGGATCTGAGTTTAACACATGTGCATGGGTGGAATAGAATATGTATGACAATTTGTATGAGAGCTTCTTCACTATTTTTTTGATAGAACTATACAAGTGGCTAGTTGCTTATGCGTCTAAAAGGGATTGGAGGTATCACACACTTATCTGGACACAGGAAGAATTTTAGCCCTTTATGATGCTAATCTGATTTGGACACGCACTATGGATACTTGGTTTCATGGTGTTCTAAACAATTATATTCTAGAGTACTCAATTTCCACTTATTCTTGCCCAGAGGTAGCGGAATTCCATTTTTATGATATCCCAAGGGAACTTACTTGCAAGGCATTCCACTGGTGATCAAAATCTTGATGGTGACCCTGAACTTGGAAAAAACCTATGGCTAACTAAACCCCCCACCACGGGGGGAGGAGGTTTGGTGAAAGATGGCAGACCTAGCGGTAGAAAGGAAGAGAGAAGAAAGGTGGCTTAAGTATAATGAGGTGCGTGAGAGGGAGATAGAGAAGCAGTGGGATGTTGTAGAGTGAATGGCATTGAGGAGAGAGATGGCTCGCGAAGGATTTAGAGCTCACGTAGAAGGCGTGGAGCAGAGCATCAAGAACTCCCCCATTTGGGAAAGCATGACAGGGAACCCCCTCGGCCTCACATGGAAGCATGCTAGTAGAGATGACCTGGGCCACGGGCGCGCATCTGAATCTACCTGAAACCTAGCCCTTGCACTTGGTTTTCAAGTATCTAGTATGATAAGTAGTCAGCAAGCTAATTTAGGCAGTGGGAGAGCAAGAGTAAGTCACATAGCAAGTACATCGATGGCAGGGAAAATGTCTTCATTGTTGTTTAGAGGTACCTTTCAGGTGCATCATCTACATAGAATTCAAGCGCAAAAATTTTGGACTCACATCTGGGAGTGGTAACACTTCACATAGTGTAGGGGTTTAGTTCAGTACTATTGTTGGGACACATGGAAGTACATCCACTGGTCCGTTTCTGGCTATAGGTGGAGGATCAGAAGGTATAGGTGGTTCTAGTTTCGAGTGGATCTGGTGGTTCTGGAGGCAGAGGAAACACATTAGAGGTTCTAGATCAGGTGGGCAAGGTCCGCACCAACCCTAGAATATTTACATGGAGATGTCTCTTCATCTCCAAAATATAGGGGCATAGAAGATGTTGTTGAACATGTGCACATGTGTGAAATACTATGGCGTGCAAAAGGGATCATGACTTCTGAGTGCAGGGAAAGTCAATTTGCCACTACGTTACAAGGATGCACACACAAGCTGGTACAAAAAGTTTGACCCTGATCAGACTTACGTAGACTATGCAAGCATTAAAAGATGTTTTCCTTAAAGAGTTTCACATCCCTGAGTTTAAGTAGAAGAGTATAAGCACGCTCAAGGATATTAAGTAAGGTACTACTGAGAGTGTCAGGGAGTATGATGTCCATTTCAAAACCCTTTATCTAAGCTTTCTTATGATATTCACGCAAGCCAACATGCACAATGGTTTGTTGGAGGTCTGATCACACCTTTTAGAAGGGATTTGTCACATAAGACATACATTGATCCACGTAAAGCACTTGAAGAAGCTTTGCTTCGTTGAGGTAGTCAGGAGCATAGACATCGGGGTGAGCCCATTTTTGGAAGCACAGATTGTGGTTATGGCAAAGTAGTTGGAGAAACTATCGGTGAATTCAGCACATGAGATGCACGGGGATTTGGTGTACAGATTGTGAAGTGGAAGGGCACACCAAGGATAGTTGTCCCTATAGATCTGTGTGTTCACTACTATTGCTAGACTATGAGATATGTCATTTGAACCATGATGTTAGCCATTGCCCATTATTGCAACGCGCAATAATGAAGAACATCTCTTGCTATTGTAAAATTTGCATGTCCATGACTCACGATACAGAAGACTATCAGATTGATTGGTCAAATCCATGATGTTATAGATATTGGTGTACGATAGACGAGAGTATCAGATAAATCTAAGGGTAAGGGTGAGCATTAGGATCGGGATCACAATCAAGCAGCGTTATGATCAAAATGAAGGACATTTTTGAAGGAGGTCGTGGCAGAGGTCGAGGATACCGTGGTGGATTCGGAGGCCGAGGCCATGGTGGTGGATGAGGTGAGTTTCCTCATGGAACATGTTAAACATGTGAATCTCCTAACCACTACAGTGTGAATGTCCTCATAATATTACATGTTCCTTATGTGGAAAGAATCATAGTTATGAGGAATTCCTGGACCTATATGATCATCTTAGTAAGCAACATAAACAAGAAAACAAAGGCGCAAGGATGGTTAGGATACAACGCGTTGTGGAAAATCAGTGGATGCCCAAGTTGGAACCAAATCTGAGGTATTTCCTATAAAGATCACTACCCGTTGAAGCGTGCATGCTAAAGAAGTTGCGCAGCAGCAGAAGCCTACCATCACTAAGGAGGAGGTTCTACATGCATGGTACCCAGATCCTGTCCATCAGAAGGAGGTTTATTAGAAACCATGGAGGTACTCAGAAATCTTCAAGGTGAAATACAAGTGTTTAAAGGAGCAATCACGGAAGATGGAGCAAAAAAAGCAGCAGAGATGGTCCAATATGATATTGATGACTTGAAGGAGGTGTGCAAAATTTTGCACCAAGAGAATATCATTGCATTGTTAGGGAATTGGCTAAAGGGAAACACTCTCATGCATAAGTATTGAAACTAGATGACAGATCCTGCATGAAAATCTTCCCCCCCATAGCTTAGACTATGACAAGGAAATCACTGAATGTTGTTGTGGATGGATGGCTTTTGAGTAATATATTGATTGATACAGTGCACGGAAGTCAATGTACTTACTTTAGATGCATGGGTACAGATGGGGAGACCCCATTACAACCATCTTCTAATGTGTTGTTTATGGCTAATCGAACCAAGGCCACCCCTATTGGAGTTTTAAAAGATGCATCCATTACTATACAAGGGGCCAAGTTCACAGGGGACTTTGAGGTTTTGGCACTTGCGAAGAGACAACTTCCCAGCTCTACTTGGGCACCCTTGGTGTTATGCAAATAATGTTGATCTTTGGTTCAACAAGGGTTATATCAGTTTTGAGAACAAGGAGGAAAGGGTTATTATCCCTTTAATAGATGGAAAATTGCGCCCTATGTTGAGCCTTTGAGTGAGGAAGATCTGAATAGGATTTATGTATGTGCCATCTAGGACCCGAAGTGCTCGAGCCATCTAAAGAAGGAATCCTTCAATGGGAAGATGCATAGTCTATTAGCGATACTACAAGTATTTCTTGTGATAATTGGGCTCATGGTACTTATGAGTTGGTAGGGTGCGAAGTAAGAAGCACATTTGCATGGAATAGTAGACCTCGTTATATCAAGAGAATAGGTAACAACTCGGTACCTCGATACACTGGAGAAGGAGATCCTATGGTATTTTTTGCGCCATGAAGGAATAGTGGATAGACTAGTTGGAGAGATGGAATATGCTAGCATATACCTTGCGTGGGACAACAACATGCTGGTGGGTGGTTCACAGGGATAATCTTGTAGGATGGAATGAAATCAGGATTTTTCTTTCTACTCGTTTTCTAAGAGCAATGCACCTACTCAAATCTACACTTATCATGGTAATCAACATGTTTAGCACCACGTTCAATTAGTGTGAGAGACTCTGGATAGAGGGGTAGGAAGCTTTACCACCTTCACTCTGGGTGCACAAATTTTATTCCACTTTACAAGGTTGTGCGCGTGCTTGGTATGTATATGTGGAACTCCATAGAGAGATTGGAAATTGGTAGGATTTGATTGCAGGAATGATCAGACTTTTGACTACTTCTCTACTAAACCTCCAATAGAAGAGGCATTAAGGGTTATAAAGCGCTTAACTATGGGAGACAATGCAAAGGTGGAAGAACTCATTCAAGAGTTATTTGATGGAAATGACTCAGGAGTGCATTTTGTTGAAGAAACAGAGATAGATTATCACACTACTTAAGCACGCTTGCCTTGAGAAAGCACAAGGAAAGATGGTCTACTTAGTGGATGATGAAGAAGTAGAAAATTTGGATGTAGATCATTCAACAAGGTAGCGTGAGGTTTTGGACAAGTGTACAGATAAGACCACATGTGCCTATCATGAACCTATGAAAACAAAGAAAGTGAATATTGGATCGGATGTTGAGCCTAAGGAGGCCATAATTGGGGATTATTGGTCTGACTCTAAAGTGGAAAAAATCATTGAGTTACTACAAGATTATCAAGACTTATTTCCTAGGGGATACCATGAACTAAAAGGCGTGCATGAATCATTAGGAGAAATGAAGATAAAGCTTAAGGAAGGTGTGCGCCCGGTCAGGAAGAGACCCTACAGGATGAACCCCAACTTGCGTGAAAAGGTCAAGGAAGAAATTGACAAAATGTTGAAGTCTGGAATCATCAAGCCCCTGGACAAGTCAAAATGGGTTAGCCCAATGGTGATCAAGTATAAAGAAAGATGGTCATATTAGGATCTGTGTGGACTATAGGGAGTTGAATGTTGCATGTGTGACTGATCCCTTCCCTACGCCATTCACAGAGGAAATATTAGAAGGTGTTGCAGGGCGCGAGATCTATTCCTTTACAGATGGATTCTTTGGGTATCATCAGGTTAGGATTGCAGGAGGATCAGGAAAAGACTACTTTTACCACTAAATGGGGAAGTTTTGCCTATATTGTGATGCCTTTTGGTCTAAAAAATGCACCTGTTGTATTCTTGTGCATAGTTGTCTAAACATTCAAGGATTTTATTCATAACTTCTTGCAGTTTATTTAGATGACTAGACGGTGTATGGACTTGTTAAGGATCATTATGACAATTTACGCTTAATGTTTGAAAGATGTCAACAGTTAAACATCTCTTTGAACATCAAGAAATGTGTATTTTCTACACCATTTGGCACATTGTTAGGGCACATCATCTAGCAAGGAAGGTTTGTTGGTTGATCCAACTAAGGTTGCAGTCATTATCGGCCTGGAAGAGCCTACCAGTCAAAGTGAGGTGCATGGATTCTTAGGTCACACTGGGTATTATAGAAAATTTATTAAAGGGTATGCTAAGGTTTCCACACCCTTGGAGGAGTTACTAAAAGGAAAAGGGGCATTCTACTGGGGGAACCATGAGCAAAGCGCACATTCGAGACATTGAAGGAGAAACTTACTACAACGCCTATTTTGTGCTTTCCCTCGTGGGACCAATCGTTTCATGTACATGTGGACACTTCTGGCACGACCATTGGCACGGTGTTGGCTCAACCTAGAGAAGGTATTATAGATCATCCTATATGTTTTACTAGTAGAAAGTTGACTCATACAGAGTAGAATTATACAACTACAGAGCGCGAAGCTTTGTCAATGATCTATGCGCTACATAAATTCAAGACAAGTACATGCTAGAACACCATTTATATTCTATACCGATCACATGGCATTGAAGTATTTGGTAAACAAGCCCATTTTATAGGGGTGCATATGCCGATGGGTACTCTTATTCCAAGAATTTGATTTTACAGTTGTGGTAAAACCAGGGAAAAGTAATTTTGGACCAGACCATCTATCCAGAATACAGTGGGAGAAGACACGCAGGAAATTAAAGATACCATGCCCGATGCACAATTATACCGGTTACAACGCGCGCCATCAGAATTAGAGGACATTGTTGTCTTTCTACGTACAAGTATGGCGCTAGAAGGAATGAAATCCTTAGAGAAGAAACAACTTGCCATTCGTGACGGCACCATTTATGTTGATTAGCGGTGACTTGTACAAGTTAGGCCGAGATGAAGTATTGCATCGATGTGTACTGGAACATGAGCGCACAGATATCATGGAAGAGGCTCATGGTGGTATTACAGGTGGGCACTATGTGGGTGATGCCATTGCGCACAAGATTCTACTCATTGGATTATGGTGGGAGACCTTGTATAAGGATTGTAAGGCATATTGCAAGGCCTACGATCACTGTCAGTGCCTTGGCAAACCAAGACAAAGAGATGAAATGCCTTTACGACCTATTCCTAGTGCAGAACTATTTGAGAAATGGGCTATAGATTTTGTGGGTCCTATTTCACCAGCCATGCATAGGACTGGATCATGCTATATCATCACTTGCATAGATTATCTGACAAGGTGGGCAGAAGCAACACCTACAAAGGATTTTATAACAAGCTACAATAGCAAGTTTCTATGGGAAAATATTATTACAAGGTATGGATGCCCGTTGAGTTTAACAAGTGATAGGGGCACACATTTTTTGAATGAGACAATCAAGATATTATTGGATGAGTTCATGATTGCACACCATAAGACTACACCATATCATCCTCAGAAAATGGGACTATTGAGGCTTTCAACAAGATTTTGAGCCAAACATTGACAAAAAATTGTGATGTTGGAAGAAAAGATTGGGATGATAAAGTTTTTCTATCATGCTTTGGGCATATAGAACAACATATAAGAGGTTAAACAAGGCCACACCCTTTCAATTAGTGTTTGGCGTGGAAACAATTCTTCCTATGGAATTCATGTTACCTTCTTTGCATATTGCATGTGTTGGAGGTCTAGCTGATGAACAAGCATTAGAAGAATGAATTGAAATGTTGATTAAGTGGATGAGCGACGAGCAATAACACGTTGGAGTCAGAAGTAAGAAAAAGCCAAGCAGAAAGCATGGCATGACAGGCACATTAGGGACAAAAAGCTTGAGATAGGACAGATGGTGCTTCTTTATGATTCTAAGTTTCTACGCCATCTAGGAAAACTTAAAGTACATTGGTTAGGACCATATGTTATCACTTACATACTTGAAACAGGAGCTTTCCAGTTAGAAGCGCTTGATGGAATATGGTTACCCGGTTACTTCAATGGGAGTAGGTTGAAGCCCTACTATAAATAAGTCTTCTTGGTGTTTGTAATAAGGAAGTGTTGCCATTTAGATTAGGTTTTCAATTATGTATTCCTTTAATGTATTTCCTTCTTTGTCATTATGCTTTGTCAATTTAGTTGGTGTTTTGTGAAATAAGTGTGTTTGCACGTTAGAAGCTAATTACCATTTGTAGTATTTTTATGTGCAGAAGAACTGCACATACCATTTGTGTGGGGTGGTTATTGAAAAATGGGTACACATAAAGGAACAAATACAGGTGTTATTCAAGTTTTTAGAGTTGGTAGAAAGAAGATTGCTTCCAAATAAGGACCATAGATGGAGATAAATGAAGGAACAATATAACGTGAGGTAAATAATGGTCGTGGATACTACCAAGAGAAGGTGCGGTGGTGAGGTACTCAGGTGCATGGAAGCATGCTGAAGAGAAGTCTTGTAGCTAGAAGGTAGGAAGGCGCACTAGAAGGTTATAGCTAAGGTGCGAAGATGTACCGCATGGAAATTGTGAAAATGGTCAATTAATGAGAGGATTGTTGGTAGGTGAAGGAGCAATAAATGCACCAACTTTTTGAAAATCTATATAAGGACGTGATGCGAGTTCATTTTTACCATTGTGATCGCAAGAATTTGAACAAGCTAAGTGAATGAGCAAAGAGTATTGAGGTGTAGAGTGTGAAACCAGACGTGGAGAGTAGATTTGTGCATAGAAGAAGCTTGTGTCCCCATTTGTGAAGGGTTTGAGTGAAGGAGAGTTGCAAAAGAGCTAGGGCACGTGATTTCAATTAGGGCATGCGGATTCAAGCTAGGGTTTGGACTTGCTTGCTATAGAGGATAGTAGGAGACACATTTATGCACCATGGAGGATAGAAATGTGATATCTTCAAATGACACCAAATAAAGCACCTACTGCAGAGCCAGTAGAGAAAGAAGAAAGTGGAGGCAGAAGTTGAAATTGCTCCCTAGAGTAGTTTCTCATAGAGGTAATAAGGACCAGGACCATAGTAGAAGACAATGAAGTCCTGAAGGCCATGAAGGATGAAAATTTGGGGGCGCATGCGTAACGATTGGCACCGGTAAAGAAAAAATGTGAGGCCCTGCAGAGCTCAAGACCCCATAAAGAAAGGCTTGGATGAAATTGGAAAGCTTATAGCCCAAAATATGGATCTTCTGGAAGGAAGGTGGGCTGCAATGTCCATTATTATCATATTGCAGAACGAGAAGGAATAGATTACGCAAGAAGAGTTAGACTTTATTGCATCAGATATTCCGAAAAGGCAGAAGCCACATTGAGTGATTGGCAAGCTTTAGAGGCTGAAATCAAAGAAGAATATCCAGAGTTGATTCTTCTAGTTGAAACAGAGGACATTGTAGGTGAAAGTTCATTCTTTGTATAGTGATTCTTTTGTTTCCTTTAATTCCCATTCTTTATTCTTTAAAATTATCAAGAGGCAATCAATGTCGGGGCAACAATGCAGTTT